>JBBGZY010000615.1:890000-1550000 GCA_037952925.1 Lithobates clamitans | reverse complement strand
GCGCAGTGTATATAAAGCTAGTGCGCTGGCCTACGTATGTCGGAACGGAAGTAGCGAGACTCATAAACGAAAGTAAGATTTAAACGTGTGTGTGTGCTCCCTAAGATAAAGATAATACTGGGAGTTTGGACTGACATTACTGTTTTTCTCTTGTGTATTGTCTTTCAGAAAAAAATAATCCCTTTAAGGAGGAAGATTTTTTTAGTCATTTTATTGACCTATATGAAGCTAACTGAAACCTGTGGGAGGTCAAGCACCCCTTGTATTTCAATAAGCAAGCAAGGCAGGCAACACTGGGAATACTTCTGGAGTTTGTAAAGATTCGAGTCCCCCAGGCAGACATTAGGTTAGTGGACAATAAAATTGGGATCTTGCGGAATATGTACAGGCGGGAGCACAAGAAGATATAGGAGTCCCTCAAATCAGGAGCAGCAGCAGACAAGGTTTATGTCCCCAAGCTGTGGTACTACCCAAAACTGCGTTTTCGTAATGACCAGACAGAAGCCAGGCAATTGCTTTGACCCTTCCCTCCAAACTTCCCTCCACCCCAGGTGAGGCATCCCAGCAAGAACGGGGGCCTTTCATGCTTGAAGAAGTGGATGCGCCCAGCGGGAGCCAGGTATACTTTTTGTTTTGTAATTATTGATTGTCTGAATCTTAATGATGTAAAATAAAATGTTTGATTTGCTTACAAATCAATGATTTCATCACAAATATTATTATGTATGTATATATCACTAGACAGTAGTGCCCAAAAATGTTGTTCAAATATTGGTGAACAGCTTGAAAAATGGTGGGGTCAAAGTGATAGCCTTTTCTATTGGTTTAAAATTCAATTTGCAAGTCATGAGCTGAAAATTGTGTGTGATTGATGAAGCCAAAAATACAACTATGTCCCTTTTTTTTATACACAGGATGAGCTCAGCCAGGAGGAGGCCGTGCCCAGTGGTAGAGAGGAGGAAGATGTGCCCAGTGGCAGGCAGGAGGTGGCTGGGCACAGTAGGAGCCTCACAGAATGCCAGGTGCCTCCCCTCCGCCTTCCCACCAATAGGCCTAGGAAGATGACCGGAATAGAGGAGCAATCACTTGCCCTCATTCAGGAAGCAACCAAAATCATCAGTGACCCCCCCAATGCTAAAGAGACCTATGGTACATATTTGGCCACCAGTTTGATGGAACTGGAGAAGGACCAACGCCTCCTCTTGATGTGTGCCCTGGTGGACAAAAGGATGAACAAATTCCAAAAGTGTCTCCATTGTTGCCTTCCTCTTTATTTTGTTAACCAGATTAAATGGCTATTTTCTTTACACAAAAAAATGTTATATGTGTTTTTATTCCAAAAGGACAGTTTGTTTATGAGTAGGCAGGTACATGCAAGTGCACTTGTTGGAAGTGCAGTCACTGTAAATCTGAGGGGAAGATCTGAAATGAGGGGAAGCTCTGCTGATTTTATCATCCAATCATGTGCAAGCTAAAATGCTGTTTTTTTAGTTTCCTTGCATGTGCCCCTCGGATCCACAGCAACTGCACTTCCAAGTGCTCTTTCAGTGCAATTTCAAGTGCACTTTTGCACTGGTAGTGCTAAATGAATTTGCCTTTTGTCAAATTAACAGGCGACACCAACCTCATTAAGGTTCATAAAAATACAAGATAATAATATTATTGTGGTAACTTGAAAATACAAAAAAAAATAAAATGGAAATCACGAGAATTTTTTTAAATTTTTAAGAAATTGGAAAATATATATTGTTGAAATATAAAATTCTAAAAGATGGGTCTAAAAAAGAATTGTAAACATTATTTATGCAGATCTGGCTTTTATAAACTAGAATGTTAGTCATGACATGAGGATAAATAATGAAGAAAGAAGTTTGTGAGAACTCTGTGTGAATATAAGCAGCAAAGCAACTTCATTCTTCTAGAATTATAAACAAAGAAATAATGCGCTGTATTAAAAGATCACTGAATTAGCAGCATGAGGAATGTGCTAGCTTCAATACGAAGGCTAGTTTTACCAGACCGAGCGCTTCCGTCTTGCACTTGCTTCAGAGCATGCGTCATTTTTGGTCCATCGGACTAGCACACAGACGAACGGTTTGCACGCTAGAAAGCCGAGTTCGTCAGACAGATTTGAAACATGTTTTATTTCTAGGCCTGTTGGACTTTTGGGGAAAAAAAGTCCCCTGGAGCCCACACACGATCGAATTGTCTGACGGAGTCCGATCCGCCGGACCAAGTCTGCCGGAAAGTCCGCTCGTGTGTACGCGGCATAAGAGAGCAATTTATTTAAACTAATAGATGGCAAAAAAATCTATAAAAGAGATATATGAAATTTTTTTTTTTAACTAAAAATACATATGATCTTAAAAGGTAAAGAATGATATGAGTGCCTGGCAGGTAGGTAGTCAGGAGAGTTACTCCTGATGCCACAGGAATGAGGACTGGTGGGATAAGATGTCAGCACAGCAAGCAGTAAAGGAGCTGGGTCAGCGCAGCAGCAGTAGGGAAGCTGGGTTAGCACAGCAGACAGTAGAGGAGCTGGGTCAGCACAGCAGGCAGTGCACAGCAAATCAGTCCTGAGAGATTTGGAGCACAGGTAGGCACAGGCACATACAGGTTAGAGAAGCCAGACAGGTGCAACGGCAGAGGCAGGTCTGGTACAAGCTTGGTTGGCAACAGGCGGACAGTGGGGTAACAAGAAAGAGGAGCAGGCAGGATCAAAGTCAGGGACAAGTCGGGGTCATGTACAGGCAGCAGGCAGGAATAGTCAAAGTCAAGCCGGATCAGAACACAGGAACAGGATCTCAAAGCAGGTTACAGGTAGCAGTGGTCACAGGAAGCTGCAGATCAGACAGCACTGACTCTGTTTATAAGCCCAGTTTAAATAGGACATGTGGCGCCAAAACCCACACGCGCATCGGTGCTCGCAGACCTGCACCAGCAGCAGGATTCCTTCTGTAAGGCATTTCCTGACATGCGGACACTGAGTGGTATGGACGTCCTCCTGATATATTGGAGTTCACAATCACACTCAAGCATGTAGACAACCCCTTGTGTGCTACATGTAATCAAATCTTTAATCTCATATTTTTTATCAGTAGAAGATGATGAGAACTCCTTCTGCTTTTTTAATGTTACATTTAGATTGCTTACATGCTGGGCACCGCCCACATGCATAAAATCCAGAAAGAAATGAAAACATCCTATTCTCCTTGATAGTGGGTGGATCAATAACTCCAGGGGCAATAACGTCTCTTAGGGTAGGGGCTCATCTATAAATAAATAGGGGACAAGTGGGAAGAATTGAACCCAACACCTGATCCTTTCTGAGAACTTCCCAATGCTTACTGATAATTTTCTCAAATTGTTTGTACTGAATGTTATAATCCAAAACAATTTTATATTCATGCTTTTTATCTGGTTTCTTATTAGAATCCGAAAGAAAACCCCTCCTTTCAAGTCTGCCAAATTCATTCATCTCTTTTTCAATCACATTCTTCTGATAGCCCTTCTGCAAGAACCTTTCTGCTAGAACTTGAGATTGGGTCTGATAATCAGATTCCGAGGAGCAGTTATGCCTAAGGCGAATAAACTGGCCCCTCGGATGTTGCACAGCCACGTCTAGTGGTGACAGCTGTCCAAGGGGATGTATCTGTTCCTGTCAGCGGGCTTAAAATAATTACATGTCCTGAAATGAACTCCCTCTTTAAACACTTCCAAGTCAAGGAATATCATTCATTGGGTATCAATATTCCAAGACAGGAAGAGGTTTTTAGTATTGTTATTCAACCTAAGCATGAACAATTGGAGATTGCTCATATCACCATCCTAAACCATAATAAGATTATCGATGTAGCGTTTGTAACAAACCAATTGGCACGATCCTGAAAGAAAGTTTCTTCCTCCCAGAGGGCCACAAATACATTCGCCACACTGGGTGGCAAATCTGGCCCCCATGGCAACACCATAATCTGGAGGAAAAACTGTCTGTCATACTAAAATGTATTCCTAGTGAAGAAAAACTCCAAACATTGTATTAAAAAATTCTTGTGTCTATGTCAGGGCTGGGCTCAGCCCTTCCTTCTCTGAGCTGGCCTCTCAGCTGTCAGCTAATTGGCAGCTCCTATCTCTCCACAGTTACTCAGCTGTTGTTGATATCCTGCTCGTCAGTCCTGCCTACTTAAGCCATCCAGTCCAGAGGAGCTCTGCCTTCGCCTTGGTCAACATCACGGAAATTATCTCCTGTGATCCTGTTCAAGACTTGCTTTACTGACATCTCTTCTGGCTCCAGATCCTGCTTGCTGTTCCACTTTATTGATTCCTGATGTTTGGCTTGTCTGACTATCCATTCCCGTTACTGAACTTTGGCTATGTTTTACTGCATTTGTTCTTATTTCTTTTATTATTAAACAAATGTGATTTAACTGTACTTCTATCTCGGCCTGATTTGTGGTTTCTGACAGTAGGCGAAGGCCATAAATTCAGAAGATGCAGTCAATCCACTTGTTGGTAATATTTTTTCCAGATTGGATGAACTAGATCACCGCATGGATCAGTTTGCCATGGCGTTACAAATGCTCCTGAGTCGCACGGCTCACCTGGAATCTCCCACTGTGGCCGCCCTGGTACAACCTATGTTGCAGGCCGACCCTGCTGCTGCTCCAGTCTCTGTGCGGGCACCTGCCTCGAGTATTACCTCTATAAGAGGTATGTCTGGTTCTGCTCCGCTTCCCCAGCGATTTGGGGGCGATCCAGTCCAATGCAGAGGGTTTCTCAACCAGGTTGAGATATACTTTGAGATGCTGCCCCAGGCGTTTCCCACGGACAGAAGCAAAGTAGGTTTCATGATATCTTTGCTCTCTGAGAGAGCCTTGGCCTGGGCAAACCCTCTACGGGAGACGCAAAAACCTGTTGTCTTGAGCTACCCTGAGTTTGTGGCTTCGTTTAAAAGGGTATTTGAAGTTCCCGCACACTCCGCTTCTGCTGCCAAGTGCCTCATGTCCATCAAACAGAGTACGAGAACTGTTGCCGACTACGCCATTGAATTCCATACTCTGGGAGATTTGAGGGGGGCATACAATCTCGTGAGGATTAAGTAGGGCAACAAATGGAAAATTGCGTTTAATACCAGAACAGGCCATTATGAGTACCTCATAATACCATTTGGCCTTTGCAACGCTCCAGCAGTTTTCCAGGAATTTATCAACGATGTCCGAGATTTGTTGCAGCTATGTGTAGTGGTTTATCTCGACGATATCCTCATTTTTTCCAAGTCCCTAGAGAGCCACCACACAGATATCTGTTGTGTGCTTCAGAAGCTGAGAGAGAACAATCTCTATTGTAAATTGGAGAAGTGCGAGTTCCATCATCAGGTTAAATTCCTGTGTTATGACATTTCCACTGCCGGTTTCTCAATGGACCCAGAGAAACTTTCAGCAGTCCTACAGTGACACCTGACCCATGGGTATGCGTCCTCTGCAATGTTTTCTTGGCTTTGCCAATTATTATCGAAGTTTTATTCGTAACTTCTCGTATCTGGTCAAGCCCCTGACTGATATGACCAGAAAGGACAGTAACCCACAGAGTTGGTCTCCGGAGTCCATTAAGGCCTTTGAGAGTCTCAAGGCTGCCTTTGTTTCTGCTCCTGTGTTGGCACATCCTGATCCTACGTTACCTTTTATCCTTGAGGTTAATGCTTCTGAGACTGGTGTTGGCATCCTTCTGTCTCAACGTCCTACTTCTGAGAGCGCTATGCATCCTTGTGGCTACTTTTCTAAGAAATTGTCACCTGCGGAGTGCAATTACGAGATTGGTGACAGAGAGCTGTTGGCGATCATTTTAGCCCTGTGTGATTAACTGTACTTCTGTCTTGGCCTGATTTCATGGTTTGTGACAATCTATTAGTAAGATCAGACTTGTCTAAAGCCTATTTTACTGATGCTACTGCATCCTGATGACCTATAATAGTATATAAGAGCTGATATCGGCTGTAACTAATATACTACTACAGGGAAGATCCTCCAAAATCTGAATAATGTGCTTTGTGTCTCTAAGGAAAGCTTCAGTCCCTGAAATGAAAGGTTTAAGGAAGAAATTAAAGTTTTGCAGACACCGATTTAACGCCATTCACGATCGGTCTCCCGGGGGGGGGGGGCATTTTTGTGTATTTTTGGCAAAAAATACATAATTGGTAAATTGTTAAAATATTGGTGATGTTTGGGTAGAGGAGATTTGTGACCTTTACCTTTAAGATCATATGTATTTTTATTTTTAAAAAAATGTTTCTATATATATATCTGTTTTATATATTTTTTGCTGTGTATTATTTTATCCACCTATAGACCAGAAGATTTTCCCCCATAATGACCAGGCCATTTTTTTGCGATACCACACTGCGTAGCTATACCCACAAATAGAGCTTTCTTTTGTTGGTGTTTGATCACCTCTGAGGTTTTTATTTTTTGCACTATAAACAAAAGAAGAGAGACATTTTTTGAAAAAAAAGAATAGTTTTTAATTTTTACTATAATAAATATAAAAAAAAATGTCTTCATCAGTTTAGGCCAATATGTATTCTTTTACATATTTTTGGTAAAAAAAATTGCAATAAGCTTATATTGATTGGTTTGAGCAAAACTTATAGCATCTACAAAATAGAGAATAAATTTGTCATTTTTATTATTATTATCTTTTTTTACTAGTAATGGCGGCGATCTGCGATTTTTAGCAGGACTGCACCATTGTGGTGGCTAGATCAGACTCTTTTGACACTTTTTGGGACCATTGACATTTATACAGCAATCAGTGCTATAATAATGTACTTATTACTGTGTAAATGTCACTGGCAGGGAAGGGGTTAACACTAGGGGGCAATCAAGTGGTTAAATGTGTTCCCTGGGAGGTGTTTCTAACTCTGGGGGGATGCGACTGACTGGAGGAGGATAGAGATTGCTGTTCCTAATCACTAGGAACAGCAGATCTCTCTCTCTCCTCCCTGTCAGAACGGCAACCTGTCTGTTTACATTGACGGATCCTCATTCTGGCTCTCTTTTTGGCGATCGCGGGTGGCTGGCTGACATCGCGGCCACCGGTCATGTGCATTGGGTTCCCCGCCAAGCAGCGGGCATGCCTGCTATGGCTCTTAAAGGAGCCAACGTACACCTACGGCGATTTGCGGAAACAAGCCAACCTGCTGCAGTATAGTGACGGCGGCTGGTTGGCAAGTAGTTAAATAAATTGATCTCTTAGAGGATTAATTGTTAAGAAGGATATTTACGGCTTCTGTGGAGCCCCCACTAATACATTGTTTTTATTGTTTATGGTAAATGTCAGTGGCACGCAGTGCGGGTATTTTTAACCAGTGAGAGGGCTTGTAGCTTCTCCCTGAAGTCATGGCTATTGTATACTTCAGCCGTATCCAGCGTTGTTCATTGTCATGGCAACGGGTTCAGTATAAGTGAGTACAGGTGACGTTGTAGCTCCACCCAGCTGACAAAGTCTGATTAGACTTAACGCATATGGTGGGAGGAGCTATGTTCGGATGACGTCACCCACTGCCATCCTGTTTGATGGAGATGTTACAGTGTTATGTGCTTGTTGCTTTGAGCGTGTTTTAAATTGAATACAGGAGTAGGAAGTTGTTATATAATAAAGAAACTAGTTTTTTTTTTGTGGAAATATTTATTCAAGTTTAAATATTACAACAGTGTTCAGACAAAGAAAAGTAAACAATACATGCTGACAGATTTCCAGATTAGACAAAAAAAAACAAAGAAAAAAGGAGAGCAAAGACTTGGAGGGGTAAGGGTGGCTCTAAAATCGCTATAGATTAGTGCTGAACCTATGATTTTACATATTACATGGCCTTATAGATATTAGATACCGTTCCAGGGTTACAAAGAAGTAGAGTAGAGGATTGTAGAAAGCCCATTAGAAGGTGTATGTAGGCATTCCTCCGTTGGGGTAAGGGGGTTCACTGCCCACTTACGAGCTAGAGTCAGGTAGCTTTAGTTTGCCCAGAGAGTTAGTTAGATTTGCCTTGGCATACCAGGTGGTGTATTGGAAGGTAGCCATAAGTTGGTGAATTTCCAACATTGAAAAAGAGTACTCTATGAAAGTCTTCCAGCATGCGAAGAAACACTTGGTAGATCCAATATTTTGTAGCATAGCATCCAGCTTTTCAAGGTACAGAAGTGATTTCAGATCTTTCTTTACCACAGAGAGCGAAGGACTGTGAGTAGATGTCCAGGCCCGCGTGAGTAACCTCCTAGCTGTCAAGAGACATAAGTGCATCCATGGTGTCAGGGGTATTGCTTTCCCTTTGTTTGGGGTGTCGGAAACCACATGTGAGGCAGTTTTGTGGACGTAATACCATAAATATATTGAATTATTTGATCCCAAAAAGCCTGGATTAAAGTGCAGGACCAAAAGCGATGTAGTAGTGTCGGCCTGCTAGCGTTGCACCAGGGACAAACTGCAAGAAGTGGATTTGCACAATCTATCAGGGCAGGTATAAACGCCCTGTGCATAATTTTAAATTGAGTCTCCCTCCATTGTTCACTGGTAATGATTTTGTGTGCAGCCTTGTATCCTTCCAGTATTTGTGTAGTGTCCTCCAGTTATGGAAGATCCTTAGACCAAGCTTTCCCAAAGAAGTGCCCTGTGGAAGACTTAGTGTGTTGCAGGATTTGGGAATATAGTATTGAGATAGAGTAAGTTTTCTGTTTTACTGCCTTGTTAACCACTGGATGAAGTAGGTTAGTTCTCGCCCGGCCCAGTTGTGATTTAACAAAAGCCGCCAGTTGAAGATAGTGGAAGTGATGGTGCAGGGGAAGATTGTATTGTTTTGCAACCACCTGAAAAGGTTGGATGTTGCAGGTGCCTGGGTAAAGTAGTGATGGTGCCCAGGTTAGGCCCAATGTAGACCATATTAGGAATGCTTCATGTGTCGTTCCTGCGGGGAACACCGGATTGCCTTGTATTGGGAGGTTATTCGAGATAGTATAAGGTACCTTCAGACGTTTACATACCTCTCTCCATGCCACCACTGTGTCTCTTATCAAAGAATTGCTTCTCAGATGAGGAGGCAAGGCCTTGAGAGGAGAGTGGAGTACTGCTGATAGGTATAGGTGGGAGACCAAGGCCGCCTCTAAGGCATGATTGGAATAGTTGGATCCATGTAATAACCAGTCCATACCCTGTCTAAGGAGACATGAAAGGTTGTACAGGTGGAGGTCAGGTAGCCCCACTTCTCCCTCGTGTTTCGGAAGATGTAATTTGTGTCTAGCAATGCGCGGTCTCTTGGATTGCCAAAGAAAAGTCGTCAATACCTTGTTCAGGTTTTGGATGTCTTTGTGTTTAAGTAGCAGTGGAAGTGTTTGAAGGGGATATAGCAATCTGTCAAATGAGACCATTTTGTATAAATGGCATCTTCCGAAAAATGATAGCGGGAGAGTCCTCCAGGCATCCAGCTCCCTTTTAATCCTATCAAAGATGGGTGGATAGTTAAGGTGGTAGAGAGAAGAGGGATCCCGGCCATTTTAATACCTAGGTACGTTATGAAATGTTTCGCTACCTGTAATGGGGAGGATTGGGTCAAATGCTGGGAGTGCGCCAATTGTAGTGGAAGTACCTCGCTTTTAGTGAAATTAATGCGTAGTCCCGAGCAATGGCAAAAGTTAGAAAAAATATCTTGAATAATAGGGAGGTCAGTGGGCATGGCCGAGGAGAAAATTAAGATGTCATCTGCAAAGAGTGCCGTTTTCATCTGAGCATCTCTAATTTGGATTCCTGAGAGAAGTGGGTGGTCATTAAGTAATCGGGACAGTGGTTCTTTGGCTAGATTGAGTAGTAAGGGAGAAAGAGGATACCCCTGGTGCGCTCCATTTGTCAGAAGGATTGGGGCTGATATGTTACCTGACATGACTAGACAGGCTGAGGGGGCGGAATACATTGTTCGTATGAGTTTTACTACTGGACCTATGATCCCAAACTTCCTCATTACCAAAAACAACCATTGAAAGCTGATATTATCAAAAGCTTTTTCGGCGTCAAGCGAAAGAATGGCCAGATCTTTGTCTGGGTGGTGTTTGGCATATTCCAGGGTTAGTATGACTTTGCGGATGTTGAGCACTGCTGACCTGCCTGTGACAAACCCCACTTGCCCCGGGTGGGGAAGAGTAGGGAGTATAGAGGCTAAGCGGGATGCAATGATTTTGGACAAAATTTTTGAGTCAACATTAATAAGGGAGATGGGGCGAAAAGATCCCGGGAAAGTCGGGTCTTTTCCCTTTTTTGCCAATAATTTTATGAATGCCATAGACCCCGTAGGGAGATATGGCCCACCCTCCCATATACCTGTAAAGACTTGTTGTAGCGTTTGTGCTATGTATTCCCTGGTTAGTTTGTAAAACTCTGCTGAATACCCATCAGGTCCAGGCACTTTGTTGTTTGATAAATGTTGGATGGTGGAGAGAATTTCAGTCAGGGAGATAGGAGAATTTAGGGAGTGTACTTGGGCATCTGATAATGTAGGCATTTTGACCGAGGCGAGGAGGGATTGTGCTTTGTCTAAGTTGATTGGGTCCTCAGCGTAAACTTGATGGTTAAATTCAGTCAGCAGGGCAGTTATCTTCGATTGGGAGGTCGTAAGCGTCCCTGCAATGTCCCTTAATGCTGTAATGTGGGTAGGGGTATATGCCTTAGGGCAGAGATTGGCAAGAAGTTTGCCTGCTTTATTGCCATATTTATGTAGATGGAAAATCGTCCAACACTACCACTATAGGACTGTGATCGGAAATTACTATTTTCGTAATTGCGGAGACCTGTACCTTCACAATTAAGGCAGAAGTGCAAAAGAAATAGTCTATGCGTGATATAGTGTCATGAGGTGAAGAATAGAAAGTGTACTCCCTATCGGTAGGATGGGTTAGATGCCAAATATCAGACAGATGTAATAGGGACATTGTAGTGGCTAGTAATGTAGCGGACTGATGGATGAGGGGGTGCCTACTGATGGGCGTGGTGATGATTTGTCTTCATATTTGTTCATAACACTATTAAAATCCCCACCCCCTAGGTGAAGTGTGTCGGAGGAACGAAGTACCCACAAGGAGAGGTCTTGGAAAAATTCAGTACCCGGGGAATTGACTGCATATATGTTAGAAATGGCTAGATCTTTTGAGGCAATAGTTAGATGGATCGTTAGTTTGCGGCCTTCTTGGTCTTTGTCAACTGATCTAATAGAGTATGGCAGGTTTTTGTGTAGAAGGATGATCACCCCTGCTTTGCGCCCTAATGCTGGGGAGCCAAGGACCTCACCCACCCATAGTTTCTTGAGGCGTTTGAATTGGAAATCTTGCTCATCTAAATGGGTCTCCTGAAGGAGGGCGATGTCTGCACGCATGCGTTTTAGATGACAAAGAATTTTCATCCACTTGTTTGGTGACCGGAGCCCCTTAACATTCTACGACACTATCCGCATGATGGATACTGAGACAATATACAGATTATTCGGGGGGGTACCACCACCCTACAAGCGGAGAAAGAAAAAAGAAAAAGAAAAAAAAAAAAAGAAGAAAGGGACAGCACGTGAACCTTCCCTCAAATTATAATTAACCCTTGGTCAGTAGGGACATTCGATAGTTAGGAAGTGGATAGATCACCCTAGCTCACTTAGTTTGGTGACAGCAGAAATTGTGAATTATACTGCGTGAGCAGAGAGGGGGGATAGGTCAGTTAAGTGCTAACCAGGGGTATACAGAAAGAAAAAACAACAACCGACTGCAATTATTGACTTCACTTTTTTCCGTGTGAGAAAAATAAATCTAAAGAGAAATCAAAAATGTACACAGGAGAATCTAGTTTCCATGCCCCCATCAGATGGGTTTTGGTGTCACACCAATATAGGGCTTGCTCTCAAAACAGACAAAGTGAACTAGTGAGAAAGAAACCAAGGCATGATGGCAATTTTAGCCCTCGCCCTGGATTTCCCACCCAATCTGCATCTTGGTAGGGAAGCTGACACCTCCTGAGTACTAATACAAACATGGTACAAAATTTCAAACATAGCTCTCCAGCTTGTAAACCTACAGGGAGGAGAGAATATCAAGTAAACAAATATACTAACACCACAAAAGTAATGGGCACAATCCTGACCCATGCGGCATATGTAGAGTGGAGCAGTTCCTAGGTCAACGTATACCTGACTTTGAGGGAGAGATGCATTGCGGCCCCGCTTAGATGGATATTTAACTGCTGCTGCTTTGGTGCTTGGATGAGTTCGGAGCCGGAGAGGAAGGAGCCAAGGGGGTGTCGTCCATAATACTGGTGGAGGCCATGTCCTCCACCAGCAGAGATTTAACATATTGCTGGGCGTCTGCTAGGGATGAGAAGGACATCTGGTCGCCTTGAGGGGATTGCAGGTGCAGAACAGCTGGGTATGCCAGGGAAAATTTTAGATTGTGCTGGTGTAGCTGTGTGCAAATAGGAGCAAAGGCTTTTCGCTGTTTAGAGATCTCCACTGAGTAATCAGCAAATAGTAATAGCTTGTGGCCATCTATGGAAAGACCCTTCGCTTTGCGGTAGTGCTGTAGAAGAGTATGTTTTTCTGCATAGTTCAAATATTGTACAATTACCGGTCGCGGCTTGGGCTGCTGGTCTTGCTGTGGGCCTATGCGATGAGCTCGTTCCACTACGCAGGGGTAACGAAGACCCAGAGCTTCCGGTATGCGATGGCTGCACAGCTCCATCAGGCAGATCGTCTTGTAGGACTCAGGAAGGCCTATGATACGCAGGTTGTTCCTGCGGGACCGATTCTCTGCGGTCCTCGAGTTTGTCCATCAGCAACTCGGGTACTCCTGCATGTGTGGATATACCTGACGTAGACGTTCCTCCACTGAGGATATACACTGCTCTGCCTCCTGCAGCCTGTGCGTCTGGCTATGTATGTCTTGTCTCAGCTGCTCCATGCCATGCTGGATAGCCTTGTCAACTGCATCTGTTATCATGGAGGTGAGGAGCTGAGCTACCGCTAATGCTATCTTGGCATGTGTCGCCTCTGTGTCATCAGGAAGGTGCAGAGCCTGTGAGGAGGGAGGCTGGGCTGAGATATTCTCGGCCGGGATAGCGGCTGCCATCTTAGCCGCTGCAGATGCTGCTGACTCGGACGTGCTGCAGGGAGCCTGTGTAAGGTGGGGAGCAGACCGCTCCACAAAATGGTCCATTCACCCCTCCGGATTGTAGCAGTGTCTGCCGCTCGCTGAGGCTATAGCCGTGGCACGGTGTATGTGGGCAGATGAGCGGGGGGTGCGGGAGCTGAGGCAGTTCACTCCATGCTCACACGGCGCCGAAACCGGAAGTATAAACTAGTTATTTTAAACAGAGAGCACTTAAATCCTTTCTTTATCTAAATGTGTCTGGGGGAACTTCTGAAGATCATCACCTGCTACCTGGCTATATTTTACCCCTAATGAGACACACGCTGTTGACTTCCTGTTAGCTCAGGGGTCCATTTGCTAAGGTGAGCGAGCAAGTATCTTGGAGGTGGAGGGATTGTCACATTTTCCTTGTGTCTCTGGATCTCCTTTTCCACATGTGGAGGATCTTTTCTGCTGCTATCTGATCTTTGTGGTTCATCTTATTGGACTTTTAGATATTTTATTATTTGCTTTATTTAAGTTTTTTGATCTGCACATTTTATATGTTTTGAATACCTTTCTAGGTGTTGTGAATTACTTTTGCTGGCAAACAATTGTTGCATATTTTCTTTGCGCTGATTACATTTTACACTATAATATCAACACATGCAATAATGGAGAAGACCCCCAAATCTATAAACAAACAATGCAAGTGACTACCGTTTATGATTCAGCAACAATAACAGGCAATAATAATACATAAAAAAAAATAAATATACAAAAGCAACTGTGATGTCGCAGCCTCTCCTGGCAATGTCACAAGTGGAATAAAATCTATGCGAACGGCTACTGGATATGAACCAAGTCCAAAATGAATGTGACAAGCAACCAGTAATAACAATCCTTAAAGACATCAAGCTTCTGTGAATACTGTGTTCTTCAAAAATGAAAAGCTTGTGCCCCCTCCACAGGTCAAATTATGTGCTCTCCTCATA
Source organism: Lithobates clamitans (assembly GCA_037952925.1). Classification (NCBI taxonomy): domain Eukaryota; kingdom Metazoa; phylum Chordata; class Amphibia; order Anura; family Ranidae; genus Lithobates; species Lithobates clamitans. The sequence goes on along the minus strand of JBBGZY010000615.1, from coordinate 1,535,869 downwards.
GGAAGAACAAAAAGAAAGAACCGCGCTATACGTGAAATAGCAAAAAAATACCTTTGTGCAATAAATTAATATTCACAATAAACCCACAAAGTGTATCTAAACCATATCAAATCATGATAGTTGTGATATAAAGTCCATAAGTGCAAGAAAGATGAGAGGAATCCTCTGGTAGTTATCCGTGAGGGTCAGGAAAAAGAGTGGAATGACAAACACACCCTATAAGATGATCCTCCACCACCAAACATATGTGCTTACCAGATGGAAGGCACAATAAGGCACATCTCAGAATGATATCCAGGTCAGGCGGTGCAAATCTTTACTAGATGATGCTACGGATGTAAAGCCTATAAACTTGGATCCTGATAGCCAGCATGCAATCTGCCTCAGTAAGCGTAGCTCCAATCACACCATACCCCGGATTAGCCACATAAGGGTAGAAGAGAGACAGCCATAGTGTAAATGGGAAGAGATATTTTATTTAAAATAAGGTAAAAAACTTACAAAGCTGTAGTTAAAAAGAGCATTCGCCAAGCCGGCAAGCGAGCGCCCGTTCAGAGATGAGTGTGATGACATCAGAGCGTCAACCTCCCAACGTACGTTTCATCCTATCACTGATGTCGTCAGGGGTATAGCTCCAATGTCTGCTGGCTCTGCTGTTGTTCCTGGGACACTTGCTCCACTTATGCAGTTTTCCTCCCAGATAGCAAGCAATTGTGCTGCAAGTTCTGGGTCAGTTATATTGTGTAATAGTTATCCGACCACAGGGATTACTGGGGCTGAATTTTCATCATTGCTCCCTGCTATGTGTTATGCCTCATACACACGATCGGACTTTCTGCCAACAAAACCGTGGAATTTTTTCAGAAGGAAGTTGGCCCAAATTTGTCTTGCATACACATGGCCACACAATTGTAGGCCGACAATTACGACGTAGACGTACTACGTGGTTTTTCATCTCTTTAGCGCCACCCTTTGGGCTCCTTCTGCTAATTTCATGTTAGTAGATGTTTGGTGAGTGTTGATTGCGCTTTTCATTTAGCACTTTTCATTTTGCACTTTAAATTTCACGCTTTTCATTGCACACTTTTCATTTTGTGCTTTTCAGTTAATTTCTGAATGGCCGTTCGTCAACCAGACATGTTGCGGAATCGGAGGAGATAACGTGTTATTTATGATTGGCCTTGGAGTTATTGCTTTGACATTATTTTTTTGGTTGAATAATGATTTGATTTGGTATATTTTCTATATTTTTGGATGCATAGAATGCACTTTTTGGTTAAGTTTGGTTAAGTTCTATTGGCAGATAGCATGTCTAATTTTATTTGTTTCATTTTTTTAGTTTGAGAGTAGGCAGTTACATTTTAAAAAATACAATGTAAACTTAACAAGGGACACCAACATAGCTGTATTTTTGATCTTAAAAACTATGGGATAATGGTGTTGTGGTAACTTGCCCAAAAACAAAAAAAAGCATAATAATATTATTCTTGTTATCACTAGAAGAAAAAAAACCTTTGAAAATTTGTTTGCAATAACTCCAGCAAAGCAGCAACTCCAGTATCGCCAGCAAAGCAGCTTCATTATTATCCCATTAAAGAAGAAGAGAATATGTGCCGCATTTCGAAATTTCATAATTTGCCACGTCACGAATGTTAATTCTCCATTACGAACGCTTGTTTACAAGACTAACCGCTTCCGGCTCGTCCTTGCTTCCGAGCATGCGTGTTTGTACTTTGGACTTTTGTCCGACGGACTTGTGTATACATGCTTGGAAAATCAGACAACAGACATTTGTTCGCGGAAAATTTTAAAACCTGCCATCCAACATTTGTAGACAGAAAATCCATCAACAATTGTCTGATGGAGCATACACACGGTTGGATTTTCTGCCAACAGCCTGTCATCACACATTTCCCATCGGAAAATCCAATCGTGTGTATGAGGCTTAAGGTTTTTCTTTAATTGGTGCTGGGGCTTCTGATTTTCAGTTCGCTCTTCTCAGGCCTTTCTGATTTTCAGTGCGTTCTGTTAGTTCGTTCTGACGAGCCGACCATTTTGAAGCCATGTTGCGGTACTTGGTGATGGGGAGAAGTCTGCAGGACATCAAGTTCTCGACAGTTAGGTACTCTTTGTAGAGTTTGTGCTATGCAGGGGCTTTGTGTTGAGGTTCTTACTTTGACCCAAGCGCAGTCCATGAACAGGGCGGGGAGGAGTTCATGGACGAAGAATTGGTTACTCCAGTGTGACCAATTCTCGCACATGCCTTTGTTGCGGGAGATCCAGGAGAATAATCCTGATGATTTCAGGAATTATCTCAGGATGATAGCCCCCGTTTTTCACCATTTGTTGGCTTTGTTGTCCCCTTATATTACCAAGCAGGACACCTGCATGCGGCAAGCCATCACTCCTGAGCAGAGGCTAATCGCCAAGTTGCGGTACCTGGTGATGGGGAGAAGTCTGCAGGACATCAAGTTCTCGACAGTCATCTCCCCCCAGGCTCTGGGGATCATTATTCCAGAGACCCGTTCTGCCATCATACAGGTCCTGCAGAAGGAATATATTAAGGTAAGTTTTCTCCTTTAACATCACATTCTATGTATTTAATGTTTGCTATTGTAATGTATTGTATTTCTTTCATCATTCCCTAATTACCATTATTGTAATATGCTGTCAATGTCCTCTTTATCCTCATGCATGCTGGAAGTTTTTAAAGTTCCTATTTTGTCCTTCATGCATATTTGCCCTCACTAACCTCCCCAGCATGCTATCCTGGGCCCATACACACCTAGCCTAGTCATTTAACAATGTATTTTGTCAGCTCCATAGTAGTACTTTACCCTAAACACCCCCTAGAATGTGTACAAATGTTATTTGTGTCCTTAAATTCATGCAGAGTGCCATAGGCTTTTTTTTGTGGTCCCAAAATTTTTTGGAACCCTCCCTCCCCCCAACCGCTAAGTCAACCGGTACCAATCCTGCTGACTTTGCCAAACCCATACACACTATGCCTACCTCTTTTGTGGTCATATTTCTGTATGAATTCACCAAAGCATGTAGTGAAAGGGCCTGCCTGAATACTTTCAAATGGTACTGTTTAAAGTTTTGTTCTCCTATTATCTTGATAGGTAATTGCAGAATGTAAAAAAGTGCTTCAATTTGTACAGTGTGTATTCATATATTTGTATTATGGCACTTCTTACCTATCCAGTGGGCTGCCAATAGTGTAAGTAAGGAGGGGCTCACCAAAGTAAAACACATTATTTATGCGTTCAGCTCTCAATGAAGTGGAGACGGTTACCTGTCCAAAACATCCCCCTACCCCCCTAAAATTTTTACAATGGACCATCAGAGAGGGTGAGGAATCTTATATTTTTATCTTTAAATACTCCTTCAAGTAAATGTTTTACAGATGTTGGCAGTTTAATGATGTTAATTTTTTTTCTTGTTTGACTCCACAGTTTCCTTCAACGCCACAGGAATGGCAGACTGTGGCTTCCCAATTTGCCCAGTGGTGGGACTTTCTCAACTGCGGAGGGGCAATTGATTGGAAACACATCCACATAGTCCCACCCCCCAACTCGGGGTCATACCATTACAACTATAAGGGGTTTAATAGTATAGTGATGTTGGCGGTGGTGTCGTATGTGGACGTGGGGAGAATGGCCGGATGTCGGATGGTGGAGTCATCACCCAGACCGAGTTCTATGGACAGCTTCAGAGTGGTGGCTTGGGATTGCCACCTCCTGAAGACAACGTGGCTGGTCTGCCGTTCGTTTTTGTCGCTGATGAATCGTTTGGGCTGGGTGATCACTTGATGCGGCCATTCCTGATGAGGACCCTCACCCCAGACCAGAGCGTTTTTAACTACCAGCTGGCCAGAGCCAGAAGAGTGGTGGAGAAGAATTTCAGGATAATGGCCAGCCGGTTCCTCCTATTCCTTACGCCAATCAACATGGCGGAATATAAACTTAACCATATAATACTTGCATGCTGCATTCTACACAACTTTTTAAGGAGAAATTCTATGAACTTTGCGGCCTCAGTTGGGCCTGAGGCCGGATTTCAAGAACAAACCCTGACGGCGCTTGAAGCTGGCCGTCCTGGCTTGCCCCCCAAAGCGCCCATGAGGTCTGTCTAAAATATATGGAGTACTTTGCGGGTAGGGGGGCCATTGATATGCCAGAAAATATTTAAGAAATATTTTTAAAATAGATTTTTAATTTAAACTGAAATAATATTTCCTTTAATCTACTGCTTGTGTTTCTTTTAGCTGTCTCCTAGGTTCTCCAATGGGCTTTTCTTTTTGGCCATTTTCTGCAAAAGTGCACTTGAAACTGCACTGAAAGTGCACTTGTAGTGCAAAGTGGATTTGCCTTTAGTAAATAACCCCCATTGTCACTGTAAACACCAACTTACTCCAAAAACTGGTATTGAGCATTGAAAGAAGAAGCCACACATTGTTTAGTAGAAAACTTTTTACTCTGTGCACATTCAAAAGGGTTTTTGAACAAACCAACATATTTTTTGAATAACATTTTTTTGCTTGGCAGTAGAAATATCCTTTTTTGGGGTAAACAGGCATGTTTAAAACTATAAAACAATACACAACTCAGGAACTTACAAAGTTCAACTTTGATAAATTGAAGCTAATATCAGACATTAGTATGTCCAAACTGTGTTGATCTTGCCTTCATCATATGGGGTGATGTCACCCCTGTGAAAGCCAAATTTTGAAGATGCACACAAATTGAGTCAAAATGGGGATTTCCCTCCTGATCCCATGCCTAATGTCAACATGTGCTAGCTCCCATCATGGGTATCAATGGATGTGTTTCGTGGGTGCAACCCCTTCTTCTCAGCTACTTTAGTTGCGAGGAAGGGGTTGCACCCACAAAACGCGTACATTGATATCCCGTGATGGCAGATAGCACATGTTGACACACTGTGTGCATCTTCAAAATTTAGATTTCAATATACTTTAACCTCTTGGCTTCCGCGCTATAGCCGAATAATGGCCACATCGCGGACCTGAATTTCCAGGAGGCCATTATATGACTGCCTCTCCTTTGCACGCGCCCCCTGCAGGGTGCACACGGCACGCGTTGTGATCACCGAGTCACTGAGACTCGGCTGATCACAGATCCGAGTAAGGGGCCGATTCTGGCCCCTTACCACATGATCAGCTGTCAGCCAATTACAGCTGATCACATGATGTAAACAAAAGCTTGGTAATCGTTTTTTTTTCCTCACGCTGATAGCGTGAGGAGAAAAAAAAGCCAATCACCGGCTTATGTTCAAGGGACATCAGTCTCGAAGAGGAAGAGGCAATTCTGCCTCATCTGTGCCACAAGTACCCCCTTCCAATGCCACCTGCCATTGCCATCTGCCAGTGCCCACAGTGCCCACTAGTGCCACCTATCAATGCCCATGAGTGCCACCTATCAATGCCCACAAGTGCCACCTTCAATGCCCACCAGTGGTGCCAATCAGTGCCACCTAGCAGTGCTGCCTATCAGTGTAACCAACCAGTGCCGATCAGTGCCCATTATTGCCCCCCATCAGTGCCCATCACTACCACCCATCAGTGCCCATCACTGCCACCTATCAGTGCCCATCAGTGCCACCTCATCAGCGTACATCAATGAAGGAGAAAAATTACCTGTTTGTACAATTTTATAACAAAATACAAAAAAATAAAAATTCGGTCTTTTTACATTTTTTTAACAAAAAATAAAAACTGCAGAGGTGATAAAATACCACCAAAAGAAAGCTCTATTTGTAGGAAAAAAGTGATAAAAATTTCATCAGGGTACAGTGTAGCATGACCGCGCAATTGTCATTCAAAATGCATCGGTGCTGAAAGCTGAAATTGGTCTGGACAGGAGGGGGGTTTAAGTGCCCAGTAAGCAAGTGGTTAAAAAAGTTAGAAAAATTATAAAAATATAAACCAATTGACTATTTTTGGTGTTTTAGATTCTGCTCAAAACATCAATGATGTTTTTGAGTCTTTTTTTCCACATCAATCGATGAGGATCTGTGCATTTGCACTTGTGAAATGAGTTTCTTCTTCCACAACATCCGCATTACATAAAATTAAAAAACACACCATGTATTATAAATATGCAGGCATACATCTATTACCTGAAGCTGTGGTCTCAGACACTCACCTGTTGTGGTCACTATTTCGTAGACATGTGAGGTTCGTTTTGTACGAATTTCTGAAAATTCGTTCATTCGGAAGTATCCGAAATATGAATTTCTATGCTTTCGAATTGTATACAAAATACGAAATTTTGTTGACGAATTTCAGATCCAAATCCCGTTACAACGGAAATGTGACTGGTGTTTTGTTGATCAATCAGAGTTTTTCTTCTGCTGCTGAGTGAGGGTTGGGAAAATGGGGTTACAGCCCCTGGAGGAAGTCAGCACAGCACAGGGAAGGTGGGAGACCCTCCTAATGAGCACAGCAGGGGTACAAACCCAGGAAGTCATCACAGCACAGGGTTGGTGGGAGCCCCCTCATAATGAGCACAGCAGGGGTACCAACCCAGGAAGTCATTACAGCACAGAGATGGTGGGAGCCCCCTCATAATGAGCACAGCAGGGGTACAAACCCAGGAAGTCTGCACAGCAGAGGGATGGTGGGAGCCCCCTCATAATGAGCACAGCAGGGGTACAAACCCAGGAAGTCAGCAAAGCACAGGGATGGTTTGAGCCCCCTCATAATGAAGACAGCAGGGGTACAAACCCAGGAAGTCAACACAGCACAGGGATGGTGGGAGCCCCCTTATAATGAGCCCAGCATGGGTACAAACCTAGGAAGTCAGCAGAGGGATGGTGGGAGCCCCTCATAATGAGCACAGCAGGGATACAGCCCCAGGATGAAGTCAGCACAGCACAGGGATGGTGGGAGCCCCTCATAATGAGCACAGAAGGGGTACAGCCCCAGGAGGAAGTCAGCACAGCACAGGGATGGTAGGAGCCCCTGATAATGAGCATAGTGAGTCAGACAACTACCATATTGAGAAAGGTATTTTTTGCATTTTAAATTCATCATAACGAACGTTCGTAATTGTTACGAAAAGTTAACAAACCTAATGAAAATTCGTATTTCGTACGAATCCTAATTGAATTTCGGACACGAATTACGAAATACGAGTTAACGGCTAATACGAAACGGAACGAAAGGAAACAAATTTATTGACGGCGCACATGTCTACTATTTCGCCCACTTCATAAACCTCTCCTTCCTCCACATCCTCTGATTGTGGTGTGGGGGTTTCCCCTTCTTTAGGAGGTTGTGGGTCCCTGGTGTCCTCTGATGTCCCGAGTCTTTTCTCCCCTATGTGAATAAAAAAAGGTATACTTAGCACACAGATATTTGAGGCCAGAAATAGTCATATGAAACATTGCTTGGAAGTGTCGTACAATTGTCTTTTTTGGCAGAGTTCCAGCTGAAGACATTTTTTATTTCCCTTTCTAAAGCTGCAATACTTACCTGTTTTGGTCACGTTTCACATATGGAGACACCTCTAGTATGCACTGGAGCACCTGTGTGGGACACCCTAAAATGTTTGTTCTGGTGTCCCACACTAGTGCTCCTGTATCCAGATGTGTAGACAGCTGCTGAGTGTCCTCTCCTTACACTGAATCAAGTTTGCATTTCATTCTAGTTACAAACTTATCTAGACAAAAGTGTACTAAAGTTCTTTTAATATAAATAGGCATGACCAAATGTAGTTAACCTGCATCTGCCAAAAACATTGTATTAGTGGGCGAACGAACTATGTTTACTACGAACGATTACTGTGCCCACGAACCTGAAACTTGCCATTTTAAACAGTACAACAGTAAAGAAAAGCACATGGAGCAGCATGCAAGTAATAACAATAATAGGAACACATGACAAAATACTTTTTTGCAGAACTCTCTTGATCTTACTGTACTGATCATGCTCCCTCAATTTCAGGTCTGACAAGCGTTTCCTCAATTGCTCCTTGGATTGTCGTACCCCAAAATTCCTGTGCAGACTTTTCACAACTTTAGTCATGATCTTGGCCTTTTTCACATTTGGGTTTGGGTAAGGTCCATGCTTCCCATCATAGTCGGCCCTCTTCAAGATGTCCACCATCTCCACCATCTCTACAAAGGCCATATTTGAGGCCTTAAATCTCCTTCAGGATCGGGACGTTCATGGCTCCGGGCTTTTAACGTTGCTGCTGCTGTCTTCATGCACTTGTTCTTTCTCCGCCATGTGCTCTCCCACTGCGCCGAAAGAGAAGGGGCGGAGAATATACTAGAAAAAAGTTCAGGGGTGGGCGGAGTTTCACGCATGCGCAGTGTATATAAAGCATAACACGCGTGCATCGTATGTACGATTTGTGAGCGGAGGAAGGAGTAGCGGAAGTGCAGATCGTGATAATGAAGGTACAATTTTAACTTAGTGCATCAGTGGCCTATACTGCTTATAGATTGAGGCCTATATTGGGACAAGATTAGGAGAGTTTAGCCTGACATTAGGGTTTGTCTTGTGTTGTGTCTTGCAGATAAAATGGATCACTTCAATGATCATGACTTTATCCCCCTATTCATCAATAAGTACAGGGAGCTGCCCTGTCTGTGGCAGGTAAAACACCCCTTTTATAATAATAAAAGAAAGAGGAAGGCAGCGCTTGATCAACTGCTGGAATTTGTGAAGCTGCAGGTCTCCATGGCAACCATCCTCTATTTGAAGGCCAAAATTGGTGGCATGAGGAGCACTTATATCGGGGAGCGCAAGAAGGTCCAGGATTCCCAGAGGTCAGGAGCTGCAGCAAATGACATTTATGTATACAGGCTCTGGTACTATGACAGACTGTGTTTTCTGTCAGACCAGAGTGAAATCAGGCCATCACTCTCCACTCTTCCTTCAATGCTTCCTTCCACCCCAGCTGAGGCTTCCGATGTCCAACCTGGGCCTTCCAGCCAGGAAGAAGTGGAGGAGCCCAACTGTTATTATTGATCATTAATTTCTGATTTAACAAAGTGTTTTACATATCAATAGACAGTAGTGGCCAAAAATGATTGGGACAAGAATGAAAAATGCTGGGGTCAGAATGATAGTCTTTTCTTTACTAACATTCAATTTGCAACAGTCATGAGGTGAAAATTGAGTGTGATTGATAAACAAAAAACTAAAACTAACTTTTTCATACACAGGAAAGCCTCAGCCAGGAGGAGGCTGTGGTAAGTGGCAGCAAGGAGGTGGCGGGGGTAAGTGGCAGCCATGAGGTGGCTGAGCCCAGTAGCCTGACCGAATCCCAGGTCCCTCCCATCCGCCTTCAAAAAAAAGGCCCAGGAAGGGGAGCAACCTGGAGGAGGCAGCACTTGGGTTAATTCAGCAGGCTACTGCGGCCCTTAGAACCCCTCCAATCTTCAAGAGGACTATGCCTACAAAACGCAGGAAATGGTGGAGGGCCAAAGCCCTAAGGGGTTGAGGGGCGAACTCACAAGCAAAAGCCATGTTTGTGAGTTCGACCATCGTCCTCCTCCTCCACCTCCTGTCACAACTCCAACACCAGAGCCACAGCCTGGAAGCAAGCGTGGAAAGAAGACAAAATAGTGATGGCTTGGGTTCAGTCTGGTCTGACAAAAGACGCAGGCTGTTGTAAGACCACAGCCTGGGGACATATACAGTATGTCATCTGCTGCTATTCCTGATCTCTTGGAGTGCTGGACCGGATTGTGCTCACTATTATATGGACTCCTCAGGCTACCAATTTTGCCTGTAAAATAGTTGATGTGTGCCTTGGGGTACAAAGGCTTCGCCAATTTCACCAGTTTATCCAGCATTGCCTTCCTCTTTATTTTGTTATGACCCATAATAAATGTATATATTTTTTTACAAATACTTGCTTATGTGTTTTACATCAAAAAGGACAGTTTGTTTGTGAGTAGGCAGGTACATTTCAAAAATACTATGTCAAATTAACAAGGGACACCAACACCAAACAACCTCCTTGATGTTAAAAAATTCAAGATAATAATGGTGTTAACTTAACGCACATAACGACAAAAAATATTATGGAGATCACTAGAAAAAAATTAAAAATAAAAAAGCAGGAGATCTAGATTAAAAAATAATTTAAAAAAAGATCACTATAAAAATAAATTCTAAACATTATTATGGAGATCTGACAAAAAAAATAAAAAATATTATTCAGGAGATCACGAGAAATAATAAAAAAATCAGTTTGTCAGGACTCTGTGTGAATATCAGCAGCAAAACAACTTCATTATTCTAGCATTAAAAAAAAGAAGAAGAGAATGCACTGCATTAAAAGATTTAAAAATCTGCAGTGTGACGAATGTGCTATCTCCATTACGAACGCTAGTTTTACCAGACCGAGCGCTTCCGTCTCGTACTTCTCGTATTTGATTCAGAGCATGCGTGGAAATTTGTCTACACTAGGGATGAGCTTTAACAATCGCATGTTCGACCATTCGTCGAATTGCAAACGTTATGGGCCGTTCATGCCAAATTCGAGTGGCGCGTCACAGCCCATAATTCACTGTGGCATCGCAGTGCATTGCTGGCTGATGATTGGCCAAGCATGCACTACGTAGTGTATTGCGGCGGCAGCAGAGAGATAGACAGAGAGACAGTGTCATTTGATTTAAGTTAGATAGAGCAGGCAGGCGAGTCAGTTAGCTGCACTTACAGTGTATTGTGTATATATATGCATCCTAGGTGCTGTATATATATATATATATATATATATATATATATATATATATATATATATATATATATATACACACTGTATTCAGTTTAGCTAGATCCCTTCCTGTTATTCTCTTCCTACTGACAGGCAGGCAGGTGTTTTTAGAGTATTTACAGCTACCTGAAGAAAATTGCTGGTTTTCTTCTGATCCTATTAGTACCACAGGCAGCCAGCTACAGTATTTACAATTAGTGTATTACGTCCTCAGCACAGTGTGCACCTAAAGCTACCTGAAGAAAATTGGTGGTGTTCTTCTGATCCTATTAGTACCGCAGGCAGCTGCAGTGTTTACAGTTAGTGTAGTGCGTCCTCTGCACAGTGTGCACCTAAACCTACCTAAAGAAAATTGGTGGTGTTCTTCTGATCCTATTAGTACCGCAGGCAGCTACAGTATTTACAGTTAGTGTAGTGCGTCCTCTGCACAGTGTGCACCTAAAGCTACCTGAAGACAATTGCTGTTGTTCTTATCCTATTAATACCACAGGCAGGCAGCTGCAGTATTTACGGTTAGTGTAGTGCGTCCTCTGCACAGTGTGCACCTAAAGATACCTGAAGACAATTGCTGTTGTTCTGATCCTATTAATACCACAGGCAGGCAGCTTCAGTATTTACAGTTAGTGCAGTGCGTCCTCTGCACAGCGTGCACCTAAAGCTACCTGAAGACAATTGCTGCTGTTCTGATCCTATTAGTACCACGGGCAAGCAGCTGCAGTGTCTATATGATGTTCTTTAGAAATAACAGAAAATGATATAGCTTTAAATGCATTAGTGTATATCCCACATAAAAATTGATAAGTGCTAATTGATATGAAAAAAATAATAAATAGTACAAATAATTCAATTAGTGCAACCATAAAAAGAAAACTAACTAGAAAATGCATTTCCTGGGGAAAATGCGTGGGAATGCTAAATTGCTAAAACGGCCGCCATCAAAACTGCCCCATCATACTGTCATCAAAACTGCCCCATCAGAATTGCCCCATCAAAATTGTCCCCATTAAAACTGCCCCATCAAAATTGTCCCAGCATATTGCCACCATTAGAATTGCCCCATCAAAATTGTCCCCATCAAAACTGCCCCATCATATTGCCACCATCAAAACTGCCCCATCAGAATTGCCCCATCAAAACTGCCCCATCATATTGCCACCATCAAAACTGCCCCCATCAAAACTGCCCCATCAGAATTGCCCCATCAAAACTGCCCCATCAGAATTGCCCTATCAAAACTGCCCCATCATATTGCCACCATCAAAACTGCCCTATCAGAATTGCCCCATCAAAACTGCCCCATCAGAATTGCCCCATCAAAACTGCCCCATCATATTGCCACCATCAAAACTGCCCCATCATATTGCCACCTTTAAAACTGCTCCATAAAAATTGTCCCCATCAAATCTGCCCCATCATATTTCCACCATCAAAACTGCCCCATCAGAATTGCCCCATCAAAACTGCCCCATCATATTGCCACCATCAAAACTGCCCCATCAGAATTACCCCATCAAAACTGCCCCATCATATTCCTCTATTATAAATCAGTACATGGTGTATATGTCCCCTCCCCCGGGCTCTGTGATCAGAGCTGAGATGCTCCCTCCCCCCCTGTGTATAACAGAAGCTTTGGTAACCATGGCAACAAAACAAACACAGTACACTCTGATTAAAGGCTAAAATTTCCTGAAATGACCTCTAAACAAAAAGCTTTTTCTCAAAAACTGTAAAAGATATCAAACTGAAAAGCTATAGCCAGATAGCTGAGTATTTTGTGAACATTTTAAAATTTGTTTGGTGTCTCTAGGTGAAAGTATGAAGGAGCTGAAACTTTTGGGAGCGGAAGAAGAATTTAAGGATTTCAAGCATGCTCCCATTGACTTCAATGTTAAAAAAAAGTGTTAAAAAGCTTAATATTTTAAAAAGTATAAATGGTAGAAAAAAATTTGAAAAAGAGCACACATCAGCTAAAAGAGACGAACATTTTAATAGTTGAATTGTTTTAATAGCTGAAAGTATGCAGAAGTTACGCAGAACCAAAAAACGTACGGAATAATAAGAAGAAAAAGAAGAATAAAAAATAAAATCGAATAACAATAGTGGGACTGCTAAAGCATTCCTATTAATTATTTTGTGTAGCCTAAATCCCATGTGCAAATATTGAGCACTAGTGGCCTCTATGGTGATCCCCGGTTGCGAGCTTATTCCCAGCCGAACATCAGCTCCAGCGTATTATATAAAAATAAAGAAGTGATCCACATAGCGTAACTCCATTTAGATAAGTTTATTATAAATGTTCATAAAATCCAAGGAGTAAACTTATCTAAATGGAGTTATGCTATGTGGATCACTTCTTTATTTTTATATAATACGCTGGAGCGGATGTTCGGCTGGGAATAAGCTTGCAACCGGGGAGTATCATCTTTCCCCCATCTCCTTGCTTTATTTGAGTGGATGATCCAGATCGAGGAACCGGATTGGAAAAGACACCTACACCTAAGGATTCGATCGGCACCTGGATTCAATCGGCACCTGGAAAACAAACATCTTACGCTTATACCCCTGTAGGGGTATAGCGCTCCGGTGAGTGGAATCACATCAGGGGGAATCTGTTAAAATCGGGAAGAATTCGGTTGGAAGACATTATATGAACAATTGACATTTCACACAAGACTTTTTTATTGTTGGTTTCATATAAACACACATCATATAGTAATGTTTATTATTTGAAATTATAGAGAATTTATTATAGAAATTTCATATATATTAATTTTTATTTTTATTTTTATTTCTATATTTATTTAATATTTATTTTTTACATATATATTTTTCATATATTTCCTATATATATATTCTCTGAGCTTCACCTGCACTTCACCATTGAGGGGTGTGGATGTTCTCCACTTTTTACACACTATTTGTAGTTTATTTTTTATATTATCAAGTAGGGGTTGGAATACCATTAATTGGACTGCACTTGACACTTTGCACTTATCACTTTTGGGTTTGTCTAGTCAAATAACAGACCGGTACATACATTATAGATCACCATAGAGGCCACTAGTGCTCAATATTTGCACATGGGATTTAGGCTACACAAAATAATTAGTTTTCTTTTTATGGTTGCACTAATTGAATTATTTGTACTATTTATTAATTTTTTCATATCAATTAGCACTTATCAATTTTTATGTGGGATATACACTAATGCATTTAAAGCTATATCGTTTTCTGTTATTTCTAAAGAACATCATATAGACACACCAGCCACTATAATTAAGAAAATTATTATATACTAACACTCCCTCTTTTATGCACAGCGCCACTCCCTACTTTTTTGAATTTATCTTTTTGGGGGTACACGTTAGTGTCCCCTGCCTACATAGGGGGGCAGCAGTTGCAAATATATCCTGAAGCGCGGACAAATAATAAGCAGCTGCAGTATTTACAGTAATGCCCCGTACACACGGTCGGACTTTGTTCGGACATTCCGACAACAAAATCCTAGGATTTTTTCAGACGGATGTTGGCTCAAACTTGTTTTGCCTACACACGGTCGCACAAAGTTGTCGGAATTTCCGATCGCCAAGAACGCGGTGACGTACACCACGTACGACGAGACTAGAAAAGGCCGGTTCAGAACCAAGCGCGGCACCCTTTGGGCTCCTTTTGCTAATCTCGTGTTAGTAAAAGTTTGGTGAGAGACGATTCGCGCTTTTTCAGACTCGTGGCTTTCAGATCGTTTTCTGCCGTTCAGTTTGTGCTTGTGGGTTTGTATCTGCTCTTCAGTGCGTGCAGTCAGTTCGTATTGGAGTTTTCTGTGTGATCTTGCCTGCTCGTTGCTGTTTTTCAGGTCGCTCTTCACAGGCCTTGCTGTTCTTCAGTGCGTTCTGTTACTTCGTTCTGAGCAGCCGACCGTTTTCTAGCCATGTTTTGTATGCGTACTCCTCGTAGAGTTCGTGCTGTGCGGGGGCTTGGTGTTGGGGTCCTGACCTTGACACAAGTCCAGTCCATGAACAGGGTGGGGAGGAGTTCATGGACCAAGAATTGGTTGCTTCAGCATGACCAGTTCTGTCATATGCCTTTGCTCCGTGAGATCCATGAGAATAATCCTGATGATTTCAGGAACTTTCTCAGGATGACCGACCCCGTGTTTCACCGTTTGTTGGCTTCGCTGACCCCCTATATTAGCAGGCAGGATACCTGCATGAGGCAAGCCATCACTCCGGAGCAGAGGTTGGTCGCTACCCTGCGGTATTTGGCCACAGGGAGAAGCCTGCAGGACCTCAAGTTCTCGACAGGCATCTCCCCCCAGGCTCTGGGGATCATTATCCCAGAGACCTGTTCTGCCATCGTACAGGTCCTGCAGAAGGAGTATATGAAGGTAAGATTTTTATCCTTTTATATCACATTTTATTGTATTGAATGTTTGATAATATATTGTATTTCTTCCCTCATTCCCTAATTACCATGATTGTAATATGCTGTGAATGTCCCCTTTGTTCTCATGCATGCTGGATTTTTATATAATTATTATTTTATGTCCTTCATACATATTTGCCCTTCAATAACCTCCCCAGCATGGTGTCTCCTGGCCTATATTCACCTCATGTAGTCACTTAACAATATATTTTATCAGCTCCATAGTAGTGCTTTACCCCAAACACCCCCTAAAATGTTTAGAAATGTTATTTTTGATTTAAATTCAGGCAGAGTGCCAGAGGCTTTTTTTTGTGGTGTCCCCAATTTTTTTTTAACCCTCCCCCCAACTGCTAAGTCAGCTGATCCCAATTCTCTATCCTCAATCATCTATCTGCTGACTTTGCCAAACCCATACACACTATACCCACCTCTTTACTGGTCAGATTTATGGATGAATTCCCCAAAGCATGTAGTGCAAGGGCCTGCCTGTATACTTTCCAATGGTACTGTTTAAAGTTTTTGTATCCTATTATTATCTTGGTAGGTAAGAGCAGAATGTTCAAATGTCCTCAAATGTGTACAGTGTGTATTTATATCTTTGTATTATGACACTTCTTACCTGTCCAGTGGTCTGCCAATAGTGTAACTAAGGAGGGGCTGTTCCAAGTAATACCCTGTATTTAGGCATTCATCTCTCAATGAAGTGAAGAGGGTTATCTGTCCAAGAGTTCCCCCCCCATAATGTTAGAAATGGCCCATGAGAGGGGGGGAGGGGGAATATGATAGGTGTACCTTATACTTTGGCCTTGTTAAATTCCCCTTAGTAAATGCTATCTGGAGGTTGCCCCAGAATGTTTGTGTCTAATCTGCTTGCCATGTTTCTGTGAAAAAATAGTAAGGTTTATTTTTTTTTCCTCAACAGTTTCCTTCAACGCCACAGGAATGGCAGACTGTGGCCTCCCACTTTGCCCAGCGGTGGGACTTTCCTAACTGCGGAGGGGCAATTGATGGGAAACACGTCCACATCGTCCCACCACCCAACTCAGGGTCGTACTATTATAATTACAAGGGGTTTAATAGTATAGTGATGTTGGCGGTGGTGTCGGCTAATTACGAGTTCTTGTATGTGGACGTGGGGAAGAATGGCCGGATGTCTGATGGTGGAGTGATTGCCCAGACGGAGTTCTACAGGCGTCTCCAGAATGGCAGCTTGGACTTGCCACCTCCAGAGGACAATGTTGAAGGTCTCCCATTTGTGTTTGTTGCTGATGAAGCGTTTGCGCTGGGGGACCACCTGATACGGCCATTCCCGATGAGGACCCTCACCCCGGAACAGAGGGTTTTTAATTACCGGCTGGCCAGAGCCCAAAGAGTGGTGGAGAACACATTTGGAATCCTGGCCAGCCGGTTCCGATTATTTCTGACACCCATCCATATGGCGGAGTATAAACTGAACCATATAATACTTACCTGCTGTGTTCTCCATAATTTTTTAAGAAAACATTCAGCCAACTATGCTGGCTCAGTTGGGCCTGAGGCCGGAATCCCTAATCCATCAACACTGACGGCGCTTGAAAGTGGCCGTCCTGGCTTGCCCTCCCTGAATGCCCGTGATGTCCGGTTACGCTACCTGGAGTTCTTTGCAGGTAGGGGGGCTATCAATATGCCAGACAATCTGTGACACCTTTTTCAAATAAAAAACAACCAAAAGAAATTCTTTGTGGACATTTACTGCTTGTGTTTGTTTTAGCTGACCCTGACAGAAATGTGTTGAGTGCAGAAAATGTCGTGATTGGGTAACCTTATAAAAAACAGTGTTGGCTGGTACTTCCTAAATGCAAAAACACATTTCACTACAAGTGCACTTGCAACTGCACTGAACCTGCACTTGTAGTGCAAAGAGGATTTGCCCTTAGGAAATAACCCCCATTTTTGCATAAAACAGCAATTACATCACCCCAAAAGTGTTGTAGTGTCGAGACAATAATCCACACATTCTTGAGTAAGGCACTTTTTTATACCTGCACAATCACATGTGCATTCCCCAAAGGTTTTTAAAACAAACCAACATGTTTGTTGTATAACAATGTTTGCAGTAGCATTATGAAAAATCAAAATATCCATTTCAGATAAAACAGGCCTGTGTAAAACCAACAAGAAAGCCAAAAAACTTGAACTAACAAAGTTCACATTAGGTAAAACCTGAAGGCTATATCAGACATCAGTATTTAGGAACTGGGTTTGATATAGCGTTCAGATGGGGATAAATCACCCCTGGAAAAGCCAAATTTGGAAGATGCACACCAATTTACGAATGTCAACATGTGCTATCTGCCATCAGGGGGGATCAAGGGACGTGTTTTGGGGGAGCAAGCCCTTCCTCATCGCTACTTTATAATTGAGGAAGGGGTTGCACCCCCAAAACGTGTCCATTGATATCCCGTGATGGCAGATAGCACATGTTGGCACACTGTGTGCATCCTCCAAATTTGGCTTTTCTAAACATTTAAAAAATTTTGGTACGATAAAACAGGTGATTTTGTGGGGTTTAAATTCGCCCCAAAACATCAATGATGTTATTATTTTTTTTAATAACATCACTGATTTGTTGCTGGATGTTTTGCAATTGGAGATTACACCCCATGATCTCCCCGATCAGTATCTGGGCACTTTCAGATGTAAAGCGTTCTGGATCACGATCACCTAAAAAGAGATAAAGAACAAAAAAAAAGGTCTCAAAAACCTGCCACCAGCCATCTCTTTTACCTGAGCCTGTGGTCGCAGACACTCACCTGTTGTGGTGCCAATCTCCACCACGTCTTCTTCTTCCTCCTGCTCCGCTTGGGTTGGTATTTCCCCTTCTTCCAGAGGGGGGGGTCTCCTGGGATGAGGGGTGTCCGAGTCTTTTCTCCCCTGTGTAAAACAAAAATGGTATACTTAGCACACAGATATTTGATGGCAGAACTAGAAATAGGAAACATTGCTCAGAAGTGGGGTACAATTGTCTATTTTAGCCGAGTTCCAAGATGTATATTTTTTATTGCCCTTTGTCAAGCTGCAATACTTTACCTGTTTGGTAAAAGCTTCACAGATGTAGCCCCCCCTATAGTATACACTGGAGCACCTGTGTGGCCCCCCCTAATTAAAATGGTGTTCTTGTGTCCCACAATAGTGCTCCAGTGACCAGATGTGAAAACAGCTGCTCAGTGTCCTCTCCTTACACACAATCTAGTTGGCATTTCATTCTAGTAACAAACCCATCTACACAAACAAATATTTGGCATCCAAGTAGGCCCACAAAAATGTGTGAAAATCCATATGGCCTAAACAATGGTGTTCTAGAGGCCGAAAGAAAAATGTTGGATACGAACGAATAATGGGCCCATGAACATTAAAGTTGCCCTTTTAAACGTTACAATTAATAAAAGCATATGGAGCAGAACGAACAGAATAAAGACAGAAAGAATAGGAACACAGTACAACTACTTACTTTTTTGCAGCACTCTCCGGATCTTTCGGTACTGCTCTGGCTCTCTCAACTTCAGGTCCGACCACCGCTTCCTGAGCTGATCTTTAGACCTTCGTACCCCGAAATTCCGCTCTAGACTCCTGACCACTTTCGCCATGATCTTGGCCTTTCGGATGTTCGGGTTGGGGTAAGGCCCATATTTTCCGTCATAGTCGGACTTCCTCATGATGTCGACCATCTCCAACATCTCCCCAAACGACATATTTGTGGCCTTAAAATGTCTCCTTCTGGATCGGGACGTGCCTGGATCCAGGCTTTCCTCCTCCTCCTTATCGTTGCTACAATTAGCCCGCACCTGCTGTATGTCCGCCATCATGCTCTTCCCCCACTGCGCCGAACGAAAAGGGGCAGGGAATACACTAGAAAGAACGTCAGGGGCGGGCGGAGTTACACGCATGCGCAGTGTATATAAAGCGTAACACGCGTGCGTATTACGTTTGATCTGTGAGCGGAGGAAGGAGCATTGGACGCGGCGATCGTAAGAACGAAGGTAAGAGACAAACTTGTGCCTATACTGCTTCTAGATTGAGGCCTATATTGTAACAAGATTAGGAGAGTTTTGTGTGACATTAGGCTTTGTCTTGTGTTGTGTCTTGCAGTGAACATGGATATGGTGCTGAAAGATAAGGACTTCATTTCAGTCTTCATAGAGATGCTAAGGGAGCTGCCCTGTCTGTGGGAGATTAAACACCCCCATTACAAGAACCAAGCAAAGAGGAAGGCAGCACTGGAGCAATTGTGTGAAATTGTGAAGCAGGTGATCCCCACGGCAGACATCACTTTTTTAAAGATTTTCATTGGTGTCCTGAGGAGCACATATCTGAGGGAGCGCAATAAAGTCCTTGATTCGCAGAGATCTGGAGCAGCAGGTGACATCTATGTCCCCAGGATGTTGTACTACGACAGGCTGCACTTTCTGGCAGGCCAGACTGAACCCAGGCCATCCCTCTCCAGTCTTCCTTCCACGCTTCCTTCCCCCCGTCTGAGGCTTCTGACGCCCAACCTGGGCCTTCCAGGCCATATGTGGAGGAGCCCAGATTGAGCCAGGTATAGCATTCCTCTAAATATTTCTGCTTGTCCAATCAATGATGTTAACTAGATGTTAGTTGGGAGTACTAATTAAGGATTGTGATTGATGATGCAAAACATTACAACTATGTCCCTTTTTCATACACAGGGAAGTCTCAGCCAGGAGGTGGCCGGGCCGAGCCGGCTGGCTGATCTGCAGGTCCCTCCACCCCCCCTGGAAACAGAAAGTGGCAGTAGGAGGAGTGCCCTAGAGGAGGCGGCTATCAGATTCTTTTGGAGGGCTACAGAGGTCCTGGGAGCACCACACACCAGGCAGGAGAACATTGCTGCCTTCATTGCATATAAAATGCAGAGGATGGAGGAGGGCCAAAAAGCCATGTGTGAGGCCCTCATATCTGAGGCTCTGGCGAAAGGTGTGAGGGGCCAAATTACACCTCACACACAGCTTTGGGATGGTCCTCCTCCTCCTCCTGCAGGTCCTACTCCTCCTTCAGATCCTACTCCTCCTCCTGCCACATCTCCATCTGCACAGCCACAACCCGGAAGGAAGTGTGAAAGGAAGACCAGACAGTGAGGACTCTGGATCCAGTCTGGTGGGCCAAAAAATGCAGCCTCTTGTGGTACCACAGCCTGCGGACACAGATGTTATCTGCTGCTATCCAAGTCTCTGTGAATCCCGGACCAGACTGCCCTCCCTTACATATGGACTCCTCAGGCCACCAATTTTGATGTTGAAGTATTGATGTCTGCCGTGGGGGTCCCAGGCTTTGCTAATTTCTTTTGTTGATCCAGTGTTGCCTTCCTCTTTGTTTGGTTCTGATCCCTTAATAAAGGATTTTTGTTTTGAATTACACTCTCCTATGTGTTTTACTTCAAAAAGGACAGTTTGTTTGTGAGGATTCAGGTACATTTCAAATATACAATGTGAAATGAACAAGGGACACCAACAACAAACAATCTCCTGGAGATTAAATAATAAAAGATATCAATGGTGTTGGGGTAACTTGACACACAAAACATACCCAAAAATATTCTGGAGTAAAAATAAAAATAACATTGAACAAAGATCAGCCTTGGAAAAAATCCAAACATTAAATAAAAGAAAAGGCTTAAAATCCAAAAAAAATAAAAAATAAAAAATATAAAACTGTCAGATGTGACAACTAATAACAATATATTCAGGGAATCCCACTAAAACAACACAAATAAAACTTTGTGAGAAGTGTGTGTGAATACGAGCAGCAAAACGACTTAATTCTTGTCACATTCTAAAGAAGAAGAGAGTGCGCTGTATTAAACCATTTTGAACATTGCAGCATGACGAAAGTGCTGTATCCATTGCGAACGCTAAGTTTACCAGAACGAGCTGTCCCGTCTCGGAATTTCTTCTGAGCATGCGTGGCACTTTGTGCGTCGGAACAGGCCACACACGGTCGGAATTGATGCGATCGGATTTTGTTGTCGGAAAATTTTATCTCCTGCTGTCCAACTTTGTGTGTCGGAAAATCTGATGGAAAATGTCCGATGGCGCCAACACACGGTCGGAATTTCCGACAACACGCTCCGATCGGACATTATCCATCAGAAAATCCAGCCGTGTGTACGGGGCATTAGTGTACTGTGTCCTCTGCACAGTGTGCACCTAAAGCTACCTGAAGAAAATTGGTGGTGTTCTTCTGATCCTATTAGTACCACAGGCAGGCAGCTGCAGTATTTACAGTTAGTGCACTGCGTCCTCTGCACAGTGTGCACCTAAAGCTACCTGAAGACAATTGCTGTTGTTCTGATCCTATTAATACCACAGGCAGGCAGCTGCAGTATTTACAGTTAGTGTACTGTGTCCTCTGCACAGTGTGCACCTAAAGCTACCTGAAGAAAATTGGTGGTGTTCTTCTGATCTTATTAGTACCACAGGCAGGCAGCTACAGTATTTACAGTTAGTGTACTGTGTCCTCTGCACAGTGTACACCTAAAGCTATCTGAAGACAATTGCTGTTGTTCTGACCCTATTAATACCACAGGCAGGCAGCTGCAGTATTTACAGTTAGTGTACTGTGTCCTCTGCACAGTGTGCACCTAAAGCTACCTGAAGAAAATTGGGGGTGTTCTTCTGATCGTATTAGTACCACAGGCAGGCAGCTACAGTATTTACAGTTAGTGTACTGTGTCCTCTGCACAGTGTGCACCTAAAGCTACCTGAAGACAGTTGCTGTTGTTCTGATCCTATTAATAACACAGGCAGGCAGCTGCAGTATTTACGGTTAATGTAGTGCGTCCTCTGCACAGTGTGCACCTAAAGCTACCTGAAGAAAATTGCTGTTGTTCTGCTCCTATTAATACCACAGACAAGCAGCTACAGTATTTACAGTTAGTGTACTGTGTCCTCTGCACAGTGTGCACCTAAAGCTACCTGAAGAAAATTGGTGGTGTTCTTCTGATTCTATTAGTACCACAGGCAGACAGCTACAGTATTTACAGTTAGTGTACTGGGTCCTCTCCACAGTGTGCACCTAAAGCTACCTGAAGACAATTGCTGTTGTTCTGATCCTATTAATACTACAGGCAGGCAGCTGCAGTATTTACGGTTATTGTAGTGCGTTCTCTGCACAGTGTGCACCTAAAGCTACCTGAAGAAAATTGCTGTTGTTCTGCTCCTATTAATACCACAGACAGGCAGCTACAGTATTTACAGTTAGTGTAGTGCGTCCTCTGCACAGTGTGCACCTAAAGCTACCTGAAGACAATTGCTGTTGTTCTGATCCTATTAATATCACAGGCAGGCAGTTACAGTATTTAGCTACTGGCCTGTCCTGCATCCAGAGTTATTTCGGAACGCACATTCAGTGCTGCTGGAGGCTTTGTAACCGATCACAGGGTGCTCCTGTCCACCAAATCGGCTGACCTTCATAAAAATGAATCAGTCTTGGATCACCAGCTACCAAGCACCTGATGCTGATGTAACCAATTGATTTTTTTCTTAATGTGAGATCCCTTCAAGACTGCCTATGCTGATGCTAAGTGACTATCCTGTTATGCTGAGTGACAATCCTCTTCCTCCTCAATTTTCATGCTGATAGCTTGTAAGAACATTTTTGGTTCTGGGCAAAGCCACCAGTGGCCAAGGTCCAATTTTTCATCCCCTGTTTAACAGGAGCGTACAATTTTTAATGCAATACTTTGCAGCAGGGCTCATTCCTGCACTCCAACTAGAGTATCTGTGAGGGGTTGCAGTGTTGTGGCACCAGCACCAGTGCCCAAGGTCCAATTTTTCATCCCCTGTTTAACAGGGGCGCATAATTACAATTTTTGATGCAATACTTTGCAACAGGGCTCATTCCTGCACTCCAACTATAGCATCTGTGAGGGGTTGCAGTGTTGTGGCACCAGTGCCTAAGGCTCAATTTTTCTGCCCCTGTTCAACAATGGCATGTAAATACAATTCTTGATCTAATATTTCACAGCAGGGCCCGTTCCTGCGCCCACCAAGAGTAACTGTGAGGGCTTACAGTGTTGAAGATGAACATCTACCCCTAGGAAGGGAAATTCTTTCCTGTTATGCCCCGTACACACGGTTGGATTCTCCGATGGAAAATGTCGATCGGATCGTGTTGTCGGAAATTCCGACCGTGTGTGGGCGCCATCGGACATTTTCCATCAGATTTTCCGACACACAAAGTTGGACAGCAGGAGATAAAATTTTCCGACAACAAAATCCGATCGCGTCAATTCCGACCGTGTGTGGCCTGTTCCGACGCACAAAGTGCCACGCATGCTCAGAAGAAATTCCGAGACGGGATGTTCAAACATGTTTGAACATTGCACATGTTTGAACATGTGCAATGTTCAAAATGGTTTAATACAGCACACTCTCTTCTTTATAATGTGACAAGAATTAAGTAGTTTTGCTGCTCATATTCACACACACTTCTCACAAACTTTTATTTGTGTTTTTTTAGTGGGATTCCCTGAATATATTGTTATTATTTGTCACATCTGACAGTTTTATATTTTTGTTTTTTTGGATTTTAAGCCTTTTTTTAATTTAATGTTTGGATTTTTTCCAAGGCTGATCTTTGTTCAATGTTATTTTTATTTTTACTCCAGAATATTTTTGTGTGTGTTTTGTGTGTCAAGTTACCCCAACACCATTGATATCTTGTATTATTTAATCTCCAGGAGATTGTTTGGTGTTGGTGTCCCTTGTTCATTTCACATTGTATATTTGAAATGTACCTGAATCCTCACAAACCAACTGTCATTTTTGAAGTAAAACACATAGGAGAGTATAATTCAAAACAAAAATCCTTTATTAAGGGATCAGAACCAAACAAAGAGGAAGGCAACACTGGATCAACAGGAGAAATTAGTGAAGCCTGGGACCCCCACGGCAGACATCAATTCTTCAACATCAAAATTGGTGGCCTGAGGAGTCCATATGTAAGGGAGGGCAGTCTGTTCCAGAATTTGCAGAGATCCAGATAGCAGCAGATGACATCTGTGTCCCCAGGCTGTGGTACCACAAGAGGCTGCATTTTTTGGCCGACCAGACTGAACCCAGGGCAATCACTGTCTGGTCTTCCTTCCACGCTTCCTTCCGGGCTGTGGCTGTGCAGTTGGAGATGTGGCAGGAGGAGGAGTAGGACCTGGAGGAGGAGGAGGACCTGCAGGAGGAGGAGGACTGGGAGGACCTGGAGGAGGACTGGGGGGACCTGGAGGAGAGGGAGGAGGAGGACCTGCAGGAGGAGGAGGAGGACCATCGCGAAGGTGTGTCTGAGGTGTAATTTGGCCCCTCATACCTTTCTCCAGAGCCTCCGATATGAGGGCCTCACACATTACTTTTTGGCCCTTCTCCATCCTCTGCATTTTATATGCAATGAAGGCAGCAATGTTCTCCTCCATGGTGTGGGGTGCTCCCAGGACCTCTGTAGCCCTCCAAAAAAATCCTATAGCTGCCTCCTCTAGGGCACCCCTCTTACTGCCACTTTCTGTTTTCAGGGGGGGTGGAGGGACCTGCAGATCAGCCAGCCGGCTCGGCCCGGCCACCTCCTGGCTGAGACTTCCCTGTGTATGAAAAAGGGACATGGTTTTAGTTGTTGCATCATCAATCACAATCATAAATTAGTACTCCCAACTAACATCTAGTTAACATCATTGATTGGACAAGCAGAAATCTTTAGAGGAATGCTATACCTGGCTCAATCTGGTCTCCTCCACATGTGGCCTGGAAGGCCCAGGTTAGGCGTCAGAAGCCTCAGCCGGGGGGGAAGGAAGCGTGGAAGGAAGACTTGAGAGGGATGGCCTGGGTTCAGTCTGGCCTGCCAGAAAGTGCAGCCTGTCGTAGTACAACATCCTGGGGACATAGATGTCATCTGTTGCTCCGGATCTCTGTGAATCCAGGACTTCCTTGCGCTCCCTCAGATATGTACTCCTCAGGCAACCAATTAATCTTTAAATAGGTGATGTCTGCCATGGGGATCACCTGCTTCACAATTTCACACAATTGCACCAGTGCTGCCTTCCTCTTTGCTTGGTTCTTGAAATGGGGGTGGTTAATCTCCCACAGACAGGGCAGCTCCCTTAGCATCTCTATGAATACTGACATGAAGTCATTATCTTTGAGTAGCATATCCATGTTCAGTGCAAGACACAACACAAGACAAAGCCTAATGTCAGACAAAACTCTCCTAATCTTGTTACAATATAGGCCTCAATCTAGAACCAGTATAGGCACAAGTTTGTCTCGTACCTTCGTTCTTACGATCGGCGCGTCCAATGCTCCTTCCTCCGCTCACAGATCGTACGTAATACGCACGCGTGTTACGCTTTATACACACTGCGCATGCGTGTAACTCCGCCCGCCCCTGACGTTCTTTCTAGTCTATTCCCCGCCCCTTTTTGTTCGGCGCAGTGGGTGAAGAGCATGATGGCGGATTTAGAGCAGGTGTGTGCTAATTATAGCAACGAGGAGGAGGAAAGCCCGGATCCGGACACGTCCCGATCCAGAAGGAGACGTTTTAAGGCCACAAATATGTCCTTTGGGGAGATCTCCAAGATGGTCGACATCATGAGGAAGTCCGACTATGACGGAAAATATGGGCCTTACCCCAACCCCAACATCCGAAAGGCCAAAATCATTGCTAAAGTGATCAAAAGCCTTCACAGGAATTTCGAGGTACAAAGATCTAAAGATCAGCTCAGGAAGCAGTGGTCGGACCTGAAGTTGAGAGAGCCAGAGCAGTACCGAAAGATCCGGAGAGTGCTGCAAAAAAGTAAGTAGTTGTGCTGTGTTCCTATTCTTTCTGTCTTTATTCTGTTCGTTCTGCTCCATATGCTTTTATTAATTGTAACGTTTAAAAGGGCAACTTTAATGTTCATGGGCCCATTATTCGTTCGTATCCAACATTTTTCTTTCGGCCTCTAGAACACCATTGTTTAGGCCATATGCATTTTCACACATTTTTTTTGGGCCTACTTGGATGCCAAATATTTGTTTGTGTAGATGGGTTTGTTACTAGAATGAAATGCCAACTAGATTGTGTGTAAGGAGAGGACACTGAGCAGCTGTTTTCACATCTGGACACTGGAGCACTAGTGTGGGACCCCAGAACACCATTTTTATTAGGGGGGCCACACAGGTGCTCCAGTGTATACTATAGGGGGGCTACAACTGTGAAGCTTGTACCAAACAGGTAAAGTATTGCAGCTTGACAAAGGGCAATAAAAAATATACATCTTGGAACTCTGCTAAAATAGACAATTGTACCCCACTTCCAAGCAATGTTTACTATTTCTAGTTCTGCCATCAAATATCTGTGTGCTAATTATACCATTTTTGTTTTACATAGGGGAGAAAAGACTTGGAGGACACCCCTCATCCCAGGAGACCACAGACCCCCCACCTATGGAAGAAGGTGAAATACCCCCAAACAAAGCTGAGCAGGAGGAAGAAGAAGATGTGGTGGAGATTGGCACCACAACAGGTGAGTGTCTGCGACCACAGGCTCAGGTAAACAAGATGGATGGTGGCAGATTTTTGAGACCTATTTTATTTTTTTTTATCTCTTTTTAGGTGATCGTGATGTGAGGGATAGAGAACGCTTTACTTCTGAAAGTGCCCAGATCCTGATCAGGGAGATCATGGGGTGTAATGCCGAACTGCAAAACATCCAGCAAAAAATCCATGATGTTATTAAAAAAAATAATAACATCATTGATGTTTTGGGGCGAATTTAAACCCCACAAAATCACTTTTTGTATTGTGGTTCAAGATTTTAAAATTTTTTGCAATGTTTAGAAAAGCCAAATTTGGAGGATGCACACAGTGTGCCAACATGTGCTATCTGCCATCACGGGAGATCAATGGACGCGTTTTGGGGGTGCAACCCCTTCCTCAATTATAAAGTCGCGTTGAGGAAGGGCTTGCTCATCCAAAACACGTCCCTTGATCCCCCCTGATGGCAGATAGCACATGTTGACATTCGTAAATTAGTGTGCATCTTCCAAATTTGGCTTTTCCAGGGGTGATTTACCCCCATCTGAACGCTTATATCAAACCCAGTTCCTAAATACTGATGTCTGATATAGCCTTCAGGTTTTACCTAATGTGAACTTTGTAAGTTCAAGTTATTTGGCTTTCTTGTTGGTTTTACACAGGCCTGTTTTATCTGAAATGGATATTTCGATTTTTGATAATGCTACTGCAAAAATTGTTATACAACAAACATGTTGGTTTGTTTTAAAAACCTTTGGTAAATGCACATGTGATTGTGCAGGTATAAAAAAGTGGCTTACTCAAGAATGTGTGGATTATTGTCTCAACACTACAACACTTTTGGGGTGATGTAATAGCTGTTTTATGCAAAAATGGGGGTTATTTCCTAAGGGCAAATCCACTTTGCACTACAAGTGCAGGTTCAGTGCAGTTGCAAGTGCACATGTAGTGAAATGTGTTTTTGCATTTAGTAAATAACAGCCAACAGTGCTTTGTATAAGGTTACCCAATCACGACATTTTCTGCACTCAAAACATTTCTGTCAGGGTCAGCTAAAACAAATACAAGCAGTAAATGTCCACCAAGAATTTCTTTGGTTTTTTATTATAAAAAGGCTTCACATATTGTCTGGCATATTGATAGCCCCCCTACCCGCAAAGAACTCCAGGTATCGTAACCGGACATCACGGGCACTCAGGGAGGGCAAGCCAGGACGGCCCTTTCAAGCGCCGTCAGTGTTGTTGGATGTAGGATTCCGGCCTCAGGCCCAACTGAGCCAGCATAGTTGGCAGAATGTTTTCTTAAAAAATTATGGAGAACACAGCACGCCAGTATTATATGGTTCAGTTTATACTCCGCCATATGGATGGGTGTCAGAAATAATCAGAACCGGCTGGCCAGGATTCCAAATGTGTTCTCCACCACTCTTCGGGCTCTGGCCAGCCGGTAATTAAAAACCCTCTGTTCCGGGGTGAGGGTCCTCATCGGGAATGGCCGTATTAGGTGGTCCCCCAGCGCAAACGCTTCATCAGCAACGAACACAAATGGGAGACCTTCCACATTGTCCTGTGGAGGTGGCAAGTCCAAGCTGCCATTCTGGAGACGCCTGTAGAACTCCGTCTGGCGATGACTCCACCATCGGACATCCAGCCATTCTTCCCCACGTCCACATACAGAAAGTCGTAATTAGCCGACACCACCGCCAACATCACTATACTATTAAACCCCTTGTAATTATAATAGTATGACCCCGAGTTAGGTGGTGGGACGATGTGGACGTGTTTCCCATCAATTGCCCCTCCGCAGTTAGGAAAGTCCCACCGCTGGGCAAAGTGGGAGGCCACAGTCTGTCATTCCTGTGGCGTGGAAGGAAACTGTTGAGGAAAAAACAATAAACATTACTATTTTTTCACAGAAACATGGCAAGCAGATTAGACACAAACATTCTGGGGCAACCTCCAGATAGCATTTATTAAGGGGAATTTAACAAGGCCAAAGTATAAGGTACACCTATCATATTCCATATCCCCCCCCCCCTCATGGGCCATTTCTAACAATATAGGGGGGGGGGGAACTCATGGACAGGTAACCCTCTTCACTTCATTGAGAGATGAATGCCTAAATACAGGGTATTACTTGGAACAGCCCCTCCTTAGTTACACTATTGGCAGACCACTGGACAGGTAAGAAGTGTCATAATACAAAGATATAAATACACACTGTACACATTTGAGGACATTTGGACATTCTGCTATTACCTATCAAGATAATAATAGGATACAAAAACTTTAAACAGTACCATTGGAAAGTATACAGGCAGGCCCTTGCACTACATGCTTTGGGGAATTCATTCATAAATCTGAGCACTAAAGAGGTGGGTATAGAGTGTATGGGTTTGGCAAAGTCAGCAGATAGATGATTGAGGATAGAGAATTGGGATCAGCTGACTTAGCAGTTGGGGGAGGGAGGGTTACTAAAAATTATTTGGGGACACCACAAAAAAAAGCCTCTGCCACTCTGCCTGAATTTAAATCAAAAATAACATTTCCAAACATTTTAGGGGGTGTTTGGGGTAAAGCACTACTATGGAGCTGATAAAATACATTGTTAAGTGACTACATGAGGTGAATATAGGGCAGGAGACACCATGCTGGGGAGGTTATTGAAGGCCAAATATGTATGAAGGACATAAAATAATAATTACATAAAAATCCAGCATGCATGAGGACAAAGGGGACATTCACAGCATATTACAATCATGGTAATTAGGGAATGAGGAAAGAAATACAATATATTATCAAACATTCAATACAATAAAATGTGATATAAAAGGATAAAAATCTTACCTTCATATACTCCTCCTCTACCCTTCTCCATCTTCCAATCACGGTATAGCTACCTTCTTGAAATTAATCACCCAGGAGATTAAAAGTATGAGTATCAACTCCCAAATAGTTGACAATTTAGCTACGAACGAACAACTAGCCCTGAATGACCTAGCCCAAAATTCTGATTTGGTTATCAAACCTTCAGATAAGGGCGGGAACATTGTTCTGATGAACAATGAGCAATACATATCCATGTGCATGAAAATATTGAATAATACAGATTGGTACCGACCCATTGAACTCCAAACAATTGCTCGATTCAAAGAGGAATTTTATGTCCTCGTGGATCGAGCACTGAACAATAACATTATTTCCAACCAAATGTGGAAATTCATCCGCACTGCATTTCCAGTGATTCCTACATTTTATTCACTCCCCAAAATTCATAAAAATCCTATAAACCCACCGGGCAGACCCATTGTGTCGGGCAACGGCTCCATCACTGAAAATTTATCAAAGGTTGTTGATGAACACTTCAGACCACTAGTGTCATCCTTACCATCCTACATAAGGGATACAATTCACCAAGTGTCTGACCATACTATCTTGGTCTCTATTGATGTTGAAACATTGTATAGCTCTATACCGCACAGCACAGGTTTAGCGTGCATTCAACGGATTCTGTCACAAACTATCCCTTCTGAGAAAGTATTCAACGATTTCATAATACAGGCATTGGACTACATTCTTCAACACAATGTCTTTAGCTTTCATGGACAACATTTCCTCTCTCGGGGTCTCTCGATGTACCTGCGCCATATCACCATGTGGCGCAGGTACATCGATGATATCTTCATCTTGTGGGAGGGACCAGTCAAATCACTCCATGACTTTCTAACCATACTCAATTGTAACGAATTTAACTTAAAGTTCACTATGACTTATGACCATACCTCAATTACCTTTCTGGACGTGGAGATATTTAAGAATACAGATAACTTTTTGGCTTGCAAACTCCACCGAAAACCAACATCCGGGAATACTATCCTACATTCGGATAGTTTCCACCCAAAACAATTAATTAATTCCATCCCATTTAGCCAATTCCTCAGAATAAAAAGAAATTGCTCTAATAATGATGATTTTCTACGTGAAGCCAGAGCCTTAAAAAATCGCCTCTTGGATAGAGGCTATAGCCACAGGAGCCTAAAACGAGCCTTTAACAAGGCCAATAGTCGGGACAGACAGGAATTAATACAACCACGCAGCAGAGCTAATCATGATAGTAGTCCTTACACCAGGATAATTACTACGTTCTCAAATGAACATACAGAGATAGGGCAGATTTTTGCTAGATATTGGCATGTGTTAACCAATGACCCTTTAGTG
Organism: Lithobates clamitans; assembly: GCA_037952925.1. NCBI lineage: Eukaryota > Metazoa > Chordata > Amphibia > Anura > Ranidae > Lithobates > Lithobates clamitans. The sequence continues at coordinate 1,504,924 of JBBGZY010000615.1, read as the reverse complement.
GGCCCCTTTGTCTCCCCCAACCCCTTAATTACTTTCAGGCGCAACACTTCGGTTGGAGATCGTCTGGTCAAGAGTGAGTTCAAAGGACTGACCCGTGGCGACCCGTGCAACACACTCGGTACCTTTCCATGTGGGTCGTGTGGCTACTGCAAGTATATCAATACCAATGTAAATCCACGCCTTCCTAATGGCTGGACATTTTTCCCAAGGCATTACGCTAACTGCCAGACCACACTCGTAGTGTATTTAATACAGTGCGAGTGTGGTTGTTTCTATGTTGGTAAAACTATTCAGAGACTTTGCAAGCGCTTATATCGACACATAGCGGCAATGAAATCGAAAGACCCAGACTTCCCATGGGGTCGCCACATCAAGTTAGTCCACTGTGAACGCTTTCCCAGGATCTCAGTCATAGCCCTAGATCGTATTCATCAGACGCCTAGAGGCAGGATCTAAATAAATTGCTTCTCCAACGGGAGATGAGATGGATCGCAAATTTAAATGCCACCTCACCCCAGGCCTAAATGAAATATTAAGCTTTAAACCATTCCTACAAGCCACTTAATTTGTCCTTATTAACAAGCCATCTAGCAACAGTCTGCCTATCGAATTTAACCATACAGTATCTCATATATGATATGTATAGATCATGCTGGAATTTAGGTTCTTTTTATAAGGTCTCTGTTATTTGTAAAGATACTGTATGCGACACTTCTTTCTATAAGGTCTTTGTTATTTGTAAAGACACTATATGTGATACTTCTTTGCCTGGTATATGAGGCTTGAATGTCATATTGATATGTATAATACCATCTGCACTCTCACATTTTGTTTTTGGTAACTAATACATGACTATATATTGCATCTGCTGTGTAGGCATAGTATGTACAAGATTTTATTATCTATGCCCCGACTATAACATTAATTTAAACAGCTGGAACGTTACTCAATCTGACACTCTGCTGCTTTTTCTTTTCTTTTGTTTTTAGGATTACTTGTCATATATTACACAACTTCCATACATATGGATGGCCTGCCCCTTTTGAGCTTACTGCCATGTGATCGGCTGTGCCACGCCAACCACCAGCACTATGTCCCCCGGCACAGGTAGGCTCCACATCTTTGTATAGTGGAGCCACATTCAGGACTCTCGGCCGCCCCATTGGTTCGCCGCTCGCACATGCGCGATGCGGCGGCCATTCAGGGTGACCAACATCGAGTCCTCTCTTCCTGTGTCGGCGGCGCTGCGACGTCTGACGTCACCGCGCCTTCTGACGCTGTGTACGTCGAACGTCATCACGCCGGGGGAGCAACTTCCCGACGCACATTACCTCCTCTGCTGACACTGATCAGCGGAGGGGCAGTGACGTCGGGTCCCACCCATACTGTGATGCACCATTTACAACTGTCAGAAACATACACACCCCCCGCCCAACACAGGTGCAAATAATTCTCTGTCATCTGATCCTCTTTAAAATAACCTCCATATGCAAACACACTTGTGCTGCATATCCAAGTTGAATTTCTGGGAAGAGGTCGTGGCCCTACAGACTACAATCTGCAAGTAAGCTCTATCTCTAACACCATTTTAAACATTCTACTATCCATGCAATGTTATCTTTGTACCTGATGCCATTACAATATAGAGCTCTGCACATTGTGCATATTTTTATCTAACTCATTCAACTTATATTAAAGTTTTGGTCGGATACTGTAGGACACAGTTGTCAGGGTTTAACGCACCTATACTGGCCCTAGACACCTACCACTCTTATATACCTACTAAGGCGCCAATATATTATATTAATATATGTGGAATATATATATTAACTTTTGCCATTCCTCTTCCCTTCCCACCAATATATTATATTAACATATATAGAATATATATATCAACTTTGCCAACCCCCTCCCTTTCTTTCCCTCCCCTTTCCCCTCCCTTTCATAGAACCCAATATTTGATCACAGGATCCATATGGTTACAACCATACTAACCATATATATTATACACTCAATACTTATCTTTGTATAGATCAGTGGTTCTCAACTCCAGTCCTCAGGACCCACCAACAGGCCAGATTTTAAGTATTACCTTGGGGAGAATACTGCAATCACTGAGCAGCAAATGATATCACCTGGGATGTATTTCAGTTATCTTGCAAACCTGGCCTATTAGTGGGTCCTGAGGACAGGAGTTGAGAACCACTGGTATAGATTTTTGTCTACGTTATGAACCTTTGATATCTATACTCCATTATCATTATTATTCTTTACATGTAGGGACGCACATTCCCCTTCTACATTGGTTGTTCCTCGTGGACGCTGGTGTTTTGACGTGCCTCACCGTATCTGTATGGCTTCTATGACCTCTCCTTGATATACATCATAAAATTCTCTACACCATCTTTGAATCCAGGCCTTTATTATACAAATCCATACCTGGCCTCCTTTAACCAAATATGTGTTGAAATTTATACCATGATGATAATGACCTGAAGTATCATACGGCAGACTGTCAGTCTATAGTCCGTTGCTCTATATGCAGCTAACTTTTTGAACGAGTAAGTTCCCATAACGTTTCATACTACCTTGAATTTTTGGCGTATCCTGAGTCTGTATTTTTATTCATTCTAGTCTATTTTTATCATTGTTCATTTTTTCATTCTCATTTTAGCTTATCCTCTATTCTCTTTTCTTTGCCTCCATAAATTCTGCTTTGTTAAACCTTCTATACCTATGATATACATCTACGATATATATGTACATATGTGTGCATATATATATATATATATATATACTAATGACTGATATGTTTTACTAATATACTTCCCCCAGATCATACAAAAAAATCCCCATAGGAAACCCCTGAAGAAGGAACTGAAATATTTTTCTCTTATCCGAAACATGTTGGGCTCCTATGTACCACATACATGTATGCTTATTCTTACCAATGTGCTCATCTGTGTGGTTTAGATATTTTTGTATGCATTGTTCACTTTTTTATAACTATTTTTGTATATTTCAATAAAGTATATTCTTTTTTACTATTTCTGGGCATTTCTCATACCAATCACACCACTTAGTACGCCCCCCTCTCTCTCTACTTAGGTTACTCATTTATTACTCCTTACCCTTTCACCCGTACCATCCCAGGGTTTCCTCCTCTCTATTTTTTGCTACCTTCATATACTCCTTCTGAAGGACCTGTATGATGGCAGAACAGGTCTCTGGGATAATGATCCCCAGAGCCTGGGGGGAGATGCCTGTCGAGAACTTGAGGTCCTGCAGGCTTCTCCCTGTGGCCAAATACCGCAGGGTTGCGACCAACCTCTGCTCCGGAGTGATGGCTTGCCTCATGCAGGTATCCTGCCTGCTGATATAGGGGGTCAGCGAAGCCAACAAACGGTGAAACACGGGGTCTGTCATCCTGAGAAAGTTCCTGAAATCATCAGGATTATTCTCACGGATCTCACGGAGCAAAGGCATATGACAGAACTGGTCACGCTGAAGCAACCAATTCTTGGTCCATGAACTCCTCCCCACCCTGTTCATGGACTGGACTTGTGTCAAGGTCAGGACCCCAACACCAAGCCCCCGCACAGCACGAACTCTACGAGAAGTACGCATACGAAACATGGCTAGAACACGGTCGGCTGCTCAGAACGAAGTAACAGAACGCACTGAAGAACAGCAAGGCCTGTGAAGAGCGACCTGAAAAACAGCAACAAGCAGGCAAGATCACACAGAAAACTCTGATATGAACTGACTGCACGCACTGAAGAGCAGATACAAACCCACAAGCACAAACTGAATGGCAGAAAACGATCTGAAAGCCACGAGTCTGAAAAAGTGCGAATCGTCTCTCACCAAACTTTTACTAACACGAGACTAGCAAAGAGCCCAAAGAGTGCTGCACTTGGTTCTGAACCGGCCTTTTCTAGTCTCGTCGTACGTGGTGTACGTGACCGCGTGGTTGCCGATCAGAAATTCCGACAACTTTGTGCGACCGTGTGTAGGCAAAACAAGTTTGAGCCAACATCCGTCGGAAAAAATCCTAGGATTTTGTTGTCGGAATGTCCGAACAAAGTCCGACCGTGTGTACGCCCTATAAGAGTTAATATTGAAAAAACGTGTCTCCTCTTCACTGATGCTTTATCACCAATCCTTGTTTCACTAAAAAGCCCAAATTTTCAAAAAACATTTGTCATTGGGACAGAAAGTGAGGTGAAATCTTCTGAAGAGGTGCACAGAGAGCAAAACAAATGTTACAGGGGTGATAACCCTTCCCTATGTTTTCCAAAAAGCTTAAAAATAGATTTTTTGGCTGGAGCTACACTTTAAAAATGTACCAGTTCAAAATTACAAACAGATTCTACAGTCCCTGTCTTGTTTGCACGGCCTGTATACTGCTGTTCAGAGTATATAGGGCCTGGGGGCCCCACGCCTTTCCCTTTTTTAATTTGGGTGCGGGGTTCCCCTTAATATCCATACAAGACCCAAAGGGCCTGGTAATGGACTGAGGGGGTACCCATGCCATTTGTCTCACTGATTTTCATCCATATTGCTGGGACCCGACATTACATTAAAGCCGCAAGCAGTTTTAAATTACTTTTATTCCTTTAAAAATGTCATTTTGTGCAGGGACTGTTCTAAGCATGGGAAACACGTGCCAATTTACAGGCATACTATAGACACCCCCCAGGTACGATATTTAAAGGAATATTTCACTTTTATTTTTTCACTTTAAGCATTATTAAAAATCAGTGCTCCCGAAAAAACGGCCGTTTTTAAATTTTTTTTTGCATTGATACATGTCCCCTGGGGCAGGACCCGGGTCCCCACACCCTTTTTAGGACAATATAATGCATATTAGCCTTTAAAATTAGCACTTTTGATTTCAAACTTTCGAGTCCAATAGACTTTAATGGGGTTCTAAAGTTCACGCAAACTTTTGGTCCATTTGCAGGTTCTGGTGCGAACCGAACCAGGTGGGTGTTCGGCTCATCCCTAGTCTACACATGCTCGGAATTTACGAGAATGGATTTTGTTGTCGTAAAATTTGAGAACCAGCTCTCAAATTTTTGTTGTCGGAAATTCTGACAAAAAATGTCCGATGGAGCCTACACACGGTCGGAATTTCCGACAACAAGCTCCCATGGAACATTTGTTGTCGGAAATTCCAACCGTGTGTATGCAGCATAACTCTAAAATCCCATTGGTGGAGCACAATTTGGAATGTTTTATTTTTCCTTGTTTATTTGCTAGCAGCTCACCTTAAACAAAGACCACAACAGGTCTAGTGACGCTTTTAGGAGAGGAGAGTGGAGTGGAATGTGATTTTTCCATAAAGGATCCATATATTAAAGCCTTGTCAAAACAGCTGTGGATTTCAATGCAGGAGAGGAGAATGGAACATGAACTGCCATTAAGGATTTGTATACCAAAGCGCTACTATACCTGTTGTGGTCTAAGGTGAGCTGCTACAGTAGGTGACCGCGATATTGTGTCAATCTTGCCGCTGTTATCGGCGAGATTTGACACCTGCGAGTCCCGTCTTCTTCCAACTTCTCTGCTCTCTCTAGCCTCTTCTCCAGGTGTCTGGTTCTTCTGCCGTGCTCCTCCGCTATCTTCTGCTCTTTTGCCGCTCTTTTGCTAGCGGTGGCCCGGTCTTCTCCGTCATCTTGTTCCCTCTTCTCTTCTTCCAATGTTGACATGACACTCTATTCTGCTTTAATGCTGTGTGTGAGGTGCGCAGCGACTTATATAGGCATGGGGCGTGGTCACCGGGTGATTTCACCTGGTGACCCCGCCCCTTATGGCATCAAAGTCCCGGGGCATGATGGGACTGTGACGTCATAAGGGGCGGGGTCACCGGGTGACATCACCCGGTGACCATGCCCCATGCCTATATAAGTCATCGCGCACCTCACACACAACATTACAGTGGGAGAGACCGTCGTGTCAACATTGGAAGAAGAGAAGAGGGAACAAGACGACAGAGAAGACCAGGCCACCGCTAGCAAAAGAGCGGCAAAAGAGCAGAAGATAGCGGAGGAGTCCGGCAGAAGAACCGGACACTGGGAGAAGAGGCCGGAGAGAGCGGAGAAGTTGGAAGAAGACCCGCGAAGTCAGAAGAAGACCACCGAAGTCGGAAGAAGACCCCCGAGCTGACTAATAAATTACTTTAAAAACCTGTCTAGTGTGTTTTTTTTTATTGACACTTTTTCACCCAGGTGAATGGGTAGGGGTACCATGTACCCCATACTCATTCACATAGGTTGGGGAGCCGGGAACTGGGGGCCCCCTTATTTAAGAGGGCTCTCGGATTCCGATAAGCCCTCTGCCCGCAGACCTCGACAACCAACGGCCAGGGCTGTCGGGAAGAGGCCCTGGTCCTCATCAACATAGGGACAAGGTGCTTTGGGGTGGGGGGGCCACAGGGCGCCCCCCTGCTCCAAAGCGCCCACCCCCCATGTTGAAGGACATGCGGCCTGGTACGGTTCAGGAGGGGGGGTGCTCACTTGTCCCCACCCCCTTTCCTGACCGGCTAGGCTGCGCGCTCGGATAAAGGCCTGGTATGGATTTTGGGGGGACCCCCACGCCATTTTTTCAGCATAGGGGGTTCCCCTTAAAATCCATACCAGACCAATGGGCCTGGTATGCCCTTGGAGGGGAACCCATGCCAGTTTTTTGTTTAAAATTTGGCGCAGCGTTTCCCCTAATGATTCATACCAGACACCTGTCAGCAATGCTTGCCGCTCATCGCGAAAGGAAAAAACACAGTTTTCCTTTCCCGATGAGCGAGCCAGCACGAGATGCACAGTACCCTGTCACCGAGAACCAGAATGGAGAATGGAAACATTCTCGCGGACAGGTACTATAGGGCACACTCCTGTTGGATGCCTGGATGGTGGGAATAATTGTGTTCACAACTTTCAAGAACTGTTTTTTGAGCATGTGATCTTCACATCTCATTACTTTTTGATGCACATGCACTTTATTATTTAGGACTTATATTATTGTTTTTTATGTAAAATTAGATGAATACCTGCTTTTGATTCAAGCACTTTTATCAATGTTTTTTCACTATTTTACATATTATCGCATATTAATAGTTTATTTTTTTTATTAGGGATAGTCATTTATGCGTATTTGTCTTTTTGCCGTTTAGCTTCTTGAATTAGTGCACTTTATCACTGTTTTACATAGTATCGCATATTATCGCAAAAATCTATAATCCCACAGTCTGGTGATGGTGAACCCACTGCTATTAACCTAATCCTTTACTGTACACATGTGAAATACATTCAATCCAACAATCATGTATAATGATAGACTCTGTGTCATTGCATACAATAATTAATCTATCATACAAAAATTCTTTGTTTCTATGAAACAAACCAAGTGCAAAATGCTGTTAAAAAAAGTGCAAAAGGAGCACTTCCTGCCAGCTGGTGTTGACGAACACCTACTGGGATTCTGAATCTGTTTATACTTAAACCTGGGATTCCGACACCACACCTCTGCCCATGCGGCCGGGCCAACCCACGTCCCCTCTTACTCCTCTTCTTCCAATCTGGTCTTACCCCCCCTCCCCCTCTTTCTTCTTTCTCTCTCCTTTCTTCTCTTATTAATACCTATTGGTAGTGTACTCTGTCTTATATAATGGTCCCGGCGGCCCCCATGTTGGTCTTCTTGGGAGACGGCCGGTACCTCCATATGCTTATTTAAGGGACCCTGCTCCCTCTTACTTTTTGCAATCTTACCTAAATAGTTCCCTCCTGTAAGCCGACTAAGTATTCATTTATTTGTATAATTCCCTGTTATACACTTTGTTAATGATATACTGTATGACTGTGTTAAGCACTGTCTTATACTAACTTACTACCTTTACTGTAATGTATGGAACAGCTGCTTGTTAATTACCAATAAAATATTTGAAAAGAAAAAAAGTGCAAAAGAAAAAACCATGTGCTGACACGGTGAACAAGAAGTGCTTAGTGCAAGAAAATATTATTTATTAGTAAAGTGCATACATCAAAAATTCATAAAATTCATATGTGTTCAAAATATTTGAAGTCCATTTTTCAATCCCAGGAAAAATCCAAGAAAGTGATAATAATCTTGGATTCTTCCTGGGATTGCAAAATGGACTGCAAATATTTTGAACACATATGAATTTTTGATGCATGCACTTTACTAATGAATAATATTTTCTTGCACTAAGCACTTTTTGTTCACTGTGTCAGCACACAATTTTTTTTTTATTTTGCACTTTTTTGCAACAGCATTTAACATTAATTGTTTGTTTCATAGAAACAAATAATTTTGTATGATAGATTAATTATTTTATGCAATGACATAGGGTTTATAATTATATGATTGTTGGATTGAATGTATTTCACATGTGTACAGTAAGGGATTAGGTTAATAGCAGTGGGTTCACTGTCACCAGATTGTGGGATTATAGATTTGCGCTGCTTGCTTCTTTTTTATTGCCAAAAATGGAGACTTGCATAACTCTGGCTATAGACTTGCTGGGCTCGTGCTGTAGACTTGCAGGGCTCTTGCTGAAGACTTGCGGGGCTCTTGCTGTAGACTTACCACTGCAACTGCCAAGAAAATTTGCTACAAATTGGAAAAATGTCAACTAGAACTTGTGCTTCAAGTGCTCTGCAAGTCTGCAACATGTCAGGGAAAATGTGCAGCAAGTTCACAAGACATACAATTCAATACTGCCACAAATGTGTGGCAAGTTATTCTTGCTATCTGGGCTCAGACAAGTTGTGCTCACAAAATTATAGAAACTGACATAGTGCTGAACTGTATAAAATCAATACTTTATTAAAAAGATTAAGAATCACACTCACATTTGTAGGTGCACTGCCTCCAGTGCACTTGAGTAAATCGCTACACACATTGGGGGCCTCCTTAACAGTTATTTAGATGTCCACAGCTACTCGGCTCTGGGAGATACAGTGTACATCCTATTAGTACATGATGACATCACAAGGCTCCATTCTGACGCATTTCATCACTCATCATGTACCTTCTTCAAGGGGTCATGGGACGAGTGACAAGAGTTTGACTTAAAGGGGTCTGGCTTATGATAACAACAGGGGATTGGGAATAGTCCAAATCCTGAAGAGATGAGTCTTTGATTAGATAGAATAGATAGGCCCACCAATCAGGATTGCCCCATGCAAGCCAATGTAGGAGAGGCTTATTTCAGTCTGGACACTTGAAGGATTAGGAGGAAGAAGTAAGGAGACGTTTTGAAACACAGATACCAGAATGGGGCCCTCACACACAGTTCAGTGGTAATTATGGAATATATCCCTGGCACGTATCTAAATGTTTGTCTTATGTGTTTTCTTTCTTACTGTCTGTATATGGTAAATATAATATGGCTTAATATTTTTCTTTATCTGTAACTAGATAGATTGCTGGATGTTAGATTTAGAACTTTTACTATTTACCAATGAGAGAAGGAGAGAGAGCGGCGCCACTCTGAGTGTAGTATTAAAAGGTTAAAATCATCAGGTTTATTAAATTATATTCAACTCACATTTGAGTAGAAGTATACAGGCATGTGTGTGTTATAATCAATCTGTAGGATTCCCTTCCGTTCAGCTGGGCAGGGGTGATCGTCAGTCCCAGCCACTCTGGTGGTCTTTGAGGCTCCGTGGCTGGATGTGATCAGCACAGCAAGCACGTCAGCCGTGATGGACAGGAGGCATGGTAGAGCTTGCGTTTGGAGCATGCATGCGCCTTCATCAGGCATATGAAGTGGCCATCTTTGATTAAGTCTAAATAGAGAAGGAAGGGGGTGTGCCATAGAACTGCAAGGCTCAGCGGGCCAGAGCCAGCAACAAGCTCCCTGCATGTCTCTCACTAGTATGTACCATAAAGATATACAATAGTGCTTACAATATTATGTATATAAAGGATAGATGTATATATATTCAACTAACATAAATAAAGAGAAATAGAATATAATACAATTATAAAAATAAAATAAAGCAGTATTAATTTATCTATAGAGGTATATGTACAAATGGATGTTCATAACAATGACAATCTCATTAGACCATAAGGGTCCTGTTAAATAAATGTATATAGATCAGGCATGTTGTAATGCAATTTCTCCTTTTGGCCACAAGATGGAGACAGAGAGATGCTGACTTGTCTTTCCAGAAAACTCAGAGACACAAAGCACAGTGGCGTCACTACAACTGGTGTCACCCGGTGCGGAAAAAAATTGGTGTCACCCCCCCTCCACCAACTATGGTCCCCCTTCAGTCCAGACCCCCCTCCCTCAGTAAAGACCCCCCACTTAGTACAGACCATCCCTCCAGCAGTATAGATCCTCCTCCCTTAGTACAGACCCCCCCACTAAGTACAAACCCCCTCCATCAGTTTAGACCCCCTCAGTGTAGACCCCCCTCATCAGTATAGACCCCCTCAGTACAGACCCCTCTCCCTCAATACAGACCCCCCTCAGTGCAGACCCCCATCTATCATTATAGACCACCTCAGTGCAGACCCCCCTCCATCAGTATAGACACCCCATCAGTGCAGACCCCTCTCCTCTATCAGCGCAGACCCCACTCAGTGCAGACCCCCCCATCAGTGCAGTTCCCCCACATCAGTGCAGACACCCCTCCTCCATCTGTGCAGACCCCCCTCCATCAGTGCAGATCCCCCTCAGTGCAGACCTCCTCCATCAGTGCAGACCCCCTCAGTGCAGACCCTCCCTCCATTAGTGCAGACCCCCCCTCCACCAGTGCAGACCCCCCTCTATCAGTGCAGGCAACCCCTCAGTGCAGACCACCCCCTCCATCAGTGCCAGCGCAGACCCTCCCCTCCCATAGCGCCCCCCAGCACATGTCCACTTGCATTACATTTTTACAGACCTCAGAACAGCGCGGGGTAGGCACAGCAGTGTGTCCCTTGGACTCCCTCCTCCTCCTCCTGTGTAGATGTGGGAGGCGGCTTTGGTCTGCTCCGCTGTGTGAGACAGGGAGACAGCCGGAGAGATCATGCGAGAGATCAGGGTAGGGGGTGAGGACCACGAGGTGTTAGCAGTGCCGCTGCCCGTGGGTGTCACCCCTCTGGCGGGTGTCACCCGGTGCGGTCAGCACCCCCTGCACCCCCCTTGCGACGCCACTGACAAAGCACATGGAAAAAAGTGGAGTTTCAGGAAGTGCTAAGGTAAATGAGGAGAGGGAAGTGCTGAGGTGAGAGAAAAGAGAGAGAGACAGGTTTTCCACACAGCACTACAGAGAGAGTGCTGACAGGAGACTGAAGAGAGGGAAGTGCTGAGATGATTGAAAAACCACATATTCCTAACTACAGGTATGGTGCCTGAAATCCTAACATCCAAAATTTTACCAATCCCATGGTCGGATCATAGTGCAATACTTACCACTAGACAACTATACCCCTGATATATCCCCACTCACTCTGTGGGAAGCTCACAAACCAGTTTTATGTGGTATATGTATGAGACAAGCGACTCTATTTAAACATAGAGCTTTATAAAACAAATTAGAAACAAAATGTAACACTTGCTACATGGCATTTCAATCCAATTCTTCCCCTTTGTTACAATTGCAATTGGATAAGACTAAACTTGAATTTGACCTGTTTCTCACAGAATGTAGCAGATAAAACTACCAATTGATCACGCCACAATTTTTACATGAAAGCTAATAAACCAGAAACTCTATTAGCCTGCACACTCAAATCTCACAACTCTCCCACTAAACCTATTAGCCTCAAAATATCTAAAGATATATACTCCAATAACCCAAGGAAAATACTTCAAAAATTTTAAACACATTTAAACACTTTATATTCTTCTGACACTGAGATGGATACATCCAAAGCACATTTTCCTCCCCCCCATTATCCACAACACAGTTAGAGCTACTAGAGAAACCTGTGAAGAGGTGTCCAGTGCTATCCAACCACTGAAAATAAACAAAAGACCTGGCCCTGATGGATTTCCCGCACTATATTATCGTACATATATTAAAACATTATCACCCACCTTAACTGTTGCCTTCAACTCTATACTATCGGCAGTGGTGTATTTAGGTTTTGTGCTGCCCTAGGCCTGACTAAACGCATGCACCCCCCTAATTTAAATACGACCCACCCCATCCTGCCGAGGCCACACCCTTTCCTGTTTAAGACCCACCCTATCATCTGTAAACCACGCCCCTTCCTCTTTAGGCTTATTTGGCACCTTTCAGGGGGGAACGGGTACCTGTTTCTGACAGGTACCCTTCCCCACTTCCGGGAGACTGTGCTGTCCCCTCTGAAGTTTGCCCCCCCTCCTCCTTCCTTCAGTGGGCCATTCAGAAAGTGCAACGCGCTTCGCACATGTGCAGTAGGGAACTGGTCGGTTTCCCTTACCATGAATGATAGTGGTAAAACCCGAGAGCCAATCCCGAAAATCGGCTGAGGTGTCGACATCGCTGGATCCCTGGACAGGTAAGTGTCCTAATATTAAACGTAAGCAGCTACAGTATTTGTAGCTGCTGAGATTTAATGCTATCACGGGGGGTCTCACTGTGCCCATCAATTGCAGCCTCACTGTCCCCATCAAATGCAGCCACTGTGCCATCAAATGCAGCCACTGTGCCCCATCAAATGCAGCCACTGTGCTCATCAAACGCAGCCACTGTGCCCATCAAACGCAGCCACTGTGCCCATCAAATGCTGCCACTGTGCTATCAAACGCAGCCACTGTGCCATCAAACGCAGCCACTGTGCCCATCAAACGTAGCCACTGTGCCCATCAAATGCTAACACTGTGTCCATCAAATGCTAACATTGTGCCCATCAAATGCTGCCACTGTGCCCATCAAACGTAGCCACTGTGCCCATCAATTGCAGCCACTGTGCCCATCAATTGCAGTCACTGTGCCCATCAAACGTAGCCACTGTGCCCATCACATGCTAACACTGTGCCCATCAAATGCTAACACTGTGCCCATCAAATGCTAACACTGTGCCCATCAAATGCTGCCACTGTGCCCATCAAACGTAGCCACTGTGCCCATCAATTGCAGCCACTGTGCCCATCAATTGCAGCTACTGTGCCCATCAAATGCAGCCACTGTGCCATCAAATGTAGCCATTGTGCCATAAAACGCAGCCATTGTGCCATCAAACGCAGCCACTGTGCCCATCAAATGCTAACACTGTGCCCATCAAACGCAGCCACTGTGCCCATCAAATGCTAACACTGTGCCCATCAAACGTAGCCACTGTGCCCATCAAACGCTAACACTGTGCCCATCAAATGCTAACACTGTGCCCATCAAATGCTAACACTGTGCCCATCAAATGCTGCCACTGTGCCCATCAAACGTAGCCATTGTGCCCATCAATTGCAGCCACTGTGCCCATCAATTGCAGCCACTGTGCCCATCAAATTCAGCCACTATGCCATCAAATGTAGCCATTGTGCCATCAAACGCAGCCATTGTGCCATTAAACGCAGCCACTGTGCCCATCAAATGCTAACACTGTGCCCATCAAATGCTAACACTGTGCCCATCAAATGCTAACACTGTGCCCATCAAATGCTGCCACTGCCAGTGCCCATAACACTGATATAATTTATTTAATCATTATACCTGCTGTCCTGGGGGTTTCCCTCGTGCTCCTCTCTCTCCTCCATCTGACGTCACAGCCAGATCTCGCCCCGAGGCTGAGGAGAAGATTCACTGCAGGGGAGGGGAGGTGGAGCTTAAGGCTCCACCTGTCACCTGTTGCTTATGGGGCTGCGATTGACACACGCCGCCCCCCCGCATGAGAAAAACTCCCCCATCCGTCATGCCGATTCCCGGCTGCCGCCTCCCGCACACATGCAGCCCACGGCGTTCGGCTTTCTGTAGCGGCTCCGCGGTGTATGGGCAGGCTTGGCAGAGGGTGGGGGCGTGCGGTGTATGGGCGTGCTTGGCAGAGAGTGGGGGGGTGAGGTACACGCCCCCACCCTCTGTCAAGCACGCCCATACACCGCGGCGACGCTACAGAAAGCCGGCCGCTGTGGGCTGCATGTGTGCGGGAGGCGGCAGCAGGAGCCGGGAATCAGCACAAGATGGGTGGGGGGGCTTCCTCTCATGCGGGGGGGGCAGCCCTTTTTTCCACCCCCCGCAAAGTGCCGTCCTAGGCCTAGGCATTGTTGGCCTAGGCCAAAACACAGCCCTGACTATCGGGTCACTCATTTAGACAGGAAACATTAACAGCAATTTTTGTATGCTTCCCAAATCAAACTCAGATGATAGCATCTGATCGAACTATCGTCCTATCTCTTTACTAATTGTAGATATTAAAATATTAGCCGAAATCCCTGCCACTAGACTTAATACATTCATTGGTAAAAGTATACATAAAGACCAAGCAGGATTTATCCCTATCTGACAAGCAAGTGATAATATTAGACATGCCACCCTTCTATCACATGCTGCGAAATTACGCCGCATCCCAGCCTGTTTCCTCTCATTAGATATAAAAAAGGCATTTGATTCTATTTTATGCTCCTATATGCACTATACTCTTAGTAAATGGGGATTTGACCCCCATTTCTTACAATGGATCTCAGCACTTTGCAAACCTAAAGCGTACATTAAATACGCAGGTTACAAATCTGAAACATTCAACATAGAAAGGGGCACATGTCGAGGATGCCCGCTCTCACCTTTATTGTTTGTTTTGCCTATTAAGACTTTACCACAAAGAATAAGAATGGAACCTTCTATAACAGGCATAGAAATGGGAGGTTGTCACCACAAGATATGTTTATTTGCGTATGACATCCTTTTATTTTTATCTTCACCTCACATTTCAGTGTCTAACCTTATGAATATACTAAAAAACTATTCGATCATTTCAGGCCTTACGGTTAATACTCAAAAATCTACAGCGCTGAACATCTCGTTAACCACTGCAGGAAAATGAATTGTACAAGAATCATTACCCTTTAAATGGGCTACACAGCCAAATATCCTTCTTTACTAAAATTAACTACAAACTTGCTTTTAAAATGGTCATCTATACCGACTTCATGGGTTGGGAAAATAAATATAATAAAGATGGCCATACTTCCTCAATTCCTGTACCTTTTCAAAGTTCTTCCAATACACATCCCGGCCTATTTCCTTAGAATAATACAACAAAAATTTATAAAATTTACTTGGGGGAAACTCAAACCACGAATATCTAGAGAAACCTTATTCCTTCCCAAAATCCATGGTGGCCTAGGATTTCCAAACATTTCATTATATTATAAAGCCGTTCAACTAGCACAATCCATAAAATATCGCTCCAAAACTAATATTCCCCTGTGGGTTACCATCGAAGCAATAGATTGTGATCCTCTCTCCATACACAATATTTTATAGTTACGTCCCATAGATCGTAAAACTTTAAAAAACCCAATCACTAAACATTCTCTAGCTATCTGGGATAGATTCAAAATCTTTCATGGTCTGCAATCCAAACATAATCCACTTCTATCTTTTCTCAAAAACCCAGCTTTCTATCCAGCATGGACTTATCCCAGTTCTTTTAGGGCTTGGTCCAAAGCAGATATAACATGTTTACATCACTTGATCCTAAATACAACAATCCGTCCCTTTCCAGACTTATGCAAGTCTTTTGGGCTCCCCCAATCAGAAATATTTAGTTACCTTCTAGCTTTTCAGTCTAGGGGTCACTTCTGGCTTATAATGGTAGCCAGGGATGGCAGCTTAACATCAGATCATCAGGCGGGTTTTACTTGTTACAGATACTCAGCCGAGATAATTAATACCTAAAAACAAAATGAAAGGAAGGGGCTATAGTGAAGTACCATTTGGAAATAGATTTATTGCTCATATAAAAATGAATACTTACAAAAGCAAGATAAAATCAGGCATAAAAAATCAGTAAGCTGCAAGTACAAAAATGCCGCTCATGGCGTGCGTTCCACCGATAACCGGAAGTGACGTCTATGGTCTGGAACCGGAAATTGCACCACTTTCTGGTTCCGAGACCAAAGACATCACTTCCGGTTATCGGTGGAACATGAGCGGCATTTTTGTACTTGCAGCTTTCTGATTTTTTATGCCTGATTTTATCTTGCTTTTGTAAGTATTCATTTTTATATGCGCAATAAATCTATTGCCAAACGGTACTTCACTATAGTCCCTTCCTTTCATTTAGATTTTGGGTACTAATTATCTAGGCTGAGTATCTATAACAAGTGAAATCCGCCTGATGATCTGATGTTAAGCTACCATCCCTGGCCAGCCTTATAAGCCAGAAGTGACCCCTAGACTGAATAGTTAGGGGTCCATTCCATCTGGTGAGTGGGGACACAGGAGGGGGTGTTTAGCGCACCTTGAAAACTCTGGAGCACTTTGCACTTTTTTGGATTGGAGCGCATCAGTCACTTTATATGGACATTCACTTTTATTGCTTTTCATTATATTCATTGATGTTGTGTTTGCTAGCCCTGTAGTTTATATCTCATTTTGTTTGTCAAGTGAATAGCACTCTGTGTACAACAGCTGCACTTTTATTTTCATTTTCATTATTATTGTCACATTTGCCACATCATTAGCGCAAGTTTATATATTTAGAATATTTTATGTTCACAGTCTGAAAACTCTGTATTATTTTAAAAAATAGGGAACTTATCTAACATTAACATTACCATCTGTGTGTTATATTAATACAATGCCGTAACCTGCTTCTTTATTTTACATGTAACTACTAAAATACCTTTAATTGAAACATTATACTTGTTACTATATGTTGATCTTTCAATAAAAATCTTTGAACGAGAAACTGCGAGCCCAAATGCTTTTAGGACAAGTAAATCCAGCCACCCCAGTCTCAACATCTGATTTGGGAAAGGGCCAAAGGACAGAATCTCCATAGAACAGTTTTACCCACAAAACACCACACTATCACCTGAGTGGAAAGAAAAGGTCAAAGCCCAGCTCCTGAAATGCAGAATATGTTCTCGAAAGATGAGTTGGGGTGTGCGAAAAACGAGATGTGGGGTGTGCGAAAAGTGCCCAGCACCGGATTCACATTCAGGAAGACAAGCTATTCAGGGAGAGTCAGACAAATCCCTTTGGGGGACCTAGAAGATTTACGTGAGCAGCTGGCAGAATTAAAGAGATCAGGCATCATCAGGGAGTCTAGAGGCCCTCATGCCTCCCCCATAGTGGTGGTGCAGAGGAAAAATGGATCCCTAAGGCTGTGCATTGATTATCGGATGCTCAACAGGAGGACCATCACTGATCAGTACACCACTCCAACGATAGCAGATGCCCTGCAGAGTCTATCGGGGCGAAGTGGTTAAGCGTGCTGGACCTGAACAGTGGGTACTATCAAATCCCCATGCACCCTGAGGACAGGGAAATAGCTGCTTTTATCACCCCAGTAGGGTTCTTTGAATTTGATAGGATGCCTCCTATCCTCCATTCCAGAGACCGATGGAAAAGACAGTAGGTGACATGAACCAATCAAAGTGTTGGTGTATCTGGATGATATCATCGTCTTCGGCAAAACTCTTGAAGAACATAAAGAGCGTTGGGAGAAGGTTCTGAGGAGGCTCCATGACGAGGGATTGAAAAATGTAAGTTTTACCAGACTTCAGTTAATTACCTTGGCCATGTTGTCTCCACTGAAGGAATAGATACTGACCCACAGAAGCTGGAAGCTGTCACCTCTTGGCCAACGCCTACAAATGTAACAGAGCTTAGGTCATTCCTGGAATTTTTCTCATACTACAGGAGATCCGTTAAGGGATTTGCTAGAATAGCCCACCCCCTTAATGAGTTACTGAAGAACGAGGATGAGAATGAGGACCCAGACCTAACAAAGCCGGTCAAACAACATGGAGGGCCCAGGAAGCCTCCGGAGTCAATCCAAGAACAGTGGACTGACCCGTGTGAGCAAGCCTTTTGGCAGCTGAAGTGGAGTCTAACAACTGTTCCTGTTATTGCCTATGCCAATCCAGCCAAGCCATATGTGCTGCATGTTGATGCCAGTCGAGATGGGCTGGGTGGGGTACTGTATCAGGAGCACGACGGACACCTGCGGCCTGTTGCTTATATGAGCCAAAGTCTTGCACCTGCTGAGAAAAACTACCCTACTTACAAGTTGGAATTCTTGGCTCTGAAGTGGGCAGTGGTGGACAAGTTGAAAGACTACTTGTATGGTGCAGACTTTGTGGTCAAAACTGACAACAACCCACTCATGTACATACTCACCACAAAAAAACTGGATGCCACCGGACACAGGTGGTTGGCCGCCCTGTCAGGGTTCCGCTTCAGCCTAAAATACCGCCCAGGAATTGGGAACAGAGATGCTGATGCCCTGTCAAGGAGACCCTATGACTTTGGGATTTCCTCTGAAGAGTGAACTCAACTGACTCCAGAAGGGATACAAGCCTTGTGTCAGGGAGCGAAACATCAGGCCAGAGGAACAACTGGGGCAGAAGCCATCGCAGTCTCAATGGCAGGTATCCCCAAATACTACTGTGATTTGTCCCAGGTCAGGGATAATGGCCTACCTAAGCTTTCAGATAGGGACTTAAGAAAGGACCAGATAGCAGATCCCCTCTGTAGTTTAACACTGAAGGCCCTGGAGGGCCAAAGCCCAAATCTACTGCTAACAGATTCTCTAACAGGAGCGCTGGAATTGGTGTTTATTGATTTTCTGTGTTTGGAGCCTGACTCTAGTGGACAGGGAAATGTTCTGGTGGGGACCGACCACTTCACCCGGTATGCCCAGGCATTCCCAATTAAGGACCAGCAAGCATCTACAATGGACAAAATTCTGGTAGAGAAGTTCTTTGTCCACTACGGCCTACCTCAGCATATTCACTCTGACCAGGGGAGAGACTTTGAGAGTAGATCCATTAAAAGGCTGTTAGACCTGTTATGCCGCGTACACACGGCCGGACTTACCAACGAGCTAAACTCCGTCGGCAATTCCGACTGAATGATTTAGAACATGTTCTATATCTGAGTCCGTCGGACTTTTTCTGTCGGGAAGTCCGGCCGTGTGTACGGGGCTTTAGGTGTTCAGAAGTCAGGAACCACCCCCTACCGCCCTCAAGGAGATCCCCTGCCAGAACGCTTTAATCGCACCCTCCTAGATATGCTTGGGACTCTTATGGCTGAAAAGAAACAGCATTGGAGCAGGCACATTGCAGCTATTGTACACGCCTATAATAGCACTAAAAATGATGCCACGGGCTATTCACCATATAGGCTGATGTTCGGTAGTGAAGCTCGACTGCCGGTGGACTTAGCATTTGGCACCTCTTTAGATCATACCTCGATGGTGTCACACAAAGGATATGTGGACTGCCTGAGGAAGAGTCTGAAGACAGCATATGAGAAAGCCCAGGCTGCCTTAGATACCCAGAGCCAGCGAAACAAGCAAAACTTTGACCTAAAGGTGAGAGTACATGATTTGCCAGACTGGTGACAGAGTATACTGAAGAACTTGGGCATCCCCGGGAAACACAAACTGGATGATTGGTGGAAGTCACAGGCAGTTACCAGGACTGCCAGTATACCAGATTCGCCCAGAAGGAAGCACAGGCCCTCTAAAGACCTGGCACCAGAATCATCTGCTACCTATATCAGAAGCAGTTCGTATACCTCATCAAATCAACAGCCTACTCAAACCATCTCTCAGGAATCACCTCCAGTAACCTGGTTCCAATCCTTGCAACCAAACATGGATGCAGAAGACAGTGAGGATGAAGAAATGGGCATGGATTGGCGGTGGCAGTCTACACTGGCAGAGACTGGCACTCCCCTTTCTCTCAGAGAAGAAGATGCGGGAACCCTCAAGCCTGAGGCTCTGGCGTTCATCCCACAGAGACAACCCTTGGCAAGCCAAGGAGACTTTCCGTGTTTCCCAACCATAGAGGACATAGAAGCTCCTCAACCTTCTGCAGCATCAGAGGAAGAGGCTACTCTACCCAAAATGCCTGAGCCCAAAGAGCAGAGAGGAAAGCAAACAATTGGCCCATCAAAAAAGCTGACATACTGTCAGGGCTGGGCTGAGCCCTTCCTTCTCTGAGCTGGCCGCTCAGCTGTCGGCTAATTGCCAGCTCGTATCTCTCCACACTGCTCGTCAGTCCTGCCTACTTAAGCCATCCAGTCCAAATCATCTCTGCCTTCGCCTTTGTCACATCTCTAGAGACACTCTCCTGTGTTCCTGTTAAAGATTTGCTTGGCTGACATCCCTTCTGGCTCCAGATCCTGCTTGCTGTTCTACTACGCTGTTCTCTGGCTCCCTGACATTTTGGCTTGTCTGACTATCCGTTCCGGTTCCTGAACTCTGGCTATGTTTTGAATACGTTTACTCTGTTTATCTTCTTTTATTACTATTAAACAAGTGTGATTTAACTGTACTTCTGTCTCAGTCTGATTCATGGTTTCTGACACATACGATACTTTTGGCGAAAGTTCTGAAGAAGTGATCCTCACATCTCAGAGAATGAACAGCTTGCCAATCCTTCCCACTACAAGTTTAGTGGAGGGCGACTCCAACTCACCCCCTGGCACATATAGGTGGGCCATCCCAATATTGGGGGCTTGTGGGCAAGACAACCTCACGTTTTATGACAAATGGTGGGAGGTTCCCTTGCCAGGTTTATATGTGCATGCCAATTGCTTGTTTTCTTACATTTACTTACATGTTTTTGCCTCCCGTTGTATTTTTGAAAGCATGTAACAGGTTGTTGACATTATATGTTGATAAACTCTGTCCTTCTTGGTGGGGGGAGTATGTAGCAGGCATGTTGTAATGCAATTTCTCCTTTTGGCCACAAGGTGGAGACAGAGTGTCACGTACCTGGTAGGTTTTGAGCCTGCAGAGAGAGACCTCACCTACAGCTCCCACTCTCGTTACTCTGGAATGGAGACAGAGGACACAGGAGTGAGGAGTGGTATGGGTGCCTGGCAGGATCAACAGTCACCAGAAGTTCAGGAGTGGTGGAAACCTCTGGAACCAGGAGCTGAAGAGAAGACTGGAGACTGGAATGCAGACTGAACCAGGAACCACGGCAGGTAAGTAGGCAGGAACTGGAGTGCTGGACTGGAACCAGGCACAAGCAGCAGGTAACAGACTGGATACTGGAGCGCTGGACTGGAACCAGGAACAAGCAGCAGTTAACAGACTGGATACTGGAGCGCTGGACTGGAACCAGGCACAAGCAGCAGGTAACAGACTGGATACTGGAGCGCTGGACTGGAACAAGGAACAAGCAGCAGGTAACAGACTGGATACTGGAGAGCTGGACTGGAACCAGGAACAAGCAGCAGGTAACAGGCAAAGGAATGGTCAAACAAGCCGGTGGTCGGTATTGGGCGGACAGCAGAAGTACCAGGATAACACAGGAGAATGGTCAAGCAAGCCAAGGGGGTCAGGTGCAGGAAGATAGCTCGATAGTCACCACAGGAAGCCGGGTCAGATAACAGAAGGATTCCGATCAGATCAGGTTTGGCACACAGAACGCTGTAGAGCAGACAGCGGGGATTGAGTGTGACAGACAGGTTTAAACAGCCCGCCTGACGCCAGCGGTAGTGCGCGCGTGCGTGCCCGTGCGTGACAGCACCCGTGAATGTGCGCGCATGCGCGGTAGTGCCCGTGACCGTGTTCCAGTGCGCCTGGAGCGCCGATTACTGGCAGGATCTTCATGACATTGCCCCCCCCAAGGGTCAGCCTCTGGATGCCCTTTTGGGGAAATTTCTCTGGATGGGACCTTTTAAAAGATTGTAACAGATCTTCAGCATGAATATTGTCCTCAGGTTCCCAAGACTTCTCTTCGGGACCAAACCCCTTACATTTTATCAGGAATTGATTCTGATTACCTCTCCTCCTATGGTCCAAGATAGATTCCACCTCAAATTCCTCCTCGCCATCTACCAAAATTGGATCAGGAGGATCCGTACTTCGGCCTGGAAATGGATTGACAATGGAAGGTCTGAGCAGAGACACATGGAATACTGGGTGAACCTTTAACGAATCAGGGAGTTCTAGTTCATATGCCACCTCATTAATTCTCCGTTTGACAGGGAATGGTCCTAAAAACTTGGGACCCAATTTTCTTGAGGGGCAGGCCAGCCTGAGGTTTATTGTAGACAACCATACCTGGTCACCGGGTGCAAGTAACAGCTCACCTCGCCTTTTCTTATCGAAAGTTGTCTTATTAATACTCCTGGGTCCTGGTCATGGTCTCCTGCAAAACTTGATTATTGGAAGTAAGGAAATTCAATTTCTCCTGAACTGCGGGTACTGTACATTCTGGAAGAAAATTAGCTAAATAATGAAGGGTGGAAACCGTAATTTGCAAAAAATGGAGTCTGTTTGATAGCGGAATGAATGGAATTGTTGTAGGCAAATTCAGCCAATGAAAGCACAGAAATCCAATCATCTTGGGCAAAAGAAGAAAAACAGCGTAAGTATTGTTCAAGAGTTTGGTTTGTTCTCTCTGTTTGCCCATTAGTCTAGGGATGGTAGGCAGATGAAAATGAAAGCTCAATGTTCAGTGTTTTGCATAGAGACTTCCAGAATCGGGAGGTAAACTGTCCCCCCCGATCTGAAACAATATTGACCGGCACCCTGTGGAGTCTGATGACTTCTTTAATGAACACCTGTGCCATTTCTGTAGCTGAGGGGATACCCTTCATTGGGACAAAGTGGGCCATTTTTGATAGCCGGTCCACTATTACAAAGATCAAGGTGTAGCCCCCGGCCGGAGGTAGTTCAATAATAAAGTCTATGGATAACATTTTCCATGGCCTATCTGGGACAGGCAACGGTCTTAGTAATCCCCATGCCTTGGTTTTGTAACCCTTGTTCCTAATACAGGTGGTACAGGATTCTACAAATCTCTTACAATCCTTGCGTAACTGAGGCCACTAGAAGGTACGCTGCACCAAATCAGTGGTCTTAGCTACACCAAAATACCCAGCCAGTGCATCAGTGGCGTTGCTAGACGGGGGCGGGGGGTGCGGTCCGCAACGGGTGCCACCCACTAGAGGGGTGACACCATCCCGAGCAGGGACGATCCTGGACGGGGTGCAGTGCACCCAGGCGCCACAGAGGTGGGGGCGCTGAAGCGCCAGAGTGCTCCCCTCCCTTCTCCTCTTCCTTGTCCGTAGGCGGCTCACTGCTGATCGCCGCCTCGACCTGCCGAGTGTCGAAGCCCATCCCCCGTCCCTCCTCCTGTCAGAGGAGGAGAGCGAAATTAGATCGGAGCGGCTGTCTCTGTGTGAGAGACCAGCCGTGCAAAGACGTGACTGACGTCACTGGGGGGGGCGCGCCCAACGTGTTCCACTTCAGACAGTTCTCCTCCTCCGACCTCCCTGACGCATGCTTCCCAAGCCTGACACACTTCACCCGGGCGGCGCGGCTGCATACTGTCCTCTCCTCTCCAGCTGCCGCCCGGGTGTTTTAAATTAACCTAATGTAGGGGGGGTGGTTTGTCCTGGGGGGTCTATAGTAATGTAGGGGGGGTGGTTTGTCCTTGGGGGGATCTATACTAATGTAGGGGGGGTGGTTTGTCCTGGGGGGGTCTATACTAATGTAGGGGGAGGGGTTTGTCCTGGGGGGTCTATAGTAATGTAGGGGGGGTGGTTTGTCCTGGGGGGTCTATAGTAATGTAGGGGGGGTGGTTTGTCCTGGGAGGGTCTATACTAATGTAGGGGGGTGGTTTGTCCTGCAGGGTCTATAGTAATGTAGGGGGGGTGGTTTGTCCTGGGGGGTCTATAGTAATGTAGGGGGGGTGGTTTGTCCTGGGGGGGTCTATACTAATGTAGGGGGGGTGGTTTGTCCTGGGGGGTCTATAGTAATGTAGGGGGGTGGTTTGTCCTGGGGGGGTCTATACTAATGTAGGGGGAGGGGTTTGTCCGGGGGGTCTATACTAATGTAGGGGGAGGGGTTTGTCCTGGGGGTCTATAGTAATGTAGGGGGGTGGTTTGTCCTGGGGGGTCTATAGTAATGTAGGGGGGGTGGTTTGTCCTGGGGGGGTCTATACTAATGTAGGGGGAGGGGTTTGTCCTGGGGGGTCTATAGTAATGTAGGGGGGGTGGTTTGTCCTGGGGGGGGTCTATAGTAATGTAGGTGGGGGTGGTTTGTCCTGGGGGTCTATACTAATGTAGGGGGGGTGGTGTGTCCTGGGGGGGTCTATACTAATGTAGGGGGGTGGTGTGTCCTGGGGGTCTATACTAATGTAGGGGGGGTGGTTTGTCCTGGGGGGGTCTATACTAATGTAGGGGGGGTGGTTTGTCCTGGGGGGGTCTATACTAATGTAGGGGGAGGGGTTTGTCCTGGGGGGGTCTATAGTAATGTAGGGGGGTGGTTTGTCTTGGGGGGTCTATACTAATGTAGGGGGGTGGTTTGTCCTGGGGTCTATACTAATGTAGGGGGATGGTTTCGTCCTGGGGGGGTCTATACTAATGTAAGGAGGGGTGGTTTGTTCTGGGGGGGTCTATACTAATGTAAGGAGGGGTGGTTTGTTCTGGGGGTGGTCTATACTAATGTAAGGAGGGGTGGTTTGTTCTGGGGGTGGTCTATACTAATGTAGGGGGGTGGTTTCGTCCTGGGGGGGTCTATACTAATGTAAGGAGGGGTGGTTTGTTCTGGGGGTGGTCTATACTAATGTAGGGGGGTGGTTTGTCCTGGGGGGTCTGTACTAATGTAGGGGAGGTAGTTTGGCTGGGGGGGTCTGTACTAATGCAGGGGGGTGGTTTGTCGGGGGATCTGTACTAATAGGGCGGGGTGGTTTGTTCTGGGGGGGCCTGTACTAATGCAGGGGGGTGGTTTGTCGGGGGATCTGTACTATTAGAGGGGGGTGGTTTGTTCTGGGGGGGTCTGTACTAATAGAGGGGGGTGGTTTGTTTGGGGGGGTCTGTACTAATAGAGGGGGGGTGATTTGTTATGGGGGGTCTGTACTAATGGAGGGGGGGTGGTTTGTTCTGGGGGGTCTGTACTAATAGAGGGGGGTGGTTTGTCCTGAGGGGGTCTATACTGATGGGAGGTCTGTACTGAGAGAGGGGTTTATACTTAGTGGGGGGTCTGCACTTAGTGGAGGGGGGGTCTGTACTGAGGGGCGACTATAGTTGGTGGAGGGGGTGACACCATGTTTTACCGCACTGGGTGACACCAACCCTAGTGACGCCACTGCAGTGCATGATCATGACAGAGCTCCAATATAGGAACTCGTAGAGTTTCAGGTATAAAAATCCTATTCTCATGCCAAAGTAACCCATCCTTAACTTGGAGTTCTGGCCCAACGGAAGGTCCTAATCCCACGGAAGCCTGCTTAATTTGAGAAAGCAGGTTCCCCTGAAGCAGAAGAAAATTCCCCGGGGACAGGATGGTGTCCGGAGGGGAAACCTCTTGGGTCTTGTGGAACATCCTGGATAGGGCATCGGGTTTAGCGTTTTTGGAGCCAGGGCGATAAGTGACATGAAAAGAGAACCTGGAGAAAAAGAGAGCCCACCTGGCCTGTCGTGGCTTCCACCACTTTGCAGATCTCAAATACTCCAGTTTCTTATGATCTGTAAAAATTAAGACTGGATGAGCGGCTCCTTCCAGAAGATAGCGCCACTCCTCTAACGCTGATTTGATTACCAACAACTCTGTCCCCTACATCATAATTTCTCTCTGCCATGGACAACTTACGAGAGAAGAAGGCCACCGGATATAACAGGGCCTTAGTTCCCTGTCTTTGGGACAACACTGCCCCCACTGCAATTTCAGATGCGTCTACCTCAAGTACGAACGGCGGAGAGGAATCTGGATGTTTTAATACAGAGGCAGAAGTAAAGAGGGTCTTGAGGGTCTCAAATGCCTTTTGGGCTTCAGCAGACCAGTGGAAGCATGTTCCCTGTTTAGTTAACTGTGTGATGGGTGTAATGATGGCTGAGAACCCCTTGATAAATTTTCGGTCAAAATTGTGGAATCCAACGAATCGTTGGATTCCCTTTTTGTCTGTAGGAACTGGCCAATCTAGGATTGCAGCGATCTTTTGAGGGTCCATCTTAATGCCTTTACTAGAGATGATTAACCCAAAAAATGGAATACTTTCCTGTTCAAATTCACACTTCTCTGCCTTTGCATATAAGCCATGTTGTCAAAGCCGGCCCAACACACTTCCGACGTGCCTGCGATGAGATTCAAGGGCACAAGAAAAAATGAATATGTCGTCTAGATAGACGACCACAATTCTGAAAAACTGCTGACAATATGAAGAGGAAAAGGTAACCTCACCTGAGGCCCAGTTAATGTCAGGGTTGTGAGCTTGCAACCAAGGCATGCCGAGGATTATGGGAAACAGGGGTGAAGTGATGATATCCAGGCGTAGTAATTCTTGATGAGAGTTGAGTATAGAAACAGGTATAGGAACAGTCTCTTGAGTAACAGGTCCGGATTTGATGGCGGTTGCATCAGCCAGATGAATGGGAAGTCCAAGGGCCTTAGGCAACAAGGTAATCTGATGTTTTGCAGCAAAAAGGGAGTCCATGTAACAGGATAGAGAGAGCAAGGTGAGTAGTGTTCTTGGCCAGAGGTGCAACATAGTCAGTGGACAAGGATAGGCACTTACGGAGCTTAAGAGGGCAGTTCCTGACGTCGTGTTCAGGTTCCCCACAGTACAGGCACAAATTATTCATCCAACGACGTTGACGTTCCTCCTGGGTAAGAGAAGGCTGCAGGACTCCCAACTGCATAGGCTCAGGTGGGTTAAACGTGGAGGTAGGTGGTGTTGGTTAAGTATGATTAGGAGCTTTTGGAAGCACCCAGGTTGGGCGAGAAGGTCCCATAGCTCTCTCTGCCCTAGGTTCCCTTAAGCGTCAATCGATCTGAATGGCTAGATCGATCAAAGCATTCAGAGTCCATGGTATACCCACCCTGGCCAACTCATCCTTTAAAGAATCAGAAAGTCCCATTCAAAATTGATAGCGGAGAGCCGCATCATTCCAATTTGTGTCTGCACTCCACCTTCTGAATTCAGTCACATAGTCCTCTGCTGCCCTGCGACCCTGTTGAAGGTTATGCAAAGCAGTTTCTGCAGTCACAGAAAGCTGGGGGTCTTCATACAACTGGGCCAACGTGTCGAAGAAGGTGGTGAGGTTGGTCAGGGATACATCTTTTTGCTCTAAGAGGCGATGGTCCCAGGTTTGGGGGTCGCCTGTAAGTAGAGAAATCACATAGCCTACCTTGGTTGCTTCCAGGGAAAGGGTACGTGTCTGAAAAGCAAAGAACAGTTCACAGGAGTTGCGGAAAGCCCTGAATTTATGTCGATCTCTGGAGAATCGTTCAGGTGTCGGAACTTTGGGTTCTGGAGGGAGCATCACCACCGTTGAAGAGGGCCCAACTGAAGAAGCGGGAGCAGGAGGGACTCCTTGGACCCCGGTAGGGTTAGACAGAGTTAATACCCATTCTTCCTACCGGGTGTATCCTTGCTGCAGATTCTTGACTGCTTCAGTCAATCCTGCTAGGTGTGCACATAGTTCCTCCATGGGGGAGGTTCCCTGCTCAGGCTCAGACATGGCTGTCTGCTACTGTCACGTACCTGGTAGGTTTTGAGCCTGAAGTGCAGAGAGAGACCTCCCCTACAGCTCCCACTCTCGTTCCTCTGGAATAGAGACAGAGGACACAGGAGTGAGGAGTGGTATGGGTGCCTGGCAGGATCAACAGTTACCAGAAGTTCAGGAGTGGTGGAAACATGACCGTGTTCCAGTGCGCCTGGAGCGCCGATTACTGGCAGGATCTTCATGACACAGAGAGAGGCTGACTTATCCTTCCAGAAAACTCAGAGACACTAAGCACACTGGAAAAAAGGGGAGTTTCATTAAATGCTAAGGTAAATGAGGAGAGGAAAGTGCTGAGAGAAAAGAGAGAGACAATTTTTCCACACAACACTACAGAGAGAGTGCTGACAGGAGACTGAAGAGAGAGAAGTGCTGAGAAAATTGAAAGAGAGAGAGAGACAGGTTTTTCACACAGCACTACAGAGAGAGTACTGACAGAAGATCTGAGAAGGGCTGTCTGAGGAGTGTGAGGAGAGCGGTCTGAGGTACCAGCATCTGATTGAGGGGAGAGACACACGCTGACACCAGGGACTGTGTGACCCAACAGAGGGAGAGAAAGCCACGTTTCTCTTGTTACTACCAGGGAGAGTTCCTGTGAGGAGAGGGGATAGAGGACAGGAGTGGAGAGGTGACGGGACTATGTGGTGGAACTCCACCTAAGAAAGAGAGGGCACTGTCTACCAGCATCTGAGAGAGAGAGAGAGCCATGCTTTTCCCGAGACTGCTGCCAAGAGACTGAGTATAAAGGAGCCAGGAACAGTGTCACCCACATGGTCTTCCTCTGTTCAACTCAGGGACCCTGCTCAGCAACTCAGCGCCATCTAGCCCAGCAGAGACAAAGCACACACTGCTTCAGGGATTACAAGACGCATCCAGGTGTCCTGTTGGCCATTGTCCCATCACCCTGCCAGTTCAGCTACCAGCCATCCCAATCAGCAGACAGGAGGTGATCCAGTGCCTTACAACATTGCCAGGAGCCTGAACCCCCATTTGGGATTTCCGTTGTGTCATCACCCAGAGGATTGGTGAGCAGGTGTAAACCCAACATCTTTCTTAGCACAGTACAGACACTGCATGCAGACACCTATTCCCCTTTCCACTGTCAGTGGATGCTTGTTTGGAGCTGCCACTTTTAGCCATTCTGTTCTTACAAACCACTACCTTACAGGATTTCTTAGAGGATTACTGTCTCACTTTTGATTGATTAAACCTACTCTCATTACAAAGGGACCCAACGTTTGCTAGCAGAAAACACTAGTACCCTTCAACTCAGGACCTATAATGTTACAGAACTGTGCTTACTGTACCTGTTAACCCATTTCTTATTTTTGTATTGTTACTTTCAGTGGTGTTTGTGGCCCAGAAGGAGCTGAGAAGTTGATAGATCTTCTCTCCTCCCTCTCAGCATCTGTGTTCTGGGCATATAGATTACTCCCCTTTTCTAAATCTCATAATATATAGATTTTGGTTAATAGTGTCATATATGTTACATATACAGTAAATACAATCTGTTTTAAAGGATAACTGTACTTTTAAAGGTCTCCCCACTCCAGATCCCTCCTTAAGTTTTACACTTACCTGTCCACACTCTTTGGAGACTTTCACTATGTAGTCCTACCACTACTATGAAAGTCTCCTAGCTGGGCTCCTCTTAAGCATTTCTATGGAAAAGCCATACACAATTAAGACAAAAGGTCAACAGTCTTTCCATAAGAATGAATAGAGAATGTGGTGCACATGCGAAGATGAAGACACAGCAAAAATCTTAGCGAAATAAGGATGAGTAGGTGTAAAACTTGGGTTGGTTTCTCGGAGGGGGACTTTTAAAAGATACCAGTATTAAAGGGACAATTATTCTTTCAAAAGGCATGCTGTACATCATAAGCACTAGAGATGGATAATTTAAAACTATAGTAGACACATTTTATGGCACAGTTGTTAGGTTGAAGTCATTTCAATAAAATTGCCTACATTACAGCCATACTAAATGAAATAGGACATTGAAATTCCACAATCAGGTGTTTTAACACACATTCACGCCTAGGAATCTATGACTAAAAATGAGAAGAAACACTTCAAAATGCAATTATCTTTTTAGAACAGGTTCAGAAACCTTTTTAATTTATAATGTATCAAATGTCATGCCACTAGCAATAAAAGATTTAAAATAGTTCTGGACTTTATCAAAGTACTTAAGGCTTATGCTATCTTTTCACCATACAGCAACAACAACACTTAAACATTTTGTTTTCATTAACTTTGTCCATGTATTTTCAGCCTTGTATTAGCAATGTACTCAGCCTTTAGTTCATTTGTAAGCAACATAATTATACTTTATACAATCATTTTATAGTAGTTTCATTTTACGGTTCTAAATGGTTTAGCCTATAGTATAACATTTACACGTTGTACATAGAGTAAAACTAGTTTTAAAACAAATACTGGTCAAACTAGAAAAAAAAGATTGTTTTGGTTTTGTTAAATGTTTTGTCTATAGATTGCAAATAAAAAATCTTTTATATTTAATTAAAAAAAAAATAGATGTGTCATAATTATCGATACCAAAAGAAAGCCTTGTTTATAATGAAAAAAAGATACATGTTTCTTTGGTATCCTAGTAATCACAAAGATTTTGCTGAATCAATAGATCCATAGAGGAATTTAAAAAATTGATTTTGTTCAAAAGGTGTATACAGGTGTGAGAACTGAACCGGTTAAATAAAGCTATAATAAGTACCATTTTTTTTACTTTTCTACAGCTTAAAATGAAAGATATTCTTTTCTATCTGCAAGTATTTTAAAATTCTAGCATTTTTTTCCTGTTTATTTCAATAACTTACAACTCTAGTTCCCACTTCTCACTATGAAATGGAATTACTTAATATATTTCATTGAATTTGATATTTCAAGATAATCATTTTAACTTGAAATAGTAATAAAATGGAACATGAAAGGGCAGATATTGCATATTGCTCTTTCTGGGTGACTGACATAGATTTGATTTATGTTCTATGTTTAATGATAAATACTGAAGATTTTGAATCAAGCCCTATGTATCTACATATTGCAATTTCAAACATTTCAAAAGCTCCATTATACAATAGCGTAACATCATAAAAATGGGTCAGTATGCTACTGGTATGTTCTTGATATACACATTTGTATTCAAATCAGAAGAAATGGTATTTTATTTTTTTTAATTGTGTGAGTTGCAGATTAAAAATGAGGTATTAGTGTAGCTGTCTTGGTTGTTGTGGAGAATATAAAATCTCAGAGTGGTTTGCTCAATATGATTGCTCAGAGCAGGTTAATATGGGAATTTACAAGAAGCTGCTGAAAAGGGAGCTGTACTTGAATCTGCCACTGAATAAGTTACATGTGCTGCACAACAACAGCATTTAAATAAAGGAATTGTCAAAAACTGTCTCTTGTCATTTTTAACATTTTTGACACTTTTTTTGTGAAATGGTAGGGGTACTTTTGTACTTTTGTACCCCCTTACCATTTCACACAGGGGGGAGGGCCGGGATCTGGGGGTCCCCTTGTTAAAGGGGGCTTCCAGATTCTGATAAGCCCCCCGCCCGCAGACCCCCACAATCACCGGCCAAGGGTTGTGGGGATGAGGCCCTTGTCCCCATCAACATGGGGACAAGGTGTTTTGAGGGGCTACACCAAAGCACCCTCCCAATGTTCAGGGCATGTGGCCTGGTATGGTTCAGGAGGGGGGGCGCTCTCTCATCCCCCCCTCTTTTCCTGCGGCCTGCCAGGTTGCGTGCTAGGATAAGGGTCTGGTATGGATTTTTGGGGGGACCTCACGCCATTTTTAAAAATAATTTGGCCGGGGTTTTTTGAATACAGAGGCTGGGCGTGACATCATAACATCACGCCCTGCCTCCAAACAATCATAGAGACTCCAGCGACCATGTGGTCCTCCGGAAATCTCTATGCTAAACATCTGGGGTTGGCGGATCCTGTGACTGACTCACCGATCGTAGCGGTGAGTCGGTACAAGCACTGGAGGGTGGCGGGAGGGGGGGCGTCCTCTCGCCTCCCGTAAGAATGATCAAGTGGTGGAACAGCCGCTATGATCATTCTTATGGTGTGCAGATTCGCCGGCTCTAAAAGACGATATCTGGATGATGTCTGTAGCTACAGGCATCACTCAGATATCCCCGCTCAAAGCCGAGGACGTCATTTGGCGTACAGCGGGCGGGAAGCGGTTTTAATGGTGTTGTCACAAATTTTTTGTCTGTTCGCATGTTCTGCTGCGAACCAAACAGGGGAATGTTCGGCCCATCCCTAGTTCTCATTGAGAATCATGGGATACAACTTGTCAAGCAACTCGGAGGTCCAAAGTCGCCCAGCTGTGAAACAAGTCATATATATTTTAAGAGAAAGGAGCTCTCATTTATACTTGCATTTACATCAGCAGAACAAATGCAGGAAGTAATGTGTGCACATGGGCCAGAAGCAAATGTGTGGGGATGCAAAACAAATCAATGAACCAATGTGAACTAAAGCTGACACATACAACACTGCCTATCCACCATTCATTACCTGCAATTCTCCACAGCTGTTCTATATAAAGATTTCACCTTCATCATTAACTTGCAGGTGTGAAGAAGCCTAGGTTTACATTGGAGCGATTTGTCATGCGATTTGAGAGATCAAATCACATGACTATTGGCAGCAATGGCACTGTTCCAATCGATGCAACATTTTTTTTATGGCACCTCACCAATTTGCTAAAGTAGTTCCTGCACTACTTTTGCCGATTTCAGGTGCGACATTTGTGTATGAAGCCACACGGATGTCTATCAAGTAGGGCTGCTGAAATTAATCGCAGCATCGATGCATCGCGATTCGGGTGTCTCCGATGTGGCATCGATGCATGCGACCCGAAAAATCGATTTCTTGCCCCGCACCCTCCCGGGAGAGCGCTCCGTGCGTAAAGCTGTTATTAGTGTGTGTATATCCAGCTCATGTGACTCTCGGCTGCGCCTCCTCCTCTCAGTCTCTCTTGATGTCAGCCCCGCCCACTGACTGGAGCTATCAGGTCAGAAGAGAGGCGGGCGGGGCTGACATCAGGAGAGACGTGAGAGGAGGGAGGCGCGGCCGAAAAGTCACATGAGCGGGATATACACACACTAATAACAGCTTTACGCACGGAGCACTCTCCCGGGAGAATTCCCTGCTGACCTCAGGAGAGATGTGACAACCAGCGGAACACCGGCGGCTGGAATGGAGATCTGGGGGAGATGGTGAGCAGGCAGATCGCCCTGCTCATTACAGGCTGCCACCAGCACTGGCAGAGCAGCATGTAAGTACAGAGGGGGAGGGGGGGCACTGTGACACAAGTCCATATCATAGAATTGTCTTCTATGTGCCTTCATCACACCACAACTCTGCAGTATTGTCCGCAGTCTGTGACCATCTCCTGTAGCATGTCCGCAGTCTCTGACCATCTCCTGTGCCATGTCCGCAGTCTCTGACCATCTCCTGTGCCATGTCCGCAGTCTCTGACCATCTCCTGTGCCATATCCGCAGTCTCTGACCATCTCCTGTGCCATATCCGCAGTCTCTGACATCTCCTGTAGCATGTCTGCAGTCTCTGACATCTCCTGTAGCATGTCCGCAGTCTGTGACCATCTCCTGTGCCATGTCCGCAGTCTCTGACCATCTCCTGTGCCATGTCCGCAGTCTCTGACCATCTCCTGTGCCATATCCGCAGTCTCTGACCATCTCCTGTAGCATGTCCGCAGTCTCTGACCATCTCCTGTATTATGTCCGCAGTCTCTGACCATCTCCTGTAGCATGTCTGCAGTCTCTGACCATCTCCTGTAGCATGTCTGCAGTCTCTGACCATCTCCTGTAGCATGTCTGCAGTCTCTGACCATCTCCTGTAGCATGTCCACAGGCTCTGACCATCTCCTGTACTATGTCCGCAGTCTCTGATCGTCTCCTGTAGTATGTCTGCAGTCTCTGACCATCTCCTTTAGTATTTTGGAAGAGAGCCTGGAGCTCCTCTGCTGTCTCTTTTTTTCTTAAGAACAGATAGAATAAAAAAAATGGAGTTCTCCTGACTACTTGAATTTTTTTTGATGAAAACCATTAACACTTGCGGACTTGCGCTGTAATCGTGATGCATCGTGATGCATCGCGGAATCGAACCGAATCGAATCGTTGACTTGATAATCGTAATCGAATCAAATCGTGAGCCCAGTGAAGATGCATACCCCTACTATCAAGTAGCACCTGAAATCACGCTGACCTTGCTACTTTGAAATCGTGCTACTGCAAGTGAAGTAGAGCGATTTCAAAGTAGCTTTAATGTGAACCAGGGCAAAGAGATTAGTTTTTTGGTGCACAAATACATATTGAAATAAAATATAAGAGGCATTGCACTTTCCAAAAACCACCACCCTCAAAAACTAAAGAGAAAAAAGTAGAAGAAGGAAAAAAAACACCACAACAAAAGCTCAATAATGTACTTTTATTTTACCAGCAGAAAAACAAAAAAAAAATTTACATTCATTTACTAGCTTCAAAAAAATTTGGACAGGATATATGGTGCTACATTTAGCAATGAGATTTTAAGGGCCCTGCTCATAGGAGCTTTCAATATAAAATTTGACAAAACCTTAGCGTGGACACAGCTTTACTTTCAGTGTATAACGGGCAACACATCACATTTTTATCTGCAAGATTATAGAAGCATACTCAACAGTCATTCTTACAAAGCATTCCAACATGATATTAAAAGATTTATTCAAAACACCCACCACCAGCCCACAATCCACACATACATACATTGGTGACCATGTTCTGCTGGAAGCTGCAATTCGGTGTACACGATTAGGCAAGATCAAAAAGAGTAGGTCAGCAGATGCTTCCAAACGATGTTTGCATGATCAGACAGGAACAATACACGCACAACATTGACAGCATGGCCACATAAACCCACTTTTGATTGGAAAAATGCACAAGAATTTCATCAAATCTCCCAATATCATTCCTTCTCCCCCACAAATCACAGCAAAAAAACTGACCTTCTCAGGCCAAACAAACCCCCCTACTGCAGGCCTTTATATAAGAGAGGTTGTATTGTTAGCACACTGACACACCCAATAGAAGTACACGCCCACCAGTATCTTTCAATCTGTCTCTTCATGTATGTCTAAAGTGATTGCACCTGATGAGCAGGAACACATAATAGTATTCACAACTGTGTTAGCCCCTGGCTATGTGCATCAAATCTCCAACTACAGGACAAAGATCAAAGTCCATTTGCATCCACATAAATAAAGCAACAGTTTTCTAAGCATATGTACCCGTGCAGTGTAAACCCTAATATTTGAAATGTCCAAGTCCCTGGGCATGATTAGTGCTAATATACATTAACATCAGTCTCTGGCTGCAATGAGCTTCCAATCTAAAGTCTAAAATTAACTTTCTTACATTAGAACCTATTTCGACAGGAGACAAATAAAATGCCAGCATGTCTTTGGATTGTGGTGAGAAACCCACACAGGGAGAACATATAAACTTCAACACAAGCATTAGCATGTTGGGGAATTGAACCAACATCCCAGGTGCTGCTAGACAGAACTGCTACCCACTTAGCCACCAGGCAGCCCCACACATGTTCTCTGCATATCTGTGGTGTGAACCAGCCCTAAGTCCATAGCCATGCTCAGTGTCACAAGCAATATACAATATATTGGCCTAAGTATTGGGACGCCTGCCTTTAAACGCATATGAACTATAATGGCATCCCAGTATTAGTATTGGGTTCAAAACTCATTTGGCCCACCCTTTGCAGCTCTAACAGCATCAACTCTTCTTGTCCACAAGGTTTAGGAGTGTGTCTATGGGAATGTTTGACCATTCTTCCAAGTGCATTTGTGAGGTCAGGCACTGATGTTGGACGAGAAGGCCTGACCTACAGTCTCCTCTCTAATTCATCCCCAAGGTGTTCTGTTGTGTTGAGGTCAGGACTCTGTCCACGCCAGTCAAGTTCCACCACCCCAAACTCTCTCATCCATGTCTTTATGGACCTTGCTTTGTGCACTGGTCAAAATGATTTGGTGGAGGGGGGATTATGATGTGGGGTTGTTTTTCAGAGGTTGGGTTTGGCCCCTTAGTTCCAGTGAAGGGAACTCTTAAGGCGTCAGCATGCCAAGACATTTTGGACAATTTCATGCTCCCAACTTTGTGGGAACAGTTTGGGGAAAGTCCCTTTCTGTTCTAACATGACTGCACACCAGTGCACAAAGCAAGGTCCATAAAGACATGGATGAGCAAGTTTGGGGTGGAGAAACTTGACTGGAATGCACTGAGTCCTGGCCTCAACCCGATAGAACACCCTTTGGCTGAATTAGAGTAGAGATTGTGAGCGAGGCCTTCTCATCCAACATCAGTGCCTGGCCTCACAAATGCACTTCTGGAAGAATGATCAAACATTCCCATAGGCACACTAAACCTTGTGGACAGCCTTCCCAGAAGCCGTTCTAGCTGCAAAGGGTGGACCAAATCAAATTTTAACCCTACGGACTAAGACTGGGCTGCCATTAAAGTTCATGTGTGTGTAAAGGGAGGCGTCCCAATACTTTTGGCTAAATAATTTATCTGGAAAAGACTTACAATGGTGGTGGAACCCTCCTACAGATAAATACTACATTTAGACATAGTTATAGGACCTGGGAGATGAGACAACTTCTCTACATGAAGTAACATGGTTGGGATTTGAACTCAGACCCTTAGGGATACTAAGCAGAAGTTCTAACCTCTAAGCCACAGAGCTGCCACATGTGAGAACCTCCTACACATAAATACACATAAATACACATAAATACTGCATTTCTATGGACATACAGGTGATGGAATTACATTACTCAAGAGTTATTCTTCTTGATTTATTCTGTGATATTTGGTGTTTTTTTTGTGGGTGAGAGTAGAATATTACCCTCAAATTTTTGGGAATTACATTTTGATTTCTGATGTTGGTACACATATCACATTTTTTGGGCTCAAATTATGAATATTTGGAATTAATAAAAAACACAAAAAAGTGTGATTCATTTTAAAATGAAAGTGACAGAGAAAAATATATTTTACCAAAACATCAAAACATTCCACATTGCAGCATTTTTAAAATCAAAATATTTTAAGTAGAAGCAACAATGTTACAAAGGAAAATTTATTTCACAGAAAGATACATTTCATCTCAACATTAAAAGGTTTTTTATTTTTTTGTGAAAGTTAGAATTGTTCCATTAGAATCAATGGCTGAAAACTTCATTTGGACTAAAATAGAGCAGATTTTAACTTCCAAAAAATGCTCTCTAATTAGCTTTCATTTCGGTATTTACTATAGCGCCGGCTAAAAAAGACACTTGAGTTAAAATGAGAGTTATTTTCAGGTCTGAGCATGCTCAGTTGTGTTGGCACCTAGTTGTCCAAAACGGGGAATTTTTCACTTTTCAGACTTTTAAAGATATTTCAGTGTAGAAATCACTTTTTCACACAGTTTAAAAACAGATTCTCTTTAAATAATATCCCACATATACCCACAGTACCATTTAGGCAATTATATCATGCTCTAAACATTATTTCCATGTGCAATTCTCCAGGTTTTAGCAGAGTAAGGGTTTGGGCGCTATTTGGTTTCAGGGAACTATAGTAAATTCAATTTACTAGTTCGATTACCAGTGCTATAGTGAATACCGTTTTAGCGCTAGTAGCGCTAATTCGCGGCAATTTGCAAGAATTAGCGCTGTGGCGCTATAGTAAATGACCCCCATAGTATCAAGATCCTTTGTCCTGATTTCATCTCTTTCAAACTTGTCCAGGGTGTTCTCTAGAAATGACATCACATCTTTATCCTTTGCTCCATTGTGTTTATTGGACCATTGTTTGGCATAATGTTGATCACTGTATTCAGCTTGTTCTTTTTCGTACCCGCAACATGGATTGTTTAATTTGTACAGCTTGTTTAAATCAAATGTAGCACTGATCCCCGAAGGAGCTGCTGATATTTGATTGGGCCTGTACTCTGCTCTTACACCCCCAATAACTTGGCTCAACCCACTTAACACAACTGTAATGCAGTTTTAGTGTGAAGTTTAACAAAAAGAGACAATCCCACAATAACAATGTACCAATGCCGTACTTTTACCTGGGTATCCGTTGCTCCACCTGTAGGACCTCCCCCTACTTTGTGATGCAGTCCCTCTTAATACTCATAGAATGCAAGGCCTTGCAATAAGAGATGCAGTCTTTAGTCTTCTGTCTTTTGCTAGCTATTTGTGTTGTAGTAATTGTAATCCACACAGTTGAACAAACAAGGATTATTGTAGGGTGAGTGTTAGAACTGTACTTGCCATGCAGCACGCTTACAACTGCCCTTGGTGTAATTGGTTCTGAACCGCACAGTGTCAGTAATCAATGCAATGTAGGCTTGAGGCCTGTTTAAACTCAGTCCTTTAGATAATATCTCCTCTGTGGAACTACAGGTCCCAGCAACACTGTGTTCAGAGTCTAAGTGTGAAAGGGTGCGTTAATAATCATGGGCGGCAGCCCTCTCACCCAAACAGGCCTGAAAATCTGGATGCCTCTGCTCCACAAGATCTCAGTCTATTTTCTGCGGCCACGCTGTCACACTGCTCAGTTCCACCAGATGAGTCCTCAGTTACCTCCGTCAAGGGCCTCTGGGTTCTTCCCGATCCAACCACACTGCTGCTCCAGCATGCTGTGATGTGAGACAGAGTCGCTGTCTGTTCCACTCCGCAGTTGGTGTAGGCCGCGCTCTCTGGAGACCTCCTCATAGGTCCTTGTAGGCAGACCACGCGTTCAGAAGAGACCCAAGATGGCAGCGCGGGGTCCTTTTATAACCTACCCAGCATGCAGTTCAGTCTTTTGGTGCTCATGGGTAAGTCACTTGGCATTGTGGGTAGGTAAGTTCTTGTATAATGTAAACAGTCACTTCCTGTAACAGTTCTCCATGTTCTTGAATTAGAAAAAATAAATGAAGTCCATTTCCTGTTTAAGCCACTAGATGGTGCCAAATACCCATTTATAACACTGTCTATTGTTTTGCATTATATGGCATTAGGAAACAAAAATGTCAGCGCTACACAAATATATTGATATAAAAAAGCTTAAAATGCAGGATAGATGTGAAATCCCATACCAGGCACTTGGTCCAAGTCAGAAATGCTGCTACCGTATAGGGTTACCATAACCCTATAGAGGTAATCTTGATGAAACCAAGATTTGGCCTTGCTGTAAAAAATTGCAATGATATGCACCTGTCAAACAGGTGCAGAAAAATTGGTCTTTTGGTGCCAGTGGCACCTTCTCAACGTAACCCTATAGAGGTACTCTTGATGAAAGCAAGAATTGGCCTTCCTGTAAAAAATAGCAATGATATGCACCTGTGAAACAGGTGCAGAAAAAATGGTCTTTGGTTGTCGGTGGCGCCTTCCCATTGTAACCCTATAGAGGTGCTCTTGATGAAGGCAAAAAAAATTGTAATGATATGCACCTGTCAAAAAGGTGCTGAAAAATTGGTCTTTGGGTGTTGAATGTGCCCATGAAACCTATACCAAAAACATTCTTCCAGTTGAAATGATTGAACACCCTTAAAGCTAGGCAGCCCTGAAGTCCTGCAGAGATTCCACATCCCAAAAAGACTTAATCAGTGACATCGGCATCAGGGGCTTCATAGCTGGTAATCCAGGACTGATTCATTTTTATAAAGGTCAAATGGTCCACGAAGTCTGTGAACAGACGCGTTCTGTGATCAGTAACGAAACCTCCTGCAGCACTGAATGCCCATTCTGAAAGCACGCTGGCTGCAGGGCAGCCCAACAACTCAATAGCATACTGGGCAAGTTCTGGCCAGTGGCCTATTCTCATGACCCAGTAAGTCTGTGGATCATCAACTAGAAAGTTCTCCATCTCTGTTTTGGCCCAGAGGTAATCGTCCACCATGTGATGCAGATGCTGCCGATGGGATGTGGAAGCTGGCAGCCCTGGGCGGCAAGGACTAAAATAATTCCGAAATGCCCCACTTAGGCAGACGCCTTCTCCAATGCCCCTCTCTTGACCGATAGAAGACTCAAAACTATGTTTTCCATGACACTGTAACCTACTGGAGTCAGGAAAAACGTTCAATAAAATCCTCTTTAACGTGTCCTCAAGAGATTTTAACTTCCGCACTCTCTGTGGGGACGGGATGAGTTCTAAGACCTTCCCCTTATAACGGTGGTCAAGGAGGGTTGCCAACCAGTAATCATCCTTCTCCTTTATGTCATGTATTCCTGGGACCTTTTGCAGGCTTTAAAGCATGAGGTTGCCCATGCGTCTCAAATTTGCAAAGGCTTGAGAAGCAGACTCTTCGGGGTTACTCAGGATGACAGGATCTGGAACTTCCCCCTCCCAGCTACGTACTACTCCCAAGGGTCCTGGGGTTGGAAAGCGGTGGGTAGCGGGTAGGTTTTGAGCCTGAAGTGCAGAGAGAGACCTCCCCTACGGCTCCCACTCTCAGCCCTCTGGAATGGACACAGAGGACACAGGAGTAAGGAGTGGTATTAGTGCCTGACAGGATCAACAGTCACCCAGAAGTCCTGGAGTGGTGGAAACTCAGGAACTAGGAACTGAAGAGAAGACTGGAGACTGGAACGCAGACTGGAGGCAGGAACAACAGCAGGTAAGTAGGCAGAGAACTGGAGTGCTAGACTGGAACCAGGAACCATGCAGGTAGCAGACTGGATACTGGAGCGCTGGACCGGAACCAGGAACAACAGCAAGTAGCAGGCTGGATACTGGAATGCTGGACTGGAACCAGGAACAACAGCAGGTAGCAGACTGGATACTGGAGCGCTGGACCAGAACCAGGAACAACAGCAAGTAGCAGGCTGGATACTGGAATGCTGGACTGGAACCAGGAACAACAGCAGGTAGCAGACTGGATACTGGAGCGCTGGACCAGAACCAGGAACAACAGCAAGTAGCAGGCTGGATACTGGAATGCTGGACTGGAACCAGGAACAACAGGAGATAGCAGACTGGATACTGGAGCGCTTGACCGGAACCAGGAACAACAGCAAGTAGCAGGCTGGATACTGGAATGCTGGACTGGAACCAGGAACAAGAGCAGGTAGCAGGCTGATAGCAGGTATCAAGCAAAAGGATAGTCAGACAGGCCGGTGGTTGGTATCAGGCAGACAGCAGAGGAACCAAGGATCAGACAGGAGAATGGTCTAAGCAAGCCAAAGGGTCAGATGCAGGCGGATAGCTGGATAGTCAAACAGGAAGCCGGGTCAAACAACAGAAGGTTTCAGATCAGATCAGGTTTTGGCACATGGAACGCTGTAGAGCAGACAGCGGGGGCTGAGTGTGACAGGCAGGTTTAAATAGCCCACCTGGCGCCAACAGGGGTGCGCGCGCACATGCCCGTGTGCGGTAGCGTGCGTGTGCGGTAGCGGCCGTGCTCCAGTGAGCCTGGAACGCAGATTACTGGTAGGATCTTCCTGACATTGCCCCCCTCAAGGGGCAAATTTTTCGGGATGGGACCTCTTAAAAGATTGCAACAGACCTTCAGCAAGAATATTATCCTCAGGCTCCCAAGAATTCTCTTTGGGTCCAAACCCCCTCCATTTTATCAGGAATTGATTCTGATCACCTCTCCTCCTGTGGTACAAGATAGATTCCACCTCGAATTCCTCCTCGCCATCTACCAAAATTGGATCAGGAGGATCCGTACTTCGACCTGGAAATGGATTGAAAATGGAAGGTTTGAGTAAAGACACATGGAATACCGGGTGGACTTTTAACAAATCAGGGAGTTCTAGTTCATATGCCACCTCATTAATTCTCTGTCTGACAGGAAATGGTCCTAAGAACTTGGGACCCAATTTTTTCGAAGGGCAGGCCAACCTGAGGTTCATCATAGACAGCCATACCTGGTCACTGGGTGCAAGTAACAGCTCACCTCGCCTTCTTTTATCGAAAGTTGTCTTGTTGTATTCCTGGGTCCTGGTCCTGGTTTCCTGCAGAACCTGATTATTGGAGTTAAAGAAATTCAATTTCTTCTGAACTGCGGGTACTGTACATTCAGGAAGGGAATTAGGTAGAAATGAAGGGTGGAAGCCATAATTTGCAAAAAATGGAGTCTGTTTGATAGCGGAATGAATGGAGTTGTAGGCGAATTCAGTCAATGGAAGTACGGAAATCCAGTCATCTTGGGCAAAAGAAGAGAAACAGCGTCGGTATTGTTCAAGAGTTTGGTTTGTTCTCTCTGTTTGCCCATTAGCCCTGGGATGGTAGGCAGAGGAGAATGATAGCTCGATGTACAGCATTTTACACAGAGACTTCCAGAATCGGGAGGTAAACTGTACCCCCCGATCTGGAACAATATTGACCGGCACCCCGTGGAGTCTGATGACTTCTTTAATGAACATTTGTGCTATTTCTGCAGCTGAGGGGGTACCCTTCATTGGGACAAAATGGGCCATCTTAGATAGCCGATCTACTATTACAAAGATAGTGGTGTAGCCCCCCGCCGGAGGTAGTTCAACAATAAAGTCTATGGATAACATCTTCCATGGCCTATCTGGGACAGGCAAAGGTCTTAGTAGCCCCCATGCCTTGGTTTTGTAACCCTTGTTCCTAATACAGGTTGTACAGGATTCCACAAATCTTTTGCAATCTTCACGTAACTGTACCAGATCGGTGGTCTTAGTTATACCGAAATGCCCAGCCAGTGCATGATCATGACAAAGTTCCAATATAGGTACTCGCAGATTTTCAGGTATATAAATCTTACTTTCATGCCAAAGTAGCCCATCCTTAATCTGAAGTTCTGGCCCAACAGAAGATCCCAGTCCCGTGGAAGCTTGCTTAATTTGGGAAAGCAGGTTTCCCTGAAGCAGAAGAAAATTCCCCGGGGACAGGATGGTGTCCGGAGGGGAAATTTCTTGGGGTTTGTGGAACATCCTGGATAGGGCATCGGGTTTAGTGTTTTTGGAGCGGTAAGTGACATGAAAAGAGAACCTGGAGAAAAAGAGAGCCCACCTGGCCTGTCGTGGCTTCAGCCTCTTTGCAGATCTCAAATACTCCAGGTAAAAATTAAGACTGGATGAGCGGCTCCTTCCAGAAGGTAGCGCCACTCCTCTAATGCTGATTTAATTGCCAGCAACTCTCTGTCTCCTACATCATAATTTCTTTCTGCCGTGGACAACTTGCGAGAGAAGAAGGCTACCGGGTACAGCAGGGCCTTGGTTCCCTGTCTTTGGGACAACACTGCTCCTACCGCAATTTCAGATGCATCTACTTCAAGTACAAACAGGTGAGAGGAATCTGGATGTTTTAATACAGAAGCAGAAGTAAAGAGGGCCTTGAGGGTCTCAAAAGCCTTTTGGGCTTCAGCAGACCGGTG
The DNA here is from genome assembly GCA_037952925.1 of Lithobates clamitans. Classification (NCBI taxonomy): domain Eukaryota; kingdom Metazoa; phylum Chordata; class Amphibia; order Anura; family Ranidae; genus Lithobates; species Lithobates clamitans. The sequence continues at coordinate 1,461,847 of JBBGZY010000615.1, read as the reverse complement.
AAAACGTGTTCCCTGTTTAGTTAACTGGGTAATGGGCGTGATAATGGCTGAAAACCACTTAATACATTTCCAATAGAAATTGGCGAATCCAACGAATCGTTGGATTCCCTTTTTGTCCGTTGGAACCAGCCAATCTAATATTGCAGCGATCTTTTGTGGATCCATCCTAATGCCCTTACTAGAGATGATTAACCCCAAAAACGGTATACTTTCCTGTTCAAATTCACACTTCTCTGCCTTTGCATATAAGCCATGCTGTCGAAGCCGAGCCAACACACTTCTGACGTGCCTGCGGTGAGATTCAATGGAAAAAGAGAAGATTAGTATATCGTCTAGGTAAACGATGACAAACAGATCTAGAAAGTCTCGTAACACATCATTGATGAAGTACTAGAACGTAGCAGGGGCATTACACAAACCGAAGGGCATCGCCAAGTATTCAAAATGCCCATAGCGGGTACGGAAGGCAGTCTTCCATTCGTCTCTGCCCCTGATATGGACCAAATTGTAGGCTCCACGGAGGTCAAGCTTAGTGAACACAGTGGGAGTTCCAAGTCTTTGGAATAATTCTGGCACCAGAGGAAGAGGATAGCGATTCTTTACTGTAATTTTATTTAGTTCACGCATGGTCGAAGGGTATGATCCTTCTCTGTACAAAGAAGATGCCCGCGCCTGCTGGAGACGTGGACGGGCGAATAAAGCCTTTCTTTAAGTTTTCATTGATATACTCCTTTAAAGCTCCTTGTTCTACCTCTGTTAAAGGAAAATTCCTTCCGAACGGAATCTCCGCTCCAGGGAGTAATTCAATAGGACAGTCATAGGCCCGGTGGGGAGGCAAGGCCTCTGCCCCCTGTTTACTAAACACATCTAAGAAGTCATGATAAACTTCGGGAATAGACTGGTGTAGGCTGGAATCTGTGCCTAGGCATAGCAAGTTAGTGGCCCTATGAGTGTCTTGAAATCCGCAGAACTGCTGACAATAGGAAGAAGAAAAGGTAACCTCTCCTGTGGCCCAGTTGATGTCAGGATTGTGTGCTTGTAACCAAGGCATGCCGAGGATTATGGGAAACAAGGGTAAAGCAATGATGTCCAAGCGTAGCAAGCGTAGCAACTCCTGATGAGAGTTAAATATAATAACAGGTATTGGAGCAGTCTCTTGAGTGACAGGTCCGGATTTGATGGTGGACCCATCAGCCAGATGAATGGAGAGTCCATGGGCCTTAGACAACAGGGGAATCTGGTGTTTTGCAGCAAAAAAAGAATCCATGAAACAGCTGCAAGCTATGGAGTCAATAATGGCGGTTATTTGCAGAGTCTTTCCTGGGAGTTGTAATAAGATAGAGAGAGCAAGGTGGGAAGTGCTCTTGGCCAGAGGAACAACATAGTCAGTAGATAGGGAGAGACACTTGCGGAGTTTAAGAGGACAGTTCCTGACGTAGTGTCCAGGTTTCCCGCAGTACAGGCACAGATTATTCATCCGACGACGCTCCTCCTGGGTGAGAGAAGGCCAAAAGACCCCCAACTGCATAGGTTCAGGTGGGTTAAACGTGGCGGTAGATGGTGCTGGTGAAGTATGATTTGGAACTTTGGGAAGCATCCAAGTTGGGCGAGAAAATCCTGTAGCTTTTTCTGCCCTACGTTCCCTTAAGCGTCGATCGATCTGAATGGCCAGATTGATCAAAGCATTCAGAGTCTGTGGTATACCAACCCTGGCTAACTCATCCTTTAAAGAATCAGAAAGTCCCATTCGGAATTGATAGAACAAGAATATGTGGAATATGGGACTTTAAAGGTACAGGATATGCATGAAAGACACTATTGAATAAAATTATATAAATATTTATTGAAAAAACAGTTTAAAAAGACAGTGAAAAATGAACAGTTTACAGTCACAGTCAGAGGTAAACATCCATTACCAAACATTGACAAATGAGGGAGTGAACTGTAGTCACATAAATCTAAACGTAGCCACGTCCAAAAATTTCAACATGTTTCGCCGGGAAGGCTTCATCAGGAAAACGAACGAGGATATTTGATTATTGAATGACAATACACATGATATGACCAACCTTGGATGTATAGAAAGAAACAAAAAATAATTATATAGGAAAAATATTTAAAATGACACAGCATAGTATTTGCATTTATACATGTTAGTAGCTCTATAGCTTGCACAACCATGACTCCATCATCCGTCACAAAAAAAACCCCACCCCAACCTAGTCCCACCTCTCACCCATCACCTCCAAACCCCCCAACTACCACAGACACAACCCCTACGTCAAAGATGAGTTCTGGGGAGACCGCAATATCAGGGGTGTTCAGGGAAGAGGGGGGGGAACCCTCAGAGCCTGCTGCCCAAACAGTCCAAAGAGGTTGCCAGATCACCCGTAGGGAGGGATGGATGTTTTGTAGTTAATAAACCATCCAAAATAGAAAAATGATAGCAATATCTGCAATATATATCATAGATTATGAGAAAAAACATGTCTTGAGGATAGGAGGGGCATAAGTCCACAACACCGCCTTGTCAATGGACTGTACTCACCGTTATCCAGTAAAAACAAACAAAAAACAAAAGTGTCTATACTGGGAGCTCATGCGGATCAAAGGCACAACACCGAATATGAAAATGCATCAATAAGAAAGTCCAAAGAGGGTACCGCTAATTCATAGTTTCTGAAACAATATATGTGTATATACACATGCATCAATATCCTATGTGAGAGATATATATATGTGGTATGTCTCTAAATCTTTAAGAGCATTTGCTCACCTTAAAGATATCACACTGCTGTGTAAGGAGCTGTATCACATTCCGAACTCCACGGCTGAGACGGAGCACAAGGGTGGGAAACATCAAAAGATAGTTAGCTCCTATGCTCCAAAGAGAGCGAAAAGATGACTAATGGTAATCTAAGAAAAAGAAAACAGAAAACAAGCATGCAGGACAATGCTTAGTTCCAAGTTGGATACGCAGCAAAACACTGAGCCAGCTATCTATCATTGTGAATTTACCTAGTGCCGACGTCCGTGTTCAACATGAGCTCCCAAGCTGCCAAAGCAGACATCAAATATGTGGGATTTAAATATCCCTCCCCATGGCGCCAAAATGCAGCGCATGACGTCACGCCGCACCAGCGCCAAGCGGACGCAAAGGGGAGGTCCGAGATCCATGGACTGAATTACCGGAAACCGGATACCAAAACACGGAAGTATGTGATACTTCCGGTAGCCAGGAACAGCGCCATGACCCACATTGGGGACAGTGCTGAACCAAAAGGATGGAAAAAATTGGAAGGGTGGTAAATAATGGCTCATGGTCACAGTTAAACCGGAGCGCCATGGGACAAAAGGATACCTCAAAGTGGGCGTGCAGCGGGTCTCCGGATGGGGTTTGACGAACTTCGAAATCTTTTGGTCGGCTGCCAATAGATACCAAAACTTATTATACATATGTCGCCCTTTGGCATGTTGTCTATTAAAATTTGTAATGACCCGTGTCGATGTCGATACTTTGTCTCATCTGGGCTTATACAGTAGTAATTGTCTATTCTGGTTTTTCACTCTGTTAAAGGCTTTTTTCAAACAAGTTCTACTGTAGCCCCTGGCTAGAAGACGATCACGTAGCAAGTTCGCCTCCTTTTGAAAGTTTGTATCTTGTGTACAGTTGCGTTTCAGTCTCAAAAATTGACTGAAAGGGATGCTTTTGATCAGCTTCTCGGGATGCGAGCTGCTAGCATGTAGTAAGCTGTTTCCCACTGGGGGTTTCCTATATAGTGTGGAACAGAGTGTTCCCGTTTTATTAATGAAAATTTCTACATCTAAGAAGGTAATTCTTGACTGATCGAATGTATATGTAAACTTCAAATTGCATGTGTTTACTTGTAAACCATCAAGAAATTCCAATAGATGTTCTCTTGATCCTGCCCATACCATAAAAACGTCATCTATGTATCAATGCCATGATACAATCTGGCCAATAAACTCTGATTTGGACTCATCAAAAAAGAGATCTCGTTCCCACCCCCCCAGGTACAGGTCGCGTAGGAGGGGCACATTTCGCCCTCATAGCCACACCCTGTACCTGGAGGTAGTGGGAACCTTTGAATACAAATATATTATGTGTGAGTATAAAGTTGAGTATTTCAATGACAAATTTATTATACTTCCACGAATCAGGTCTCATTTGTTCAAAAATTCTCGCACAACTTCCACACCTCTAGTGTGAGGTATGGAGTTGTACAGGGCCTCTATGTCAATCGCGACCAACCAACAACCTTGAGGCAACTGTAGCCCATCCAATGTTTTCAATAACTCAATAGTGTCCTTAACAAATGAAAACAGACCCTTTACATTGGGGTATAGATACTCGTCCACTAGTTGGCTAGCTTTCTCAGTCAATGACCCACAGCCCGAAATTATTGGTCGGCCTGGGGGTTCTGTAAGTTTTTGTGCACTTTGGGTAGTGCGTAGAACGTTGGAGTAACAGAATTAGTAGAATCCAAAAATGTAAGTGTATTTGAGTCTATAACACCTCTATAGTGTGCCTTGGCGAGAATGTCTTTATAAAGCTTCATATAATAATTTACATGGGATCTCGGGACTGGTCTATACCAATTGGTATTTTGGACAATATCAAAGCACATTTGTTCATATTGTTTTATGTCCATTATGACAAGATTGCCACCCTTATCGGATGGCTTTATTACGATATTCTTATTAGATCCCAAGTTGCAAAGTGCCTTTTTCAGATGTTTAGGTAAATTACATGGAGGTCCAGTTTTCCAATTAGTAGATTCAATCTCTTTAGTGACCTGGATCACAAAGGCCCATATATTGGAGTTTCCCTGTAAAACAGGAAAGGACTTGGATTTGGGTTTATATGACTTTGGTGTACCAAAAGTAACCCCAACAGGGGATATGAGAGAGGGATTGAAAGAGTGGAGAAGACTACTGGATGGACCTGCCATCTGGTCACCAGATTGGGTGGCATCCGATCCAGATGGGTTGAAGGTCCAACCCACCTCCTCCGTGTTGCTCTCGTCCCACGGATCCATTAAATCCTGAAGGGCTCGTAAGTCCTCAAAAGTTACACCTTCCAAATTAGAATTATGTGGACTTGATATTTCCACATTGATTGGATCTTTATTATATAAAACCTTGTACATAAGACGTCTGGCAAAAAGGTGCAGATCCTTGTTCAATTCAAATTTGTTAGCCTCCTCATCCGGACAGAACGTGAGACCTAATTCCAATAGAGTAGTCTCGTCTTCTGTCAAGGGATGTGAGGACAAATTTATAATGTCAAACTTGTCTCGGTTACCATCGGAGATAGAACCGGGACATTCTACTTTAAAGGTTGACTTGTTGTTCGTATAGGGGTAGGTGTAGTTGACGGGGTATGCCTGGAATCCAAGGTGTTGGAGCTAAATATGGGTGCTATCCGAGAATCTGTAGGGAGGGTGGTCGTAGGCAAATGTTTTTCCGACGTTTGTTGAGACATAGGACCCGCCGGCATTGAAACCGGATTGAGGCTCACTGCTGGGGTAGTTAGTGTCACAAGTGAATGGTTTTGTATATTACCGTTCCTTGAGGTACTCGGGGTCATACCACCCCGTGGCCGTTGTGACCGTGTTTTCTTATCCTTATTTTGGGCATATGTTGACCTAGGGCGATCTTGTGAGCTTGTTTCACTGTCTTTTTTTCTTTTTCTTGAGGCTCCATTGGAGTCACTCAGATGTGTAGCAATCGGAACATAAGAGGCTGAGGACATAGATGAAGTGTCAGATTCAGCCAAATCCAAATTGCTAGTCGGGGGGGCCCGTCCATAAGTGGCCCTACGACGGGGATGATGGCCCTGCTGATTCCACTTGTACGCCTGATCCTGATGATACCCTTTTTCGTCTCTCATGAATTTGCTTTCTTTAGTTTTGATCAGACCAGTGACATTTTTTGTAAGATGTTCTTTCATTGTCTTATCCTTTCCAAGAAAACAATTATGAGAAACTAGATGGCCATGATTCTCCTGCCATTTTAGGATTTCCTTGTCTAATTCACCAATGTCCATTTTGTACTGATCGCTAAGTATTTGCATCATTTGCAAGGAACATGACTGTAAATTAGCTTCCCATGCTTTTTTCACATTTGGTTCAACCTTCTTTATATTTGGAAAATTTGAATGCGCAGACCCTATGGTACAATCTGATTTGTCACATATTTTCCAAAAAATACCTTATGCCAAAAAAAGCGAGTCTTCCTCTCAACCAGATGCTGTAATCCCAAAAAATAATTATCTACCTCTGCTTCAGTGACATCATCTTTAGATCGAACCTATTGTACCTCTGAGACAAACCCTTCCCATGCCTGGCCACAATAATCCGTCATTATACAAAGCACTCACCCCTGTGGAGCTCCCAGATGTGGATATGGGAGATAGACCTCAAATATACATCAACCACAACCAGACCAGACTGGTGTCTCAGCCAATGTTACCAGTTGTATAGATCGGGAAAGAGAGAACAAAGTAATATTGTTAAATCATAATAGAAGAGTACAAAAAAAGGCTACGATTGCAAAGAGCAATTTAAATATGTCCACAATCAAAATAAATTTCAAGCATAGAATAATTTGATTACTGATCTCTTACCCTGAAAAAGGAGTTATCTTGGGTGTGTTATCCACCCTGGGTAGTATGTCAAGCGAATCGGCTAGAGATCAGTTTTTAGAGTGCACAAAAGAATTTTTTTGTACCGACATTCCTGGAAGTAATAGAACAAGAATATGTAGAATATGGGACTGTAAAGGTACAGCATATGCATGAAAGACACTATTGAATAAAATTATTTAAATATTTATTGAAAAAACAGTTTAAAAAGACAGTGAAAAATGAAAACAGTTTACAGTCACAGTCAGAGGTAAACATCCATTACCAAACATTGACAAATGAGGGAGTGAACTGTAGTCACATAAATCTAAACGTAGCCACGTCCAAAAATTTCAACATGTTTCGCCGGGAAGGCTTCATCAGGAAAATGGACGAGGATATTTGATTATTGAATGACAATACACATGATATGACCAACCTTGGATGTATAGAAAGAAACAAAGAATAATTGTATAGGAAAAATATTTAAAATGACACAGCATAGTATTTGCATTTATACATGTTAGTAGCTCTATAGCTTGCACAACCATGACTCCATCATCCATCACAAAAAAAAAAAAACACCCCAACCCAGTCCTACCTCTCACCTATCACCTCCAAAACCCCCAACTACCACAGACACAACCCCTACGTCAACTCCATACCTCAATGATGAGTTCCGGGGAGACCGAAATATCAGGGGTGTTCAGGTAAGAAGGGGGCTTGATTCGTGGAAGCATAACGAATTTGTCATTGAAATACTCAACTTTATACTCACACATGTGCCCCCTCCTAAATAAGAGTTTATTGGCCAGATTGTATCATGGCATCGATACATAGATGACGTTTTTATGGTGTGGGCAGGATCAAGAGAACATCTATTGGAATTTCTTGATGGTTTACAGGTAAACACATACAATTTGAAGTTTACATATACATTCGATCAGTGAAGAATTACCTTCTTAGATGTAGAAATTTTCATTAATGAAATGGGAACACTCTGTTCCACACTATATAGGAAACCCTCAGCGGGAAACAGCTTATTACATGCTAGCAGCTCGCATCCCGAGAAGCTGATCAAAAGCATCCCTTTCAGTCAATTTTTGAGACTGAAAAGTAACTGTACACAAGATACAAACTTTCAAAAGGAGGCAAACTTGCTACTTGATCATCTTCTAGCCAGGGGCTACAGTAGAACTTGTTTGAAAAAAGCCTTTAACAGAGTGAAAAACCAGAATAGACAATTACTACTGTATAAGCCCAGATGAGACAAAGTATCGACATCGACACGGGTCATTACAAAATTTAATAGACAACATGCCAAAGTGCGACATATCTATAATAAGTTTTGGTATCTGTGAACACTGTGTTAGAAAATAATCCAGAATTAGACTAAATCATCACACTAGACAGCGCTAATGTTGAGCAACTAAAACATGTGGCCAACAACACATGCGAAGGAAAATCCAGTAGCAGGAAAGTCCCTTAAGAGAAAGTCCCTTATAAAGGGCAGTGATGTAAAGTTCAGGGTGTAGTTCACAAATATTAATCAGGTGATCATGAAAACATTCCTCAGCATTAGGGATGAGCCGAACACCCCCCGGTTCGGTTCGCACCAGAACCTGCGAACGGACCGAAAGTTCGCACGAACGTTAGAACCCCATTGACGTCTATGGGACTCGAACGTTCGAAATCAAAAGTGCTCATTTTAAAGGCTAATTTGCATGGTATTGTCCTAAAAAGGGTTTGGGGACCCGGGTCCTACCACAGGGGACATGTATCAATGCAAAAAGAACTTTTAAAAACGGCCGTTTTTTCGGGAGCAGTGATTTTAATGATGCTTAAAGTAAAAAAAAAAAGTGAAATATTCCTTTAAATATCGTACCTGGGGGGTGTCTATAGTATGCCTGTAAAGTGACGCCTGTTTCCCGTGTTTAGAACAGTCCCTGCACCAAATGTCATTTTTAAAGGAAAAAATCTCATTTAAAACTGCTTGCGGGTTTAATGTCATGTCGGGTCATGGCAATATGGATGAAAATCAGTGAGACAAACGGCATGGGTACCCCCCAGTCCATTACCAGGCCCTTTGGGTCTTGTATGGATATTAAGGAGAACCCCGCACCCAAATTAAAATAAGGAAAGGTGTGGGGCCACCAGGCCCTATATACTCTGAACAGCAGTATACAGGCGGTGCAAACAAGACAGGGACTGTAGGTTTGTTGTTAAGTAGAATCTCTTTGTAATTTTGAACGGGTACATTTTTAACGTGTTTAGCTCCAGCCAAAAAATCTTTTTTAAGCTTTTTGGAAAACATAGGGAAGGGTTATAGCCCCTGTGACATTTGTTTTGCTGTCTTTCCTACTCTTCAGAAGATTTCACCTCACTTTTTGTCCCAATGAAAAATGTTTTTTGAAAATTTGGGTTTTTTTGTGGAACAAGGATTGGAAAGCATCAGTGGAAAGGAGAAATGTTTTTCCCATATTAACTCTTACAGGAGAGAATTTCCCTTCCTAGGGGTAGATTTCATCTCACTTCCTGTTGTCTCCTTCCGTTTGCAAGTAGGAGTCATTTGTAAGTTAGATGTTTGAAAGTAGAGTCCTGCCCTATATACTCAGCAGAAATTTGGGCCTTAGGTGTTGCTGTGGCCACAACACTTTAAGCCCTCACAGGGCCCTGCTGTGAAATATTAGATCAAGAATTGTAATTACATGCCCCTGTTGAACAGGAGCTGAAAAATTGGGCCTTAGGCACTGGTGCTGGTGCCACAACACTGCAACCCCTCACAGACACTTTAGTTGGAATGCAGGAACGAGCCCTGCTGCAAAGTATTGCATCAAAAATTGTAATTACACGCCCCTGTTAAACAGGGGCAGAAAAAATGGGCCTTAGGCACTGGTGCTGGTGCCACAACACTGCAACCCCTCACAGACACTCTAGTTGGAATGCAGGAATGAGCCCTGCTGCAAAGTATTACATCAAAAATTGTAATTACACGTCCCTGTTTAGGGGCTGAAAAATTGTGCCTTAGGCACTAGTGGTGGCGCCCAGAACCAAAAATGTTCTTACAAGCTATCAGCGTGATGATTGAGGAGGAAGAGGATAATTACTCAGGGATAGTCACTCAGCATCAGCATAGGCAGTCTTTGAAGGGATCTGAGATTTCAAAAAAAATTATTCGGTTACATCAGCATCAGGTGCTTGGTAGCTGGTGGTGATCCAAGACTGATTCACTTTTATGAAGGTCAGTCGATCGACCGAGTCGGTGGACAGACGCACCCTGTGATTGGTTATCACGCCTCCAGCAGCACTGAATGTGCGTTCCGAAAGAACGCTGGATGCAGGACAGGCCAGTAGCTCAATTGCATACTGTGCAAGCTCAGGCCAGTAGCTCAATTGCATACTGTGCAAGCTCTGGCCAGTGATCCATCCTCAAGACCCAGTAACCCAGAGGATTTTCGGTGGGAAAGGTGTCCAAGTCTGATCTTGCCCCTAGGTATTCCTGCACCATGTAAAACAGACGCTGGCGATGGTTGCTGGAACCGATCATACCTTGGGGCTGCGGACCAAAAAATTGTCTGAACGCATCGGTCAGACGGCCACCTTCTCCACCGCTCCTTCTTTGACTGACCGAAGCCTCAGCAACACGTTGTCCAGAAACAGGAGTTTGTAACCTCCCAGTCTCTGGGAACGCGTTGCACAGACCTTTCTGCAAGGCCTCCCGAAGATGTTTCATCCTCTGCTCCCTCTGTGATGGCAAGATAAGGTCCGCAACCTTACCCTTGTAATGTGGATCAAGGAGGGTTGCCAGCCAGTATTGGTCCTTCTCCTTGATACCACGAATACGAGGATCCTTACGCAGGCTTTGCAGGATCAGGGAGGCCATGCAGCGTAGGTTTGCTGAGGCATTCGGTCCGGAGTCCTCTGGGTCACTAAGGACGACATGGTCCGCAGCCACCTCCTCCCAGCCACGTACAAGTCCATGTGTTTCTTGGGACTGATCCCTTAAAGACTGCTGCTGATGCTGAGTGCCAGGCTCCACCTCCATACTGACACAATCTTCCTCCTCCTCCTCCTCCTCCTCCTCGTCCTCTTCCTGTGTGATCGGCGGGCACGCAGGAACACTGTCTGGATAAAGGGGGCCTTGAGAGCTAAGGAAGTCCTCCTCTTCCTGCCTCTGTTCTGCCTCAAGTGCCCTGTCCATTATTCCACGCAGCGTGTGCTCCAACAGGTGGACAAGGGGGACAGTTTCACTGATGCATGCACTGTCACTGCTCACCATCCTCGTGGCCTCCTCAAATAGTGACAGGACAGTGCATGCATCCCTGATCATGGCCCACTGGCGTGGGGAAAAAAACCAAGCTCCCCTGACCCTGTCCTGGTGCCATAGTCGCACAGGTACTCATTGATGGCCATTTGCTGCGTGTGCAGCCGCTGCAGCATGGCCAACGTTGAGTTCCACCTGGTGGGCATGTCACAGATTAGGCGGTTCTTGGGCAGGTTAAACTCCTTTTGAAGGTCCGTCAGCCGAGCACTGGCATTATATGACCGGCGGAAATGCACAGAGACTTTCCTGGCCTGCCTCAGGACATCCTGTAAGCCCGGGTACCTGCCCAAGAACCGCTGCACCACCAAGTTAAGGACGTGAGCCAAACAGGGCACATGGGTCATTTGTCCCTGTCGGAGGGCAGAGAGGAGGTTGGTGCCATTTTCGCAAACCACCATTCCTGCCTTAAGTTGGCGGGGCGTCAACCACCTCTGAACCTGCCCCTGCAGAGCTGACAGAACCTCTGCCCCAGTGTGGCTCCTGTCCCCCAAGCACACCAGCTCAAGCACCGCATGGCATCTTTTGGCCTGCGTACTTGCGTAGCCCCTTGAACGAATACGGAGCACGATGGTTCCAAGGAAGAGGCCATGGAGGAAGAAAAAGAGGAGGGGGTGGAGGAGAGAGGTGTGTCACAATCATTAGCATTTTGGAGGCGTGGTGGCGGAACAACCTCCAACACTACTGCACCTTGTCCTGCATCCTTCCCAGCTGCCAGCAGAGTCACCCAATGCGCCGTGAAACTTAGGTAACGTCCCTGTCCATGCCTGCTGGACCATGAGTCAGCGGTAATATGCACCTTACCGCTGACCGCCCTGTCCAGCGAGGCATGGACATTGCCTTCCACATGCCGGTAGAGAGCTGGAATCGCCTTCCGTGAGAAAAAGTGGTGTTTGGGTACCTGCCACTGAGGAACCGCACATTGCACAAACTCACGGAAGGGGGCAGAGTCTACCAACTGAAAAGGCAGCATTTAAGGTGCTAGCAATTTTGCCAAGCTAGCATTCAACCGCTGGGCATGTGGATGGCTGGGAGCAAACTTCTTTCGGCGGTGCAGCAGCTGGGGCAGGGAAATTTGCCTGGTACAATCTGACGTCGGTGTACCAAAAGCAGATTGCCCACAAGTACTTGGCTGTGACACACCTAATTCTACACCTTCATTCCTCTCAGTGCAGGTCTCAGAGAGGACTGAAGGTCTAGTGGGGTTGGAAATCGCAGCTGATGAGGAGCAAGGAGATGTCCTCTTTGTTCTTTGGTGTGGGTCTTTTAGATACGCTTGCCAACGAACTGCATGGCAGGTCAACATATGTCTGGTCAAGCATGTGGTACCCAAGCGGGAGATGTTTTGGCCACGTGAGATACGCTTGAGACATATGTTGCAAATAGCAGCGGTGCGATCTGATGCACTCGTCTCAAAAAAGGCCCACACCAAAGAACTTTTTGAATAACGCGCAGAGACTGCAGTGCCCTGCACATGTGGAGCTTTGGGGTGTGATGCAGTCAATGTGCTGCCCTTAGGCTGGCCCCTGGAGGGCATCCTGCCTTGTTGGTGATGTGCCGCCTCCTCCTCCTCCTCCTCCTCCTCCTCCTCTCTCCTATCAGGCACCCACGTTGAGTCAGTGACCTCATCATCCCCTTCCTCCTCATCACTGGAGCAAACCTGGCAGTATTCTGCAGCAGGGGGAGCATGACTGCCAGATTGCTGTCCTTCTTGGGCACCCCCTCTGTCCGTGCTCATGTTACTGCCTTCATCGAGCTCAGTATCATCATCAGAGCCTTTCAAACGCTGGGCATCCTCCTGGAGCATGTACCCAACACTGTGGTCAAACAGTTCGAGGGACTCCTCAGGAGAACATGGTGGAGCTAGGGAAGGAGTCACTGATGACATTGAGCCGAGGGAAGAGGCCGCTGCTTTGCCAGACAAAGCACCCTGGGCATGGGTGAGAGAGGATGAGGAGGATGAAGACGGCTTGGTCATCCACTCGACCAAGTCTTCCGCATGTTGCGGCTCAACACGGCCAGCTGCCGAAAAAAAGGCCAAGCGTGTCCCATGGCCACGTGCTGATGAGGATGCACCGTCTCCATGACCAGCACTAGACACAGAGCCTGCTTGCCCTCTCTTATTGGCTTGTGACTGTCTGCCTCTCCTTCTTGGCCTTCCAGACATACTAATGGCCTGTAGCTGCACTAAGCTGGGATATATATATATATATATATATATATATATATATATATATATATATATATATATGTACTGATACTGCAGCTAGCAAAATCAACTGCCTGTAGTATGAGAACACCACCAACCTTCTACAGGTAGCTTTAGCTGAACACTGTGAGGTGGACGCACCCCACTAATTTGTAGGTTTAGCTGAACACTGTGAGCAGGATGCACTGCACTAACTGTAAATAGTCTAGCTGCCTGACCGTGGTACTAATAGGATCAAAAGAACACCAGTAATTTTCTTCAGGTAGCTTTATATACTGTAACAAGACAAGCCTGCCTGTCAGTAGGAAGATAACAGGAACGGATCTAGCTGAACACTGTGAGCAGGATGCACTGCACTAAATGTAAATAGTCTAGCTGCCTGACCGTGGTACTAATAGGATCAAAAGAACACCAGTAATTTTCTTCAGGTAGCTTTATATACTGTAACAAGACAAGCCTGCCTGTCAGTAGGAAGATAACAGGAACGGATCTAGCTGAACACTGTGAGCAGGACGCACTGTACTAAATGTAAATAGTCTAGCTGCCTGACCGTGGTACTAATAGGATCAAAAGAACACCAGTAATTTTCTTCAGGTAGCTTTATATACTGTAACAAGACAAGCCTGCCTGTCAGTAGGGATGAGCCGAACACCCCCCTGTTCGGTTCGCACCAGAACATGCGAACAGGAAAAAAATTCGTTCGAACACGCGAACACCGTTAAAGTCTATGGGACACGAACATGAATAATCAAAAGTGCTAATTTTAAAGGCTAATATGCAAGTTATTGTCAATAAATGTGTTTGGGGACCTGGGTCCTGCCCCAGGGGACATGAATCAATGCAAAAAAAAGTTTTAAAAACGGCCGTTTTTTCAGGAGCAGTGATTTTAATAATGCTTAAAGTCAAACAATAAAAGTGTAATATCCCTTTAAATTTCATACCTGGGGTGTGTCTATAGTATGCCTGTAAAGGGGCGCATGTTTCCCGTGTTTAGAACAGTCTGACAGCAAAATGACATTTTGAAGGAAAAAACACATTTAAAACTACCGCGGCTATTGCATTGCCGACAATACACATAGAAGTTCATTGATAAAAACGGCATGGGAATTCCCCACAGGGCAACCCCGAACCAAAATTTAAAAAAAAAAAATGATGTGGGAGTCCCCCTAAATTCCATACAAGGCCCTTCAGGTCTGGTATGGATATTAAGGGGAACCCCAGCCAAAATTTTTTTAAAAAATTGACGTGGGGTTCCCCCTAAATTCCATACCAGACCCTTCAGGTCTGGTATGGATTTTAAGGGGAACCCCGCGCCAAAAAAAAAAAAAAAAAACGGCGTGGGGTCCCCCTAAAAATCCATACCAGACCCTTATCCGAGCACGCAACCTGGCAGGCCGCAGGAAAAAAGGGGGGGACGAGAGTGCGCCCCCCCCTCCTGAACCGTACCAGGCCACATGCCCTCAACATTGGGAGGGTGCTTTGGGGTAGCCCCCCAAAACACCTTGTCCCCATGTTGATGAAGACAAGGGCCTCATCCCCACAACCCTGGCCGGTGGTTGTGGGGGTCTGCGGGCGGGGGGCTTATCGGAATCTGGAAGCCCCCTTTAACAAGGGGACCCCCAGATCCCAGCCCCCCCCCTGTGTGAAATGGTAAGGGGGTACTTACCCCTACCATTTCACTAAAAAACTGTCAAAAATGTAAAAAATGACAAGAGACAGTTTTTGACAATTCCTTTATTTAAATGCTTCTTCTTTCTTCCTTCATCTTCTTCTTCTTCTGGTTTTTCTGGCTCTTCTGGTTCTTCCTCCGGCGTTCTCGTCCAGCATCTCCTCCGCGGCGTCTTCTATCTTCTTCTCCTCGGGCCGCTCCGCACCCATGGCATGAGGGGAGGCTCCCGCTCTTCTCTTCATCTTCTTCTCTTCTTCATCTTCTTCTTCATCTTCTTCTTCTTCTTCTCTTCTTCCTTCTTCTCTTCTTCATTTCTTCTCCGGGCCGCTCCGCAGCCATGCTGGCATGGTGGGAGGCTCCCGCTGTGTGACGGCGTCTCTTCGTCTGACGGTTCTTAAATAACGGGGGGCGGGGCCACCCGGTGACCCCGCCCCCCTCTGACGCACGGGACATGACGGGACTTCCCTGTGGCATTCCCCGTGACGTCACAGGGAAGTCCCGTCAAGTCACCGTGCGTCAGAGGGGGGCGGGGTCACCAGATGGCCCCGCCCCCCGTTATTTAAGAACCGTCAGACGAAGAGACGCCGTCACACAGCGGGAGCCTCCCTCCATGCCAGCATGGCTGCAGAGTGGCCCGGAGAAGAAATGAAGAAGAGAAGAAGGAAGAAGAGAAGAAGAAGAAGATGAAGAAGAAGATGAAGAAGAGAAGAAGATGAAGAGAAGAGCGGGAGCCTCCCCTCATGCCATGGGTGCGGAGCGGCCCGAGGAGAAGAAGATAGAAGACGCCGCGGAGGAGATGCTGGACGAGAACGCCGGAGGAAGAACCAGAAGAGCCAGAAGAACCAGAAGAAGAAGAAGATGAAGGAAGAAAGAAGAAGCATTTAAATAAAGGAATTGTCAAAAACTGTCTCTTGTCATTTTTAACATTTTTGACAGTTTTTTAGTGAAATGGTAGGGGTAAGTACCCCCTTACCATTTCACACAGGGGGGGGGCCGGGATCTGGGGGTCCCCTTGTTAAAGGGGGCTTCCAGATTCCGATAAGCCCCCCGCCCGCAGACCCCCACAACCACCGGCCAGGGTTGTGGGGATGAGGCCCTTGTCTTCATCAACATGGGGACAAGGTGTTTTGGGGGGCTACCCCAAAGCACCCTCCCAATGTTGAGGGCATGTGGCCTGGTACGGTTCAGGAGGGGGGGGGCCGCACTCTCGTCCCCCCCTCTTTTCCTGCGGCCTGCCAGGTTGCGTGCTCGGATAAGGGTCTGGTATGGATCTTTAGGGGGACCCCACGCCGTTTTTTTCTTTTTTTTGGCGTGGGGTTTCCCTTAAAATCCATACCAGACCTGAAGGGTCTGGTATGGAATTTAGGGGGAACCCCACGTCAATTTTTTTTTTAAATTTTGGCTGGGGTTCCCCTTAATATCCATACCAGACCTGAAGGGCCTTGTATGGAATTTAGGGGGACTCCCACATCATTTTTTTTTTGGTTCGGGGTTGCCCTGTGGGGAATTCCCATGCCGTTTTTATCAATGAACTTCTATGTGTATTGTCGCCAATGCAATAGCCGCGGGTAGTTTTAAATGAGTTTTTTCCTTCCAAATGTCATTTTGCTGTCAGACTGTTCTAAACACAGGAAACATGCGCCCCTTTACAGGCATACTATAGACACCCCCCAGGTACGAAATTTAAAGGGATATTACACTTTTATTGTTTGACTTTAAGCATTAATAAAATCACTGTTCCTGAAAAAACTTCCGTTTTTAAAACTTTTTTTTGCATTGATCCATGTCCCCTGGGGCAGGACCCGGGTCCCCAAACACTTTTTATGACAATAACTTGCATATAAGCCTTTAAAATTAGCACTTTTGATTTCTCCCATAGACTTTTAAAGGGTGTTCCGCGGCATTCGAATTTGCCGCGAACACCCCAAATTGTTCGCTGTTCGGCGAACTTGCGAACAGCCAATGTTCGAGTAGAACATGAGTTCGACTCGAACTCGAAGCTCATCCCTACCTGTCAGTAGGAAGATAACAGGAACGGATCTAGCTGAACACTGTGAGCAGGACGCACTGCACTAAATGTAAATAGTCTAGCTGCCTGACCGTGGTACTAATAGGATCAAAAGAACACCAGTAATTTTCTTCAGGTAGCTTTATATACTGTAACAAGACAAGCCTGCCTGTCAGTAGGAAGATAACAGGAACGGATCTAGCTGAACACTGTGAGCAGGATGCACTGTACTAAATGTAAATAGTCTAGCTGCCTGACCGTGGTACTAATAGGATCAAAAGAACACCAGTAATTTTCTTCAGGTAGCTTTATATACTGTAACAAGACAAGCCTGCCTGTCAGTAGGAAGATAACAGGAACGGATCTAGCTGAACACTGTGAGCAGGACGCACTGTACTAAATGTAAATAGTCTAGCTGCCTGACCGTGGTACTAATAGGATCAAAAGAACACCAGTAATTTTCTTTAGGTAGCTTTATATACTGTAACAAGACAAGCATGCCTGTCAGTAGGAAGATAACAGGAACGGATCTAGCTGAACACTGTGAGCAGGACGCACTGTACTAAATGTAAATAGTCTAGCTGCCTGACCGTGGTACTAATAGTATCAAAAGAACACCAGTAATTTTCTTTAGGTAGCTGTAAATACTGTAACAAGACAAGCCTGCCTGTGAGTAGGAAGATAACAGGAACGGATCTAGCTGAACACTATGAGCAGGACGCACTGCACTAAATGTAAATAGTCTAGAAGATAACAGGAACGGATCTAGCTAAACTGAATACAGTGTATATATATATATATATGCAACACCTGGGATGCATATATATACACAATACACTTTAAGTGCAGCTAACTGACTGACTGTCCTGCCTAATCTAGCTAACTCAAATGAAATGACACTGTCTCTCTCTCTCTCTAAGCACACTGGAACACACTGCACAGGGCCGCCGTGCAGGGGGCCTTATATAGTGTGGGGCATGTACTAAATCCACTGAGCCATAATTGGCCAAAGCCTCCTTGGCTTTGGCCAATTACGGCTCTCTGTTCAGGCGGCGCTGTGATTGGCCAAGCATGCGGGTCATAGTGCATGCTTGGCCAATCATCAGCAAGCAATGCACTGCGATGCCGCAGTGAATTATGGGCCGTGACGCGCCACACGAATTTGGCGCGAACGGCCCATATCGTTCGCAATTCGGCGAACGACCGAACAGCCGATGTTCGAGTCGAACATGGGTTCGACTCGAACACGAAGCTCATCCCTAACTGTAACAAGACAAGCCTGCCTGTCAGTAGGAAGATAACAGGAACGGATCTAGCTGAACACTGTGAGCAGGACGTACTGCACTAAATGTAAATAGTCTAGCTGCCTGACCATGGTACTAATAGGATCAAAAGAACACCAGTAATTTTCTTCAGGTAGCTTTATATACTGTAACAAGACAAGCCTGCCTGTCAGTAGGAAGATAACAGGAACGGATCTAGCTGAACACTGTGAGCAGGACGCACTGCACTAAATGTAAATAGTCTAGAAGATAACAGGAACAGATCTAGCTAAACTGAATACAGTGTATATATATATATATATATGCAACACCTGGGATGCATATATATACAAAATACACTTTAAGTGCAGCTAACTGACTGACTGTCCTGCCTAATCTAGCTAACTCAAATGAAATGACACTGTCTCTCTCTCTCTCTAAGCACACTGGAACACACTGCACAGGGCCGCCGTGCAGGGGGCCTTATATAGTGTGGGGCGTGTACTAAATCCCCTGAGCAATAATTGGCCAAAGCCTCCTTGGCTTTGGCCAATTACGGCTCTCTGTTCAGGCGGCGCTGTGATTGGCCAAGCATGCGGGTCATAGTGCATGCTTGGCCAATCATCAGCAAGCAATGCACTGCGATGCCGCAGTGAATTATGGGCCGTGACGCGCCACACGAATTTGGCGCGAACGGCCCATATCGTTCGCAATTCGGCGAACGACCGAACAGCCGATGTTCGAGTCGAACATGGGTTCGACTCGAACACGAAGCTCATCCCTACTCAGCATGCACCTTCCACTGATCACTAGGAAATCCACCTGGTGCAAACACTCTCCCCCTAGGGGGTTAAACTCACCAGAATTGGGGAGTAATAAAGCATTCAGAATAAAAATCTTTGCCAGCAGCTTGTCGTTAACATCACTTCATGGAGGGTCACAGATTTCCAGGGCTCATAATAAGTCAAAAAACGGAAAGAAAAGTGCACATAGCGTAATCCCGTTTATTGACTGTATACCCTTCCACAAGTAAAAACAGCAACCCCCCTTCAATAAATATACGTACATCGAATAAGCTTTAAAAGAGAGCAATCATTCAAGCAGGCAGGCAGTGAGATTGTGTAAACTTCACCATGAGATGTCAGCGCCGCTACACAGGAGACGATGGTTACTTCCTGGTTGTGCAGTTGACTCAGGTGGAGTGCACACGTCACTTCCTACGTCGCGTAAGCCACGCCCTGACGCGTTTCGTCATATCTTGACTTCAACAGAGGGCGTGGCTACACGACGAACTAATCAGCTTAAATATCCCTTTACAGCCCGCCCAGCCAATCACAGCGCAACTCGGGTGCCGGCGGGTGCACGTCGCCAGCCCCGGTCTCACTGACGGCTTGTAACAGAAGGTGCAAAGGGGCAAAAACACACTGCACATATTAAACAGGCACATAGATTAGAACAAATAGAAAAATGGACATAAAAGAACTTGGAATAAATACATTTACATCCCTATTAGTAGCATGAGCTAATCATAGAAAGCATAACATTATACGCTGTCACTACCCAGTAATACATGTTACTCATAAGACGCACCATGGATTTGATTCCAATCTGGCGCAATTTACAGTCATGTTAGCAGGTTTAAAAAAACACTTGCTTAAAATTAATGTGCACAATTTAGGAACACCATTGCTCATCACATTCTTAATGAGAACCCTGAACAGATTGTATTCACAGAATTGCTGCACTATTGGGCACATGTACACAGTTAAGAAGCATATATCTTAATATATAAAAAGAACAACAATGCACAAATAATGCTATACAGTGTCCTCTCGCAGTAACCATTAAACTATATAGCTGAATGCTAGTTTTAATAGTTAGATTAAAACACAAAATATAATTAAAGAAAAACTAAAGGAAGCTGAGAAGTTGCATACAGATATAAAAACAAAATGTATCCATATCTGATTGATACGGTAAAGCCAGTTAGAAAAATAATAAAAAAATCAGTAATCATATAGGAGGCACTATTGTAAGGAGAACAAGGATATAATAGAGGCATAAATATCATACTCGAACTAAAATCAAAGGAACGGCATCAGACTGCCCTCAGAGCAACTGGTAATAGACAGATGAGGTAAAGCATTAATCGCAGATATTAATAGTCACTTATGAAGCAGTTGATATCTAGGACAACATTTAATCCCCTTGGCGATAAAGTATCAACCAAGAAGAACCACTGGGTCTCTCTTCTCGACAGATCACGAATCAGGTTAGAACCCCTCCATTTTGGCTTCAAATGATCCACACCCCAAAATTTAAGGCCCGATGGATCTTGGTTATGTTTTAACTTGAAATAAAGTGATACATTGTGGTCTTTGAAACCAATTTTTATGTTTGCTATGTGTTCTGCGATTCTGACCCTCAACAGCCTTTTAGTGCGTTGTATATAAATAAGACCACAAGGACATTGCATAGCGTAAACAACGTAGGCCGTGTTACACGTAATGAATTCATTTATAGCGAATTCTCTACCATTTGAAGTAGACGTAAAGTTTTCCAAAGCCCTCATTGGTCTGTCCACTTCCCTACATGCACGGCATCTCCTGCAGCTGAAGAACCCTTTTTTGTCCCAGAAAGTTAATGGTCTGGACGGGGGGTCCAGCACTTTCCACACTATCCTGTCCGCAAAGCTGTGGGATCTTCTGTAAATTAATTTGGGCCTACACGGTAGGACTGGGCACAGTGTTTCATCCATGCGTAACACATGCCAGTGGGCATTAAAAATGACTTCCACCTCCCTATACTGGGAGTGAAAACCCGAGATAAAGCTCCACTCATAATTATCAGCATTCTGGACCTTTGGTGGATCATCTAAAAAAGAATCTCTGGGTCGCACAGCCAACTCCTGAATAGTGGAGTCCAGAGCCTCCTCCACATATCCCTTTTCCACAAACTTTTTTTTGACAATCTGAGCCTGCCTCAAGAAGTCAACATCCTCGGAGCAATTCCTGTTTACCCTAGTGAACTGACCCTTGGGTATGTTTTTTAACCACTTAGGGTGATGCCCCACTGTTAATAGGTAAATAGCTGTTAGAGTCTGTGGGCTTGAAGTAAACTTTAGTACCTAGTCTATCACCTTGTCTGAAGATGTTTACATCCAAAAAATGAATGTCGCTCTGACTAAAATCACTGGTCAGCCTGATGTTATTATTATTGGAATTAAGTTCATTCAGGAATTCCTGCAAGCTATCACTGGACCCTTCCCAAATAAAAAAAAGGTCATCAATATACCTCTTGTATAGCAAAAACTGGGTGCGGGCGGTAGAGAATATCGTTTTATCCTCCCATTCCCCCATAAACAAATTTGCTATGCTTGGGGCAAATTTTGCCCCATAGCAACGCCTCTACGTTGGGAGAAAAATTGACCATCAAACCAAAAAAAGTTGTGGCTCAGACAAAAGTCTAGCGCATTTCTAATAAAAACTTTCTGGTTATGCGGCAAATCATCCCGCTGGCAGAGAGCCCAATTGAGGGCTAAAAGGGCATCGTCATGTTGTATGATTGAATAGAGGGATGCCACGTCAGCCGTTACCAGGTACAGTTCTTGCTTCCCTGTTAAATTCACTTGTTGTAGGATCTGCAGGAGACTCTTAGTGTCTCTCAGATACGCCTTAGTATGTATAACACTCTCCTGAAGAAAACGGTCAAGGTATTGGCCCATCCGAGACGTGATGGAGCCAATACCATTGACTATCGGTCTCCCTGGAGGTTTCTTCAGATCCTTGTGTATCTTAGGCAAGGTGTAAATCGTGGGGATTCTGCTATCACTCGGCACAAGATACCTTCTTTCTCTGTTAGACAGAACCCCCATTGAAAAGCCCATTTCAACTAGATTCCTAAGATCCTTTTCATACTGTACAGTAGGGTCCTTAGTTAATTTCACATATGTTTCATCATCATTTAACATCTCAGTGAGCTGATTCACATAGAAATCCTTGTTCAAAATAACTACACCCCCCCCCCCTGTCAGCTGGCCTAATGACTACCTCCTTCCTTTTTTCCAGCAAGGAGATCCCATCCATAATATGCTGGGGATTGACATTCTTTTTTGGTACAAGCTGCTCTAAATCGCGCATCACCAACCCCTTGAACACCTCAATGTGTTGGTTAGCGCTATGGAGGGCTGTAAAAAGGGACCTGTTCTTAAGTCCACTATCCACAGGCCCTGACATGTTCCTAACAGTCGGTCGAGGATCCTTGTTAAGAAAATATTTTTTAATGTTGACTTTCCTCATGTACTTATGCACATCAATAAAAACATCAAACTTGTTAATGGGCCTTTTCAGGCCACATTTTAAACCTAGATGCAAGATGTTCGTTTCTTTATGAGATAAAATCGCATTACTTAAATTAAAAATGCCTCCTAGTCCTGCTCTCTCCTTCTTTTTTTGTGAAAAAAAAAAAAGGCCCATTACCAAGTTTGATGTTTTTATTGATGTGCATAAGTACATGAGGAAAGTCAACATTAAAAAATATTTTCTTAACAAGGATCCTCGACCGACTGTTAGGAACATGTCAGGGCCTGTGGATAGTGGACTTAAGAACAGGTCCCTTTTTAGCAGCTTGTACCAAAAAAGAATGTCAATCCCCAGCATATTATGGATGGGATCTCCTTGCTGGAAAAAAGGAAGGAGGTAGTCATTAGGCCAGCTGACAAGGGGGGGGGTAGTTATTTTGAACAAGGATTTCTATGTGAATCAGCTCACTGAGATGTTAAATGATGATGAAACATATGTGAAATAAGCTAAGGACCCTACTGTACAGTATGAAAAGGATCTTAGGAATCTAGTTGAAATGGGCTTTTCAATGGGGGTTCTGTCTAACAGAGAAAGAAGGTATCTTGTGCCGAGTGATAGCAGAATCCCCACGATTTACACCTTGCCTAAGATACACAAGGATCTGAAGAAACCTCCAGGGAGACCGATAGTCAATGTTATTGGCTCCGTCACGTCTCGGATGGGCCAATACCTTGACCGT
The DNA here is from genome assembly GCA_037952925.1 of Lithobates clamitans. Lineage (NCBI taxonomy): Eukaryota > Metazoa > Chordata > Amphibia > Anura > Ranidae > Lithobates > Lithobates clamitans. The sequence goes on along the minus strand of JBBGZY010000615.1, from coordinate 1,438,692 downwards.
TTTCTTTAGGAGAGTGTTATACATACTAAGGCGTATCTGAGAGACACTAAGAGTCTCCTGCAGATCCTACAACAAGTGAATTTAACAGGGAAGCAAGAACTGTACCTGGTAACGGCTGACGTGGCATCCCTCTATTCAATCATACAACATGACGATGCCCTTTTAGCCCTCAATTGGGCTCTCTGCCAGCGGGATGATTTGCCGCATAACCAGAAAGTTTTTATTAGAAATGCGCTAGACTTTTGTCTGAGCCACAACTTTTTTTGGTTTGATGGTCAATTTTTCTCCCAACGTAGAGGCGTTGCTATGGGGGCAAAATTTGCCCCAAGCATAGCAAATTTGTTTATGGGGGAATGGGAGGATAAAACGATATTCTCTACCGCCCGCACCCAGCTTTTGCTAGAGGTATATTGATGACCTTTTTTTTATTTGGGAAGGGTCCAGTGATAGCTTGCAGGAATTCCTGAATGAACTTAATTCCAATAATAATAACATCAGGCTGACCAGTGATTTTAGTCAGAGCGACATTCATTTTTTGGATGTAAACATCTTCAGACAAGGTGATAGACTGGGTACTAAAGTTTACTTCAAGCCCACAGACTCTAACAACTATTTACCTATTAACAGTGGGCATCACCCTAAGTGGTTAAAAAACATACCCAAGGGTCAGTTCACTAGGGTAAACAGGAATTGCTCCGAGGATGTTGACTTCTTGAGGCAGGCTCAGATTGTCAAAAAAAAGTTTGTGGAAAAGGGATATGTGGAGGAGGCTCTGGACTCCACTATTCAGGAGTTGGCTGTGCGACCCAGAGATTCTTTTTTAGATGATCCACCAAAGGTCCAGAATGCTGATAATTATGAGTGGAGCTTTATCTCGGGTTTTCACTCCCAGTATAGGGAGGTGGAAGACATTTTTAATGCCCACTGGCATGTGTTACGCATGGATGAAACACTGTGCCCAGTCCTACCGTGTAGGCCCAAATTTATTTACAGAAGATCCCACAGCTTTGCGGACAGGATAGTGCGGAAAGTGCTGGACCCCCCGTCTAGACCATTAACTTTCTGGAACATAAAAGGGTTCTTCAGCTGTAGGAGATGCCGTGCATGTAGGGAAGTGGGCAGACCAATGAGGGCTTTGGAAAACTTTACGTCTACTTCAAATGGTAGAGAATTCGCTATAAATGAATTCATTACGTGTAACACGGCCTACGTTGTTTACGCTATGCAATGTCCTTGTGGTCTTATTTATATAGGACGCACTAAAAGGCTGTTGAGGGTCAGAATCGCAGAACACATAGCAAATATAAAAATTGGTTTCAAAGACCACAATGTATCACTTCATTTCAAGTTAAAACATAACCGAGATCCATCGGGCCTTAAATTTTGGGGTGTGGATCATTTGAAGCCAAAATGGAGGGGTTCTGACCTGATTCGTGATCTGTCGAGAAGAGAGACCCAGTGGATCTTCTTGGTTGATACTTTATCGCCAAGGGGATTAAATGTTGACCTAGATATCAACTGCTTCATAAGCGACTATTAATATCTGCGATTAATGCTTTACCTCATCTGTCTATTACCAGTTGCTCTGAGGGCAGTCTGATGCCGTTCCTTTGATTTTAGTTCGAGTATGATATTTATGCCTCTAATATATCCTTGTTCTCCTTACAATAGTGCCTCCTATATGATTACTGATTTTTTTTATTATTTTTCTAACTGGCTTTACCGTATCAATCAGATATGGATAAATTTTGTTTTTATATCTGTATGCAACTTCTCAGCTTCCTTTAGTTTTTCTTTAATTATATTTTGTGTTTTATTCTAACAATTAAAACTAGCATTCAGCTATATAGTTTAATGGTTACTGCGAGAGGACACTGTATAGCATTATTTGTGCATTGTTGTTCTCCTTTTTATATATTAAGATATATGCTTCTTAACTGTGTACATGTGCGCAATAGTGCAGCAATTCTGTGAATACAATCTGTTCAGGGTTCTCATTAAGAATGTGATGAGCAATGGTGTTCCTAAATTGTGCACATTAATTTTAAGCAAGTGTTTTTTTAAACCTGCTAACATGACTGTAAAGTGCGCCAGATTGGAATCAAATCCATGGTGCGTCTTATGAGTAATATGTATTGCTGGGTAGTGACAGCGTATAATGTTATGCTTTCTATGATTAGCTCATGCTACTAATAGGGATGTAAATGTATTTATTCCAAGTTCTTTTATGTCCATTTTTCTATTTGTTCTAATCTATGTGCCTGTTTAATATGTGCAGTGTGTTTTTGCCCCTTTGCACCTTCTGTTACAAGCCGTCAGTGAGACCGGGGCTGGCGACGTGCACCCGCCGGCACCCGAGTTGCGCTGTGATTGGCTGGGCGGGCTGTAAAGGGATATTTAAGCCGATTAGTTTGTCGTGTAGCCACGCCCCCTGTTGAAGTCAGGATATGACGAAATGCGTCAGGGCGTGGCTTACGCGACGTAGGAAGTGACGTGTGCGCTCCACTTGAGTCAACTGCACAACCAGGAAGTAACCATCGTCTCCTGTGTAGCGGCGCTGACATCTCATGGTGAAGTTTACACAATCTCACTGCCTGCCTGCTTGAATGATTGCTCTCTTTTAAAGCCTATTTGATGTACGTATATTTATTGAAGGGGGGTTGCTGTTTTTACTTGTGGAAGGGTATACAGTCAATAAACGGGATTACGCTATGTGCACTTTTCTTTCCGTTTTTTGACTTATTATGAGCCCTGGAAATCTGTGACCCTCCATGAAGTGATGTTAACGACAAGCTGCTGGCAAAGATTTTTATTCGGAATGCTTTATTACTCCCCAATTCTGGTGAGTTTAACCCCCTAGTGGGAGAGTGTTTGCACCGGGTGGATTTCCTAGTGATCGGTGGAAGGTGCATGCTGAGGAATGTTTTCATGATCACCTGATTAATATTTGTGAACTACAGCCTGAACTTTACATCACTGCCCTTTATAAGGGACTTTCTCTTAAGGGACTTTCCTGCTACTGGATTTTCCTTCGCATGTGTTGTTGGCCACATGTTTTAGTTGCTCAACATTAGCGCTGTCTAGTGTGATGATTTAGTCTAATTCTGGATTATTTTCTAACACAGTGTTCACATTTACGTATTTTGTTTGAGACAGCTGCTTTGCCTTATTCCGGGTCTCCTCTCTGCTTAACGGCATAGTGGAGTCTAATTTTATATATATATTATTTATGAATGGTTTTGAATATTTTTATAGCTGCAAATTGATGTTTATTCACATTTATGCACTTTTGAATGTTCATTAATATTTATATACATCTGCATTTCGGATCAGCATAGTGACCTGGCGCTGAGTAGTGTTTCTGCAGGCCTGGTGAAACACTTGTAGTTTTTTATTTTCTTTAAGTTTTGGTATCTATTGGCAGCCGACCAAAAGATTTCGAAGTTCGTCAAACCCCATCAAGAGATCGCCTTTAAACGTTCTCGTTCGTTGAGAGATACTCTAGTGAGTAGTCACCATAGCAATCAGACTACCTTTAAATCTAAGTCACCGGGTACTTACCCATGCTGTAAGTGTAATTATTGTCCCTTTATTATAGAGGGGAAAAGTGTCATTCTCCCTAACAACAACATCTGGACTCCTAAACACAGAACCAATAGTCAATCAGTCGGTTCTGTATATCTAATGAAATGTCATTGCGGGGCTTTTTATGTGGGAAAAACAAAGCGCCCACTTTTTTGTAGGATTAGGGATCATGTGTCCCTGATTTCCAAACATAAGATGGAAACACCAATAAGCCATCATGTGGGGCTATACCATAATTTTGACCTGAAATATCTTGTTTTTTTCAGTCTTGAACACCTTCCCGAACATGAACGAGGTGGGGACATGAACGAGGTGATAACAAGCTCCTCCAACTGGAGACGAGATGGATCTACTCTTTACAGGCCACCGGGTCCCCTGGCCTTAATGAGGGGATTAGTTATAAGCCCTTTTTGTGAACAATGTCCTTCTTTATGACATGTCCACTTTTGTCTTGTTGAGTTGGTGTTTCCTAAATATGGATATCTATCTGGGTACACTGGCCATAGACTTGTTTCCATTCCATCATTTATTCTTTCATTTCTCAGTCACTCATCATTTTTGAACATCATGTGACTTTCAAATGCATACTATACCATGATCGGTATCTAACGGGCTGTCCCGTCTAAGGTTGCCTTTTGTTATTTATAATTTTGATTTTGAATAGGGAAAGTAATGCATACTGAGCTAGTTGTGATATCTTATATACTTTTATAACTATCCATATATAGATATAAACAATATGTGTAATTTAAATATTGTGATGCACAGTCATGACCATATCTAAGCTCAGTTGGGTTTTTTTTTCTTTTTTTTCCCCTCTCCTCCTCTCCCCTCATTTGCTGCTTCCTCAGTCCAGTGCCATTAGAACCCCGTATGGACGCCCAAGGGTGTGGAGTGGTGCTAGGTAACTCCCCTTTGGGGTGGTGCTGCCCCGCTGCACGACCGCATTGAGGTATCCTTTTGTCCCATGGCGCTCCGGTTTAACTGTGACCATGAGCCATTATTTACCACCCTTCCAATTTTTTCCATCCTTTTGATTCAGCACTGTCCCCAATGTGGGTCGTGGCGCTGTTCCTGGCTACCGGAAGTATCACATACTTCCGTGTTTTGGTATCCGGTTTCCGGTAATTCAGTCCATGGATCTTGGACCTCCCCTTTGCGTCCGCTTGGCGCTGGTGCGGCATGACGTCATGCGCTGCATTTTGGCGCCATGGGGAGGGATATTTAAATCCCACACATTTGATGTCTGCTTTGGCAGCTTGGGAGCTCATGTTGAACAAAGACGTCGGCACTAGGTAAATTCACAATGATAGATAGCTGGCTCAGTGTTTTGCTGCGTATCCAACTTGGAACTAAGCATTGTCCTGGATGCTTGTTTTCGGTTTTCTTTTTCTTAGATTACCATTAGTCATCTCTTCGCTCTCTTTGGAGCATAGGAGCGAACTATCTTTTGATGTTTCCCACCCTTGTGCTCCGTCTCAGCCGTGGAGTTCGGAATGTGATACAGCTCCTTACACAGCAGTGTGACATCTTTAAGGTGAGCAAATGCTCTTAAAGATTTAGAGACATACCAGATATATATATCTCTCACATAGGATATTGATGCATGTATAAATACACATATATCGTTTCAGAAACTATGAATTAGCGGTGCCCTCTTTGGACTTTCTTTTTGATGCATTTTCATATTCGGCCTTTGATCCGCATGAGCTCCCAATATAGACACTTGTTTGTTTTTACTGGATAAAGGTGAGTACGGTCCATTAACAAGGCGGTGTTGTGTACTTATGCCCCTCCTATCCTCAATACATGTTTTTTCTCATAATCTATTATATATATTGCAGATATCATTTTTCTATTTTGCACGTTTTATTAACTACAAAACATACATCCCTCCCTACGGGTGATCTGGCAACCTCTTTGGACTGTTTGGGCAGCAGGCTCTGAGGGTTCCCCCCCTTCCCTGAACACCCCTGATATTGCGGTCTCCCCGGAACTCATCATTGAGGTATGGAGTTGACGTAGGGGTTGTGTCTGTGGTAGTTGGGGGGTTTGGAGGTGATGGGTGAGAGGTGGGACTAGGTTGGGGTGGGTGTTTTTTTTTTTGTGACGGATGATGGAGTCATGGTTGTGCAAGCTACAGAGCTACTAACATGTATAAATGCAAATACTATGCTGTGTCATTTTAAATATTTCTCCTATGTAATTATTCTTTGTTTCTTTCTATACATCCAAGGTTGATCACATCATGTGTATTGTCATTCAATAATCAAATATCCTCGTCCATTTTCCTGATGAAGCCTTCCCGGTGAAACATGTTGAAATTTTTGGATGTGGGGTTTGGGGGTTGTTTTTGGTAGCAGCAAGCTACAGGGTACAGGGTGCCACACACTTCATTAGGGCATTAGAATACTGTTGTGTCCGAAAACTAAACAGTGCTGGGTAGGAAGACTGTATAAACCTTGACAGCACCTAATGTTTGTATGTTTACTGCAGACAGCACTGACACAGTGACATCAGCATATCTGTGTTCAACTACAGGGGGTGTTATGTGACTGTTCATATGGAGTGGATTACTGTAACTGGTCATCTTTACAGGGAAATAAGCCCTGACAAAACATATTCTTCAATCTTTCGACACACAGAGGTGTTTTTAATTAAGCTGGAGAGTGCAAAATCAGGCTAACTTCTGCAAAGAAACCAATCAGCTTCCATCTTTTATTGCAAAGGGTAAAATTGCAAATAAAAAAAAAATGATATAGCACAGCCTTCAAAAATTCCACTCGCCTGCTCGCATTTTGCGAGTGGAATTTAGCGGGCAAGTGAGGAGCAGGGGCGGACCGGGCTGACAGTTTTCTGGCTGATCGCAGCCGTAGGGCCGCTCTAATGTCCTGTAAAAAAGCCTGCACTGCTTCTGGCAGAAGCGATCAGCCAGGAAATAGTCAGAAGGAATGTGCATCCAGAGGATACAGTGCTGGGATCTCCCACTGCGACGCTGCTTGTATATGAATAGCCGGCCGATGTCAAACAAAGTCCCATTTGACAGCGCGGCTTTTCATATACAAGCCGCGTCTCAGTGGGAGATTACGCTTTGTCATCCGGCCGCCCGATCCTCACGATTCCTCCCTGGTGCACTGCTGGGCACGGATGACTGATGAGGCTGCACTTTTGGGCAATGATAGCTTGCACATATGGGCAATAAGAGGCTGCGTGATATGCTGCATTGGTGGGCACTGATAGGCTGTACTAATGGGCACTGGTATGCTGCACTGGTGGGCCCTGATAGGCTGCATTAATGGGCACTGGTATGCTGCACTGGTGGGAAATGGTATGCTGCACTGATGGGCACTGATAGGCTGGACTGATGGGCAATGATACGCTGCACTGATACGCTGCACTTTTGGACACGGATATGCTACACTGATAGGTATGGATACACTACACTGATGAGCAATAATGCGCTGCACTGATGGGCACTGATGGACTGCACTGATGGGCACTGATGAGGCTGCACTGATGGGCAACGATAGGCTGCTAATGGGCAATGATCGGCTGCACTAATGAGCACTGATTGGCTGCACTGATGGGCTGCACTGATGGGTACTGATATGCTTTATGTTAATATTGTTAAAGTTGTTCTTAATATTTATTTTTGGAACTTAATTCTGCATAAAACATTTACCAGTGTAATTTCATGAGATAATTTGCGAGGGCGTGTTTAGGGGCATACCTAGGGGCGGGTCAGGGTAGGGGTTGGGTGGGGCAACTGGTGGCAAGTAACTCTTAAGGCCTGGCTAGTGGCTCAGGACTTGAAATTTTGAGCCCTGATATAGCATATACAATTGCGACACAAGTGATATTGTAATTAAATGGTATTAAAAAGTACCTTTCCTTTTCAATCTGCAGCCACTGTAATTTTCTGAAAATGCAATGCAATATGGCTACCTGGGGGTCTTCTGTTTACAGAATGTCCCCCCAGAAACATAATTTCCTGCATGTGTAAGTGGCTCAGATTTTCCCAGAAGTCTGCACCAAGATACAAGTCAGAATTCCGTCATCCCCTGCAACAAAAATGTATTTTTTGGTGAAATACGCCCAATAGGGAATCCCATCTAAAGGGATGCAGGCCCAGCATTTTTCCTCATTGGAGCCCTGAAGCTGCTGCAGCTGATTGATAATTATGAAACCTCCTATTAGATTCACTTAGCACAGGGGCACAGAGGAACAAACAGTGATTTCTTCAGAATAACAAAATGTAGAAATCTGCAACCAAGTTTGTTAAAATCCTTGCATTGTACATAGACCATCCACGGGGGGGAATGTTTTTTTCTGAAAAAAAGTTGACTACCATACAAAGCTGAACCAGATTCTAAGTGCACTAGTACCCCAGAGGGATATTTAGACCCCTTTCACACTGGGGCTGTTTTAAGGTGCTTTAGAGCTAGAAACAGCCTCTGCTAAACACCTGAAAACTGCCTCCAATTTATTCCAGTGTGACTTTTCACACTTGGGCGGTGCATTTGCAGGACGGTCCAAATAGTCCTGCAAGCAGCATCTTTGTGGCGGGTTGGGATCACTGTATTTAGCGCTCCCAAAATGCCCTGCCCTTTGGAATGAATAGTCAGCACTTTCAAAGCACCTGAATAGCGATTTGAAAACGCCGGAAAACGGGGATCTTTAACCCCTTTTTTGGGGTTAAAAGCTACTAATATAAATATGGGTTATTCCCGCGCTATCAGGTATGGAAGCGGCTAAAGATGGAGCAGCTGCATGCACCGATAAAGGTAAACACCTGACCTTGTGGGTAAATCTGTAAATGAGTGGTGCTGCGCTAATCCTATATGCATGAACCAATATAACTTTAGTAATAGGCGTTGCTTGCGTAAATAAAATAGTGTGTGAAAAAATGTGCAATAATGATAATGGTAGGACTGGTAAAGTTGCTAACACAGTGGTAATTAAAATATAAATGCCAGCTGTGAGCCTGATATGAATATGGATACAGTATACAAGGTGACAAAAATATTACTGAAGTGAAAATCATATACTGGAACGTAAATGGCAGTGATAATAAAAGTAGTTGAAAACGTTGGTACTATTATCGATCCTAAATACAGTGCATACCAATGAAACTATGTACATCCAAAGCTTTGGGATATTAATGTGTATAGTGCAAGCATAAGGTGCAATGTGAAAATCTTTTTAAACAGTGAGGTAGTGACTAATTACTTTTTCCATGAAGTGCATAGTGTGCAAATATTCTTCAAATAAATAATAATAAGAGTCCCAAATCTTGGAGAAAGAAAATATCATACACAAATTATGTAAGACATCATATAAGAAAAAACTTTCACACGAAAAACAGTCTATTAAATAAAAAATGTGACAGCAACGTCCTGGCATGCACACGTTGCAATTAGAGTGCTAGGTGTATCACATCAAGTGCTTCTTCGTGTGCAGACACTCAGGTGGGTAATAGCCCCTTACCTTAGGGTAATAGGGCAAAAGCATGTAACCAGGAGAGCTTTTTATAGGATCCGCCTATAGGCTCCAGCGCGTCCCTCACCAGCCTACGTCCTAGGATGGAATTCCCTCAGATGTAGCCCGGGGGGAATGTAAAAGATAATAGTCAGGAAGAAAGCCAATAGTGTAATCCCGTTTGGTAGAATAAACTTCTTTTTATTAAGAAATATAGGTACTCACATTAAAATAGGTAAAACAGCAAATTAAGTCCGACGAGCGGCGAGCTCGTATGCCTCTGTAGTGTATGCAGCCTGTCTCGTCCCTACGCGTGACGTCACACCACACGTGACTTCATCAGGGGATGAATACAGGCTAGAAACGTGTCCTTAAATAATCTAATATTGGCCGGTATGAGGCGGCCATTTTCTTGGAGTCTAATGGGAGTTAATGCGGCGGCCATTTTCCTAGGGTTTATACGCCGCTACTTCCGCTTAGGAAATCCGTCTATGTAAGATGTCAGCTGACTAATTGGGCCAATGGGCGCTGTTCTGCCACTCAGAATATCTCGTACTGTCAGCAGAGAGAGGCAACAGCTGCCTCTGATAATCGGAGCCCTGCGGAGGAGAACTGGATGGGAATATTACGTAAAAGCTGTCGCTGGCTAAACGTTGATTTGAGCCAAGTGTCACACCCTAATTAAAACTTGGTGATACAAATAGTCAGGTCGGATACCACCCTATGTTTTAGATATGAGGGGCAAAGAGTATTAATAGGTGTTGGTCATAGGTGTCATTTTAAAGCCAGGGAAGAGAAAAGCAGCAGACACTATTGGTTCAAAAAGTGAGAGGTATATTACATGTGATAAATTACATACTAGTGAGAAAGAATTATAATTGACCGTAAGTTGTATATATACAACCCTTTTTAAAACTAAATTGTTAATATATATCAATACATAGTAAATCATGTGAAAAGACAATGTAAAATATATTAAAATAAAATATATTGAAATAAAAAATAAAAATAAAGATTAGCTCAAATAATACATTTCAAAAAGGGGCAGAAAGGAGACAACAGATGATGGCGGTGATCTTCTGGGGGCATATAGATTATGCCTCCTAATGGTGTCAATATGAGAATGGTATAGCAAGTCTATAGTTCAAACTTAGCTTTTTAGCTGGGTTTCCTGCCATACAACGTATGCAGGTTGTGTCTCTAGTAAGTGGCAGGGTTGGGAGTCTGGACATATGGACCATCGAAATAAATTAGTCACAATGGGTATCTTTTCATAAAAATGTAATAAAGAATAATTATTGAATTATATTAAAATTAATTAGAAAGTATATTTTAAAACATTTTTATGTTAAAAATATTTTTATATTAAAAATATCTTTAATTCGAATACTACAAAGTTAAAAATTAAAAATTAAAAGTTAAAAATCACTCAGGAAACAGTTTAGGTCAAACTCAATGTTTAGACCACGGAGCCAAAAGGTATCTAAGGTGAAAATCCATTTGGATTCGAGTTTGCTAAGGGTTCTCACCTTATGGCCTCCCCTCCAGTGTTTGATATATGGGGTAATGCCCCAGAAGCTCAAATGAGTGGGGTCTCTATTATGACAGGTTAAAAAGTGTTTAGACACACAGTGTTTATCATAGCCGTTAATAATATTTTTAACGTGTTCCTTGATACGGACTTTCAAGGGTCTTTTTGTGCGGCCTACGTACTGGAGGCCGCAGCTACAATCCAGTGCGTATACTGCCCCCTCGGTGTTACAGCAAATAAAGTCTTTAATTTCATGATTTTCTCCTGTACTAGTGGAAGTAAAATTGAACACTTTTTGGTTGGGGCGTTTAGTCCTTACACAGGCAAAACACCTTTTACATGGAAAAAAAACATTCCCAGTGAAAAAGGAAAATGGTTTTTTGGGTGGGTCTATGGTGTTTTTGACTACTATATCTCTAACTGTGGGTGCCTTTTTATATATAAATTTCGGTATTTTGGGGAGTATGTCTTGTAATTGCTTATCTGCCAGTAGGATATGCCAATGGTTCTTAATTATCTTTTCAATTTTTCTATAATGTACGTTAAAGTCCAGGATCAGTGGTATTCCCTCAACTGTCTTCTTCTGCAGTTTGGTTTTTTCTTCAATCAGTTGGTTCCGATCCAGTTTAGAAACTTCAGTTATTTTAGTTTGAATAAATTTGTGATCATAGCCTTTTGACATGAATCTCTCGCCTAGTTTTTCTGCTTGTTCAAAATATGTGTCTAATTTGGTACAGTTTCTTTTTATCCGTATTAGTTGTCCTTTTGGAATATTAAAAATCCAGTTTTGGTGATGGCAGCTTGTGGTTGGAAGGTAGCTGTTCCTATCCACTCCTTTAAAGTCTTTGTGCTAAATGTGGATCCATTAAGTGAGATCTCTAAATCTAGGAAATTGATTTTTTCTGTACTGATATCCCAAGTTAGTGAGATATTTCTATCATTGTTGTAGAGTTTCAGGAGGAATTCTGTTAGATCTCTTTCATCTCCATCCCACAATATAAAAATATCGTCAATATACCTTTTGTATATGACAAGCTGACTTGGGCGATCTCCAAAAACATTGTATTCTTCCCACTGTGCCATGAATTGCCCGGCTATGCTTGGGGCAAATTTAGCACCCATGGCTACCCCGGTCTGCTGGTGGTAATAGGATTTGTTGTACCAAAAATAATTATTTTTGAGGCTGAATTCTAAACACTTGATCAGGAACTTCCTCTGTGTGCATGGGAGTTGGGAATATTTTCTAAGGCCCCACTTTGTTGCTTTGCACGCTTTATAGTGGGGGATGATTGTGTACAAGGCCGAAACATCGGCAGTGGCCATGATCCATGATTTTTCTTCTCCCTGGATACTCTGAATAACTCGTAGCATTTCTTTACTGTCTTTAAGGTATGCTTCCGTTTTTTGGACCACCGGCTGTAAAAAAACATCTATGTACTGGCCCATCCTCAATGTAATTGACTCGATGCCATTGACTATCGGCCTAGGGGGTGGGTCAGTTCTATTTTTATGTATTTTAGGAACTGAATAGATTATTGGCGTCCGGCAAGAGTCTGGGATGAGGTATCTTGCTTCCTTTTTATTCAAAATGACACCTATGACCAACACCTATTAATACTCTTTGCCCCTCATATCTAAAACATAGGGTGGTATCCGACCTGACTATTTGTATCACCAAGTTTTAATTAGTGTGTGACACTTGGCTCAAATCAACGTTTAGCCAGCGACAGCTTTTACGTAATATTCCCATCCAGTTCTCCTCCGCAGGGCTCCGATTATCAGAGGCAGCTGTTGCCTCTCTCTGCTGACAGTACGAGATATTCTGAGTGGCAGAACAGCGCCCATTGGCCCAATTAGTCAGCTGACATCTTACATAGACGGATTTCCTAAGCGGAAGTAGCGGCGTATAAACCCTAGGAAAATGGCCGCCGCATTAACTCCCATTAGACTCCAAGAAAATGGCCGCCTCATACCGGCCAATATTAGATTATTTAAGGACACGTTTCTAGCCTGTATTCATCCCCTGATGAAGTCACGTGTGGTGTGACGTCACGCGTAGGGACGAGACAGGCTGCATACACTACAGAGGCATACGAGCTCGCCGCTCGTCGGACTTAATTTGCTGTTTTACCTATTTTAATGTGAGTACCTATATTTCTTAATAAAAAGAAGTTTATTCTACCAAACGGGATTACACTATTGGCTTTCTTCCTGACTATTATCTTTTACATTCCCCCCCGGGCTACATCTGAGGGAATTCCATCCTAGGACGTAGGCTGGTGAGGGACGCGCTGGAGCCTATAGGCGGATCCTATAAAAAGCTCTCCTGGTTACATGCTTTTGCCCTATTACCCTAAGGTAAGGGGCTATTACCCACCTGAGTGTCTGCACACGAAGAAGCACTTGATGTGATACACCTAGCACTCTAATTGCAACGTGTGCATGCCAGGACGTTGCTGTCACATTTTTTATTTAACAGACTGTTTTTCGTGTGAAAGTTTTTTCTTATATGATTTCTTACATAATTTGTGTATGATATTTTCTTTCTCCAAGATTTGGGACACTTACTATTATTTATTTGAAGAATATTTGCACACTATGCACTTCATGGAAAAAGTAATTAGTCACTACCTCACTGTTTAAAAAGATTTTCACGTTGCACCTTATGCTTGCACTATACACATTAATATCCCAAAGCTATGGATGTACATAGTTTCATTGGTATGCACTGTATTTAGGATCGATAATAGTACCAACGTTTTCAACTACTTTTATTATCACTGCCATTTACGTTCGAGTATATGATTTTCACTTCAGTAATATTTTTGTCACCTTGTATACTGTATCCATATTCATATCAGGCTCACAGCTGCCATTTATATTTTAATTACCACTGTGTTAGCAACTTTACCAGTCCTACCATTATCATTATTGCACATTTTTTCACACACTATTTTATTTACGCAAGCAACGCCCATTACTAAAGTTATATTGGTTCATGCATATAGGATTAGCGCAACACCACTCATTTACAGAAAAGCTACTAATAACTAGCGGGCGAAAAGCGGTGCAAAAGCCCTGCTTAAAGAGCGCTAAAGTGCTGCTAAAACGAGTGGCGCTTGACTGTTGAGGCGCAATGGGCTTAGGTCCCAATTAACATAACACAATGGGATCAAGTCCTTCACTACCCTTGCCCTTTACCCCATTAAATAAGGCACTTACAACCATTAGGTTGGAAAGGGCAAGGCCACAGCTTTATTAAATTCCAACACATAACATGTGTAGCAATAACTCTCGGTGGAGCTGCTGATTTAAGCGGGTCTGTTACCTTCACTCTGCTTCCCTCTGTTTCACCGGCACCGGGTCTAGGGTTCCATTGAGTTTACCTCTGGACGACACACGCACCAACACTGGAGTACGTTTTCAATGCTTTATTAAACACTTGACTTAGGAAATAGCAGGAAAGAGGCGGAAAGGAAACTGCAGAAGAAACTCAAACATCTTCTTGTAGGGTTCTTTAACAAATGTTCGGGTAGAATTCAGATATTGTATGGAATGCGCTCCCCTCGTGGGACACACTTCTTGCTCGTCTGGATAGGCCTCTCTCACCAGCCTAGCAGCCAGTACGCAGCACGAATCAAAGTCTCCGCCACAGACTTGCTTGGGAACAAAATCTGTACATTCCTCTGCCACAGGATGTATCAGATTTTCTGTAATGAATGTCAGTCACAGTGCCTGAACCTTTAAGCCAACCCAGCAACACTATGCTGTATAGTTACTTTCGGATACGTCCTCCAACCGAGTCACCAGGCCCCTCTATAGACCAGCACGCTGCGTGATCCCACCAAGACGGGTCCTCCCCTGGGATATCCTTGGTTGTCCAGCTTCGTCACACAGGACCGACAGCTCAGGACCATTCCTCAGCCACGGTGGTAGGCCCCAGACAAGCCTCTGGACCCACCCCTGCGCCACAGTATCGTGGGCCTCCGGAACGGAGGACCACGAGGTAGCTCCTTAACACATACCTTTTGGCCAGGAGGGCCAGCAGGTGGCTGTAAAACGAACCCCAAAATATGGCGTCTGTCCCATAAATACAGTACATATTTGGGGGGCACACCCTACAATGCGTTTAAATTCAAGATGGTGCTGCTATAAGACCTACAAACAGTACAAAATATTTTACAGCGCACACATACAAGAATGACATTTCCTCTAAGGCTAGTTAAAAACACCTGAACATATTCCAAAAATACGGGGGTTTGGTCACACTATATGGTCATATAGTGCTAAGCCCACTTACTGCGACAAAGTACCCCGAATTAATGGGTCCTACTCTAGTAATAGAATGGAAGATCCTTTGCCTCAACCATGGGAGCTGAACTCCTCTATATGGGAGAACTGAAGGGGATACATCCTATACACTGGTGGCCACTAAATAAGAGGTAATGAGGAGGGGGAGGGGTGCTCCACCCCAAAAAACCTGGTCAGGGTCTATTCCAATATACAAGTACATATTTGGGGGGGCACACCCTACAATGCATTTAAATTCAAGATGGTGCTGCTATAAGACCTACAAACAGTACAAAATATTTTACAGTGCACACATACAAGAATTACATTTCCTGCAAGGCTAGTTAAAAACACCTGAACATATTGAAAAAATACGGGGGTTTGGTCACACTATATAGTGCTAAGCCCACTTACTTAAGTCATAACTCAATGTGTCACCACTGTGCTCATAAAAAAGAATACTAACCCCTAAAAGCTGCCAACTTAAATATAAATAAATCAATAAAGTGTTTTAAGGAAAAAAACTGTGGCGCTGCATATGTGAATCCGTGATGAAATTCAAAATAATAAATAAAACAATAAGTAAATATAGTGTCTTATCAGAAAGAATTGCAAATGAAATCTCCACACGTGAAAGTGTCCAAAATTGAATCAAACACAAAGTCCATGCATAATGATAAGGTCCATATGCAAAAAAATCTTCTTAAACCAGAACAATATGAACTGTAAATATCTTCCACCACACCAAATGTGATTGTGTTCCACTCCCTGTTGAAATTGCACTTACCAGAAGGATATGTTTAGTTTATATAAATGGTTTGCACTATTACACTATTGGAGGATTTTTATCATTTCATGTTCACTGGTGGGAATCTCCTCCCTTATTGAATGCTGCTGAGAGCCTAGGTCTGATTATACCCTGGGGGTTTATAACAGCTTGTTTGCCGAGCATGAGAATGCAAGGCATATCCTTCTGGTGAGTACGATTTCATTCAAGATTTTTTGCATATGGACCTTATTACTATGCATGGACTTTGTGTTTGATCCCATTTTTTGGACACTTTCACGTGTGGAGATTTCATTTGCAATTCTTTCTGATAATATTCATTAGACACTATATTAACTTATTGTTTTATTTATTATTTTGAATTTCATCACGGATTCACATATGCAGCGCCACTGTTTTTTCCTTCAAACACTTTATTAATAAAAATTGGTAGCCTGAGAAGTCCATATAATAGGGAGCACAATCTGGTCCATGACTCCCAGAGATCAGGAACAGCAGCAGATGACATATATGTCCCCAGGCTGTGGCGCTACAATAGCCTGCGTCTTCTGTCAGACCAGACTGAACCCAGACCATCACTTTCATGTCTTTCTTGCAGCCTTCCCTGCAGTCTTCCTTGGAGGCTGTGGCTCTGGAGGTGAACTTGTGGCAGGAGGAGGAAGAGGATGGGTGAGCGCACATAAATGCATGTTATTAGTCATTTGCCCCTCAACCCCTTATGAAGGGCCTGAAAAATAATCTTCTCACAGATGAGGCATTGGCCCTCCTCCATTTTGCAGCTACATAGCAGCCATAGGCCTCTTCAGCGTTGGGGGGTGTTTTCAGGGCTGCATTAGCTTCCTTAATAAGGCCCAGTGGTGCCTCCTCCATGTTACTCCCCTTCCTGGCCCTTTTTGTTGTAAGGTAGAGGGGAGGCACCTGGGATTAGGTGAGGCTACTGGGCCTGACCACCTCCTGGCTGACATTTACCCCCACCTCCTGGCTGACACTTACCCCCACCTCCTCCTGTCTGCCACATTCCAGAGCCTCGTCCTGGCTGAGGTCTTCCTGTTTATGAAAAAGGGACATAGTTTTAGTTTTTGGTTCATCAATCACACACAATTTTCAGCTCATGACTGTTGCAAATTGAATGTTAATAAATAGAAAAGATTATCTGTCAGGTCATCTTGAGGCTAGGTGACAGATGCACTCTGTAGGAGTCGGAAGTGCACCGCTAGGTAGTGGACCCTAGGACTGACTGCTGCGGATTGAACCCTGGGAGTTCAGGAAGCAGGTCTACTGGATCACTAACACAGATCCCACTGGGAGCTAGAGCATAGATTCCCCAGGGCGCAGAGTCTAAGAGCCAGCAGGTGTTCACCAGAGCCCCTAGTGGTGAGGATGGACTGAGCTGCAGTCTGGCTCCAGGTCGCGGCCCCCAGGGTCTCACAGCTCACGCTCACGGTAGACTACAGGATAAGAGGAAGGAGGCAGCAGGCTGGAACAAGGAAAGTAAGGGATAAGCCAAATGTCAGGGCGACTAGCAGACAAGGATAAACATAACACACCAAAGGTCAGGGTCACAAGCAGACAGGGGAAGTCGAGAACAGGCAGTCGGTAACTGGAATCAGACATGGGAAACACACGTTAGCATCCGCACAACTGACCGGCTGATCCGATCAGGTGTGGGGGACTTACATAAGCCGGCCCGTCCACATTGCCAGCTGGACATGAGGAACGCCTATTGCAGCCATTCCACAGTTATGAGGTACGTCTATATCGCTCCCCACCCCTCGGCATATCTTAGGCACTCTCCGCCCCTCTCCCTAATTTAGTCCTATTTATCCCATCCCAGGATGCAATAACTTCCTGCCACCTACTATCCCAACCTGCATTACTCATCTGTGTGAAGAGTATTTGTCGCTGACACCCACACCAATCTGATTAGTTTTCTAGGTAAGCCCTCCTTTTAATCACTGTCCTTACCCCATATATCAGTCATGGTATTACCTTTTTTTAATTATTACACAGCACCCGTCCTTAACCCTTCATTATTTTTGTAAACAAACATCTACAACCTCCATTTTCACTCTGAGTATCTCCTTCCAAGATTTTCCAGGCGTTCCCCTCTTTTCTACAAACTTGTTTTTAAATTGTAAGTCTTTGCGGCTTTAATGCCCTATTTATTGATGTGGTAGTATTTCACTCATGCGCAATAAATTGTATGTGATACATATATTTTTTAGCTCTTCCTTTGTCCAACAATTCTTAATCAAAATTATATCCGATTGCCAGATCATTTGTAAGCCCCCTGCAGTCATAGATACGGTGCAGCCTGATCTGCCTCCAGCTTTCTTTGTTTAGTTTTTTACTTGTTTTTTTGTATTTCTGTGCATAGATCCTCATCATTGCAACAGGCTCATATTATTCCCTGATGAAGCCAATGTCTTGGCGAAACATGTAGGAACTGAGCTTTTGTTTTGAAGGCCGTCTCCACCTGGCCCACTCCACTGCATTTAACATTGTAAAATTGATGTATAAACTGCATCTAAGATTTTATTTATGCGTTTTTTTGTATGTGTTGAAATTTGTTCAATAGGGGGGAGATGGGCGGAGCCTAGCGGAGCAGACATGCATTGTTAGAGCTCTGCACCGCTGAGGAGAGAAGAGAAGGACAAAGCGGAGCCTGCAGGCTCAAAAGGTATCCATTTGAACCTTTTTGCCCCAGGGAACAAACTGTGAAAGTTTGGGCAGGTAATATGGTACTGGGAGGAAACCGTGGCAGAAATAAAAATCACCTCACAAAGAGCTCACAGGCACTCACTGCAACTAAAGCAGCTCCAGTCACCTCACAAGATACAGCATCAGGGCACTCTCACAGACAGAAAATGTCACAGCAAGACTCTCCGTTTGAGTCAGATACAGAACAAATCTTCTCACAAACTTCTCCACAAGCCTCCTCAGCATCCCCAGTAATATTATTACAATTTGAAAAGATGCTTCATAAGGCTTTAAAACAAACCTCAGACCAAATAACAAACAGCCTAACCAAAGAAATAAGAGAGCTGGGAAACCGCAC
Organism: Lithobates clamitans; assembly: GCA_037952925.1. NCBI lineage: Eukaryota > Metazoa > Chordata > Amphibia > Anura > Ranidae > Lithobates > Lithobates clamitans. The sequence continues at coordinate 1,419,963 of JBBGZY010000615.1, read as the reverse complement.
CGCAGCCTTAGAAATAAAAATGGATGAAATTGAAATTACAACCCAAGTAAATATAACAGAATTGGAACAATTAAAAGAAGAGAATTTAATACTTCAAACTAAGCTCGAAGATTACGAAAATAGAGCCAGACGTTCAAACTTGCGCATAAGGGGAATACCTGAAACTGTGACAGACCTGCAATCTACTATTACTGCTCTATTACAAGAACTAAAGCCAGATATCCCTATTGAACGTTTAGAACTGGACAGAGTACACAGAGCCCTCACAGCCAAAAAGAAAGATGGACCCCCACGTGATATAATCACAAAATTTCATTATTACAGAACGAAAGAACAAATACTAATTGCTGCAAGAGAAAAAAAAGGAACTTAATTTTCAAGGACACAATTATCAAATTTTTGCTGACCTATCCCAACTTACTATTACTAAAAGACGATCCATGAAACCCCAACTAATGGAACTGCAACGCCACAACATTATGTATCAATGGGGCTTCCCCTTTTCAGTCAGATTTAACTACCAAGGTACAATTTACAGAAGCAGATCAGCAGATGAACTACAACAAACCCTTTTAAAATTAAATCTGACAGAACCCACAAGCAGCAACTCTCCCACACGCAGAAGAATGACATCATCTTCACCTTCAGGAAGCACTCAGAAAATTTCAGAACAAAATGGGAATCATCATTCTCACAAAAGAGGCCGTTATGCCACATTATCCATGGACCAAGAAGATTCAATGGACTGACATCCTAATTCCTGATATCTCTTCATTTATTATACTAAGAGATGGTTCTCTATAAAAAACCTGTATTTATAACTGAATGTAACTGCATTCTGATAGTCACACACTGTGTGGGATCATGTTACATTCCAGTTATATTTCTTATTACTTCTGATTCATATAGCCTTAGAATATATAAGTGAAATAAGGAAATTCTTGTTCAGTTATATATTATCAGGTAATAACAATAGATTTATTACTTTTTAGGACAAATATGTTCAATAATCCAGAAGTAATGGAAGCTTTTTCTTTCTTTTCTTAAAACAAATATATTATTACCTAACTAGTTCCTAGAATTATGTTTTTGTTTATTCTAATCTGAAGCAATACAACCTCAATTTTATGAGTTAACATATCTAAACAGTTACATATGAATAAAATATGTAATTGTTTACTCTAAAAGGGTTAAAATCCCAAAATAATTCAAACTATCTTCATCAATACCAAAGTTATTAACAGTACCTTTCTAACTGAATTATTTAGCCTAGGGCAAGACTAACCATATACAACCACCCTGGAATAAATAATTTCAACAAAAACTATATTCTGCACTCCAATTAATGAAACATCATTTTGATGTTTTTTGACATAGCACTTCTCTCTTGTAAGCGGAAGATCCGTGTACCCCCATTAGCCCTCCTCATTCTCCCAACCATATTATGTGGGAGTGTGACGAAGGCACTTATTCCCCTGAGAGAGATATTTACTCTCTTTCACGGGTAAATTGTGATTACTTGCAAAAAATAATTTATACAATGTATCATCTAATCTCATATGTTTTTTGTTTACTCTTTACTCCAGAATTCACTGGTTTCTTTTCTATCTATTCATCTCTTCAGTCCACACAGGTTGATCTGCGCAGTCAGCTCTGCATAACAAAAAGTAAGTCAAAACTATTTGATCTGTTGCTATGGCACCACTGAATATACTTTCCCTGAATGTTCAGGGAATAAATGTCCCTCAAAAAAGGACCAAAGCCTTCCGTACTTTTCATAACAAGAAGGCTCACATAGTATGCCTCCAAGAAACACACTTCACCAAAGATTCTACTCCAAAATATATTTCTCCTTTTTATCAACAAATTTACACGGCTTCTGCCTGTACCAAGCAAAGGGGAACTCTAATTGCATTTCACCGATCCACACCATTCACCTTATCATCAGAAATTAAAGACCCAGAAGGTAGATACCTGATACTCATGGGTTATATAATGGATACAGCAATCACGGTGATTTCCTACTACGCTCCTAACAAACAACCTACACCATTCCTCTCACATATACTACAAGTGATTAATACACACAAAATAGGAACAGTGATAATGTGTGGGGATTCGAACCAGGTCCTCCTCCCATTTCTAGATAAATCACCTTTTACACCATCCAAAATAACCTCTAGATTACCTTTTTCTCAACTTCTTTCCAAATACAATCTGGTAGATTCGTGGAGAGAAAGTAACCCAATGAAAAAGAAATTCACTTATTTCTCGCACCCTCATCAAACCTTCACCAGAATAGATCATATTTTTCTAACAATAGGAATGATACCAGAAATTATTGCATCATATATAATTCCGATTCCGTGGTCTGACCATAATGCAGTATACACTACTATAGCCTCAGCCATACCAAAAACGCATGACCCAACGTGGTACTTACCGGACATAATGCTCAAACACCCACTACATCAGATGGCCATTGAACAAGCTTTAAAGGAATACATATCAATTAATAATACAACAGACATCTCCCCAATAACACTGTGGGAAGCTCATAAGCCTGTCTTGCGTGGTACAATACAAAGACAAATGGCACTATTTAAACGGGAACGCAAAAATCTAGCAAAAAAACTAGAATTCAATTTTAATGCAGCCTACATATCATTTCAAGATAATCCATCTCAGAGTACAAAATCTCATCTGGAAAAATCTAGATTGGAATACGATCTATTTCTCACTGAGTCAGTTGATAAATCCCTCAAACGCTCCAAACACAATTTCTACATGAATACAAACAAACCAGGTACATATTTGGCTCGGGCATTAAATTCAACTAACAAATCTTTCAAACCAATACGTTTGAAATTATCAAAAAATGTTTACACTTGTAATCCAGTTAAAATAGTCCATAAATTTCACTCACATCTCGCAACTTTATACAAGACAAACAATGAATTTAATCCTACAGAGGCTGAATCCTTCTTCTCAAAAATAACCTTACCTGAGTTATCTCAGAATTAAAAAAGCAGTTTGGATGAGCCTATAACTATAGATGAAGTTGCTAACGCCATAAAAGACCTAAAACTTAACAAAAGACCAGGCCCAGATGGCTACTCGGCTTTATACTATAAAACATTCTCAGAAATACTCTCCCCCATTCTCACTGAAACTTTTAACAAACTTCTAGATGGACATTCTTTTCGGCAAGAAACACTAATGGCAATTGTTTGTATGATCCCAAAACCCCTTTCTGATGATACTTCCTGTGTGAATTATCGACCTATCTCGCTGTTAAACCTCGATATTAAATTATTAGCAAAAATAATAGCAAAACGCCTCAATAGCATTATAGGAAAATTAATACATAGAGATCAAGTAGGCTTCATGCCAAATAGACAGGCAGGCGATAATATACGCAGGGCAGTGTTATTGGCACATATTACTAAAAAACGGAAAATCCCTTTATGTTTTCTATCTCTCGATATTAAGAGGGCATTTGACACAGTATCCTGGCAATATATGCAATATTCATTACAAAAATGGGGTTTTGGACCCCACTTTTTAACATGGATCAAAGCATTATATAATAAACCCAAAGCCTATATAAAATATGCTGGATACAAATCTGATGCCTTTAATATCGAAAGAGGTACCCGACAGGGTTGCCCATTATCTCCCTTATTATTTGCCCTTATACTCGAACCCATGGCCCAATACATCAGAACAAACCAAACTATAACTGGCATTGAAGTAGGAGGTATTACACACAAATTATGTATATTTGCAGATGATATATTACTTTTTCTATCATCACCACAGGTCTCTGGTCCTAACTTAATACCAGCTCTTGATGGATTTGCAGCCCTATCCGGCCTTATGATTAATCCTAAGAAATGCCTAGTGCTTAATATTTCACTCACAAACATGGAATTGATCCCGGCTAGGGCTGCACTCCCATTCACATGGGCAGAAAAATCAATCCCATATCTTGGAATTCATTTAACAGCATCTCATTCTGACTTATTCTCAACCAATTATCCTCCTGTATTAAGACAGATCACAAATCTAATAAAACAATGGTCGCAACTTCCTTTATCCTGGATAGGGAAGATTAATGCAATCAAAATGACTATTCTACCCAAATTGCTTTATCTATTCAGAGTCCTCCCTATTCCAATTCCTTCCTATTTTTTGAGAATAGTACAAAAAAGAGCAACTTCCTTTATATGGGGCTCTTCTAAACCACGTATACCTATACACACACACTACATCTTCCAAAAAATAAAGGAGGCCTGGGATACCCTAATTTTACTAACTACTACAGAGCAGCACATTTGGCCAGTCTGTCCAAATACCATGCAAAACAGGAAATCCCATTATGGCTATTTATAGAGGCTTCAGAAAATGACCCTCTATTAATATCAAATTTATTATGGCTTGATCCTAAAGACCGCTTTAAAATTCATAATCCCATAACTAAACACTTCTTATCTCTATGGGATAAACTAAAAACCAAATATCAGTTACAATCTCCACACAATCCTCTCCTTTCTTTTATCAGAAATCCGGCCTTTTATCCGGCATGGATCTACCCAAATTCTTTTAAAGCTTGGACAACATCAGGCATTCAGACACTAAATGACTTCATAGCATCTAAATCATTCCTTTCATTTCCATCGCTTAGAGAAAAATATGATCTACCAAACTCTGAGATATTTAGATATCTCCAAATCAAAAAATTCTATATACCATTCCTAAAGGGGGATACACCATTATCCCAATTATCCATTTTTGAATCAATCTGTACAAAAGATCCATTTGCTAAAGGTACAATTTCATCACTTTATAATCAATTATATGGAGTAGCAAATCATAATAGACCCTCTTACGTTCAAAGGTGGGAGGAGGACCTGGGACGAACTTTAGAAGACACGGACTGGTCTAACATATGGCTCACATCTAAGTCATCTTCACCCAACATCTTAGCACTGGAGACAAATTATAAAGTCCTAACTCGCTGGTACCTTGTACCCGCTAGAGTGGCAAAATATTCACCTAATACCTCAGCTCTTTGTTTTCGAGGATGCCCAGAAATAGGCACATATTTACACATATGGTGGACGTGCCCAGTAATCCAAACCTTCTGGAAGGAAGTCTTTGTGATTGCATCTAAAATATTTAAAAAAATAATACAACCAGATCCATATTTAACTTTACTTAATCTCAAACCGGAATGGTTAACACTCTCTCAATTCAAACTTATGATCCAACTAGTAACGGCTGCAAAACAAACAGTGGCCAAGGCATGGAAATCTCCTACATTGGTACTAGCAGAAACAATTCACAGAATGAATAATACAATGTCCCATGCTAAGATGGTAGCCATCGATCAAAATCAAATTCCAAAATTTGAAAAACTTTGGCATCCTTGGATAAAACAACAGTTCCTGTCAAACTTCAATGACTCTGTCCTGTTGCCATGGTAACAGATTAAATGACTTACAGAGACACCCATTCTAAAGCTTCAAAGAGAACTAAAAAGAATAATAAACTGACGAGCGGGACAACCTTGTGGACCATACCTCTACCTTTCAACCCTTTTTCTTCTTTCTCTTTCCTTTTCTCCAGCTTATGATTAAAGCTCATTATCAGAATTTATTTGACCTATATACACTCTACTCATTTAAATACCTACAAAAGTAACTAAGGAAATGATATATATCTTTAATTTAGGTTTACGTGAACCCAATGTTTAATATTTGAAATTTCATGATATTCACCTATATAAACCCTACTGTAAAACAATGAGCTTACTTTATAGATCCTTGTAAACTTAATTTATGTATCTTTATAATATTGTATACTCAATAAACTTCTTTTGACAAGGAAATTTGTTCAATAAAGTATTTTTGTAATTTTATCGGTACTACTCTACTTCCATATTTTTCCCTGGCACCGTTATAATCCCTCTGTTCATTCCCTCCACTATTCATTTAATCTTTTTGGGATGAGGTGCCGTATCTAATGTAACCTATCTAGCCATACCTTCACTTCCTACACACGAAAGCTAACACACAATGCTTGATCAGCACTGCTGGCTTGCAGTGCACAGGTTAATATAGGGTTCCCTTATAGGAGCTGGGGTGGAGCCATGCTAGAGGAGAGATTATAAAAGCAGTCAGGTGAGGGTCAGCTAGTCTCTAGAGATGAACACATGGAAACAGGTAAGCTGACAGACTTTGCATAACCATGACACTATCATTCTGAGCCCAGCATTTTTCATTCTTGTCACAATCATTTTTGGCCCCTACTGTCTATTGATATGTAAAACACTTTTTGTTAAATCATTTACTTGCTATCAATAATAACATCTAGTTAACAACAATAATTTTCGGACAATAAATATGTTAAAAATAGTATACCTGGCTCCAGCTGGGCTCCTCAACTTCTTCCAGGATGGAAGGCCCAGGTTGGTCCTTAGAAGCCTCAGCTGGGGTTGAGGGAAGGGTGGATGGAAGTGTAGAAAGTGATTCCCTGGCTTCAATCTAGTCTTCCAGAAACCGCATCCTGTTGTAGTACCACAGACTGGGAACATACACATCCTTTGCTGCTGCTCCTGATTTCATGGAAGCCTGGACTTTATTAAGCTCCTTCCTATATGTGCTTCTCAAGCTACCAATTTTCTTATCCTCAAACTCGATGTCTGTGTCGGGGACCTGCGTCTTCACAAATTGCAGCAGTTTCTCCAGCGATGCCTTCCTAGCTGGTTTATTTCAATATAAGGAGTTTTTAACCTCCCACAAATTTCTCATATCCCTGTATTTGTCTACGAACTGGCCCATGAATCCAGGGTCTTTGAATTGTTTCATATTTGCTGCAAGACAAAACACAAGACAAAAACACTAATATCAGGCTAAACTCTCCTAACCTTATCCCAATATAGGCCTCAATCTCGAATCAGTATATGCCACTGATGTACCAAGATAAAAGGTTACCTTTGTTAGAACATTCGGCGCTTCCGGTCCGCCTTCCTTCGAACGTAGGTACGACACACATGTGTTTTATATACACTGCGCATGCATGAAACTCCGCCTGCGTCGCCCACCCCTGACATTCTTTCTAGAATATTCCTCGCCCCTTCTCTTTCTTCGCAGTGGGAGAGGAACATGGTGGAGACACAGCAGGTGCATAATAGCAGTAACAAGGAGTAAAGCTCAGAGTCAGAAACGTCCTGATCCTGCAGGAGATTTAAGGCCTCAAATATGGTCTTTGTAGAGATGGTGGAGATGGTGGACATCACTGGTCAGACCTGAAATTGAGGGAGCAGGATCAGTACAGAAGGATCAAGAAACTGCTTCTAAAAAGTAAGTAGTTGTCGTGTGTCCCTATTATTATTATTATTATTATTATTATATTATTATTATTACTTGCATGCTGCTCCATGTGCTTTTCTTTACTGTTGTACAGTTTTAAATGGCTACTTTCATGTTCGTGGGTACAGTAATCGGTCACAGTAAACATTGTTCATTTGCCAACTAAATACAATGTTTTTGGCAGATACAGGGTTAACTACATTTGGTCATGCTAATTTGTATTAAAAGAAGTTTAGGACAGAAGTTTCTGGCCTCAAATATCGGTGTGCTAAGTATACCTTTTGTTTCATTCTCATAGGGGAGAAAAGAGTTGGGATGTCTGAGGACACCAGGAACCCCCCACCTCCTGAAGAAGGAGGAGAGGTGGATGACGTGGTTGAAATTGTCACCACAACAGGTCAGTGTCTGACACCACAGATTCAGGTAATAGAGGTATGCCTGCATATTCATAATACATGGTGTGTATTTTTTCTTTTAGCCGATGTGCATGTTGTGGAAGAACAAGCTCCTCATTTCACCAGTGCAAGTGCACAAATAGTAATCCAGGAGATAATGGTATGTAGTCGGGATTTAGACATCATAAAACAAAAAACCAATGAGGTTGAACAAAAACTGAAGAACATGATTGATGTATTAGGGAGAATCTAAATAACAAGAAAATGCCACCATATGAGATTTTTTTTGATACATTTTTTTAAAATTTTGTCGCATTTTAAAAGCCAAATTTTGAAGATGCACACAGTGTGTCAACATGTGCTATCTGCCATCAGGGGATATCAATGTACACCTTTTGTGGGTGCAACCCCTTCCTCGCAACTCAAGTAGGTGAGAGGAAGTGGTTGCACCCCCAAAACATGTCCATTGATCCCCCATGATGGGAGATAGCACATTTGACATTAGGCATGGGATCAGGAGGGAAATCCCCAGTTTGACTCCCAATTTGTGTGCATCTTCAAAATTTGGCTTTTACAGGGGTGACATCACCCCATCTGATGAAGGCAAGATCAACACATTTTTGACACTATAATGTCTGATCTTGCCTTTAGTTTTTCAATGTTGAACTTTGTAAGTTCCTGAGTTGTGTATGTTATTTTTTGAAACATGCTTGTTTATGTACTAAAAAAAAAAATTCAAGGTAAAACTTTATAAAACCAAGATTTTTTTTACACAAAAATGTTTTATAACACACATGTGCATGTGCATGGAGTAAAAGGTTTTATACTCAACAATGTGTGGCTTCTTCTTTCAATGATCAATACCAGTTTTTGTATTAGGTTGGTGTTTACAGTGACAATGGGTGTTATTTAATAATGGAAAAACCACTTGGCACTACAAGTGCACTAGGAGAACCGAGGAGACAGCTAAAAGAAACACACACAGTAAATCAAAATCCAGATTTTATCAGATAAAACTTTTTTTTCAAATAGAAAATATTTACAAATTTGTTGGCATAGCAATGGCCCCCTACCCGTAAAATAATCAACATATTTTTGCCACACTTCGTGGTCGCTTTGGGGGGGGTAAGCCAAGAATGGCTAGCCTCCAGGGCCGTAAGTGTATTTTCAGGAAGTCCAGCCTCAGGCCCAACTGAGGCAACATAATTAGGAGCATTTCTCTTCAAAATTTGGCATTTACGGGGGTGATATCACCACATCTGATGAAGGCAAGATCAACACATTTTTGACACTATAATGTCTGATCTTGCCTCCAGTTTTTCAATGTTGAACTTTGTAAGTTCCTGAGTTGTGTATGTTATTTTTTGAAACATGCCTGTTTATGTACTATAAAAAAAAATTTCAAGGTAAAACTTTATAAAACCAAGATTTTTTTTACACAAAAATGTTTTATAACACTCATGTGCATGTGCAAGGAGTAAAAGGTTTTATACTCAACAATGTGTGGCTTCTTCTTTCAATGCTCAATACCAGTTTTTGTATTAAGTTGGTGTTTACAGTGACAATGGGTGTTATTTAATAAAGGAAAAACCACTTGGCACTACAAGTGCACTAGGAGAACTGAGGAGACAGCTAAAAGAAACACAAGCAGTAAATCAAAATCAAGATTTTACCAGATAAATTTTTTTTTTCAAATAGAAAGTATTTACAAATTTACTGGCATAGCAATGGCCCCCTACCCGTAAAATGATCAACATATTTTTGCCGCACTTCACGGGCACTTTGGCTAGCCTCCAGGGCCATCAGTGTATTTTCAGGAAGTCTGGCCTCAGGCCCACCTGGGGCAACATAATTAGGAGCATTTCTCTTTAAAAAGTTGTGAAGTATGCAGCATGCTAGAACTATGTGGTTCAGTTTGTACTCTGCCATATTAATTGCCGTAAGAAATAGGCGGAACCGGCTGACCATTATCCCAAAGACATTCTCCATGACTCTTCTGGCTCTGGCCAGCTGGTAATTAAAAACCCTCTTCTCCGGGGTGAGGGTCCTCTGGGGGAATGGCCACATCAGGTGATCACCTAGACCGAATGCTTCATCAGCGATAAAAACAAATGGGAGTCCTTCCACATTCTCTTCTGCAGGTGGCAATCCCAAGCCACCACTCTGGAGACGTCGGTAGAACTCGGTCTGGGCAAAGACTCCACCATCCGACATCCGGCCATTCTTCCCCATGTCCAGATATAAAAATTCATTCATCGCCTACACCATAGCCATCAACACGATACTATTGAAACCCTTATAATTAAAGTAGTATGACCCCGAGTGGGGTGGTGGTATGATATGGACATGTTTCCCATCGATTGCCCCTCCGCAGATATGAAAGTCCCACTGCTGGGCAAATTGGGAGCCCACGGTCTGCCATTACTGTGGCATTGAAGGAAACTGTGGAGTCAAAAAAGAAAAAAAAATATTAGTACTTTTGCACATAACATTGCAAGCAGATTAGACACAAACATTCTTGGCCAACATCAGTATAACATTTATTTTAAGGAGTATTTAAAGACAAAAAGATAAGGTCCACTTATCAGATTCCTCACCCCCTCTGATGGCCCATTGGAAAAATTTCAGGGGGGGAGGGTTATAAATGAGTTTGGGACCCCCAAAAAAAGCCTCTGGCACTCTGCCTGAATTTAAGGACAACAATAACATTTGGACACATTTTAGGGGGTGTTTAGGGTAAAGCACTACAATGCAGCTGACAAAATACATTGTTAAGTGACTAGGCTAGGTGTGTATGGGGCCAGGATAGCATGCTGGAGAGGTTAGTGAAGGCAAATATGCATGTAGGCCAAAAAAGAGCATTAAAAGTTTACATCATGCATGGGCACAAAGGGGACATTCACAGCATATTACAATCATGGTAATTAAGGAATTATGAAAGAAATGCAAAACATTAGCATACATGACATACATAGAATGTGATTTTATAGGAGAAAACTTACCCTAATATAGTCCTTCCGCAGGACCTGAATGATGGCAGAACAGGTCTCTGGAATAATGATCCCCAGAGCCTGGGGGGAGATGACGACTAGCCTCTGTATGGGAGTGATGGCTTGCCGCATGCAGGTGTCCTGCTTTGTAATATAAGGGGACAGCAAAGGCAACAGACGGTGAAAAATGGGGTCCGTCATCCGGAGAAAATTTCTGAAATCATAAGGGTTATTCTCCTGGATCTCCCGCAACAAAGGCATATGACAGAATTGGTCACGCTGGAGTAACCAATTCTTCGTCCATGAACTCCTCCCCACCCTGTTCATGGACTGGGCTTGGGTCAAAGCAAGAACCCCAACACCAAGCCCCCACACAGCACGAACTCTACAACGAGTACGTAACCACAACATGGCTTCAAAATGGTCAGCTGGTCAGAACGAACTAACAGAACGCACTGAAGAACAGAAAGGCCTGTGAAGAGCGAGTTGAAAATCAGAAACGAGCGGACAAGAACGCACTGGAAAACAGAAACGATTTGACTGACAAACCCACAAGCACTGAAGAGCAATAACGATCTGAAAAGCACAAGGCTAAAAAGCGCGAATCATCTCTCACCAAACAAGATAAACACGAGATTAGCAGAAGGAGCCCAAAGGGTGGAGCATTGGGTATTGAACTTCCATTTTATAGTGCCGTCATACATGTTGTACGTCACCGCGTTCTTGATGGTCGGAATTTGGTGTGACTGTGTGTATGCAAGACAAGCTTGAGCGGAATTCCATCGGAAAAACCATCCAAGGCTTTTCCAACGAAAATTCCGATCATGTGTACGCGGCATTAGTGTGCTATAGTGTGCTATTCTGATTCTATTGTTGGTGTAGAATATCAGTTTAGTGTGAATCTAAGGATAGTTCAGTGTGAGTGTAGTGCGACCACCATTTCTCTTTCCATTAGTGTAAATGTAGGGATAGTTCAGTCAGTGTGAGTGTAGTGACCTTTAACACAGTATATCTCATTCCATTACTGCAAGTTTAATGCCGTATATTTTAGAGCATTATGTGCTGTATAACGCAGTACATTTCTGTGCGTTACTGCATGGTTAACGCAGTATATTTCAGTGCGTTACTGCAAGTTTAAAGCAGTACAATTCAGTGCGTTACTGCAAGTTTAAAGCTGTATATTTTAGTGCGTTATCTTCCATTTAAGGCAGTATAGTTCAGTGCATTACTGCAAGTTTAACGCCATATATTTCAGTGCATTACGTGCCGTTTAACACAGTACATTTCTGTGTGTTAGTGCTTGCTTAACGCAGTATATTTTAGTGCTTTATCTTCCATTTAACGCAGTATAGTTCAGTGTGTTACTGCAAGTTTAACACCATATATTGCAGTGTGTTACCTTCCATTTAACGCAGTACATTTCTGTGCGTTAGTACACATTTGAGACAGTATATTGCAGTGCATCAGTGCAGTTTTACTGCAGTATAATACAGTGTTTCAGTGGAGTGTGTCTGTGTAGTAGTGAGTACTCAAGTTAAAGTGCACCAATCTGGGAGGACAACAAGGAGAGGCAGACATTCCCATGGCACTGTGAGGGGGCCAGCAGCATATGTGTCCACAGGCAAAGGTGGAAGGGGTCAGTCCTCAGGCAGGGCATAATTTCCTCTGTTTAGTGATGTTGCCCGTGCTATCCAGCCACAGCATGCAGAGGAGGTGGTGGACTGGCTTACTAAACCATCCTCATCCTCTGTCACCCAAGCAGAGACTGGTGCACAGTCCACTGCAGCTGCCAGAGTGGCTAAACCTGCCTCCTTGTCCACAGCTATTCCTGCCATATTAAACAATGATAAATAACTTGCACTAGAATATATAATATAATGACATAAAAAACATGGATTGCAGCTGCTGTACACAGTGCTAATCACCCAAAAAACAGTAGAATCACAGTGCTTGCAAAAAATTTAGCAAATTGTGAAATAATCCAAAAGTGTATGATACTGCTAATGAAGTCCCAAATAAAGTGCCCTTGTGCTCCAATCTTTATAAAAGTGCTGAAGTGCTTAAAAAACTTCACTCTGTGATGTGGCACATACCCCTCTTGCGTACCTACTCAGCCGAAATCATGGACTCCCAGCTTTTCAGCAGACACCACAGAGCCGAAGACACAGTGCCACAGTGAACATCTTGAGTCCTGTTGAATCACGTTGGGGGGAGATCCCTACTGGACTGTGTCATCTATCCATCGTCTGATTAAAGCCTGTTTGACCCCTAGACTGAAAAGATGGGAGTCCATGATTTCTGGTGAGTAGGGACACAAGAGGGGTCTGTGCCACATCACAGAGTGAAGTTTTTTTAGCACTTTTATGAAGATTGTAGCACAAGAGCACTTTATTTGGGACTTTTTTGGGACTTCATTAGCAGTATCATAAACTTTTGGATTATTTCACAATTTGCAAAATGTTTTGCAAGTGCTGTAATTATATCTTACTATTCCTGCCATAGCCCCAGCATCAGGCATGGAGAAGTCAGCTGAGTTATTTGAACACAGCATCAGCCACTTGCTCCTTGATGATGTACAGCCATTACTTGATTCAGATGTTGGTTCTAAGGTTGAGGTTGAGGAAGGCAGGAACAAGAGCCTACAGAGAGGGGAGAACACTGGTACACAAATTGGCAGTCATGTTCCCCCCGCCACAGCATATTGCCAAGTTGTCTCCAGTGGTAATGAGGATGGAGGAGATGATGATGATAAAGTCACTGACGTGACTTTGGTGCCAGATAGAGCAGAGGAGGAAAGTGAGGGTGAGGCACAACTCCAACGAGGCAGCCATCATGGAAGAGTAGAGAGCAGCCACCCTATTTCATCACATTGTGGAGCTGTTATCTCCCGGCCCACTTCCCACAGCTCAGCTGTTTGGGCCTTTCGCACTGTTGCAATTTGCAAACTTTGTCTTAAGCACATCAAGCATGGCAAAAACACCAGCCATTTGGGTACCATATGATTGACAAGGCATTTTATACTCCCACCACTCAGCCCGTTGACAAGAGCACCTGAAAGCCACACAAAAGGGGCGCAAATCTGTTCATCCTCCTTACTCACCTCAGTCTGCACCCACCTCATGACCTCTCAGCAGCCTGCAGTGACAGGGATGATGATATAGCGCAGGGTGTCCCAGTTCCTCGCAGCACATCTGCCAGCAGCACACCACCAGCTATAGACTATAGCCAGCAAATTTCTCTGCCCCATCTGCTGCAGTGAAAAAAAAAATACAGTCACTGCCACCCCATCCCCAGCGTCTAAATGCAAGTTTGTCAAAGCTGCTTGATCTAAAACTTCTGCCTTTCTGTCAATTTGATTCTGCCCTCTTCCGTTAATTTGCAGAATTGTCAGGGATGGGCTCAGCCCTTCCTTCTCAGCTGTCGGTTAATTGCCAGCTCCAATCTTTTCCACAGTGACTCACCTGATGTTGATATCCTGTTCATAAGTCCCGCTGGTTACTTAAAGGGGTTGTAAAGGTAATTTTTTTTTTTTTAAATAACAAACATGTTATACTTACCTTCACTGTGCAGCTCGTTTTGCACAGAGTGGCCCCGAACCTGGTCTTCTGGGGTCCCTCGGCGGCTGTTTGCGGCTTAATGCGAGCTCCCTCTCATGGTGGTTAGTTCTTGCGGGCGCTCTCCCGTGATACAGCCGGCAGCTATAGCCGCTCACTGTATCACTTGGCCCCACCCCTGGCGCGCCGCGTCATTGGATGTGATTGACAGCAGCGTGAGCCAATGGCTGCGCTGCTTTCAATCCATCCACTGTAGCCAATCAGCGGTCAGGCTGAGCGGCAAAATGGATGTCGGGAGCGAGCGTTTGACTTTCGAGGGGTCAGGTAAGTAAAACGGGGGGGCTGGGGGCAGCGGTATTGTCGGAAGTTTTTTCACCTTAATGCATAGAATGCATTAAGGTGAAAAAATTTTTACCTTTACAACCCCTTTAAGCTGTTCAGTTCGGTTCCTTTCTGGTTCCTGATCCTGCTTGCTGTTCCACTACACTGATTCTCCGGTTTCCTGATTTCCTGGCCTGTCCTGAAGTATGCTAATCTCTGGCTGATCTCTGGCTCCTTGATGTCCTGGCTTGTCTGCCTATCCGGTCCGGTTACCGAACTCTGTCTATGATTTGACTATGTTGCTCTGTTTACCTTTTACTATTATTATTATTATTATTATTATTAATAAACAAATGTAATTTTAACTGCACTTCTGTCTCGGTCTGATGCATGGTTTCTGACAAGAATGTGCTGTACCACAAAGGCAGGTTCCCAGATGCTATTTCTTTTCATGTAACGCCATTCCAGCTCTGTACCATCACGTGGAAGGCAATGTTGTGGCATCATTTGGCAAGGCAGTCAGCCGCAAAAGCCCATGTTACTACCGAGACGTGGTCCAGTAAGCATGGTCAGGGACGATATATTTTGTTCACAGCACCCTGGGTAACTCTGCTTGCAACTCGGAAGGATGCAGGACAGGGCTCAGTGCTGCAGCTTGTTTTGCCCCCATGTCTCCATACAGCATGTACCCCCTAAGCGTTCAAGGAGCTATTCAATGATTCAGGTTAAAAGGTGCCATGCAGTGCATCAGCTGGTGTGTCTAGGGCACAGGAACCACAACGGAGCAGAGATTCTTGCAGCTCTGCAGGAACAGGCCCAGAGGTGTTTCACGCCATGCCAGCTGGAGCCAATAATGGTGGTGTGTGATAATGGCACAAACCTCCTGTCTGCCCTTAGACAGGGAAAGTCTAACATGTCACATAGCACATGTACTCAATTTGGTGCACATGCAGCAGAGGGCCATCAGTGAGTACCTGTGTGAGTATGGCACAACGACAGGCTCAGGCCAGCTCTGCTTTTTTCCCTGGCTGCTCATAAAGGATACTTGCACTGTCACCATTTGAGGAGGAAACAAGGATGGTGAGCCTTGACAATGCATGCATCAGTGACACAATCCCTGTTGTGTTCCTGCTGGAGCAGACTCTGCTAGGCATTATGGACAGGACACTTGAGGCAGAGGAGCAGGAGGAAGAGGAGGACTTCCTTTCCTCTCAAGGCCCACTTTATGCAGACACTATTGTTCCTATGTCACAGAACACACAAGAAGATAGGGAGGAGGAGGAGGATTCTGGCAGTTTTGGAGGCATTGAAACAGAGGAAGACATGCGTCAAACAGTAAGAGATGGATTTCCATCCACAGAACCCTTAAAAGTAGTACATGGCCTGGAGGAGGCAGTTTCATATACTATAATCCTCAGTGACCCTAAGGAGTCTGCTTCTCATGCCTTCGCAAATTTGCGGTGCATGGGCTCCCTCATGCTTCAAAGCCTGCGAAAGTACCCAAGAATAGGTGGCATAAAGGAGAAAGTTCACTATTGGTTGGCAACCCTCCTTGACCACAGTTACAAGGGGAAAGTCTCAGAACTCACCCCGTCCCCACAGAGAGTGCAGAAGATTACATTTCTTGAGGACACCTTAAAGAGGAGTTTATCTAATGCTTTTCTCGACTCTGGTAGGTTACAGTGTCATGGAAAATGTAATTTTGAGGCTTCTGTTGGTGAAGAGAGAAGTAGTGGAGAAGGCTGCTGCCTAAGTGATGCAATTCACAATTTTTTAGTCCTCGCCACTCAGGGCTGTCAGCTTCCACATCCTATCGGCAGTGTCTGCATCACATGGTGGATGATTATCTAGGGGCAAAAACAGAGATGGAGAGCTTTCCAGTCGACTATGCACTGGCTTACTGGGTCATGAGAATAGACCACTATTGAGCTGCTGGCCTGCCCTACATCCAGCATGCTTTCCAAACGGGCATTCAGTGCTGCTGGAGGTTTTGTTACTATAATAGAATACGTCTGTCCACAGACTCGGTGGACCATCTGACATTTATCAAAATTAATCAGGATATAACAACACAAGAGGATATAATAATAACACACAAGAGTTATAATACACAAGAGGTATATTAATACACATTAATACACAATATGTAAGTTGGGCTATATGGGTAATAGGGAGATGAATTACAAGTGCAAGGGGATGTAATCATAAGAATAGAAGAGAGGGTCAGGGGCTGGAATTAAATATCATTAAATAATGATATTTGAAGCGCTTCACAATGTGCATGAAAATGAATATATAAGAATAAATATAAATAGTCAAATAAATCCAGCGGTGAGTAAAAATTCCTAAAAAATCCAGCAATCAAAATAGTGTAAAATTATAAAAAATTAGTGACACCAAATGTGTAAAAATTTCACATAAAAAATCCACATAAAAATAAATATATAGGGATGTATTCAGAAGGTTCAATTATACAGGTATAGAATTCTGATTGGTATAGAGCTTTTGATCACTAGCAAAGCTGTTTAAAAACACTTGCTTAATTAAGGTGCTCATTGATAGTACCAATGTGTTTTTTGCTTCTATTCACAACCAATGTGAGAATCATAAACAGGCAGATAAGAGAAAAAACCAATCATTGTGCAATAGTTAGAATACCAAGGTACACAGGCAAACTTCAATCCACTCACGTGTGCCTTATAATGATAAGGCATATGCAGGTTTTACTATAGCAGTCAGCCGCCTTAGACAGGAGCAGATTCAGTGCAGTACACTGTGTGAAACTGCTGATCTGCACAGAGCGTCCTTGGCTCCTCCCACGCCTTACATCACAGTCACGTGACTTTTTCAAGGATAATACAAGCTCTGACGGACTCAGCTTTATAGCACAGCAGCAGAGTGGTTGCCATGGCTACAGCATGAGTTTGTCATCATTCTGCTTCCTGCATAAACTTCAATCCTGTTAAAACCTACTTTTATTAGACATGTAATTCATATGAATATCGTTGGTTTATCAAAACCACGATTCAATGTGTAAAAAACGCAGTGTGTAAAAAGTAAAAAATATATATATTGATATCTCTAATCACGTTTACTTCTTCAACTCCCTCCAGTGGTCACAATTGGTATAACATCTCACAGAGGGAGTATATGGCAAAGCATTGTCTCTAATGGTTTTGATAATTGACCAGTGCCCCATGATATCACAAAAATGGGGTATCCACATGCTCTGCTCATAAATGTATGGAAAACGGAGTAAACAAGATGACATGATATATATATATATATATAAAATTTATAAAAGTTTTATATATATTAATTAAATATCATTATCTTCTGGGACCTGTGATGTGTCCCAGAAGATTGCAGAGAGGGAGGGGGAGAGGTGATCTTCCTTCTGGCGCTTCAGCATCAGGGAAGGAAGCTCCTCCCCAACAAAAAAATTACATGCCAAATGAGGCATGTCAGGTGGTCACCAACAATTAAAGCGGAAGTTCCATTTTTGGGTGGAACTCCGCTTTAAGAGGTTTTAGTTGATTTTTTTTTGTTTTTTTTTTCTTTTTCATCCTCTCCTGCCTCTTGGTTTACTCCTCTCTTTGGGTGTCTGTGTTATGAGAGTGGGTTATAAGAAATGGATACCCTCTCAATGTCCCTTAATGTTAAATATCCCTGAAAAGCGATGTATACGTCTTCAAGACCTGAAACAGTTAGGGGTTGATATAGCATTTATTCAGGAAACACATTTTAAGGAGAACAGTCTTCCTCTGCTTAGAAATAGAACCTTCCCAATGGCCTACCATGCTACTAACCCTATCGCTAAGATGAGGGGGGTGTCTATTCTGATTTCTAGTAGGATTCTATGGTCATGTTCAGAATCTCTCGCCCGGAAACGGATCTCTTGGTCACTTCATGGAGCGAGATTAGTGGATGTGTGGCGTCTTTTTCATTCTGGGGAGAGAGACTACTCTTATTATTCAGCCCCACGTCTCACATAAGACATACTCTTGTATTGATTATTTCTTTATCCCACATACCACATAAGACATACTCTCGTGTTGATTATTTCTTTATCCCACATAATCAATTGCATTCAGTAGATGAAGCCCTTATCGAGATGATCACTTGGTCAGACCATGCGCCAATCTTTGTGAAATATAACCTTTCAGATACCCGACTCCCCAGTCCTGCGATGTGGAAACTCAATGAAAGCCTCCTACGGGACTCTTCTGTCTTGGAGGATGTCCTTAGAGAGGTGACATGGTATTTCCAGGTTAACTATATGCCTGATTGTGACCCCGGTGTTATCTGGGAGGCCCACAAAGCAGTGATACGGGGATATCTGATTAAACATGGGGCCAGGATTGAACGAGAGAGAAGCAAAGCTAATATCTTTATTAACAGACATCCACCAACTAGAGGCCTTGCATAAACAGGCTCCCACCTCAGTTGTGGAACGGGACCTTTTGACTGCCCGTAGACAGATTACAGATTTACTTTTGTATAAAGCTAAAAGGGCAATACAATTCTGAAAGAAACAGAGCTATGAACATGGTAATAAATGTGACAAACAACTAGCCAGCTCCCTGAGGGAATAGCAATGAACGACATATGTTTAAATGATTATGGAAGCTGAAGGCAAAAAACATATGCTGCCTAGAGAAATAGCTCAGAGATTTGGTGTCTTTTACTCATCTCTTTACAATTTACATTCAAACCCTCCTAACTCTGGTGGACGATTACTTGGAATGCCTAGTCTTATGCCTACTGCACTGCAAGAATTGGAAATACCAATTACATTAGATGGAGTTCAGAAAGCAGTGAATTTGGCAAAAATGGGTAAGGCTCCTGGCCCAGATGGCTTTACCGCTTAATATTATAATCTCCTTTTCCCTATCCTAGGACCCCATCTTGTAATCTCACAGAATCTTTGAAATCCCTAATTATGGTATTACTTAAGGAAGGTAAAGATCCACCGCAATGTGGAAGTTATAGACCAATATCTCTTTTAACCCTTTCGCTTCCAGGCCCTGTGCTCCATTTTGTACACTCAGGTGGCGAGACCATTTTTGGAATTTTTCCATTGCTTTTTTATATTTCACTTATAGCTTTTAGAATTTGTAAAAGACCCCCCAAACCATATGTTTTCTGAAAGACCATGATCACTAGAATAAAAAGAAGGTGTTACTGATTTTTTAGACCCCACGGTATTTGCGCAAATGTTTATCAAACCAATATATTTGCAAAAAAATACACTAAAACCATTATTATCAGATAAAAACACAGTAAATTTTACAAAATTCCTACTAAATATAAAAGCTTAACCTCTATTGAGTTAAAAAATAACAAATATTTGTAACTTTTAAATTGCGTCTTTTTTGAGAAATTGTGATAATTGAACAGACGCAAAAGTGAAATATCCAAATTTCTCAAAAAATCGGAAGGTTTTCATTTTTCTCTTACAGCTTTCAGAATTTGTGAAAGACCCCCAAAACCATATATTTTCTGAAAGCATATGATCTCTAGAATAAAAGAAGGTGCTAATGATTTTTTAGATCCCGCGGTATTTGCGCAAATGTTTATCAAACCAATATATTTGCAAAAATAACACTAAAACCATTATTAGCATATAAAACAAAGCATGTTTACAACATTCCTGCTAAATCCCTACTAAATATAAAAAGCTTAACCCATATGGAGTTAATAAATGACAAAAAAAATTTTTTAACAAAAATTTTTTTTGCAAAATGGTGAAAATTGAACGTACGCAAAAAATGTAAATATGCAAATTTCTCTAAAAATCTGAAGGTTTTCATTTTTCCCTTACAGCTTTCAGAATTTGTGAGAGACTCCCCAAATCATATATTTTCTGAAAGCACATGACCTCTGGAATAAAAATAAGGTGCTACTGATTTTTTAGGCCCTGAGGTATTTGAGCAAATGTTTATTAAAACAATATGTTTGCTAAAAATACACTAAAATCATTAATAGTGCACATAAACACAACATAACTTACAAAATTCCTAAAGTGTATGCCCATGGAGGGCCATGTTTACCCACACAAGAATGCACAGGTGTTCCATTCATCCCCGTACAGGCAGTCCCATTTATGTCAATTGGGATGCAATGGCTGCACAGGCATAGCTGCTGTTCCCAATCTGACATCCGTGTGGGTGTGGGTACATGACCCCAAATGCAGACAGTGTGAGCTCTGGGACATGCATGCGGACCTACATGGATGTAAAATTTGGAGCAATGGCTCCGTTCGTGCAGGTGCTACATCCCAAATTAAATCATCGGGACTGCCTGCACAGAGATGCACGGAACACCCATGCATCCCTGTAAAGGTACGCTGTGTATGACCTGTGTGAACAAGGCCTTAGGCCCCATTCACACAAGCACACCTATCGGATCTGCCTGTCAGTTTTTTAGGTGGGCCCAATCGGACCACTGTTTGTTCTCTATGGAGAGGCTGATGTAAATGGACATGTGTCCATTTACACCCACCTGCATCCGATTAAGTCCAGTCTGCTAAAATAAGAGGGATGGGTATACCCATCTAGCAGATCGGATTGGATGGTATTTGATGGAACTGGACAGGCGGTTCGCTTCCATCCGACCGTCCCATAGAGAATAGCGAGCTGTGTCCGCTCTACATCAGCGGAGTGGATGCGGACCTGTCATCTGCCTGCTCAGCAGGGATCAGCAGGTGGTGGGAGGGGAAGGAGGGATGCCGCTCAGAGCAGCTATGGATCGGGGGTGTGGGGGCAGTTGGGGGGTGATCTGACCGGCGGTGGGGGACACATCTGGATCCCCCCAAGCCCCATGCAGCACCTGAAGCTGGCAGGAGCAGCAGAGAAGGGATACCGGCTAATGATGGTGGCTGCGGGAATTTGATTTGGGGGGGTCGGATCGGGTGGAGGGGGGTAACAGTACAGTACACCGTACGGACTTGGTCACCTGCAGACACTTCTGTAGGTCCATACGGACTTGGCAGTGAAAGGGTTAAATGCAGATCTGAAACTTTTTTCTAAGATCCTGGCGATGTGGCTCCAACAATAATTACCCTCCCTGGTCTATTTGGATCAGGTAGGGTTTGTACAGATGCGGGAAGCATGGGAAAATACAATTAAGACATTAAATTAAATACATGTAGCTAACTCATCTAAAACCACATGTGTATTTTTGGGGACGGATGCAGAAAAAACTTTTTTGACCGGGTTAACTTGCATTTTATGTTCACAGTTTTACCACATGTAGGGGTGGGAAATAACATGCTCCGGTGGATTTCAAGTATTTATACTCAACCAACCGCTCAGGTTAAGGTGAATGGAGTTCTGTCCCCTCTTTTTAAGGTTACCAATGGGACTAGCCAGGGTTGCCCACTGTCGCCAATCCTATTTGCCTTGTCTTTGGAGCCTTTACTCTGTAAGATTCGATCAAACCCAGACATTATGGGTTTGTCAGTTGAAGGAATGCAGTATAAGATCTAGGCCTATGCCTAGATCAATTTATCGAAATTAGAAGCTATGGGAATTGTGATTTCTAATGACATGTTGAGATCGCTGAAGTCTAGCTATAAATTTAAATGGTCAGACCAAGCTCTGAAGTATTTGGGAACTCTTATCCAGGCAGATCTCTCACACACATATAAGCTCAATTTCCCACCACTATTACACAAAGTACGGACTCTTTTGGAGAAATGGCAGAACGGGTTTCACTCTTGGTTTGGGAGGTGTAATATTATTAAAATTAATGTTCTACCAAAGTTCCTGTATTTCTTTAAGGCACTACCCATTGGTATACCTAAATATTATTTCAAACAGAAACACTCTCCCCTTACTGTATTCATATGGGCACACAAACACCCAAGGATCAGAAGATTTGTGCTGATCTTACCTATACAACACGGCGGATTAGCTGTACCTGACCTGTACAAATACTATCAGGTGGCTCTTTTGAGCCACCTGATTGATTTGAGTTGACATGGGGACTTGAAAATATGGCCAGGCCTTGAGCAGGCACAGAGTAGTGCCTTACTACAACGAGCCTCTTGGTGCTTCAGTGCTCTCCTGTCTATTACTAAGACAGACCCATTGATAGGACCTACCTTACGTATGTGTTTTGGGCTTATCTCTAAAGGCAAATTATCGTCAATAGACTCCCCATTGCTCCCCATTTTGGGGAACCCACAGTTTGAGCCTTGTCTGAGAAAGGGAAGTTTTGGATTATTGATAGATCAAGGGTTTTTCCAGGCTTCTCATTTTGTGACATTGGGATCATGGCCCAAGTTACAGTCGATGATATCAGGATCCACACCATACCAACTGGATTTTTGGCAAGGAGTGTAGCTGAGGCATTTTCTTAATACCTTAACTTCCTTAAGTGCTAATGAATGTAATCTAACACCATTTGAGGAATATTGTAACAGGAGTGGCTCACTTCCTCAAACTCTATCAAAGATGTATGCACTGCTGGCTGTACCCCTGAGGGATTTTCAACTACCATTTTTTAGGAGGTGGGAGATGGACTTGGACCAAGTCTTTTTGGAGGAGCAGCGTACTAATATATTATATAATATATTTGAATCCTCAATTTGTACAAAAATGCAGGAAACAAACTTTAAAATTCTGTCTCAGTGGTACTGCACCCCAGCTTTCCTATATAGATGCTACCCGGATATATCAGATAGCTGGTGGAGCTGTGGGGAAGAGTGTGGGACATTACTGCATATCTTCTGGTCTTGTTCCAGAATATAGGACTTCTGGAGAGAGGTCCAGAGAGTTGCTCAAAAATTTTGCGACCAAGAGATTCCTGAATTTTTGGCTTTCTTTTTATTACATGATTCTAAAATTCTGGCTAAGTCATAAAGGAAATCCATTTTATGCCATCTTCTGTACGCGGCTAAATCATGTATTCCACTTACCTGGAAGCAGACACAACCTCCATCTGTAGGAATGCTCTTAAAAGTGTAGAGGATTTGAATCGTATGGAAGATCTGGTCTGGACAGCCCAGCAAAAATGAGGGATATATCTGAGAACATGGTCCTTATTGAATCTTTTTATTAACACAGAGGAGGGAAGAACCCTCATAGATGTGAACTCTAATAACTGAAAAAATACAGATGCTGATTTCAGGTTCCCTGAATGGGACTGTTGACTGTTTATTTGAGGGAAGGACACAGGTGAGGGGGGGGGGAAACAAGACGAGATGTTTTGAGGTGGATTTCCTTCTTTTTTTTGTTTTTTTGCTAGGGGTTTTTGGATTTTGGGGTGTTTTTTTTTTTTATTTTTTTGAGTAAAATGGGAAGGAGGAGATGGTTTGACATTTATGATTATATACGGAGACTCTCCCAGAGCCCGGAACACTTTTAGGGTCCCGGACATGGGGTTGTGTTTCTGAATGTATGACTGGCATGGATGACTGGCAGGGAAAATGAACCTAATGTATAATGGTTTAACAGATAGGTATCAATACACTGTCATGTAAGTTTTTTTGTAAAATGTATTCCTTGCTTTCTTCCAAAATAAAAATATATATTACAAAATGAATCAGTCCTGGATTACCAGCAGCTATGAAGCCCCTCATGCCGATGTCGCTGATTAAGTGTTTTTGGGATGTGGTATCTCTGCAGGACTTCTAGGCTGCCTAGCATTGTGGGTGTTGATTTTATCTGGAAGATTTTTTTTGGTGTAGGTTTCATGGGCACAATTAACACCCAAAAAAAGACCAATTTTTCTGCACCTGTTTGACAAGGGCATATCAATTAAATTTTGGACAGCAAGGCCAATTCTTGCTTTCATCAAGAGTACCTGTATAAGGTTATGGTGTGAAAACACCACTAACACTCAAAGACCATTTTTTCCGTACCTACTACTTCTATCCAACGTCTGTGGAAGAGACACCAGAATTTATCCCAAAAATCTCTAATCGTGTTCCCAGTGTACTACATTGTAGCAGCATCATACAGACTGGCCCTGCAGGGAAAATGTAATTTTTTTGGCTTTATAAATGCAATTATTTCTGCAGCAGCTTCTATACACAGTACAGATGTGCCACTTTACAGGTAGACTAAGGGGAACCCCCAGGCACTATATTGAAAGGAGTTTTTCATTTTTATGCTTTCACTTTAAGCATCAATAAATCACTGCTCATTTAAGAATTATGTTTTTTAAAAAGCAGTCCCTGGACCCCATAACCATTATATGCCCAATTACTTGCATATAAGCCTTCAAAATGGGCACTTTTGATTTTTCACATTCGGGTTCTATAGGCTTCAATTGGGTTCACTATTCAGTTCTGAACTTTCGCGATGTTCGAAAGTTCTGGTGTGAACTGAACTGGGGGTCATTCGTCCCATCCCTATTGCTCAGCTCTTGCACACCCTGCTAAATGAACGATCTGTGCAAGCTGATGGTAAATTACAAGACTATCAATGGCTGCGTATAGAGAGAGAAGCTCATGGACAATGTTTGCATTGGAAAACATTGAAACTACAGAGGGGGATGGGGGCAATCTCCTGGAGGGGAAGACAGGAGCAGGGTGTATGTTAATGAGGTCAGCAGGTGAACTACTTCCTTCTACTGGTTTTCCCATCTCAAATACTAAGACCCCTTTCAGACTGAGGCGTTTTTCAGGCGCTACAGCGCTAAAAATAGCGCCTACATAAAGCCTCAGCTGCAAACCCAGGGTGAAAGCCTGAGTGCTTTCACACTGGGGCGCTGCGCTGTCAGGGCGTCACAAAAAGTCCTGCCAGCAGCTTCTTTGCAGTGGTGTAGGAGCAGTGAATACACCACTCCTGCACCGCTCCTCCACCGCTCCTGCTATACAGCCACCAAAGTGTCGGAGGATTTGCAGGAGGATTTATCCCCTTTAGTATAGTGCCACTTTACCGCTTACTCCCGGGGTAGCGCAGTGTGCAAGGGGTCTTAATTTCAGTACAGAGAAGGAAGTAATGGAAGAGTTTTTTTTATGGAACACACTGGAGGCTGAGGTAGGGTGTGTCCTAAAAGTGAGAAAAAGCTTTTTCTTTTCTACAACAGAGGTAAATTAAAGCGGAGTTCCAGCTGGACCCATGTTTATTAAAAGTCAGCAGCTACAAAAAATTGTAGCTGCTGACTTTTAATAAACACACACTCACCTGTCCCATGGTCCGGCGAAACGGCCGCCCGAAGCCCCCATTCTCTCCCCCGCCTGTCTGCAGTGCCGGTGTCTTGCCGAATAAGTTCCTTCGGCGGATAAGTTCCCCCCTGTACTGCGCAGGCGCAGCGGCTGCACAGTACCAACTCCTGACAGCCGCCGGAGATAGCCGAAGCTCAAGATCGACAATCAGCTGTACACGGCGCCTGCGCTCTGGGTCCAGGTTCCTTCCCTACCATCCAAGTGGACCTAGAGGGGGAATCTAAAAGAGCCAAGCGCAGCGAGGCCGTGCCCGAAGCGTGGCGAGCGAAGCGAGCCCGCGAGGGGCCCTCTTTCAGCCACCGTGTACAGCTGATTTTCAGCTATTTCGCTTCGGCTATTTCCACCGGATCCTACTGCGCAGGCGGAACTTTCTCGGCAGAACACCGGCATTGCAAGTGTGGGAACACAGCTGTGACAGCTAGTGGCTTCACAGTCGGGTGTGCACTGCGCATGCACGAGTCCCACTGCATGTACTGAATGGCCTGTCAATCTTCTGGGACCTGTGACATGACCCAGAAGATTGAAGGGAGGGAGGGGGAGATAAGGAGTCACCTAGGCAGCGCAGGCAGAAGTGGGAGCTGAGCACCTGTCAAAACGGAGCCAAAGGTGCACGGCACTCCTGTGCAAGCCGCTCTGCAGCCGCAATGGAGATATGTGAACCGGCTCCATAGAGAGCTGGTCACAATCTCCTGTCATGCGAATTGGATGGGGGAAAACCCGCATCCAATTCATATATGTGTGAACCCAGCCTTAAGCGGAAGTTCCACTTTTGGGTGGAACTCCTCTTTAACAGTATATTGGTAGAAAGGGGAGTTCGAATTTAGAAAAAGAAAAAGTCAATTTAGCCTTCAAGCTTAACCTATTAACTTTGTGAGGAGATTTGTGCTGTAACTTCTGCCTGGAAAGAAAATAGAAGAAATATTCACATGCAATATTTTATATATTTCTTTTATATATTTTTTTCCTAGCAAAAAAGAAAAAACATTATTTTACATTGTACTTTTTAGTCCTGGTAATACTTTAAAAAAAATTAAAAATTAATTTCCCCTAATGTATTTTTTAATAGATAAAACTGCAAGTAGATGTATAGGTGTACAAAGTAAAGTAAGGCAATATAATAAAAAATCATGTGTAAAACATTTCACTATATGAACTATTATACTTCATAATGCTTTTCTTGTAGAGTTTCTAAGCAGTTTACACCTATTTCAGCCAAGCCAATACAAATAGCCCTGGCACAAAGACCTTAATGGGATTTGTTATTTACTGTTGACTACCAATTTCAAGGGTTAGTAAACATATTTACTTGCATGCGTACACCTAGCAGCAGAATATCCAATATAATGATTCATTACACTCTGATTAGGGAGCTCAATCTGGCGTTAACTGCTGTTAAGTTGTGGGGATGAATGCTCATGCAAAGATTTTCCTTTCATACAGCAGAGCTCCCAATGTTCACACAGTTCAGTAAGTCTATGAATCAAACAATGTTCTATGCTGCAGTCCCTAATGAAAATACCAGTAGTAGGAAAGCTGTGTACTGTTGGGATTATAAGAGAGAGATCAATGTGTTACGTCTGAAGAAAATGTATTTTATTCCTTATATATATGGAATCAGCATTGTAATAGGAAACTGTTTCAAGTATGCATGGCATAAGCAAAAGATGGATGGCTGACTGGTACATGGAGCATGTGATATAATATCTTAGTGACCAATGAACTGAAGTAGTTTAGCTCTGAGGACAATAGGAACATTACTTGAGGAAGTTCCACACTGAAGATCACAGAAAAATATTACACTGAAGAGTAAAGGACTGTACATGTATTTTAGACTCGGTTATCCATAAGATAAATCTTTCCTGTACAGGAGGCTCTTTATTTTACATACACATCAGTTGTAAAAGACAAAAACCACCATCTGATTTAAATACATTTCCTAGATGATATACATTATTTGCGTGCTGTTAGGTGACCCAGCCACATAAAGTGGCTTTTATTTTTGTGGAAATAATCATGCCATGAAAATTGCATCACCTATGGCTTGCTTATAAACCACCACCAAATGGAATGCCACTCACTGCAGCTGTATGACCGCCTACAGCAAATAAGTCATGATGCTCTTGGATGCTTTGATGTAAAAGCCTAGGAATCCTCACAGAAATAGTGTCAGATGAATCATAGTTTTTGCAACTTGAAACTCCAAGATATTGGAAATAGTATAAAATATTTAGTAAAATTCAAACTTTTCAGAAATCAAGATAGAAATGTAAAATAGTGGAGACTTGTTCAATAAAATGTATTCAAAATGAAAAACAAACTCTCATGTAACTAGTGAACACAGCACTATATGAACCAGTTTATCTAAAAGCCATTCTTATCCAAGCACTTGAGTAGATCAAATTGCCTGCATCTCAGCAAACTTACAAGTAGCTATTGTGCACAAGTTGTGACTGTTTTTATTTTTGGATAAATAACAGGATAAAAATTCTCTAGGTGAATAATTATAATTTTTTGGTTTGAATTCTGCTTTAAAAAAAACAGGAAGCAATTAAAGTGTATCTGAACTTTAAAAGTCCAAGTGAGGAAATACTTTAATTGTCCCTTTTTAGGCCCATTGGAATGTCTGTACTGTTGCTAAGGGTTGGAAAACTTAGTAAATACCTGCTAATCCTGCCAGTTGTCTTTGGGAAGAAATCTTTCCTGTTCCTAAAAAGTAAAATGCAGCGTTATATAGTATAACTAATAAAGTGCAATGTTTACCAAGTATGAGGGGTAACAATATTGTGCAAAGAATGTCTAATGTGTATATGGTATTCAATAAAGGTGTAAAGAATGTCCAATATGCATGTGAGGGCTATTTACTAAAGGAAAATCCACTTTGCACTGCAAGTGCAATTGGAAGTAAAGTCGCTGTAGATCTGAGGGGGACATGCAAGGAAAATAAAAAACTGCATTTTAGCTTGCACATGAATAGATGATAAAATCAGCAGAGCTTCCACTCATTTCAGATCTACCCCTTTGATTTAGAGCGACTGCACTTCCAAGTCCACTTTCAGTACAAAGTAGATTTGCCTTTCGTAAATAACCCCCCATGGTGTCCCTATTACGGGTAAAGTTCAAATGTCAAAAGTCAAAAGTAAATAAAGTCAGTGAATAGAAAATATCTGGATGTTCCTTAAATGCTCCAGCCAGCTGGATGTAAAACACACCAGAAATACTGGCTGCTCAATTAAGTGCAGCAAACTTGTGATATTGTCTTCAATATCAAAGGCTGGATTGTTGTCTTCAGTCCAGTGGCGGCTGGTGCTCAAAATTTTTTTGGGGGGGCACAAACAAACTGAAAAATTAAACTGTTAGTAATGCAGGACTGTAAATAGCCATTTATCAGGTGCTAGATAAAACTGTGCCCATCAAATGCAGCCTCACTGTGCCCATCAATTGCAGCCTCACTGTGCCTATCATATGCAGCCTCACTGTGCCCGTCACAATAGGCCAATCACATCCACATTTCAAGTAAAATAAAATAAAACCACTTAACATAAGGTGTCCTCATCAGAGCCCCCTTTTACATCAGATGTCCCAATCAGAGTCCCCCTTTACAGCAGGTGCCCCCCTTTACATCAGGTGTCCCAATCAGAGTCCCCCTTTATATTAGATGTCCCCGTCAGAGCCCCCCTTTACATGAGATGTCCCCATCAGAGACCCCCTTTACATTAGATGTCCCCATCAGAGTCCTCCTTTACATTTGATGTCCCCATCAGAGTCATTCTTTACATTGGATGTCACCATTAGAGTCCTCCTTTACATTAGATGTCCCAATCAGAGTCCCCCTTTACAGCAGATGTCCCCATCAGAGTCCCTCTTTACATCAGATGTCACCATCAGCGACCCCCTTTACATTAGATGTGCCCATCAGAGTCCTCCTTTACATTAGATGTCCCCATCAGAGACCCCCTTTACATCAGATGTCACCATCAGAGACCCCCTTTACATTAGATGTCCCCACCAGCGTCCTCCTTTACATTGGATATCACCATCAGAGACCCCCTTTACATCAGATGTCACCATCAGAGTCCTCCTTTACATTAGATGTCCCCATCAGAGACCCCCTTTACATTAGATGTCCTCATTAAAGACCCCTTTTAAATTAGATGTCCCCATCAGAGTCCTCCTTTACATTAAATGTCCCCACCAGAGACCCCCTTTACATTAGATGTCCCCATCAGAGTCATCCTTTACATTAGATATCACCATCAGAGCTCCCCCCTTTACATTGGATGTCCCCATCAGAGTCCTCCTTTACATTAGATGTCACCATCAGAGACCCCCTTTACATTAGATGTCCCCATCAGAGTCCTCCTTTACATTAGATGTCCCCATCAGAGACCCCCTTTACATTAGATGTCACCATCAGAGTCCCGCTTTACATTAGATGTCACCATCAGAGACCCCCTT
This sequence comes from Lithobates clamitans, assembly GCA_037952925.1. Classification (NCBI taxonomy): domain Eukaryota; kingdom Metazoa; phylum Chordata; class Amphibia; order Anura; family Ranidae; genus Lithobates; species Lithobates clamitans. The sequence goes on along the minus strand of JBBGZY010000615.1, from coordinate 1,389,693 downwards.
TACATTAGATGTCCCCATCAGAGTCATTCTTTACATTAGATGTCCCCATCAGAGTATTCCTTTACATTCAATGTCCCCATCAGAGTCATTCTTTACATTGAATGTCACCATCAGAGTCCCCCTTTTCATTAGATGTCACCATCAGAGACCCTCTTTACATTAGATGTCCTCATCAGAGTCCTCCTTTACATTTGATGTCCCCCTCTCCCCCCTCGTACTCACAGCTCTCACAGCAAGTTGCCTGTGATCCACCATTGGACCAGCCGGGATGAGTCAGAGAAACCGGAAGTAAAGGCACAGGACCCGCCAATCACTCACCACAGCAGGGAACAATGCTATAGAGGGATTGTTCAGGGTGCAGAGCTCTGCACCCAAAGGACTTTCTAAAGGAAGCCAATAGAGTTTCTTGTTCGCAATCACATGATTGCAAACACGTCATGCTTCCCATAGCAGCTGTGCGCCCTGCACATACTTAACCGTTTGCCAACTGTCCGCCGCAGTTCAACTGCGGCAGAATGGCACAGGCAGGCGAATCGCCATTATGCTACGCCGGCCGCGACGATCAGATTCGATCAGGAACTGATCAATCCCCAGGCCCAGGCCAATGAAATCTGGCCTGGACCTGGTGATCGCTCCTGACGAATGATATCCTTCCCCTGTCTGTGTAACTGTAAACACTGACAGGGGAATTAATGTCATCTCTCCTCGTGTCAGTCTTTTAGTTCCAGACCGAGAGGAGAGAGCATCAAACAGTGAGTTACACAACACTACACTGACACCAGGTCCCATAAGCACACATTCACCCCCTGATCACCCCAGTTAATCCCTTCACCACCTGTCGCTGTATCACCCAGTACAGCAATCAGATTTTTTTTTTGATCGCTGTACTAGTGTCATTAGTGATAAAAATCAGTGTTAGGGTAATTAGTCTTAGGCTCAGATAGATCTAGGGACCCCCCCTAACCCCCCCAAAAAAGGTTTAACCCCTTGCTTACCCCCTGTCACCTGTGATCACAGTATAAGTGTCACTGGTGACGCAGTTTAGCTAGATTTTTTTTTTATAGCATCAGGGCACCCGCCGTATTTTACCCAATAAAGGTTTAACCCCCTGATCACCCGGCGGGTGATCAAAGTTAGGTTTTAGCGTCAGATAGGGTCTGCGTCGCCCCAGGCAGCGTCAGATTAGTTGCAGTACCGCTAACACCCACACACGCACCATACGCCTCCCTTAGTAGTATAGTGTCTGAACTGATCGATATCTGATCTATATTAGCATCCCCAACAGTTTAGGTTTCCCAAAAACGCAGTGTTAACGGGATCAGCCCAGATACCTGCTAGCACCTGCGTTTAGCCCCTCCGCACAGCCCAGCCCACCCAAGTGCAGTATCAATCGATCACTGTCACTTACAAAACACAGCACACACAACTGCAGCGTTCGCAGAGTCAGGCCTGATCCTTGCGAGCGCTAACAGTTTTTTTGGTAGAGTTTGAATCAGTCGCTAACAGTCAGGAGCTTTTGTACCTGTGAGTCTCACTATTGAATCAGTAAATTTAGAGACCAAAATGTCAAATCGAAGGTACAGCAGTGAAGAGGCCTACATGTTTCTGAGCATGACAGATAGTGAAGAGGAAGTCATTTATCTGTCAGATTCAGCCTCAGAATATGAACCTGTAGATAACAGCAGCACCCTGACAGATAGCTCTGTTGACAGAGTTGTGGTCCCTGCCAAGGTCAGGCGTACCAGATCCCGATCTTATTCTGCTATAGTTGAGGTGCAAGAACCGCAGGTCCCTCGTATGGAGCAGAGAGCCAGTACTAGCGCCGCTATTCATTCTGGTGACCTGGCAAGCACCAGAGGCCTAGTACATCCGGGTCATACATCCAGCACTGCTTTAACACTTGGTGACTTGGCGAGTCCCATAAGTGCAGTTCAAGCTGGCGAGGTGGCAAGCACGAGTAGTGTCTTGCGGCCACCAAGAAGAAGACAAAGACAGGCCCGTCGAGCCCATAGTGCCCTTCCTGCTGCATTCGCCAATCCTAATTGGGAACCCACCACTTCTGCAGCACCCGTATTTCCCCCATTCACTGGCCAACCCGGAATTCAGGTGGATTTTCATTCACTGTTTTTCACCGAAGATCTCTATAGATCTATTGTGGAACAAAGCAATTTGTATGCTGGTCAATTCATCGCCACTAATCCCCAGCTGACCCTTGCCAGAGATTGGAGATTACGGTCTCCGAATTTAAGACCTTCCTGGGCCTACCCCTCCTCATGGGCATAACTAAAAAGAGTGAGTTGCGGTCATATTGGTCCACTGACCAAATTCACCATATGCCGGTGTTCTCTGCCTCCATGACCAGGACACCATACAAGCAGATCTTGTGGTTCACATTTCAACGATAATGAACTCTGTTGTCTTCGGGGTGACCCTGAATTTGATCGGCTCTACAAAATTTAGCCCCTCATAAACCACTTCAACCAATGTTTTGCAGCCTTGTTTACTCCCCATCAAGTTGTCTGCGTTGATGAGTCCCTGATTAAGTTTTCTGGCCGCTTGTCATTCAAACAGTATCTTCCCAGCAAGCGTGCCAGATACGGGGTCAAGATGTATAAGCTCTGTGACAGGGCCACAGGTTATACATATAGTTTTATGGTTTAGGAGGGAAGAGATAGTTACGTAGAGCCGGAGAACTGCCCAAACTACATAGGGAGCGCTGGTAAGATTGTGTGGGACTTGGTGTCACCCTTATTCAGAAAGGGGTACCACTTGTATGTGGACAATTATTACACAAGCGTGCCACTTTGTAGTCAATTGTTTGATCATCAAATTGGCGCATGTGGCACCATGCGATCTAATCACCGGAGCTTACCCCAGCGGCTTGTAGATTCCTGTCTTAGGCTGGGGGAGAGAGCCTGCTTGAGATGTAATAATTTGCTCGATGTGAAGTGGAGGGATAATAAGAATGTTTTCCTTCTTTCCTCCCTTCACGCAGACATGACAGTCCAAATTTACAGCGACTGGTGTTGTGGAGAAACCCCTCTCGAAAAACGTGTCCACGAATATAACCTTAATATAGGAGGGGTGGACCTTTACGACCAGTTGTTGGCGCCGTACCTAATTGTCTGTAAGGCCAGACACTGGTATAAAAAAGTGTCTGTATACTTATTTCAATTGGCTCTGCTGAACGCTCATGTGCTATACAGAGCTTCAGGATGAACTGGATCCTTCCTTAAATTCCAGGAAGAGATCATCAGAGCCCTTCTGTTTCTAGACAGTGCTCTGGCCCAACTTCCCAACGCAAATGCAGTAAGCCGGCTGCATGAAAGGCATTTTCCGCATGTCCTCTCTGGTACCCCTACCCAAAGAAACCATACAAGGCAATGTCGTGTCTGTAGAAAGCGCGGATTTAGGCGTGACACCCACTTTTATTGTCCCTCCTGTCCTCTCCAACCTGGTCTTTGCATTGGTGACTGTTTCGAACGCTATCACACATTAGTTGAGTATTAGTGTAGGGTACAGCACCACACAGTCAGAGGCACACGTACACAGGGTCTCGGGGTCTCGAAATATGTGATGGCCATCACATTTTGAGGGACCCTAATCTGCATTCAGTTTATAGTTTTTTTTACAGTTTTTATAAAAGTGAAAAAAAAAACACACACAAAAACACTTAAATTAAAAAAATAATAATAATAATAGTTGTGGTTGTATTTTTCTTCTCTCTCTCTATTGTTCTCTCTCTACTGTCCGCTCTATTGTTCGCTCACTATTGTTCTATATCTATCATTCTCTCTGTTTTATTTTTACTATGTTTTATTGCATTTGCTTTGCAGGTATGGTATGTTATACTGTAATGTTTGTTTTATTGTTAACCATCATTTGCTTAGCAGGTATGCCATTCAGCTGCAGTGCAGATTTATTTATCTTGACAGCAACAGCGTTTGCTCCCACGATACATAAAGCCGTGACTCCAGTGCTGTAGGAGGTGATTTCACCACCACAGTTAAAAAGAGAGAATATATGCCGAAGCATGGGGGCAGCAGGGGTGGTGGAGCGATTTGCTCCTAACTTTTGGGGCGGATGCCCACATGCTTTGGCATACATATATTTTAGGCACAGATTGCGGCCATGTAGTATATACAGGCGGTCCTCTATCTTCAAAAATCCGACTTACAAACGACTCCTTCTTACAAACGGAGGGAGACAACAGGAAGTGAGAGGAAATCTACCCCTAGGAAGGAAAATTGTCTCCTATAAGAGTTAATATGGGACAAAGGTGTCTCCTCCACTGATTTATCACCAATCCTTGTTTCCCTTAAAAACCCCAAATTTTCAAATTCCAATTGCCATTGGGACAGAAAGTGAGGTGAAATATTCTGGACAGGGGGACAGTTATCCAAGGGACACGGCCAGCACAGAATTTCCCCGATGCGCGCCCGCGGGAGCGCGCATCACGGAAGTAAACAGGAGGACGTCCAGGGATGCCCTCCCGGCAATTGGCGTCTACGCTGTAGCCGTCTTTCGGCTATAGCGTGGGCGCGAAGTGGTTAGGCATCATTAAAATCACTGTTCCCAAAAAAGGTTGGCTTTTAAAATGTTTTTGCCATTGATACATGTCCCCTGGGGCAGCCCCGTGTCCCCAAACTTTTTTTAGGACAATAACTTGCATATTAGCTTTTAAAATTTGCACTTTTGATTTATCATGTTCAAGTCCCATAGACTTTAACAGTGTTTGAATGTTCGCACAAACTTTTGGTCCTTCTGCATGTTCTGGATGCAAACCGAACCCGGGGAGTGTTCGGTCCATCCCTAGTTCAGATACATATTCAATCTTGAGTATAGTTGGTATAGAACCAAACAATAAGCAGACTGATGGTTTACTAAGATTACTTACAGCTTAGGAGTGGCCATCCTGTGTCCATATATAGCCCAGCAGTTTGGGCTGGCTGTGTTATCTCTCAAAAGAAGGGGATATTTGCGCTAACCAATCAATATATACCAAAAATATGTGCACAAGTGATATAACTAAATAAAGCGTGATTAAATGCTGCACCTCTATAGGTCAAATACCAAAACCTAAAACCAATATTAAAAAAGAAAAAGATGCGCAAAGAAACCGCTACAAATAAAAATAAATATTGCTGTGAACAAATTCTCTAAAACATGATAATATGAAACATTGAGTGGTGTATCAAAAAACAAATAGTCCATGTGATATGAAAAATAAATGAATAAAACCAAAAGTGAATTTATCAAAAACAGAATATCCCAAAATGATCCTTCAAAATTTATGAGATGCAAAAGTTCTTCACTTAATCTCGAAAAGCCCGACACATATTCGTTCGAATCATCTGGAATACGGAGCATAAAATGCAAATACAAACTGCTTACCAGATCCGTTGGATCTCAAATGATAGAGATCAGAAGCGCTTGTGCATTAGCCTGCCGGCAGGTGAACTCACAGTGATTGAACTCAATTTTTCATATTATTATGTTTTAGAGAATTTGTTCACAGCAATATTTATTGTTATTTGTAGTGGTCTCTTTGCGCATCTTATTCTTTTTTAATTTTAATATGTGTTATCTCTTGTTCAGGGGCTGTGAGGACTGCTAATGCCACTCCTTTCCTTTTACCAACTGAGGTAAATTGCTGCTTCCTGTGTATGGGTCAGATAATGTGTGTTGGGTAATGTTATGTTATACTTGGATGACGTGTAGCAATTTTGGAGAAGTTTGTCTCTGATTAGCACTCTCCCTCTTATACAGTATGCAGGTCAGTTAGTGGCTTATACATACACCCTGTCAGGTAGCTACTATCTTTACCTTCTTTGAATCTTTCGGAACTCAGGTATCTAGTAGTCATTTATTCGAATTTAATGCAGATTACTATTCTGTTTAGCCTCATAGGAGATGGCCACACTCTGTACCTACAATCTTTCTTTTATACATTGCAGGCTCTACAAGTTGGATGGTTTGCACCTCACCTATCCGTCGCCTCTGGGCTTTCTATCTGGCCCCTTGGGATTCTGTTGCATTGTTTTTGCCCTGATGTTAGCTCCCTATGGGTCTTTACACACATTGAACAGAATTAATACATTCTGGATAAATAATAAAGCTGTACGCTATTCATTGTATATAGCCTTTACATCTACACTCACCGGCCACTTTACTGGGTACACCTGGGTACACCTGTTCAATTGCTTGGTAACACAAATTGCTAATCAGCCAATCACATAGCAGCAACTCAATGCATTTAGGCATCTAGACATGATGAAGACGACTTGCTGAAGTTCAAACCGAGCATCAGAATGGGGAAGAAAGGTTATTTAAGTGACTCTGAATGTGGCATGGTTGTTGGTGCCAGACGGGCTGGTCTGAGTATTTCAAAAAATTGCTGATCTACTGGGATTTTCACCTGTTCATGTCAAAGGTCAGAGAAGAAAGGGCAGATTGGCTCGAGATGATAGAAAGGCAACAGTAATTCATATACACACTTGTGACAACCAAGTAGAGCTGCACAATTAATCGTTAAAAAATCGTGATCTCGATTCACCCCATCGACAATTTCTCCTGCAGATTTTGCCGGTTCTTTCATATAAACAAAGGGAGAGACTTTATCTGCTCACTCAGCTGTCAAAAGAAAGCATCCGGGCAGCCTGCCAAGTCTTTAACTTGAAACATTGTAACTAAGCTTCCTTCTTAGATCAAAGGGATAGAACTTCTGTGTAAATAAATGAGCAAAAAGGGATAACCCCCTAGATGGGACTTTGACAGACCACCAACTCAATAATAAAAAAAATATATCTTTTAATAGTATAAAATGTAATAAACATCAATGCATCACATGGAAGACAAAAAAGAATATGCACAAATACAAATCATCCTAAATACTCTCCAAGGGGTTGTGTGCCCTGGAACCCGACGCATTTCCAGTATTCAACATTCAGATACCTTTATCAGGGACTGAGAGTTGGATGTATTTACAAAAATATTGAAATGACTCCTGATGTATCCTATATATGTTGGAGGCGTCCCGATTAAGTATGTGGCGTGCTGACTTTCTCTCAGGCATTGGCAGGCACTGAGAAGAAGACAATGTTGAATACTGGAAACGCGTCGGGCTTCAGGACACACAACCCCTTGGAGAGTATTTAGGATGATTTTTATTTGTGCATATTCTTTTTTGTCTTCCATGTGATGCATTGTATGTACTCGTGTTATGTGTTAATGGCACATGTTTTTTACACTTTATACTATTAAAAGATATATTTTTTTATTATTGAGTTGGTGGTCTGTCAAAGTCCCATCTAGGGGGTTATCTCTTTTTGTTCAATCACCAGGGATGGGACCACCATATTCCACATTTAACATGGTGGAAGTCTCTCTCTTTTTTCTGTGTAAATAAATAATCCAGGCAGTCTGCCAAGTTTTCAACAACGTATAAATGCAGGAAGTTTAACCACTTAAAGTCTAAATCTTTTTCTGACACTTCTTAAGTTAAAATCAATATTTTTTCCTAGAAAATTACTTGGAACCCCCAAACATTATATATATTTTAGCAGAGACCCTAGGAAATAAAATGGCAATTGCTGCAATAGTTTATGTCACACTGTATTTGCCCAGCGGTCTTTCAAATGCAATTTTTTGGGAAAAAATACACTTCAATGAATAAAAAAAAAAAAAAAACAGTAAGGTTAGCCCAATTTTTTTGTTTTAATGTGAAAGATGATGTTACGCCGTGAGAATCGTGAGAGAATCGTTGTCATGAACCTTGGAATACTGGATTGTCATGAAACTTGGAATACTGAAGTATTTCTCCTTTGATTCTATTACACAGTGGGGGGTCTTCTGCCCTGTCTTGGGCTGGATTCACACCTATGCATTTTTAGTGCTTTTTGCATTTTGCAGATTTGCACTACAGAATGTGTTCCATAGGAAACCATGGTAAATGGACTGTAGTTCAAATCTGCAAAATGCAAAAAGCACTAAAAATGCATAGGTGTGAATCCAGCCTTAAGGCTAACCCCCTCCAGATGGCTCCATGGTCTGGAAGGAAGGCATTTTTCTGTGTTTGACCATTTGTTTATGTACTTTAATTACCCCCTGGGGCTTCTCTGTGTCATTACACATATCAGTCCTCCTATTTAAGCTATCGGACCAATCTCTGCTGACCCTGTTTCAAGTCCTCGTTTGCTTGGACAAGAGGACCTGAGTGAAGACTAAAGTGTACTTTACAATTGACCAATAGGAAAGTGGTTGTTGGGGGAAGGGTGTTCAAACTGCTGTGTATAAAAGTGTGTCGTGTGCATCAATAAAAGGGAGATTCCTGTTTAAACTTACATACAGCCTGCCTGGTGTTTGTTCTGTGCTATCACAACTGGATTAGAACGGCACATAGCTGTAGTTCGAATCCCGGAGCATCAGATGACCAAACCATCAGACGTTGCGATCGGCAATCTGATTCAATAGCCACAGAGGAGTGTCGGGAGAGTGGAACCGAGCGAATAGAGGCTTGTTACCATCGTGATCTATCTTCTAAGCAAAAAGATTGTGATACTCATTTTAGCCAGAATCGTGCAGCTCTACAACCAAGGTATGTATAATAGCATCTCTGCGCACACAACACATAGAACCATGAAGCATATGGGCTACAGCAGCAGAAGACCACACTGGGTGTCACTCCTGTCAGCTAAGAATAGGAAACTGAGGCTACAACACAGGCTCACCAAAATTGGACAATAGAAGATTTAAAAACATTGCCTGGTCTGATGAGTCTTGATTTCAGCTGTGACATTCAGATGGTAGGGTCAGAATTTGACATAAACAACATGAAGGGGGTGTGGCCAGGCAGAGCATGTAGCAGGACACACTTCTCCTCAGCTCCGCCGAAAATCCTGGTAATCATCCTTTGGATCACTCATCCAGCCCGCTGATACCTCCGATCGGAACCGCACGCTATCTGGGCCTCAGCAGACCCATTCATCCGACCGATTTGCAGCTGAAAAACATGCCAAAACGGGACAAGAATGGTGGCGGCCCGCCCGCAGCACAGGCCCAAGATGGTGCTCTGCCACAGCGATCTCAAAAGGAAAAATATAAGGAGGCAGCCCAGAAACTCCTGTTTGGCAATAAATCATCAAAAGAACTACCATCACCCACATCTGACCTCAGTGAAGAAGAAGGAAGCCAGCTGGAGATGGATAATACTATTCCACTGGTGGATGGCGCTGGATTCCCTTCTGACTGGGCCGCAGTGAGTACAGTATCACATCCCTATCAGGGCACTCAGACACCAAGTATGCCCCTGGATAATGCTGAACCCACTCTCAGAGACATTCTCTCTGCAGTGACTATATGCAACAGATCCATCTCAACCCTGACTGATGAAGTGAAGGGTGTTAAAGCTGAGATATCCTTTGTGAGACAGGACATGCAAAAGCTGAGAGAGCGCACAGCTGCAGTGGAGAGCAGGGTCAGTGTAATTGAAGATGATTTAGTACCCATGCAGAGAGATTTAAAGTATAACTGCCATCTTGCAGATCAGCATGCAGCGCGTTTAGATGATTTGGAAAATCGCATGCGCCGCAACAATGTCCGCGCCTTAGGATTCCCAGAAAGGATAGAGGGTAAAGACCCTGTCACTTTCATCGAACAATGGCTCCTCACTACATTTGGAAAAGAAGCATTCTCTCCGCTATTTGCGGTGGAGAGAGCGCATAGAGTGCCATCTCGACCACTACCCCCTGGCAATCACCCTCGTGCTTTTCTGTTTAAGCTCTTAAACTACAAAGACAGAGATGCCATCCTTGCTAAAGCCAGAACCATGGGAAGTAAGCTGTCTATTGAAAACTCCAAAATCTCCCTGTTTCCGGATTTTTCGGCTGAACTCCAGAAGCAGCGAGCAAAGTTTATGGATGTCAAACGAAGATTAAGAGACCTTAACTTGCCATATGCGATGCTATATCCTGCCCGCCTTAGGGTAGTCGCACTCGGAGAAACCCGCTTCTTTGAACGCCCGGACATGGCGGCTCAATGGCTAGATCGTGAGGATAGGGCCCTTAAAGCTGCCAGACCACAAAGAGATGTCCCTGCTTAAGAGATAAGTCCTAGATATGCAAAAACCTGGCAAGACCCGGTCTATTTTTGCTGGGATAGATCCCTGGGGTGTGGAGAGGCCTTAAGATTCAAAACAATTGTTATCTAAGGAGGACAGTTCCTACTCTCATATTCGATGTTCAGGCGGTCGAGGAGAACTGTTTGTTTGTCTTACCCTCCTCCCCACGTTTTTTTGTTTCTTTTGCCCCTTTTTTTTCACATTTTTGTCTGCAATTAATGAAGCAATACGTGCCTACCGTAGCTGTGAAACCCCTACGGGAACTAACCTACTGGTTAACTAGGAGTTTTCAAGGCTTTTACCCCCCCCACACCTGTTGTGTGGGAAAAGTTAACACTGCAGCCAAGTGGCTGCGTGAACTGCTGACCTTTAGATTCTTGCCATGCAGAGTAACATGCATTAAGCCAACAATTTACTGTCTTCTGTACCTATATACTACCCTAATAATGTATTTCTCTTTGCCTTGCAACATAATTTCATGTCTACAAATACCTACATGTTCTCTGAAAGGAGAAATCAAGCATGATTTGGGGAAAGGGGGCCTATCCCCCCTTCCAGATAATATGTTATGGTATGACCTGGGAGGTCTGATGAGAATTATGCCGGCCTGGTCAATACTCCTGAAACAAGATGGGGATGGCTAAATTGTCCATTGTGACTTGGAATGTCAGAGGACTGGGAAATCCAGTAAAAAAAGGGGCGGTCCTTAGACATCTCAAGTCACTGAATGCGGGGGTAGTCTGCCTACAGGAGACAGGAGTCTGACCCTCCCCCCAGCCTCAGTCCACGATTGTATACTATCCAGTTTCATGCAACCCACTCCACTTACTCAAGGGGAGCAAGTATACTGTTCAGAAAAGATATTCAATTCAATTGCATTAGAAAACGCATTGACCCGGCTGGCAGATATGTCTTTCTTCTATGCTCAATTACAGGCCTCAAATGTATTCTTGCTAGCATCTATATACCCCCACCGTATAACTCAGAGGTTATCAGGCACCTAGCAGGTTTTATGGCCCAATACCCAGAAGTACCCTTACTGGCAATGGGGGACTACAATAATTTCTTAAATCCTCTCAAAGATAAATTTCCTGTACCTACTGCTGGCATATCTCAGGTGAAAGGTAGCACCCCCTTTGCCAGAATACTTGAAGAAACAGGGCTAATAGATGTTTGGAGATCCAGACACCCAAACGATAAAAAATACTCCTGCCACTCAGCCTCACATAATGGGTTATCCAGAATAGATTTGGGCCTTGGGAATGACAAGATGCTACATTTAATAGAGGAATCTGGCTATGCAGACAGGCATATATCTGACCACTCGGCACTTTGGGTAACCATTTCATTACCAAATAGATACAGACGGCCAATGTGGAAACTCAATCCCTTTTGGCTCTCGCTGTTTGCCGAACCAGACCCTCTAGCCAGGGCACTTACACTGTTTCTACAGGATAATATTGGTACGGCTGGACTGGGGGTGGTCTGGGATGCAGCGAAGGCCTTTTTGAGAGGACAACTTATCAAAACAATATCACGGATTAAAACTGACACCAAGGCTTGGGAACTATTGGTACGAAATAGAGTCACTGAGACTGAAAACGATTATATTAATTCCATGCTCCCCACACTACTGAAAGTTTACAATGAGGCATTAAAGGAGGGTTCACTGCCAAGCTCAATGAATGAGGCGATCATTATTGTTATTTTAAAACCGGGTAAAGATGCGAATTCCCCGGGATCTTATAGACCCATTTCATTGCTCACATCCGATATCAAGTTGCTGGCCCGGATGTTAGCAAACAGATTGGCCAAGGTAATTCATAAAATAGTACATAGGGACCAATCCGGGTTCATCCCCACGAGATCCATGGCCCAAAATATAAGAAGACTATTCCTGAACTTACAGCTCCCAGTGGACAACACAGGCAATAGAGCAATTTTCTCGCTGGACGCAGCTAAGGCCTTCGACAGTGTCGAGTGGCCTTTGCTGTGGAAAACACTACAAAACATGGGACTGGGAGATACCTTTATTTGATGGGTACAGCTTTTGTATGCTGCGCCCACAGCCAGGATACGGATTAATGGGGAACTTTCAGAACCTTTTCCTTTATTTAGAGGCACCAGACAGGGGTGCCCATTGTCACCCCTGCTGTTTGCCTTGGCCCTGGAACCTCTGGGAGCAAAAATTAGAGGAGACTCTAGAATAGCGGGATTCCAAAGAGGTATGAATAAAGACGTAGTGTCCATGTACGCAGATGATACCCTGCTCTACTTAGAAGACACAAAAGATTCATTACAAACAGTCATGTCCCTCATTAAGGACTTTGGGGAATTATCAGGCTTCTCCATTAACTGGGACAAGTCAGTGCTGATGCCGCTTGACCCCCTGAACACTCCATTACCACTAGGTGCAGAGATGATACAACAAGTAAGCTCATTCCGCTACCTAGGGATCCAGGTGACCCCTAACCCAACCACTTATGTTGAACAGAACCTAACACCCTTATTAACTAATTTCCGTGAAAAAAGCAGGGCCTGGTGTAAACTACCCCTGTCTGTCGTTGGTAGAATTAACCTTATTAAAATGGTCTGGGCACTACAACTGCTTTATATTTTTAACAATTCCCCGGTATGGATATCTAAAAAATGGTTCGATAGAATAGAGACCCAATTCAGAGAGCTCATATGGAGAAAAAAAATAGCGAGGATAAAACTATCAACATTACAATATGGCAAAAAGGAGGGGGGACTTGCAGTCTCTCACCCCAGGATGTATTATCTCGCGTCCCAGCTACAACAACTAGGAGGATGGGGCTTGCTGGACCCGAAAGACCCGATTCGTAAACTTGTAATACTAGAAGACAATAACTATTCAGCACTGACAAATTTGGAGGCGGGATTCCTGCACTTAGACCCGGAAGCTCCTACGGTTAAATTATTGATTTCACTTTGGGCCTATGTCAAAAAACTAATAGGCATCACGGGCTTTCTGTCCAGCACGCCTCTCTGGCGAAATAGACAACTGAAAGAAATACAAAAACTAAAAGGCTTCAAGAGCTGGGAGGACGCAGGCATCAAATATATCTCACAATTATACCAAGATAACACTCTCAAATCATTCCAGCAGATCCAAACAGAATTTGGGATCCCACATAATAATTTTTATAAATACCTCCAAATGCGACATGCCTTACAAACCCAGAATAGAACTGTCAGGATTCAACCAACAGAACATTCGATTATACAGGATGTATTTATGGATGAAGTTAAAAAGGGCATGATATCTAGATGCTATAATACACTGACTCGGTTGAATTGATGATAGGCAACTCCTATCCTCATATTGATTAGTGGTTCCAAATTAATAATAACTACTGCAGTAGGGAACAGACACAAAAGATACGCTCAGCATCTTTCCAAATTACTGTTCTGCTTTATTATGACGCAATTGAAGGTTTTTATGCACATGATTACGTAGGTATCACATTAATATTACAATTGTAGGTTTATCATAACAAGGGGCGTTACATAGGCAGGCTTATTCTAATCAGGACTCGAAAGAATGTAAACATTTACTGAAAACATTATTAGTGCTGTTGCACAGTGAGGGCAGTGTGCAATACATACAAAATACAATACAATTATATACAGAACTTACAAATTTCCATTACAGTCTCCCCTCTTTTGATCAATATTTTGATCACTAACCATACCTGCTATCACCTTTAACCTGGAACCTCCACACGCTTAGGTGGAGGTAGTCCTGGCCAAAGAAGCAAAAACTCCATTGTGGAGAAAATAATAGCTAAGCAACTTTTTCATTACCAAAATGACTTTTCATTGTGAAAAACAAATGATTGATAAGACATATTTACAGAGTACTGGCTGTACACTCCTGTGGCCAGAATGGCCTTCTAGCTGATTGTGGGCATGCTGACTTATCAGCATATGTAAACACAGACAATTCTACATAAAATGGAAGACGTACAAAAGACAAATATGACTTCAACATGGCTGAACTTCTTTTCAAATATATATCCCTTACAATTAAAGTAATTGAATAAAAAAAGTACCCTAGACTGTGATCACAAGAGGGAAACAAATCAAACACAGAGATTTCTTTAATTAAGTCATTTTTGCAGTGTCTGGTGTGGATCCAGGTGACTTTTTCTTCACGTTTTGCAAAAACTGTACATGAAATAGATGCTGTATTGAGTCTCCAAACTTTTCCTTATATATAAATGTCTCTTAACAATCCACAAGTCACCTGGCTTTAGTTTTAGATCCTTCCAAACTTTTAGGATCTGGAATTGGGGAGAAAACACATAAATGAGTTTGTCAAAAAACCTTAAAAGATCAGCAACATTCTCTGTGAGATCCGAATGAAGGACTTCAGCTGCTGAGACAAAATATAAGCAAGTGAGTAACACACTCCCAAACCAAATCCCATAGGGAGAGAGTCCAACATCCCCCTTAGAGGCTTCATAAAATAGAAGAAAACATTCAGGCAAAAGTTTTCTAGTTTCTTACTCTACTTTGTCTGATACATTGTAGACAGTAGGGGGTGTAAAAATAAAACCTCAAAACTTCTAGTAAGGACTCTCCTATAAAAAATGATTTCCTCTGTTACTCTCTGTACTCCCTGGCTCTCTGTACTTACAAACTACTTCTGATAACACTTTTTACTGTGGCCTTTGCAGTAGCATTTGCCACTGGACATCCAAAAAACATGTCCATACAGACAAAATGCATACTCGTAAGATCCTGACTTGGGCATCTGGATATATCTTTTATGTAATCTCTGGGAGGGATGTTCAGCTTTTGGTAACACCTTTGGTAACAGGTAAAACAAGAAGTGGTATGTTATAAAAACAACTGTGGAGAACCCTGGCTCTATCCCATGCTCATTTACTAAGGCAGCCATAACTGCTTGTGACTCATGACACGGTCCATGTGTCAAGCTGAAGGGAAAAGAGTGGCTGGCAGACATAAATGATCACCTTTTCCAAAGTCCTGTTTCATAAGAAGTTGCCCCCTGTGGACCACTTGTTCTTCTCGTTCTGGGGTCCTTAAAGTTGAATTATTAATCCCAGCTATACTGGGCCAGAACTAGGGTGGAATCTGTGAGTTGCACAGACCCATCAAGTGTCCGGGGCTGTAAATGCAGCATCCTTAGTCACCTGGTCTGCTTCCATGTGTGAAAGTTAATATGGCTACCTTAGCAAGAACCTGGAAGGCTGAAAACAGCCGATCAAATTAACTTGGCATGCTTGGTTGGTTTACCTGCCGAAGTAAAGACAAACTTCTGGCCCTTTAAATGGAACCAAAAGCTCTCTATATCTCGACTATCTATATAAATATACACTCTTTTTATAGCTCACAGGCTTTGCTAAAACATGAAGCTCTGTTTCTTGAGCTGGGGAAAAAGGATCCAATGACTTTGAATACAGAGTATCCTTCTGGGTGATAAACTGCATACTCAAATCTACAAAAAATGTAATATCTGGGTCTTCAGGGAGTGTGTCTCGCACTGGGCTCACAGCAGCTGATTCCTACACCATCAATTTAACACATGTGTCTTTTCCTTTCTTTTGAATAAATGTACGCGTTTTTCATTGTTAGATTTGTACATAAACAAACTCATATTTTAAACCTTTCATTAGACAAAAATTTAGTTAGCTGTAAATTTGCTGCACAGAATGTCGGACCATTGACCAAAACAATATCTAACTTTGTCTAATAGCACCTTTGCATAAAAGCTACAGCTCTGATATATCGGGGTGAACCCTTCATTACTGGGTCCAGCTTGCATAAATATATTACAATGTCTTGTTTTCTATCACACTATTTGTGTAAGAACTCCAGTTTCATGTTTCAAAAGACAACTTTTTCCTGGCAATATTATAATAAATGATAACAATACCCTGCAGTCATGGAGAGATGCCCATAAATCCAAAATATTCTTCTGCTTATACCACTGCACTTACAAGAAAAAGGGGCACATCATTTCACAATCCACACATTCTGCTTTGGATTTCAAAAATAAAAATAAATAAAAACAAAATGACCAAGAATCTGTATGATGGACCAGAAAGCATCAAAAACTATAAAACAACTGGCTGCAGGTGGCATCTATCCTAACAGGGTGTGTGGACTTGATGTGATGGGTCTGTTATATTTAAATTTTATTTAATATTACTCTTACATCATGGACCGCACATCAAGTTATTATCAAAAACCTTTAAATTTCATTTTTATAGAAGAACTTCTTATGTATTCCATCCATCTTGGCTTTGTTAAATATTATGGCAGCTTTATTCAAAATAACAACCTCATCTTAATCTTTTTTTTTCTCTCAATAAGAGCTTATTGTATAAATGTAAAATTACAAAATTGTTATCTTAATCTAAACTAATCTCATTCATTACAAATTTCCCCATTAACCTGGATTTCATTTCCAACCAAAGGTTGTCTAAACCAGTTTCAATATATCTATATTATTAATAAAATTGTTAAACTCATATTAGAAATTAATACTCATTACTACTTAATTTTACTTAATTTCCCTTTTTTAAATGCACTGTTTCCACTATCAAAGCATATTCAATTTGTGTAATACACGGTTAAATGTAACCTTCATTTTACCATGTTTGGAAAACAGATTCAAAATAATTGTGATCACATTGTTTACCATTAGATTCATTAACCCGGCACATTTTGTTATAAATGTTTTGTCTAAAAAACAGAAATTGGCATGGTGTCCTTCCAGCTTATCACTGACCACATTCGTTCATGAGAGCACAAAGGAGGGGGTCACATCTGCGTACATGACACACACAAGCAATAGAACTAAAGGTCCCAGCATTCGCACACACATACACCAATATCTCTCTAAAATTTCTTACATTTTCCCATTTGTGCACAACACATGCATATCATTTTCTCACTTTCTTTTAACACTTTACTATTTCCCTGCCTAAATTCTGCATTCCTTATTTTGTTCAGATATCTTTTATATCTAGCTTCTATGATCAGACGGGCAGCCAGAGTACTCATCCCATCTTCTCTCTCTGACAACATATAAAGTATTCTGTTTTACCTCTCATTTCTCTGTTTCTGACTCTAATAGTTATAGTGCCTGACCCCAAATTCATCCCACAACTTAACATGAAAATGTCCCTTTCTGTCTAGTGTTAATGTCACCCTTGATCCATCCTGCTCACATAGATAGCTGTTTCTCTAGCTGTTTACTCTGCATGATTCTTAGTCCCTGTGGACTTTGGTAACCCAGTTACCCAATGTGGATCACTGTCCACTTTAACCATTAATCTAGGGGCTCAGTATAGGCGGAACCGCACCTTTGGTTCATATGTAGCGCTCCTCTTGCGCTGGGCATTTTTGAGGGTCTCTTACCCTTCATTCCCTTACTTAATTCAATGCCCATAATGACTGGCCAGTCTTCTCTCTTCTCTACTTGTGCCTATACCCTCTTGCCTCTAAACTACTTTATCTAGCAGATGTACTACATATACCTGTGAACAGCACTATTCTTCCCTTTCTTATCTATAACACTCCGATGGACAGTAGACAGGGACAACATAACATATAACCACCAATCAATACAGTTCGATTAAGGGGAGTAAAATAGGTACCCTTTGTCCCGAAAATGCCTTACCGATCAAGGAAGTCTGATAACTCAAATGTAAGCAAAAGGCTTACCTCAGCCGGCTGATTATCAGAAATTCCCGGATCGTCTCAAGCTCCTCGTTTCGGATACTCAGGGTCACCTGGAATCCCCTCCTAAGGCAAAGCTCGCCATGCTGACTCGGTTGAATTGATGATAGGCAACTCCTATCCTCATATTGATTAGTGGTTCCAAATTAATAATAACTACTGCAGTAGGGAACAGACACAAAAGATACGCTTAGCATCTTTCCAAATTACTGTTCTGCTTTATTATGACGCAATTGAAGGTTTTTATGCACATGATTACGTAGGTATCACATTAATATTACAATTGTAGGTTTATCATAACAAGGGGCGTTACATAGGCAGGCTTATTCTAATCAGGACTCGAAAGAATGTAAACATTTACTGAAAACATTATTAGTGCTGTTGCACAGTGAGGGCAGTGTGCAATACATACAAAATACAATACAATTATATACAGAACTTACAAATTTCCATTACAACACTTATAGCGCGAATACAAGACCCCTCTAGACTACCATGCAGGCAGCGGTGGGAGGAGGATATAGGAGCAATAGATGGAGACACTTGGGAGATATGCCTTATGAATGCCCCCCTGGTATCAATTTCTACGTCACAAAAACTTTCACATCTTTACCTTCTACATAGGGCGTACAGAACCCCCCTTCAACTCTATAAATGGGGAATTGAGAACTCACCCCTGTGCCCGAAATGTGAACAGGATCATGGAAATTTACTCCACATGATCTGGAAATGCCCCAAGCTATTCAGATATTGGAAGGAAGTACTGGATACGATTTCAGAAGTATATATGATACCTCTTGAGAGAACTCCAGTGGTATGTGTACTGGGGGGAATAGATGAAGAGTTAGCACCCCCACCTACACGTATAGCGCTTATTCGTTTACTATACATAGCGAAGAAACTAATTGCCCAGTGGTGGATTACCCCGAGAGTTCCCACAAGAGTGCAATGGATAGACAGCGTGAACAGGCTCCTAATAAGAGAAAAAATAACCTACCAACGTAGGAAGGCTCCACAAAAATTCCTCTCCATATGGCAGGCGTGGTTAGACGTTCCTGGTTTGGCCCCGCACCAATTAATTAAAGATAGGTTACTCTTGGGTTGATGTAGACTTGACTACTGTATAGAAATTATACGCATGCAAGGAAGTGTGAAGTATAAAAAGAGACAGCCCCTGTGGGATATATAACAGTATATATGATGAGGTACTGCATGGCAAGGTTTTACTCTGCTTTGTTCCTATCTTTCTTTTTCTCTTTCTCCTTTTCTCTATTTCTCCTGTCTTTCTCCTCTATTTTATTTCTTTACTTTACCGATGAATAATATATTGAACTAAACATAACGAATCAAGTCAAGGTTGTCGGAATTATAATGCAGTAGAGTTGATTTTGATATTACTGTTAAATGAACAAAGGGTTCGCTATTTTTACACTCTAAGATGATCAGAGATCATTAGAGCTTTCAGTATACAAGGGTAACATTATTATAGCTGGTATTTGATTACATTTGTACCTTATTTGGAGTCATACTCCTTGCGAATTATATTACATGTTAGACCTATTATAACTAAAAGATAAGAGTACGATAGGTGATATTCCTGATAGGATATAATCGGAACTGTCTTACAATAATTTTAGGTAGCTGATAAATGTTCCCATAACATGCTTTGTGAGAATTTCGAAATTTGTATATGTTATGTACAAGTATCTGTATGCTATCTGTATTTGTTTTTTTTTTTGCAAAATAAAAACCTTTCTGATTAAAAAAAAAAAAACAACATGAAGGCATGAATCCATTCTGCCTTGTATCAATGGTTCAAGCTGGTGGTGGTGGTGATGTAATGGTGTGGGGGATATTTTAAATGCCACAGCCTACCTGAGTATTGTTGTTGACCATGTCCATCCCTTTATGACTACAGTGTATCCATCTTCTGATAGCAACTTCCAGCAGGATAATGCACCATGTCATAAAGCTCAAGTCATCTCAAACTAGTTTCTTGAACATGACAATGAGGTCAATCCAATGGCCTACACAGTCACTAGAGCACCTTTGGGATGTGGTGGAACAGGAGATTCACATCATGGATGTTCAGCCGAAAAATATGCAGCAACTGCATGATGCTATCATGTCAATATGGGCCAAAATCTCAGAGGAATATTTCCAACACTTTGTTGAATCTATGCCATGAAGAGTTAAGGCAGTTCTGAAGGCAAAAGGGGGTCCAACCCGGTACTAGAAAGGTGTACCTAATAAAGTGGTTGAT
This sequence comes from Lithobates clamitans, assembly GCA_037952925.1. Lineage (NCBI taxonomy): Eukaryota > Metazoa > Chordata > Amphibia > Anura > Ranidae > Lithobates > Lithobates clamitans. The sequence continues at coordinate 1,369,576 of JBBGZY010000615.1, read as the reverse complement.
GCAGGGGCGGATCCAGAGTCTAGTCTCGGGAGGAGCACCACCAGAAAATAAGGTGTATCTGTACGCCATTTTGTCCAATAGCCAGCAAAGGCTTGCGTGCTGATTGGCCAGAGGGGGAGCCAGTCAGCGAGTCCGGCGGAAGTGATATTCACCGGCCACCTGCAATCACTCCCCACAGAGATGGAACAGCGGTCTGCTGATGTAAACAAGGCAGATCGCCGTTCTGTCAGAGATGAACAGAGTGATCTTGTGTTCCTGCTAACCAGGAACACGGATCACTCTGTTCATCTAGTGAGTCCATCCCCACACAGTTAGCAAGCACCCCCTAGGGACATAGTTAAACCTTTGATTACCCCTGATGTTAACCCTTCCCAGCCAGTGTCATTAGTACAGTGACAGTGCATATTTTTAGCATTGATCACTGTATTAGTGTCACTGGTTCCCAAAAACTGTCAAAAGTGCCAGATAGGTGTCCGATCTGTCCGCCATAATGTTGTAGTACCGCTAAAAAAAAAAAATCACTGATTGCCACCATTACTAGAAAAAAATAAATAAAAATGCTGTAAATCTATCCCCTATTTTGTAGATGTGATAACTTTTGTGCAAACCAATCAATATACATTTTTTTTTTCTTTTAAATATAGATTTTATTTATTTTTTTACATGCCCAACATGGGCTGAGACATTACAATACAGTACGATGCATACATACATTGAAAATAAAGAGAGGAATATTCGTTTACCTTCCTGGATAATCTTATATATTAGAATATTTCCTACAGTAGAAGGTCAGCAGATAAAATTCACAATTAGCATTTCTCTCTATTGGTTTCCCTTCGCCTCCTATCCCACCTGGGCAGAATCTCAGTACCCAAGAGGGGAAGGGCAGCCGAGGACATCACAGACATTCATCGGGAAAAAAAAAAAAGGGGTAAATAAAGGAAGGGATAAGAGGCGGAAAAAAGGAAAGGGGGGAGTCTGCAGGGGGTGGGAGGGATGGGGTGGGGGGGGATGGGGGGGGGGCTCTGGCTGATTCAGGACAGCTTCAGATTTAGCATTATCTGAAAAAGTGAGCTTATTAGGCGGTTCTAAGGGTGGTGCCCTCTGAGGATAAGATAAATTGTTGCCATATTGCCCATGTCTTTGTATATTTTTCCTGCTGGTGTCTCGCCGTTAGAACCAGATCCTCCATTCTACTAATCTCCTCCACCCTCCGAACCCACTCCGCCACGGTTGGTGGAGATTGTTTTTTCCGATATAGTGGGATACAAGATTTAGCTGCGTTAACTAAGTGTCGCACAATGGACTTTTTGTACCTTTTAGTTGATATAGTATTAACGTGTAACAGAAAAAAGGCTGGGTCGTTAGGGATATCGTATTCCGTAAATTTTTGGATGGTTGCTCTAACGGTAGACCAGAAATGTGAGAGTTTTGAGCAGGACCAAAAAATGTGCAGCAACGTGCCTCTTTCCGTCCGACATCTGCAACAAAGTGCCGAGGTGTTCGGGTAAAAGGTATGTAGGGCTTGAGGAGTTAGGTACCACCTTGTCAAGAGTTTGTAATTAGTTTCCTGTATTTTTGTACAAATAGAGGATTTTAGCGAGAAAGTTACTACACGTTGAATCTGGTCCGATGTAAATGTACAACCCAAATCTCTCTCCCATTTACGTATAAAGGTTAGATGTGTGTCGTCTGTCGGGGTAATGAGGAGGTTATACATTATCGACAGCGTTCTTGCGAGTGCACCCTCCTCCGAGCAGTAGTTTTCGAATGTCGTTAGAGGTTGTGAGAACTCTTGGGAGTTAGGTATAGACGCAAGGAAGTGTCTCAACTGGACAGCCGTCCAAAATGACAACTTGAATGGGCCTGATTGGTTGCTTAATGTCTCCACGGAGGGCCATGAATCTCCCGTCAGGAAGTGTCGTGCTTGTATGCGTTTTAGGTTCAACATGGCATTTTTAACCTGAGGGTCTAGACCTGGAGAAAATTGCGGGTTCCCTATAATTGGGTATAGTGGGGAGTTAGCCGAAGATAGTGATTGCGCTTGGCAAGTTTGTGAGCTCACTCTGAGTGTCGTTCCTATCAGTGGGTGTTTTCTGTCTTGTGCTCGGAGGTGTTCGTGGCACCATAGAGCTCCCTGCAGGGGTATTTGCACCTGGGCCTGTTCTAGATGTGTCCATAATTTAAGGTCTTGGTGGCGACACCAGTCTATAATTCTGCCCAGGTGTACTGCCTGGTAGTATTTCCTCACATCCGGGACAGCAAGGCCTCCGGAAGCTTTGGGCATAGATAGAAGTGTACGTGGTAATCTCGATTTCTTGTTTGCCCAGATGAATTTATGGAATTGACTGTGTACCTTTCTAAAATATGATGTGGGGATCGCGATTGGGAGTGCTTGTAATAAATAAAGGTATTTGGGTAAGATGCACATCTTGATAAGATTACATCTCCCGAACCAGGAGTGTAGGCCTTTACCCCAAGACGTCAGTATGTTTCCTGTTTTAGCTAGTAAGGGTGGGAAATTCAGTTTAAAGGCGTGGTTAAGGTTTGCTGGGACCAGAGCACCCAAATATGTCAGAGCTGTGAATGTACATTTAAAGTTAAAACTAGAGCACAGTGTTTGTTGAGTCGGTCGTGATAATTCTATACCCATGGCCTCTGATTTATTGTAGTTAATTTTAAGATTGGAGATATTTCCAAATTCTTCAAATTCCTTAAGAAGATTTGGAAGAGAGATTACTGGATTTGATAGGGAGAACATCAGGTCGTCCGCATATGCAGAGACCTTATATTGGGTCCCTCCAACCTTTAGGCCTTGGATGTCTGGGTTATTTCTAATTTTACTTAGGAACGGTTCCAACGTGAGGGCAAATAGTAGGGGGGACAGTGGGCAACCCTGTCTCGTCCCGTTTTTAATTTGGAAGGGGTCCGATAAAATTCCGTTCACTTTGACTTGAGCTGTGGGGGTATTGTATATCTGGGTGATCCACCCCAACATCTTCTCTCCCAGTCCTATGTGTTTAAGGACTGTAAACATATACTCCCAGTTAACCCTATCGAACGCCTTTTCGGCGTCCGTGTTTAGGAAAACTGAGGGCTCATGAGTCTGGCTGGCTATGTGTATCAGGTTTAGTACTTTGATTGTACTGTCTCTAGCTTCCCTGGTGGGGATGAAGCCCACCTGGTCTAGATGAATTAAAGATTGCATGTGATGGGTTAGACGGGACGCAAGGATCTTAGTGAATAGTTTGAGGTCTGTATTTAACAAGGAGATGGGTCTATAACTACTACATATTAGAGGGTCTTTGCCCTCTTTTGGAATGACTGTAATGTGTGCTCGTGTGGTATCATTTGAGAATGCAGTTTGGGGTCCTATTGCATTAAAAAAGGATATCATGTGAGTGTTAAGGGAGGGAAATAGCGTTTTATAATATGGGAGGGTAAGGCCATCTGGTCCAGGGGCTTTATCAGGTTTGGCAGATTTGAGTGCTAATGTCAATTCTTCTTGTGTGATTGGGGAATCTAAATCCGCTATATCTTCTGGTGTCAGTGTGGGAATCTGGCTGGAGGACAAGTATGCCTCCATCCTCGATTGTGCCCTTGGTGTGGACGGTAGGCTATAGAGAGTTTCGTAATATTCCTTAAAGGAGTTAGCTATCTGACGTGGTAAACTGACTTTCTTATCAGTTGCCGTTTTGATATGGGGGATGTATGTTTTCGTTTTAAGATCCTTAACTGCTCTGGCTAGTATTCGTCCACATTTGTCTCCCGACTCATACGTAGTGAGGCGAACATCTTTGTAACGCTGCCTTTGCCCTATACCCAAGTAGGTCATTTATTTGACTGCGGGTGGAGTTTAGTTCGGCTTCTATTAGGGGGTCTGGTGAGTTTTTGTGTTGCGACTCAATGATGTGAAGTTTGTTAAGAAGTATCTCTAATTGTTTCCCATTCTCTCTTTTTATCCGTGCGCCGTGTTTTATGAATATCCCCCTTATAACCGCCTTATGGGCCTCCCATATCGAGCCTGGGGTGCAGTCAGCTGTCGTGTTTGTGCGAAAATAACTTGTCAGTTCTCTATTCACTTCTTCTAGGACCTCCGGTCTCTGCAAGAGGCTCTCATTGAGGCGCCAGAAGGGAGTCCTATGTGTAGAGACGTCCGACAATGCATAAGACAACATTATCGGAGCATGGTCTGACCATGTCTTTAGGCCTATGGTCGATTCCCTAACTGCATGTAGTTGGCTATGGGGAATTAGGAAGAAGTCTATTCTTGAGTGTATTCTGTGGGGGGATGAGTAGAACGTGTAGTCCCTTTCACCCGGGTGTTGGAGGCGCCACACGTCGATGAGCTGGTGCTCATGTAGGGTTTTGGTGATGTGTTTACGGGCTTTAATCGATATGGAAGACGATCCTGAGGAAGTATCTACGTTAGGAGCTAAAGGTGTGTTAAAGTCTCCCCCTAGTATCAGTTGGCCCTCGCAAAATTTGGTCAGTTTAGAAATGGTGTGTTGTATAAAAATGTCCTGATTTTCATTTGGGGCATATATAGTCGCCAGCGTCAGGAGCTTATCTCCAATAAGACCCTTAATAAATGTGTATCTGCCCTCCCTATCCACCATAGAGGCCTTAAGGGTCCAATGTATTTTACTTGACAGGAGAATGGAGGTCCCTCTAGATTTAGTCTTGTTAGTAGAATGATAGGTCAGTGGGAAAGATCTATTTTTAAGGACTGGCAATTTGTTCTCTTTAAAATGAGTTTCCTGGATGAAGGCCACGTCGGCTTTGGCTCTTCTTAACTCATTCATAAGAATACGTCGCTTCTCCGGTGTGTTAAGGCCTTTTGCGTTTATTGAAAATACTTTCAGGCTGTCCATCCTCAACCAGAGCACTAAATGGGGAGGGGGAGGGAAAAGAAAAAGAACAAAAAAAAAAAAAAAAAAAAAAAAGGAGGGGGGGGGGAAGAGAAGGAGAGGGGGGGGGGGGTTAGGTAGGTAGGGTAACTCTACTGCAAGCTATTAGCTTGCTTTTTACACGTCTCTACGAACCTCAGTCGAGAGATGTGCTGGCCTATGTGGGGGAGTGACTGGGGAAGGCGAAAGAGGGGTGCTCCCGGCCCACCCAGACCAACCCGGGCCCTAGGAGATACATAAGTAGTCCCCGTGTTCTTCATATGGGTTAGTTTAGCCAGTTGGAGCATATATGTCTCGGGTAGGTTTAGATCATTTAGAGATAGCGTGACAAGGATCTCGGGTTGCATATGCATTTCAATGACATGTATCTAAGCGAAAGAACTCTCAGGGTTTCGTGTAGGCCTACTCAAAGGTGTGGAATACTGTAGTTGTCAAAACACCCGGCCTAGCGCCTCTAGTCATCAAAATTGAGTATCTGTCATAGTAAATTCCAGCTCTTCATCTTGCACTAGTTATCTGAAAATCTAAATAGGTATTGTATGCTCAGTTTATCTTAGTTTAACTTGACATTTACTCTAGAGTTATTATTTAAACTGGTCAGCTGACTTGGCATGGTTAAGCCCGTGCTCTAATATTCAGAAAAACATCATGTATTCTCATCATCTTATACATCTATGCAGCCTGTGGTAAAGAGATATCCAAAGTATTGCATCAATTATCTGTGCCTTTAGCTGTAATAGAACATAAATAAAAGAAAACAATAGAAACCAGTAACAAAACCCCTGTAGTAGGAGAAACAAAAACCATTCCCCGGATATCCCAGTGGACTAGGAGAGTGTGGGGGGGGGGGCTTTCATCATCTCCCCCTGCAACCTGGGTGGTAAAAAACTACCAACTTTAACATATGTAAACCTTGCGTTCACCCCCTCAACCCCCCCACCCAGTGTCCCCCAGGGGGCAAATCCCCCAAATCTTCCAGGCTCACCCGCCTCTTGTCTGGATGAAGGACGAGAGCTTGGTGGTGGACAGAGATATATGTGGCAGAGCCAGTCCCTATACATCTCAAACTCTCTTCTCCCAGAGAGAAGGGGTAAAATCATCCTTGCTGCTTTGTTTAAGTGTTCCTGTTAGGGGACAGGCAGTCTTTTGGATCAATCATGAGGCATACTTTGGTCTCGATCAGGGGGTATCTCAACTGACAGGGGGAAAAACAACAAAACTGAGCGTCCTGCCTCAGGGGAGAACAGTGACCCCTCATGACTCACGTGTCCCATCTGGTGTTGGTGGACGGGATCTCCGGCGTTGTCTCTGCGGCCTCGGCTGAGGGTTTGTCTGCGATGAGTGTGGGCCTGGCCGTCCCCCAGTTTGGGGAAGGAATCTCAGCCAGTTCGGTATCCGGATGGGGGTTGTCTCCAGGAATATAGAGAGGGCTGGTAAGTCTCTCTGGGATCGTAGCTGGAATGATCTCTGTCCTTTCTTGAAAAGCACTGAGAGTGGGTATCCCCAGCGGTAGGTGGCTCCTTGTCTGCGGGCTATCTCCAACACTGGACGCAGCATAGCTCTCCTCTGTAGGGTGGCTCTGGAGACGTCAGGTAGAATTTTAACCACCGCTCCATCAAAGTCTACATCTCCCGCTTCCCATGCTCTGCGGATGATTATTTCTTTGTGGGAATAGTGGTGAAGGCGGCAGATAACATCCCTCGGTCTGTTAGGGTCTTGCGATTTTGGACCTAGCGCTCGATGGATGCGGTCAAACTCCATGTTTTGAGGGAGCGAATCACCCGGAAGCTTGCGGAATATAGCAATCGCGGTGGCAGCTAGATCTTCAGGTCCCGTCGCTTCTGGGAGGCCGCGCAGACGAAGGTTGTTGCGTCTGCTGCGGTCCTCCATTTCTTCCTGGTGTAGTTGGAGCATTGTAGCAGCGTCCACATGAGCTTCTTGGATGTGTTCTAATTCTGAGACCCGTTTTTCCAGGGATGTCACTGAGGTCTCCCCCGCCGTCAATCTAGTGGATAGTGTGTTCAGCTCTCCCTTCACTTCTTGCATGTCTTTGCGGTGCTGTGTCTCCAGGCGTTCGATGAGGGATTCTATGTCCATCTTAGTGGGGAGGGCTTTAAGCAGTGCCCATAGCTCCGCTTCTCCTCCAATGCCCCTGGAATTCAACAGGGGGGTCCCCGATCCGGACTGCAAAGCCACCGGAACATCTGAGTAGGAGTCCGAGTCCAGTGAGGCAGCCGGCGATGCCGATCTGTTCCCTTGCGTCCCGCTCGTCTCTCCACGCGGTTCCGCCATCTTGGGGTCTGGGGTGGGAGTCCGGGGTTGAGTAAGAAAGTGGTCTATAGTTCCTCCAGAGTCTCTTTGTCTGGCTGATCTACCTCTCCCCTTTGTCCTCCTTCTCCTCGAGTACATGCCTTGCACTCCGGGTAGGTTTCAGAGCATAGTAGGCTCGGCAAGCCTGGATGAAGCCGGGAGCTCAGAAGCACAGCGTCCTCACCTCGCCATGTCCAGGCCACGCCCCCCAATCAATATACATTTATTGGGATTTCTTTACCAAACATATGTAGCAGAATACACATTGGCCTAAATTGAGGAAGACTTTTTTTTATAGCAAAAATTTAAAAATATTTTAGAGAGCTAGTGTGGAGGAAAAAAATAGCGAGGATAAAACTATCAACATTACAGCACGGCAAGGAGGAAGGGGACTTGCAGTCCTTCATCCCAGAATGTACTATTTGGCATCCCAATTGCAACAACTAGGAGGATGGGGCTTGCTGGATCCGAAGGACCCGATTCGTAGACTTATAACACTAGAAGAAAACAATTATTCAGCACTGGCAAACTTGGAGGCGGGATTCTTGCATTTAGACCCGGAAGCTCCTACGATTAAATTGTTGATTTTAATTTGGTCCTATGTCAAGAAACTGCTAGGAATTACAGGCTTTTTATCCAGCACGCCTCTCTGGCGTAACAGACAACTTAAAGAAATACAAAAACTAAAAGGCTTTAAGAACTGGGATGACGCAGGCATCAAATATATCTCACAATTATACCAAGATAACACCCTTAAATCATTTCAGCAGATTCAAACAGAGTTTGGGATCCCACATAGTAATTTCTATAAATATCTCCAACTGCGTCATGCCTTACAAACCCAGAATAGAACTGTTAGGATCCAACAAACAGAACACCCGATTATACAGGATGTTTTTCTGGAGGAAGTTAAAAAGGGTATGATATCTAGATGTTATAACGCTCTTCTTGCACGAATACAAGACCCCTCTAGACTACCATGCAGACAGCGTTGGGAGGAGGATATTGGAACGATAGACGAAGACAGTTGTAATGTATGTCTTGTAAACGCCCCTCTGGTATCAATATCTGCGTCCCAGAAACTCTCACACCTCTATTTACTACATAGGGCATACAGAATCCCCCTTCAACTTTATAAGTGGGGAATTAGAGATTCACCCTTGTGCCCAAAATGTGAACGCGACCATGGGGACTTGCTCCACATGGTCTGGAAATGCCCCAAGCTGTTCAGATACTGAAAGGAAGTACTGGATACGATCTCGGAAGTATACATGATACCTCTTGAGAGAACTCCAGTGGTCTGTCTACTGGGGGGAATAGACGAAAAGTTAGTACCCCCACCCACTCGCATAGCGCTTATTCGCTTATTATACACGGCGAGGAGACTAATTGCCCAGTGGTGGATTACTCCGCAAGTTCCCACCAGGAGGCAATGGATAGACAGTGTCAACAGGCTCCTAATAAGAGAAAAGGTTGCTTACCAGCATAGGAAGGTCCCACAAAAGTTCCTATCAATATGGCAGGCGTAGTTAGATGTGCCTGGTTTGGCCCCACACCAATTAATTAAAGATAGGTTACTCTTGGGTTGATGTAGACCATACTATTGTATGGAAATTGAGCACATGCAAAGGAGAGGGAATTATAAGACGAGACATTCCCTGTGGGGTATATGGCAGTATATGTGATATTGTAATGTATGGCAAGGTTTTGCTTTGTTTTATCTCTATTTTTCCTTTTCTCTTTCTCTTTTCTTTTTCTTTTTCTTCTTCTTTCTCTTCTACTTTATTTTCTCCTTTACTGATGAATATTATACTGAGTTAAATATAACGAACTTAAACAAGGTCGATAGAATCATAATGTAGCGGAGTTGATCTCAATGTTATTGTCAAATGCTTGATGTGTTTTCCATATTTATACCCTAAGGCTATCATAGATCACTGGAACTCTCAACATATAAGGGTAACATTATTGTAGTTGGTATTTGCTTATACTACACTTCATTTGGATATATACTCCTTGCGAGCTATATTATATATTAGATTTATTATTAATAAAAGATAACGGTATGCTAGGTGATATTCCTGATAGAATGTAGATAGAACCGTCTTATAATAACCTTAGGTAACTGATAATTGTATCCATAAAATGATGTGAGAGAACTCCGAGCTATGTATACGTTATGTACTTTTACCTGTATGTTATACATATTTGTTTCCTATGCAAAATAAAAACCCTTTTGATTAAAAAAAAAAAAATTAAAAATATTGTTTTTTTTTTTCAAAATTGTCGATTTGCTTATATCACAAACAATAAAATATCACCAAAAGAAAGTGCTATTAGTGTAAAAAAAAGGACATCAATTTTACTTGGGTAGAGCGTCGCACGACCGCGCAATTGTCAGTCAGATACAGTAATGCAATGCAGTATTGCAAAAAATAGCCTGTTCACGAGGAGGGGGAGGTAAAACTTTCCGGAGCTGAATGAGTTTAGATTGAACAAGACTAAAAGGGCAGCATTTGCTTTCCATAAATAATGGCAGTATGGCACACAAGATTTTGCGATTTTACACATTCATTCATTCTTTTACTTACTGTTATAAATTATTTTGGTGCTCTGGTGGGGGGGAGGGGCTCCTATGCAGGAGCAATGGAGATGAGCAGGATCCATTAGCAGGTGCAGCCAGCAGCATCAGATGACAGTGACACACAGTCACTGCTTCTTCCTGTGTTCACGCCGTGCTGTGGAGAAGATGGAGGGAGGAGGTGGGTGGAGCCAACACTCTCACTCAGGGTCAGAGAACGAAGAAGGCTCCGCTATGAATGCTGGGGTTCTCCTCCTCCTCCTCAGCAGCGGCTCCAGCCTCCGACTTGACTGATGTCACTGGTTGCTATACGCCAGGTGGCCCAGGCATTAGCAACCAGTGCACGGAACACTAGCCTGCGGCGCAGCTCTACACACCTCCTCCCTCCATCTTCTCCAGGTCCAGCGCGGCGTAATCACCACAACACAGAGTCTCTCTCTCAGCGCCGCTGATCAGCTAATTATACTGATGTGAGAGAGAGACTCGGTCAGGACTGCAGTCAGTGATATTTTCAGGAGGGGGGGAATTGTCCCATTGCCCCCCCCCCCGGATCCGCCCCTGGGTTGATGAGTGTGTTTCTGTAATTATGATGTTTATTATATTGTCTTTTTGAATCTGTGGCTTTATATACAGTATGTTATATCTTTCTTCATCAGCTGTACCCTTGAACACCTGAAGAAGCTTAAATAAAGCGCACAGGATTCTTACACCCTCTGTCATTGTTCTGTTTACCATCAGTCTGCTTATTGTTTGGTTCTATACCTACTATACTCATGAATTAATATGTATTTGAACATAAGAAGGTGTATGGGGTAGCTGATGTTATAAACATCTCAAATTCATCTCATGTTTTTCTGAGGTTTAGCACCAATAAAGTCTTTTTTCTATTTTTTTTTAGATTTTACCAGTAGAGGGATATGGTGCTGAGGTTACATACCATATCACTTATTTAAATAATATTACATCTAACTATAAATAAGAAAACATATATAAATATGAACAATTCTATATATAATAAATATTTTTTGTATTTATCATCACTTACACTTTTGTATTAACTGAAGCATTTACCAAGTTTAATACTCATTCACTTTTGAAGTCACTTGTACATTCCTAACATGCATTCAAAAAACATTTGGAAATAAAAACTAGCTACACTATTAAATTTGTTCAAAGAACAGCAATACTCAGTACAAGAATGAAACACAGCTTCTGGGGATGTCTGTTGGTTTTAAAACATAATACAAGGCGTTGCCATAATCAGCATACAATTGCTGCACAGGATGGATTGTTTGAGTTTGTAAATCTTTTGAAAGGCATACAAAATGTTATTTTGCTTCAGAGTAATATATCACCTGTAGGCAAATCCTCCCCACAGGCATTCGGAATAGCAAATCCCTTTTTATGCTTAAAAACTTTATATTTTACATTCCTGAATAATATGTACTGTATACATAGAGTATATTAGGAATGCTTTCAGAAATTGAAGTGTTAATAGTTTTTATTAACAAAATGGAAAGTGAATGAACAGATGAGAAATTCAAATCAAATCAATATTTGGTGTTGAAGACAAAAAGGGTTGACAGCACTCAGGAACTAAGCTGGAATTGGTGGGTAATGGCTGCAATGAACCACGTGTAAACTCAAAAAGGTTGCTGGCGATTTATTCCAAAGATTAAAACAGTACAAATTTGAATGACAACGTTACCACAAGGCTGTAAGGCTGGCTCTGGTGTGTGTCGAAAGAAGGGGGCATCACTGAAGACAACCCGGAACTGAGGTGTGTTGGGGAAGGAACCAGCTGCGGCCAATGTGGAGCAGGGCGTCTCTGTTGCCGTGACTACCGGTTTCGCACACTTGCGTGCTTTGTCAAGTCACTGGAAAATGGCTAAAAGAGGCAATATAACCCGATGGTAAGGGGGAAGGGCTAGGCAAAGAGTGAATGGAGGTCTAGAATAATTGATCAATCAGTGCCCTTAACCCATTGAGAACAATTATGGACTATTAACTTTTGTATTACAAGTCCCATAGACATTCTAAAAATAAAAAAATGCAAGAGTAAAAACTGCAAAAATAATGAAACACTGCCCGTGTATATCTATATAATACAGTATATGCATCTACATGCATTACATTTAGGAGGGCAGGTACATTTAAAAATATTCTTACCCCCAGTAAACTAACAACGACAAACAAGAAACACCAATATGACATCAGATCCTATTTTGAAAATGGAGTTGGAATATATCAACGTAGAAAAAGGGGATGTCTCATATGCCAACTCATCCCCCATGGACGGGTTGAAATAAGTGGTCTTAAAAGTAACATACCCCACATTAAATAATTAATCACATGCTCTACTGAGTTTGTCATTTATGTTCTACGGTGCCCCTGCGGCTTGCTTTATGAGGGACGAACTATGCGCACCTTGCGGAATCGCATAGGGGAGCACCGTAGATTCATACACAAGGGCTGTGACAAGCACAGTGTTCCTCGCCACTTTCTCCAGGTGCACAAGGAAAACTTTAGATGCCTGGAGGTAATGGTGATTTAAGCCATTCCCAAAGGTACCCTTACTGATAATGAAAGGTTCTCTCTTTTATGTAAAAGAGAAGTGTACTGAATTTACCATTTTGGTTCCTTGTCACCCAATGGATTGAATCAGGACCTAGAGTTACATAATGTCGTTTGATATTGGATTTCAGTATATGTCTTGTCTATATATATACAGGGCTCAAATTTTCAAGTCCTGAGCTACTAGCCAGGTCTCAAGGGTTACTCGCCACCAGTTGCCCCACCCCTAATTCTGCCCCTAAACACGCCCTCATAAATTATCTAATGAAATGACACTTAAATGTTTTTAAGTGTCATAAAATCATAAAAAAATAAATATTAACAACAACTTTACCTGTGCCCATCAGTGCAGCCTCACCTGTGCTCATCAATGCAGCCTACCTGTGTCCATCAATGTTGCTTCACCTGTGTCCATCAATGTTGCTTCACCTGTGTCCATAAATGCAGCCTGCCTGTGTCCATCAATGCAGCCTGCGTGTGTCCATCAATGCACCCTGCCTGTGTCCATCAATGCACCCTGGCTGTGTCCATCAATGCAGCATCACCTGTGCCCATCAATGCAGCCTCACCTGTGCCCAACAATGCAGCCTCACCTGTGTCCATCAATGCTGCTTCACCTGTGTCCATCAATGCAGCCTGCCCATGTCCATCAATGCAGCCTGCCTGTGTCCATCATTGCAGCCTGCCCATGTTCACCAATGCAGCCTGCCCATGTTCAATGCAGCCCGCCCGTGTTCACCAATGCAGCCTGCCCGTGTCCATCAATGCACCCTGCCTGTGTTCATCAATGCACCCTGCCTGTGTTCATCAATGCAGCCTCACCTGTGCCCATCAATACAGCCTCACCTGTGCCCAACAATGCAGCCTCACCTGTATCCATCAATGCTGCTTCACCTGTGTCCATCAATGCAGCCTGCCCATGTCCATCAATGCAGCCTGCCCGTGTTCACCAATGACAACAAAAACATTTCTTTCACTCATGCTTAGTGTTTGTCTGAAGCCATTTATTATCAATCAACTGTGTTTACTCTTCTTAAATCATAATAGCAACAGAAACTACCCAAATGACCCTTATCAAAAGTTTACATACCCTGGTGATTTTAGCATGATAATAACATGCACACAAGTTGACACAAAGAGGTTTGAATGGCTACTACCATTTCAGCGGTTTTGGCTGCTTTTTACAATTTGGAGGATTTGGCTGCTTTTTATAATTTGGCACTGCGCTGCTTTAAGTGGTAATTGAGTGGTCATGCAATGCTGTACCCAAACAAAATTTGCGTCCTTTTTTCCCTACAAATAGAGCTTTCCTTTGATGGTATTGGATTGCCTCTGCGATTTTTATTTTTTGCGATATAAACGGAAAAAGATCGAAAATTTTGAAAAAAAAATGATATTTTCTCCTTTTTGTTATAAAAAAAAAATTTAATAAACTCAATTTTAGTCATACATTTAGGCCAAAATGTATTCTGCCACATGTCTTTGGTAAAAAATAATAATAATAATAATGTCAATAAGTATATTTATTGGTTTGCGCAAAAGTTATAGCGTCTACAAACTAGGGTACATTTTCTGGAATTTACGCAGCTTTTAGTTTATGACTACCTATCTCATTTCTTGAGGTGCTAAAATGGTAGGGCAGTACAAACCCCCCCCCCCCCCCAAATAACCCCATTTTGGAAAGTAGACACCCCAAGGAAATTGCTGAGAGGCTTGTTGAGCCCATTGAATATTTTATTTTTTTGTCACAAGTGATTGCAAAATGACAAAAAAATACACAGTTTTCATTAAATGATATATTGCTTACACATGCCATGGTTATATGTGGAATTACACCCCAAAATACATTCTGCTGCTCCCAAAAAGTCTCACACATGAGGTATTCCCGTACTCAGGAGAAGCAGAAGAATGCATTTTGGGGTGTAATTCCACATATAACCATTCAGTGTCCAGCCACATTCTCAGTTTAGACAATCTGTGTGAACAATAATATCTTCATTGACATTTTTATGACTTTATCATGTGAATAATTGCACAGTACATTTTGGATTTATTACTGTGATGCAAATTGATTTTCTACAGGTATTAGAATTTTCCTATCGCTAGGGAGCAAATATGTCCCTTATTTGATAGGGACATTCTATCATTTGCAGTGATTTACTAACACGTATATGGTCTCATATAGCGCAGTTTTTTTCTTTGACACATATAACCACGCCATGTTTGAACAATATATCATTTAGTGACAACTTTGTGCAAAAAAAAAAGTGTAATTTACCCGAAACTTGTGATAAAATATCAAATATTCCACGGACTCAACATGCCTATCAGCAAATATCTTGGGGTGTCTACTTTCCAAAATGGGGTTATTTGGGGGGGGGTTTGAACTGTCCTGGCATTTTATGCACAACATTTAGAAGCTTATGTCACACATCACCCACTCTTCTAACCACTTAAAGACAAAGCCCTTTCTGACACTTTTTGTTTACATGAAAAAATATTTTTTTTTTTCAAGAAAATTACTTTGAACCCCCAAACATTATATATTTTTTTAAAGCAAAGGCCCTAAAGATTAAAATGGTGGGTGTTGGTGCATTTTTTTTTTCACACAGTATTTGAGCAGCAATTTTTCAAACCCATTTTTTTGGAAAAAACACACTTTTTTAATTTTAATGCACTAAAACACACTATATTGCCCAATGTTTGATGAAATAAAAAATATGATCTTATTCTGAGTACATGGATACCAAACACGAGTACATGCAGCAGCGACAAACTACATACATTTTTAAAAGCCTTTAAAAGCCTTTACAGGTTACCATTTTAGATTTACAGAGGAGGTCTACTGCTAAAATTATTGCCCTCGATGTGACCTTCGCGGTGATACCTCAAATGCATGGTGTAATTGCTGTTTACATATGACACCAGACCGACGCTTGCGTTCGCCTTTGTACATGAGCATGCGGGGACAGGGGTGCTTTTTTTTTTAATTATTTATTTTGCCTTTTTATTATATTATTAAACTGTTCCTTTCATTTTTTTTATCATTGTTATTGTTATCTCAAGGAATGTAAATATCTCCTATGATAGCAATAGGTAGTGACAGGTATTCTTTAAAAAAAAAAAATTGTGGTCTATTAGACCCTAGATCTCTTCTCTGTTCTCAAAGCATCTGACCACACCAAGATCGGTGTGATAAAATGCTTTGCCAATTTCCCAATGGCGCTGTTTATATCCGGCGAAACCTAAGTTGTGAAATGCTCGTAGCTTCCGGTTTCTTAGGCCATAAAGATGATGGGAGCCATTCTGGTCTCTGATCAGCTCTATGGTCAGCTGGTGGAACCACCGGTTGCATTCTCGGTTCCCTGTTGGGACAGGAGAGCCAGAGAAAACCATGGAAGAGGGCGGGAGGGGGGAACGTTCCCTCCCACTGCTTATAAAAGCAGTCTAGAGGCTAATTAGCCACTAGGATTGCTTCTACATGAAAGCTGACCGCTGGCTGAAAAGAATGATACCAAGATGATACCTAAACCTGCAGGCATCATTCTGGTATACCACTCAAAGTCCAGCAACATACCAGTACGTTGCTGGTCCTTGTTGGGCATACATTGTAAGATTGACCGGCAGGTATGCCCACCATTAGAATACCACCCTTCATCCACCCACTTGTAATGATGGGCATACATGCACCATTTTTTTTTTTAACTGTGGTGGTGAAATCACCTCCGTCAGCACTGGAGTCACGGCTTTACATATCGTGGGAGCAAACGCTGTTGCTGTCAAGATAAATAAACCCGTGCTGCAGCTGAATGGCGTACCTGCTAAGCAAATGATGGTTAACAATAAAACAAACATTACAGTATAACATACCATACCTGCAAAGCAAATACAATAAAACATAGTAAAAATAAAACCGAGAGAGAGCGATAGATGTAGAACAACAGTGAGCGAACAGTAGAGTGGACAGTAGAGAGCGAACATAAGAGAGAGAACAATAGAGAGAGAGAGAAGAAAAATACAACTACAACTATTTTTGGATTTTTTATTTTATATTTTTTTGTGTTTTTGTGTGTTTTTTTTTTTTTTTTCACTATTTCCCCTTTTTTAAAAACTGTAAAAAAAACTGTAAACTGAACGTTGCAGATTAGGGTCTCTCAAAATGTGATGACATCACATCTTTTGAGACCCTGTGTACGTGTGCCTAGGACTGTGTGGTACTGTACCCTACACTAATACTCAACTAGTGTGTGGTAGTGTTCGAAACAGTCACCAATGCAAAGACCAGGTTGGTCAGGACAGGAGGGACAATAAAAGCGGGTGTCATGCCTATATCCGTGCTTTCTTCAGACACGACATCTTCTTTAGGGGTTTATTTGGGTAGGTGTACCAGAGAGTACATGCGGAAAATGCCTCTCATGCAGCAGGCTTACTGCATTTGGATTGGGAAGTTGGGCCACAGCACCCTCTGGAAACAAAAGGGCTGTGATGATCTCTTCCTGGAATTTAAGGAAGGAGCCAGTTCGTCTTGCAGCTTTGTATAGCACAAAAGCATTCAGCAGAGCCAATTGGAATAAATATACAGACACCAACATCTGGACTTATGGGCAATTAGGTACGGTGCCAACAACTGGTCGTTGAGGTCCACCCCTCCCATGTTCAGGTTATATTCGTGGACACAGAGGGGTTTCTCTACAACATCAGTCGCCGCAGAAATTTGGGCCATCGTGTCTGCGTGAAAGGAGGATGAATAGCGGTGATGAACTGACCAGCATATAAATTGCTTTGGTCCACAATAGATCTATAGAGATCTTCAGTGACAAGTGTTACTGCAGTGCTGGATGTATGACCAGGATCTACTAGGCCACTGGTGCTTGCCAGTTCACCAGAAGGATGAGCGGAGCTAGTACTGGCTCTCTGCTCCATACGAGGGACCTGCGGTTCTTGTACCTCAATGACAGCAGAAGAAGAATGGGGTCTGGTATGCCTGACCTTGGCAGGGACCACAACTCCATCGTCAGAGCTATGCTGTCTACAGATTCGTATTCTGAGCCTGAATCTGACAGATGAGTGATTTCCTCTTCACTATCTGTCATGCACAGAAACGTGTAGGCCTCGTCATTACTGTACCTTCAATTTGACATTTAGTCTATTTAGTCTAATAGTCTATTTAAAGGTAAGCCAATGAGGAGGGAGTTGCAGTAGTTGAGGCAAGAGATAACCAGGGAGTGAATCAGGAGCTTTGTGGTTTCATTGGTTACAAAGGGATGTAGTTTAGAGAGGTTGAGGCGGCAAGCTTTGGAAAGTGGTTGGATGTGGGGCCGAAAGGAGGGTTCAGAATCCAGGATAACACCTAGCACCCTGACATGTGGGGATGGGTGGATGGTTGTGTCATTGCTCGTGACAGATAAGTCAGGGGAAGAGGCAGATGTGGGAGGAAATATTATAAGCTTGGTTTTGGATAAGTTGAGTTTGAGGAAGTGGTGTGACATCCATACAGATATGTCGGTTAGTAAGTTAGTGATGCGTGAGGAGACTGGAGTGAGTTGAGGGGTGGAGAGATAGATTTGTGTGTTGTCAGCGTAGAAATGATATTGAAAGCAATGAGAGGCTATCAGCTGACCCAGGGAAGAGGTGTAGATTGAAAATAAAAGAGGTCCAAGAACAGAACCTTGGGGGACCCCGACAGAGAAGGGAAGAGGAGTGGAGGAAGTAGAATTGTAAGTGACACTGAAGGTGTGTTGGGATAGTTCATTTGATTTAAGTTAGATAGAGTAGGCAGGCGAGTCAGTTAGCTGCACTTACAGTGTATTGTGTATATATATATGCATCCTAGGTGTTGTGTATATATATATATATATATATATATATATATATATATATATATATATATATATATATACACACTGTATTCAGTTTAGCTACATCCGTTCCTGTTATTCTCTTCCTACTGACAGGCAGGCAGGTGTTTTTACAGCATTTACAGCTACCTGAAGAAAATTGCTGGTGTTCTTCTGATCCTATTAGTACCACAGGTAGGCAGCTGCAGTATTTACAGTTAGTGTGTGCATCCTCTGCACAGTGTACATCTAAAGCTACCTTAAGACAATTGCTGTTGTTCTGATCCTATTAATACCACAGGTAGGCAGCTACAGTATTTACAGTTAGTGTACTGTGTCCTCTGCACAGTGTGCATCTAAAGCTACCTGAAGAAAATTGCTGGTGTTCTTCTGATCCTATTAGTACCACAGGCAGGCAGCTGCAGTATTTACAGTTAGTGTACTGTGTCCTCTGCACAGTGTGCATCTAAAGCTACCTGAAGAAAATTGCTGGTGTTCTTCTGATCCTATTAGTACCACAGGCAGGCAGCTGCAGTATTTACAGTTAGTGTAGTGTGTCCTCTGCACAGTGTGCACCTAAAGCTACCCGAAGACAATTGCTGTTGTTCTGATCCTATTAATACCACAGGCAGGCAGCTACATATTTACAGATAGTGTACTGTGTCCTCTGCACAGTGTGCACCTAAAGCTACCTGAAGAAAATTGGGGGTGTTCTTCTGATCCTATTAGTACCACAGGCAGGCAGCTGCAGTATTTACAGCTAGTGTAGTGAGTCCTCTGCACAGTGTGCACCTAAAGCTATCTGAAGACAATTTCTGTTGTTCTGACCCTTTTAATACCACAAACAGGCAGCTGCAATATTTACAGTTAGTGTACTGTGCCCTCTACAAAGTGTCCACCTAAAGCTACCTGAAGAAAATTGGTGGTGTTCTTCTGATCCTAATAGTACCACAGGCAGGCAGCTGCAGTATTTACAGTTAGTGTAGTGCGTCCTCTGCACAGTGTGCACCTAAAGCTACCTGAAGACAATTGCTGTTGTTCTGATGCATTAAATACCACAGGCAGGCAGCTGCAGTATTTACAGTTAGTGTACTGTATCCTCTGCACAGTGTGCACCTAAAGCTACCTGAAAACAATTGCTGCTGTTTTGATCCTATTAATACCACAAGCAGGCAGCTGCAGTATTTACAGTTAGTGTAGTGCGTCCTCTGCACAGTGTGCACCTGAAGCTACCTGAAGACAATTGCTGTTGTTCTGATCCTATTAATACCACAAGCAGGCAGCTGCAGTATTTACAGTTAGTGTAGTGCGTCCTCTGCACAGTGTGCACCTAAAGCTACCTGAACACAATTGCTGTTGTTCTGATCCTATTAATACCACAGGCAGGCAGCTGCAGTATTTACAGTTAGTGTAGTGCGTCCTCTGCACAGTGTGCACCTAAAGCTACCTGAAGACAATTGCTGTTGTTCTGATGCATTAAATACCACAAGCAGGCAGCTGCAGTATTTACAGTTAGTGTACTGTATCCTCTACACAGTGTGCACCTAAAGCTACCTGAAAACAATTGCTGCTGTTTTGATCCTATTAATACCACAAGCAGGCAGCTGCAGTATTTACAGTTAGTGTAGTGCGTCCTCTGCACAGTGTGCACCTAAAGCTACCTGAAGACAATTGCTGTTGTTCTGATGCATTAAATACCACAGGCAGGCAGCTGCAGTATTTACAGTTAGTGTACTGTATCCTCTGCACAGTGTGCACCTAAAGCTACCTGAAGAAAATTGGTGGTGTTCTTCTGATCCTAATAGTACCACAGGCAGGCAGCTGCAGTATTTACAGTTATTGCTGTAGTATTTACAGAACAATTGCTGTTGTTCTGATGCATTAAATACCACAGGCAGGCAGCTGCAGTATTTACAGTTAGTGTACTGTATCCTCTGCACAGTGTGCACCTAAAGCTACCTGAAAACAATTGCTGCTGTTTTGATCCTATTAATACCACAAGCAGGCAGCTGCAGTATTTACAGTTAGTGTAGTGTGTCCTCTGCACAGTGTGCACCTGAAGCTACCTGAAGACAATTGCTGTTGTTCTGATCCTAATAATACCACAGGCAGGCAGCTGCAGTATTTACAGTTAGTGTAGTGCGTCCTCTGCACAGTATGCACCTAAAGCTACCTGAAGACAATTGCTGTTGTTCTGATCCTATTAATACCACAGGCAGGCAGCTGCAGTATTTACAGTTAGTGTTCTGTGTCCTCTGCACAGTGTGCACCTAAAGCTACCTGAAGAAAATTGCTGGTGTTCTTCTGATCCTATTAGTATCACAGGCAGGCAGCTGCAGTATTTACAGTTAGTGTAGTGCGTCCTCTGCACAGTGTGCACCTAAAGCTACCTGAAAACAATTGCTGCTGTTTTGATCCTATTAATACCACAAGCAGGCAGCAGCAGTATTTACAGTTAGTGTAGTGCGTCCTCTGCACAGTGTGCACCTGAAGCTACCTGAAGACAATTGCTGTTGTTCTGCTCCTATTAATACCACAGGCAGGCAGCTGCAGTATTTATAGTTAGTGTACTGTGTCCTCTGCACAGTGTGCACCTAAACCTACCTGAAGACAATTGCTGTTGTTCTGATTCTATTAATACCACAGGCAGGCAGCTGCAGTATTTACAGTTAGTGTACTGCGTCCTCTGCACAGTGTGCACCTAAAGCTACCTGAAGACAATTGCTGTTGCTCTGATCCTATTAATACCACAATGCAGGCAGCGGCAATATTTACAGTTAGTGTACTGTGTCCTCTGCACAGTGTGCACCTAAAGCTACCTGAAGAAAATTGCTGGTATTCTTCTGATCCTATTAATACCACAGGCAGGCAGCTTCAGAATTTACAGTTATTGTGCTGTGTTCTCTGCACAGTGTGCACCTAAAGCTACCTGAAGAAAATTGGTGATGTTCTTCTGATCCTAATAGTACCACAGGCAGGCAGCTGCAGTATTTACAGTTATTGCTGTAGTATTTACAGAACAATTGCTGTTGTTCTGATGCATTAAATACCACAGGCAGGCAGCTGCAGTATTTACAGTTAGTGTACTGTATCCTCTGCACAGTGTGCACCTAAAGCTACCTGAAAACAATTGCTGCTGTTTTGATCCTATTAATACCACAAGCAGGCAGCTGCAGTATTTACAGTTAGTGTAGTGCGTCCTCTGCACAGTGTGCACCTGAAGCTACCTGAAGACAATTGCTGTTGTTCTGATCCTATTAATACCACAGGCAGGCAGCTGCAGTATTTACAGTTAGTGTAGTGCGTCCTCTGCACAGTGTGCACCTAAAGCTACCTGAACACAATTGCTGTTGTTCTGATCCTATTAATACCACAGGCAGGCAGCTGCAGTATTTACAGTTAGTGTAGTGCGTCCTCTGCACAGTGTGCACCTAAAGCTACCTGAAGACAATTGCTGTTGTTCTGATGCATTAAATACCACAAGCAGGCAGCTGCAGTATTTACAGTTAGTGTACTGTATCCTCTACACAGTGTGCACCTAAAGCTACCTGAAAACAATTGCTGCTGTTTTGATCCTATTAATACCACAAGCAGGCAGCTGCAGTATTTACAGTTAGTGTAGTGCGTCCTCTGCACAGTGTGCACCTAAAGCTACCTGAAGACAATTGCTGTTGTTCTGATGCATTAAATACCACAGGCAGGCAGCTGCAGTATTTACAGTTAGTGTACTGTATCCTCTGCACAGTGTGCACCTAAAGCTACCTGAAGAAAATTGGTGGTGTTCTTCTGATCCTAATAGTACCACAGGCAGGCAGCTGCAGTATTTACAGTTATTGCTGTAGTATTTACAGAACAATTGCTGTTGTTCTGATGCATTAAATACCACAGGCAGGCAGCTGCAGTATTTACAGTTAGTGTACTGTATCCTCTGCACAGTGTGCACCTAAAGCTACCTGAAAACAATTGCTGCTGTTTTGATCCTATTAATACCACAAGCAGGCAGCTGCAGTATTTACAGTTAGTGTAGTGTGTCCTCTGCACAGTGTGCACCTGAAGCTACCTGAAGACAATTGCTGTTGTTCTGATCCTAATAATACCACAGGCAGGCAGCTGCAGTATTTACAGTTAGTGTAGTGCGTCCTCTGCACAGTATGCACCTAAAGCTACCTGAAGACAATTGCTGTTGTTCTGATCCTATTAATACCACAGGCAGGCAGCTGCAGTATTTACAGTTAGTGTTCTGTGTCCTCTGCACAGTGTGCACCTAAAGCTACCTGAAGAAAATTGCTGGTGTTCTTCTGATCCTATTAGTATCACAGGCAGGCAGCTGCAGTATTTACAGTTAGTGTAGTGCGTCCTCTGCACAGTGTGCACCTAAAGCTACCTGAAAACAATTGCTGCTGTTTTGATCCTATTAATACCACAAGCAGGCAGCAGCAGTATTTACAGTTAGTGTAGTGCGTCCTCTGCACAGTGTGCACCTGAAGCTACCTGAAGACAATTGCTGTTGTTCTGCTCCTATTAATACCACAGGCAGGCAGCTGCAGTATTTATAGTTAGTGTACTGTGTCCTCTGCACAGTGTGCACCTAAACCTACCTGAAGACAATTGCTGTTGTTCTGATTCTATTAATACCACAGGCAGGCAGCTGCAGTATTTACAGTTAGTGTACTGCGTCCTCTGCACAGTGTGCACCTAAAGCTACCTGAAGACAATTGCTGTTGCTCTGATCCTATTAATACCACAATGCAGGCAGCGGCAATATTTACAGTTAGTGTAGCGCGTCCTCTGCACAGTGTGCACCTAAAGCTACCTGAAGAAAATTGGTGATGTTCTTCTGATGCTATTAGTACCACAGGCAGGCAGTTGCAGTATTTACAGTTAGTGTAGTGCGTCCTCTGCACAGTGTGCGCCTGAAGTTACCTGAAGACAATTGCTGTTGTTCTGATCCTATTAATACCACAGGCAGGCAGCTGCAGTATTTACAGTTAGTGTACTGTGTCATCTGCACAATGTGCACCTAAAGCTACCTGAAGAAAATTGCTGGTGTTCTTCTGATCCTATTAGTATCACAGGCAGGCAGCTGCAGTATTTACAGTTCGTGTACTGTGTCCTCTACACAGTGTGCACCTAAAGCTACCTCAAGACAATTGCTGGTGTTCTCATACTAATAATACTACAGGCAGGCAATTGATTCTGCTAGCTGCAGTATCAGTATATATGTACATCCCAGCTTTGTGCAGACCATGTTTTAGTCTGTTCTGTCTGCTGGCCACTACTCATTTGCATATCCAGTGTTATTTTATACTCTGCTCAGTTAGGTTCTGCTACCCCTGGGGGCACATTTTGGTGAGCTAGGTTCCCCCTCGTTTTTTGCCTTGGGGGTGTTGTTGCTTTGTCCAGCTCGGGGGCTGCGTTGTGCATCAGGGAGGTATTCCTAACCTCCTGCTGTCCTCGTCTGCCCTTCGGGACGGGCGTGGCCACCTGCACTTCGGCGCCATGTTTTCCACGCCCACACTGTGACGTCTTTTGACTCCAGTTGTGGGCAGCGTGGAACATCCCGGAGGCAGGGACGGTGTCTGTTCGCACACGCCTCCCTTGACGGCTGACGTCATTCACGCCAGTCCGTCGCCTCCGTACATGACGCTGGGGGCGGAGCGCATGGATCCACCGTGGGTTTATCTGGGTGCATGGTATGGCTGTGGTTTGCATTTGATCTTCACTGGTCTGACACTATGGACACAGGTCTGGGAGTGTACCGTTCAGGTTGGGGTCACTTCAATTTTCATCAGGTATTACTTTACTTTCCATACCTATCATGTGGGCGATATCAATCCCTCACACTACATAGAGTGTGTCCATTCATTCTCTATTACCTACTCCCATACTCCCATCACCTTTTTCCATGAATTATTTTTAGTTCAATTCATATTTTTATTAATTTTTTACTTTACCCCACAGCCTCCCTACCCACACCCCCTGCCAATCCTTTTGGGTTTTTACATTACTATTCAGACCAGTTTACCCCACATATACATATGTACATGTTTGAGACCTACATATCTCTATATAGATCCCACTATTTTTTAGATACGCTTTTGGGTTATATCGTACATCTTCCATCGCATGCCCCACGCAGTCCTTGCCATGCATCTGGATTCTCCTTATTGTGGTCTCCATTCGCTGGGCTCCCTCAGCTCCCGAGCTGGACTTCCCTTCATCACCGCCTTGACATCAACGTTCGGTGATCCAACCCAGTGGAGTGGTAAGTAGGAGGTCTCCTTTTCCTTGACCTCTTCTACCAACGACCACACTCCCCCCACCCTTACTTCCTTATTTATCCATATATACCCATTCACTCTATTATATTTTGTTCCAGATATTATACTGATGCATCTGCCCCTGAAGAGCGAGCAGAGACTCGCGAAACGCGTAGGGCACTATCGATGCTCTTTATATGCCTTTTACTGCTGGGTTGTTGTTGTGTTGTGGGTATTTTTACTCACACATTCATGTATGTATCATTTACCCATCTCCCACTTTGTATGTTTACCAACTGATGCAGCAACTTACCATGTATTGTACTGTTGTTTTACGGTTATGTATTATGTGTAATGATTGATATTTTGTTTTTGCTTTTGCTGATAACTTGGCCACTATGCCGGGTAACGCACACTCATTGCTATCCCCATTTGGTTATACAGCATTCTGTAATTAATAAAATGATTTTATTACACTGTTATGTATGTGTGCCTAATCTCTCCCACCTCACTCAAAGTCCCAGGGCGATTTCCCCCTATTTTTCTACATCTCACTGCAGGTCATTAGTATGTCTGGAAGGCCAACAAGGAGAGGCAGACAGTAACAAGCCAATAAAAGAGGGTAAGCAAGCTCTGTGTCTAGAGGCAACAGTGCTGGTCGTGGAGATGGTGCATCCTCATCAGCAGGTGGCCGTGGGACACGCTTGTCCTTTTTTCTGGCAGCTGGCCGTGTTGAGCCGCAACATGCCGAAGACTTGGTAGAGTGGATGACCAAGCCGTCCTCATCCTCCTCATCCTCTATCACCCAGGCTCAGGGTACTTTGTCTGGCAAAGCAGCTGCCAACGCGGCCTCTTCCCTCAGCTCAATGGCATCAGTCACTCCCTCCCTAGCCCCACCATGTCCTCCTGAGGAGTCACCCGAACTGTTTGACCACAGTGTTGGGTACATGCTCCAGGAGGATGCCCAGCGTTTTGAAGGCTCTGATAATGATACCCAGCTAGAGAAAGGCAGTAACCTGAGCCCAGAGAGAGGGGGTGCCCAAGAAGGACAGAAATCTGGCAGTCATGTTCCCCCAGCTGCAGCATACAGCCAGGTTTGCTCCAGTGATGAGGAGGAAGGGGATGATGAGGTCACTGACTCCACATGGGTGCCTGATAGGAGAGAGGAGGAGAAGGCACATCACCAACCAGGATGCCCTCCAGGGGCTAGCTTAAAGGCAGCACACCGACTGAATCACACCAAAGAGCTCTGCATGTGCAGGGTGCTGCTGTCTCTGAGCGTTATTGCAAAAGTTCTTTGGTGTGGGCCTTTTTTGAGATGAGTGCATCAGATCCCATCACTGCTATTTGCAACATATGTCTCAAGCGTATCTCGCGTGGCAAAAACATCACCCGCTTGGGCACCACATGCTAGACCAGACATATGTCGACCTGCCATGCAGTTCATTGGCAAGCGTACCTAAAAGACCCATACCAAAGAACAAAGCTGACCTCTCCTTGCTCCTCATCAGCTGGAATCTTCAACCCCACTATACCTTTAGTCCTCTCTGAAACCTGCACTGAGAGGAATGAAGGTGAAGAATTAGGTGTGTCACAGCCAAGTACTTGCGGGCAATCTGCTATCGGTACACCGACGTCAGATTGTACCAGGCAAATTTCCCTGCCCCAGCTGCTGCACAGCCGAAAGAAGTTCGCTCCCAGCCATCCACATGCCCAGCGGTTGAATGCTAGCTTGGCTAAATTGCTAGCACTTTAACTGCTGCCTTTTCAGTTAGTAGACTCTGCCCCCTTCCGTGAGATTGTGAAATGTGCGCTTCCTCAGTGGCAGGTTCCCAAACGCCACTTTTTCTCATGGAAGGCGATTCCGGCTCTCTACCGGCATGTGGATGGCAATGTCTTGGCTTCGCTGGACAGGGTGGTCAACGGTAAGGTGCATATTACCGCTGACTCATGGTCCAGCAGGCATGGACAGGGATGTTACCTATCTTTCACCACGCACTGGGTGAGTCTTCTGGCAGCTGGGAAGAATGCAGGACAGGGTGCAGTAGTGTTGGAGGTTGTTCCACCACCATGCCTCCAAGATTCTACTAGTGGTGATTCTGCCACACCTCTCTCCTCCACCCCCTCCTCTTCTTCTTCCTCCATGGCCTCTTCCTGTGCTGATTTGTCCTCGGAACCAGCGGTGCTCCGTAGGCATTCAAGGGGCTACGCAAGCATGCAGGCAAAAAGATGCCATGCGGTGCTTGAGCTGGTGTGCTTGGGGGACAGGAGCCACACTGGGGCAGAGATTCTGTCAGCTCTGCAGGGGCATGTTCAGAGTTGGTTGACGCCACGCCAGCTTAAGGCAGGTATGATGTTTGGCGACAATGGCACCTTAACTTGGTGGTGCAGCGGTTCTTGGGCAGGTACCTGGGCTTACAGGATGTCCTGAGGCAGGCCAGGAAAGTCTGTGTGCATTTCCGCAGGTCATATAATGCCAGTGCTCAGCTGGCTGACCTCCAAAAGGAATTTAACCTGCCCAAGAACCGCCTAATCTGTGACATGCCCACCAGGTGGAATTTAACGTTGACCATGCTGCAGCAGCTGCACATGCAGCAGAGGGCCATCAATAAGTACCTATGCGACTATGGCACCAGGACAGGGTCAGGGGACCTTGGTTTTTTTTCCCACACCAGTGGGCTATGATCAGGGATGCATGCACTGTCCTGTCAGTATTTGAGGAGGCCACGAGGATGGTGAGCAGTGACAGTGCATACATCAGTGATACTGTCCCTCTTGTCCAACTGTTGGAGCACACGCTGCATGGAATAATGGACAGGGCACTTGAGACAGAACAGAGGGAGGAAGAGGAGGACTTTTTTACCTCTTAAGGTCCCCTTTATCCAGACAGTGTTCCTCCATGCCTTCCGATCACACAGGAAGAGGAGGAGGAGAATTGTGTCAGCATGGAGGTGGAGCCTGGCACTCAGCATCAGCAGCAGTCTTCAAGGGATCATTTACAGTCCGAAGAAACTCATGGACTTGTACGTGGCTGGGAGGAGGTGACTGCGGATCATGTCGTCCTTAGTGACCCAGAGGACTCTGGACTGAATGCCTCAGCAAACCTACGCTGCATGGCCTCCCTGATCCTGCAAAGCCTGCAGAAGGATCCTAGTATTCATGGTATCAAGGGGAGGGATGATTACTGGCTGGCAATCCTCCTTGATCCATGTTACAAGGGTAAGGTTGCAGACCTATCTTGCCATCACAGAGAGAGCAGAGGATGAAACATCTTCGGGAGACCTTGCAGAAAGGTTTGTGCAACGCTTTTCCAGAACCTGGGAGGTTACAATTTCCTGGTCCTCCTGGATAACGTGTTGCTGAGGCTTCGGTCAGTCACAGAAGGAGCCGTAGAGAAGGTGGCCATCTGACCGATGCGTTCAGACAATTTTTTAGTCCACAGCCCCAAGATCTGATCGGTTCCAGCAACCTTCGCCAGTGTCTGATTCACATGGTGCAGGATTACCTAGGGGCAAGATCAGACTTGGAAACCTTTCCCACCAAAAATCCTCTTGGTTACTGGGTCTTGAGGATGGATCACTGGCCAGAGCTTGCACAGTATGCCTGTCCTGCATCCAGCGTTCTTTCGGAATGCACATTCAGTGCTGCTGGAGGCTTTGTAACCGATCACAGGGTGCGCCTGTCCACCAAATCGGTTGATCGGCCGACCTTCATAAAAATGAATCAGTCTTGGATCACCAGCTACCAAGCACCTGATGCTGATGTAAGCGATTGATTTTTTTTTAATGTGAGATCCCTTCAAACTGCCTATGCTGATGCTGAGTGACTATCCTGTTATGCTGAGTGACAATCCTCTTCCTCCTCAATTTTCATGCTGATAGCTTGTAAGAACATTTTTGGTTCTGGGCACTGCCACCAGTGTCCAAGGCCCAATTTTTCAGGGGCGTGTAATTACAACTATTGATACAATAATTTGCAGCACTGCTCATTCCTGTGCTCCAACTATAGTATCTGTGAGGGGTTGCAGTTTTGTGGCACCAGCACCAGTGCCCAAGGCCCAATTTTTCAGCCCCTGTTTAACAGGGGCGTATAATTACAATTTTTGATGTAATACTTTGCAGCAGGGCTCATTCCTGCGCTCCAACTATAGCATCTGTGAGGAGTTGCAGTGTTGTGGCAGCAGTGGCTAAGGCCCAATTTTTCTGCTCCTGTTTAACAGGGGCGTGTAATTACAATTTTTGATGCAATACTTTGTAGCAGGGCTCATTCCTGCGCTCCAACTAGAGTATCTGTGAGGGGTTGCAGTGTTGTGGCACCAGTGCCCAAGGCCCAATTTTTCAGCCCCTGTTTAACAGGGGTGTATAATTACAATTTTTGATGCAATAGTTTGCAGCAGGGCTCATTCCTGCACTCCAACTATAGCATCTGTGAGGGGTTGCAGTGTTGTGGCACCAGTGCCTAAGACCCAATTTTTCTGCCCCTGTTCAACAGGGACATGTAATTACAATTCTTGATCTAATATTTCACAGCAGCCCATTCCTGCGCCCACCAAGAGTAACTGTGAGGGCTTACAGTGTTGTGGCAACACCACCACCACCAAAGGCCCAAGTTTTTTGCCCCTGTTCAACAGGTGCATGTAATTACAATTCTTGATATAATATTTCACAGCAGGGCCTGTTCCAGCGCCCACCAAGAGTAACTGTGAGGACTTACAGTGTTGTGGCATCAGCACCACCACCACCAAAGGCCCAATTTTTCTGCCTCTGTTAAACAGGTGCATGTAATTAGAATTCTTGATCTAATATTTCACAGAAGGACCCGTTCCAGCTCCCACCAAGAGTAACTGTGAGGACTTACAGTGTTGTGGCAACACCACCACCAAAGGCCCAATTTTTCTGCCCCTGTTCAACAATGGCATGTAATTACAATTCTTGATCTAATATTTCACAGCAGGGCCCATTCCTGCACCCACCAAGAGTAACTATGTGGGCTTACAGTGCTGTGGCAAGACCAACACCTAAGGCCCCAACTTCTGCAGAGTATATAGGGCAGGCCCCTACTTTCAAACATCCAACTTACAAATGACTCCTACTTGCAAACGGAAGGAGAGAACAGGAAGTGAGAAACGTGTCTCCTTTCCACTGGTGCTTTATCACCAATCCTTGTTTCACTAAAAATCCTAAATTGTTTGCACCGCCTGTATACCACGCCTTTCCTTTTTTTTAATTTGGGTGCAGGGTTCCCCTTAATATCCATACAAGACCCAAAGGGCCTGGTAATGGACTGGGGGGGTACCCATGCCATTTGTCACACTGATTTTTATCCATATTGCCAGGACCCGACATTACATTAAAGCCGCAAGCAGTTTTAAATGACTTTTAATTCTTTTAAAAATGTCATTTTGTGCAGGGACTGTTCTAAGCACTGGAAACACACGCCACTTTACAGGCATACTATAGACACCCCCCCAGGTATGATATTTAAATGAATATTTCACTTTTTTTTTCACTTTAAGCATCATTAAAATCACTGCTCCCAAAAAAAAAGGCCATTTTTAAAACTTTTTTTTGTATTGATACATGTCCCCTGGGGCAGGACCCAGGTCCCCAAACCCTTTTTAGAACAATAACTTGCATATTAGCCTTTAAAATTAGCACTTTTGATTTCAAACGTTCGAGTCCCATAGACTTTAATGGAGTTCTAAGGTTTGCGCGAACCTTCGGTTCGTTCGCAGGTTCTGGTGCGAACCGAACCGGGGGATGTTCGGCTCATCCCTACTGTTAAGCAGTTTATGTGGAAACTGAAAAGCGGTAGGCTTGCTCAGCCTGGTAGTTAGGGCTTGCATAATGTGTAGTTAGAGCCGAGACACGGCTAAGTTTTTCTTTGGCTATTTTGTTCTGTTTGGTTTTTTTGAACACTGTACAGCACCTCTGAAGACTTGTAAATATCATCATTAAACATTTCACTGTTTGTCACTACTTCACCTGTTCTGGTATCTGTGCCTGAAAGCCTGCTTATCCCAGGAAGCTTTTGTACCTGCTACCTGTCCCCCAGGTTACAGGGTCCATAACACAAAGAAAATCAATAATAATAAAGGCACTTTACAGTACATGCACATTGGCATGCTTAAGGACCCATTAATTTCCAGGACATGTCAGAGTTGGCAGCCAGAAAAATGGTTACTATCATGACACAGAACCCAGAACCCTGTGTTTTGAAGAAAATCCATAATAAGGTGCAGGTTACTATAGA
The DNA here is from genome assembly GCA_037952925.1 of Lithobates clamitans. Taxonomy (NCBI): domain Eukaryota; kingdom Metazoa; phylum Chordata; class Amphibia; order Anura; family Ranidae; genus Lithobates; species Lithobates clamitans. The sequence continues at coordinate 1,338,852 of JBBGZY010000615.1, read as the reverse complement.
TGCATTCAAAACAATTTAGTTGCCTGTTGTTATGTTATGGACACACGTTTACTTTAGAATACCTACTCTTGAGTCCCTCTTCTTGAAGAGGTATAAAATGTTGAGGACAGCTGTATCATTTTTTGGGGAAAAATTGTCACCACCCTGTGTTGTTCATGTGCTAAATTTAGTGTTGAGGGAATTCCTAAAATGTACCCAGACCAGCAGGAAGTACCCACTTTCACAGATTTAATATGGAACCAAATTTCTAGTGCATCTCCAAAAGTAGAACTGCTTAAACTCCCACAGTTGGATCTGCAGCCATTCTACTAAATGGAATTGCACTATATAATTTTTTAGCTGCCTGTAGTCAATGATCAGTTAATGCATCAGGGCAGTACAGCAGGCTCAGATTCAGTGAATATGGGGTTTGTTAATATCATGCATTCTCCGGATGATGTTTCATGTATCTTTAAACAATCTATTCATCTTTTTTATTTGGAGATATTCTATATGGTATTAACAGTGTGATTTGATTATTTGAGTGGTGAGAAATAAAACACTTCCAGTCCTGCTTGATGTTGCATTGTTGTAAGACAGCCAGAGAACCAGACAGCCAGAGAAATTTAAAGGAGTTGTAAAGGCAGAAGGTTTTTTATCTTAATGCATTCTATGCATTAAGATAGAAAACCTTCTGTGTGTAGCATCCTCCCCAGCACCCCCCAATTACCGACCTGAACTCCTTCTCTCTCCAGCGTTGTCCACGATCCCCTCAGCCATCCAGTACACTCCTCCTGATTGGCTGAGACAGAGCAGCGGCGCCATTGGCTCCTGTGGCTGTCAATCAAAGTCAGTCAGTCAATCAGGGGAGAGAGGGGATGGAGCCAAGTCGGGGCTCCGTGTTTGAATGGATACACAGAGCGCTGACTCAGCTTGGATGACCCCTGTAGCAAGCTGCTGGCTGAGGGGCACTCAAAGAAGGGAGGGGCCAGAAGCAACAAAGAGGGACCCGAGAAGAGGAGGATAAAGGCTGCTCTGTGCAAAACTAACTGCACAGTGGAGGTAAGTATAACATGTTTGTTATTTAAAAAAAAACAAAAACAAAAACGAGCCTTTACAATCACTTTAAGGAGTGGAAGGGAGTCTGAATGGTTGTTATTTATTGTATATGTTAGAAGAAAAACTGTGAGAAGCAAGAGAATGTAGTACAGGCAAAAAAGCATATTGCAATGATGATAAGGGACGTTTTTAAAATTGTTGGAAATGGGGAAGATAAAAGGCTGATTGTTGTAATGGTTTCTTGGAAATGCAAATAAGGCAAATGTCTATAATATCTGCCCCTATGGTTAGGCACCTATCCAACCCCACTGCATCATCACTCCAATGTCTCTGCTAGCTCAATAATAATAAAAGTGATGCTAGCACCAGCTAATTGTGGGTATGTGCTACAGGCCTCCTAACCTCAGGGATGAGGAGGAGACATATTTCCTTTTACAGTTTGAAATGGAAGGAGAGCTGGGCAATGTTATTATCATGGGGGACTTTAATTATCCATTTATTGATTGGGAGGAAACTGAACACTCAAATAAAGCCGGGTACACATGCACCAGAATTTTGGTACGTATGTACCACTGTCTGTTCGATAGAAGCTGGTCTAACGACAAGCTTCTGTCAAATGGTCATGCTGGAAAACCAGCATGATCTCTGTATTTTGACAGGGGGATGTCCCTGTTGTAAGAATACAATAGAACAGCGGTAGAGATCTCTGCATCCATGCTTGTGTTGATGTAGGAATCTGTCATTTTTTTCATTTTTCATTTCTTTTTTCAGCTTAGTGCTCATTAATGGAAAATTGAATGGGCCAAATGGTGGAATCCCCAAATATAATGTAGAAATAATGGTTCCAAATGTGTATATATAAAGATCCTGCACTTTTTAAAGTATACTATAAATGTGACAATGGCTGCAGCTTAAAAAAGTGCTCTAGCTACTCTTTCTAATTATACCATATAAAAATCAGGCAGCACAGTGTCATGAACCAAATCAGCTTTTATAATAGTATAGTGCTCTTTAGAGCACTGTATATCTTTTTTTACATGCTGTCTGGGTACAAGGTGATGTGGATGTTACAGCACTGAATTGGAGAAAAAAATCAAACTAATAGGGTTTTGATACCTCACTAAAAGCTCATGAGAACTGAAATAATAGTAAGGTCACATACTTCTGGTGAGTGGATAATTATATCACACACAGTCTTGAAGTCTGGCACATTTTAAAGAGGTTGAAGAATATAGAAGAACATTCATAGACACTGACAAATGTAAGAGATTTCTCACAGATATAATTTTTCACTGCAGAAATGTTCTATTGTGTGGAGGATTTATTATTATTAGTATATTTATTATTATTGGCTGTTACATTGTTTTGGTTTATGACACTGTGATGTCAGATTTGTATATGTATGTATGTATATTTGTATGATTGCAAATGTGGAAGAGATAATTTAGGTAATAGTGATCACAAAGTAGTTACGTTTAACATAAATTACAGGAAGGAGATGCATGGGGTAGAACTAAACTTTAAAATAGCTAACTTTACTAAGCTGCGCTCCATAATACATGATACTAAATGCAACCACATTTTTTCAAGCAAGAACACTGAGGAAGGGCATATTAAACAACGGCATTTGACAGTGCATTGGGCAACAAATATTAAAGAACAAATGTTAAACCTTACTATCTAAATACTAAGTTAAAAAGGCATATAAATCAGAAATAATGTACTTTAAAAATATAAAACTATCAATGTGAGATCATCATAGACACAAAGAATGCAATAAGAAACATATTGCCGTAGAAAGTTAAATAAAAAGCTCAAAATATTTTTCAAATATATTGCTAGTAAAAAGATTAGGACAGAACATTTAGGCCCCATAAATGATGACCAGAGAAGCTGCCAAAAGACACAGGGTAAAGGCATCTGTATGAAATACCAGCTCTGAGAAACCTGAAAATGCTTCCTTGCAGTAAGATGTACCTGCTCGACAAGCTGCTAATTTAGGTCTAGGGGGCACAGAAAAGAAGATTTACTTACCCAAACCTCCGTATTGCTGGACCAGTCCCTGCAGCAACTTCTCCCCATGTTCCAGCAATCTAAGGTCCTGATGTCATCAAGACTAATGCAGGCACTGCAAGGGGGGGGGGTTTCTGATGTTCTGGAGTTGGACTTTGAATTAATTCTTTACTTCTAATTAATACACCACTCCTTTTCATTAATACCGGTATAAACAAAACAGTAGTCATTTTTATAACACTGTATTGAATGTACCCTTGTGGCTGTAAGAAATCTGTGTTCAAAAAAGACTAGAAAAAACAAAAACGAATGTGAATAAATTAACAGGAACAGATGGATTACACCCAAAGGTCTCCAAAGAATTTAGTCATGTTATGGGCTGACAATTGTTCCTTATTTTTAACCACTTCAATACTGGGCACTTTTTCCTGCCCAGACCAATTTTCAGCTTTCAGCGCTGTGGCACTTTGAATGACAATTGCGCGATTATGCAACACAGTACCCAGATTAAATTTGTATAATTTTGGTCATATAACTAGTGCTTTCTTTGTTAGTATTTAATCACCACTGGGTTTTTTATTTTTTGCAAAATAACTGAAAAAAAGACTGAAAATTTTGAAACAAAACTTGTTTGTCTTTGTTTCTGTGCGATTTTCTATGCGATTTTGCAAAAAAATAATTGTTCTTCATAAATTTAGGCCAATATGTATTCTGCTACATTTCTTTGGTGACAATAACCCAAATCAGTGTAAATTATTTAGTCTGGAGGAAAGTTATAGTGTCCACAAACTACTGTATAGTACATATCTTAAAATTGATCAGTCCTGATGTACTGATAGACTATGTAATTTCATGAGGCCCTAAAATGCCAGGACGGTACAAATACCTCCCAAATTACTCCTTTTTGGAAAGTAGACAGTCCAAGGTATTTAGTAAGAGGCATGGTGAGTTTTTTGAAATTGTAATTTTTTTGTCATAATTTTTTGGAAAATTAAGAAATTAAAAAAGATTGTTTTCACAATTCTTTTTTTTTACATACCGCCACCAGTGCAGTACAGCATCATCATATAACTGGTGTGATGGTGATCAGGGACACTGAATAGTGACAGTATGAAAAAAATAATACTATTTTTAATTTTTTTTAATTACATTTTTTTTTTTTTTTTTTAACACACTGTGACCAAAGCAATATAATGTTACCATAGTAAGGGTAAGTGATCAGGATTTTATTTTTTTACACATTATAATTGACCAATCACAGCTAGTAACACAATTGTACACAATGGATGGCATGAAAGGAAGCCATCCTTTGTTTACAACTGTCATGTGTGAAAATAGAAAGTGCAGCGCTGGACTTGTGACATAAATTATGTGAATAATAAGAAATCAATTAATCAAATAACAAACCACAGTGAATGATTTCCAATCACTGATAACAGATCAACAACAGTTGAGTGCTCATAAATATTACTAAAAATTATGTATTAAGAAAATTAATAAATCAAAGTGAAAGTGAAATAAAGTCCAAAATTATGATATATTTGGTATTCTATACGAGGCCCGGGGTCAGTAATCCACCGTTTAGTGCTGCCCACCACCTGATGATGAAGTAATGGAGGCTTACCAGAAAGCCTGCGACCGCCCTTAGTCAGGGGGGTCAAAACAGGCTTAGTAGAAAGATGTAGACCACCAAGGGTATACTCCGGAAGACACTGCTGAGAAGAAACACCAACCTCCTTCATGAACGACCAGTTAGCAACAACTTGAAGTGCTTCACAAGGTACTGTCCCAGGATCGCTTCACATAGAGCAGTCAGTAATTGCTTCCACGAATCCAGCAAAGATGAATCATGAGTCCCAAAAAAAAAGGGGGGGAGACTCCACTGGTGTAGAAAATCTTTGGTTGATTTATTAAAATTTTAAAGCAAAAAGCATAAAATTCCTAACACAGATGATGTAAGAAAAAAATAACACCACCGCCGTTTAAACTGAGGATCCGCATGCGCGATGCGTATTGCGTTGTGACCCTACGGCCAGTTCGTCACAACTGATGTCATCAGGGGTATGCATCGACGCACGCGCATGCACCTTATAAGTCCAAACGGCGCATTGGGGAGCGCCGCAATTGGCTTACTAGAAACAAAACTAAGCTTTGATTGGTCTCAAAGAGTATGACTACAATCTCATGGACCAAACAATCAAAGGGAAAATAATTCCTTCCTGATAATTAAACAGAATGGTATACAAACAAAAGACCATGAAAAGGTAAAATATGGTCAATGCTATCCTTGGATTTTTAAAAAAAAGGTACCGGTAAATGAAATAAAATCATTCCTTACCAAGGAAATATGGTTAAAATACAGATATGAAAACTGGTAATTAAGAATTATACCACCAAAATATTCACTGGTAGTGAAAAAAATATATAAATAAAAATGGAAATACAAATAAAAAATGGAGCAACAGATAATCTATATAAGATAATTATTTTAGAACATGAGAGTGCCTGATATGAGTCCAAAAATTTAATAAGAGACTGGGACCAGGCAATTCCCAATGACAGTGAATACAAAAAAGGTATAGGTATACGGTGTGGAATTGCAAAAGCAAATCAACCCAAACCATATACATTAATACTAAAGGGACTTGTTATAATAATAAAGAGGTCCGTAGTGTTAATAAAGTGCAAGGGAGGTATGAGTTACCATAACAAGCATGTCCAAGTCATCAGCCAAAGCCATGTACATCAAGGTTAGCAAAGATGTGTTGAGGGGGACATCAACTGTTATTAATAAAACAGTTGATGTCCCACTCTATGTTCAGGCCGTTAGGGGCATGAGAGCCAAGCTTATAAATCCAGTTTGTTTCTGATCTGGAGATGGCTCTCTTGCCATTACTGCCACGCCAATGGGGAACATACTTTTCTATGCCAATGAAGATGGTACCCTTAGGGTCTCTATTGGAACAAGGTCATAGTGTCTAGAGAAACTATTCTTGTCGAAACCTTGTTTTATGTTGGTGATGTGCTCACCCAACCTGACATGCAACATCCTAATGGTTCGTCCCACATATTCCAAACTACATAGACACCTAAGGAGGTATACAACACATTTAGTGGTGCATGTTATAAGTGACTCAATAGGGTAAGTGACACCTGTGCCCGCTGATGTGAATTCAGTCAATCTCCTTTGGCGTAGTGTATTCACCCTACAGACTTTACACCTCCTGCAGGGAGAAAAACCCTTTATAACCCCAAAAAAAGTTAAACGCTGGGGTGGGTCAGAAACATTCGGTGCCAATATGTGTCTGAGGCTGGTAGCTCCCCTGAATAGAACACGAGGATTGTCCGATAACAGGAGACCAAGAATGCGGTAGTTTTTAATGACTAAAAAATATAAATAAACGTGCCTGCGCTGAAAAAACAGACATATCCCAATAGTTGGGAGGTGCATATATGTGTAAAACTATACTACAAAATTTCAATATAAAAAAAAAAAAAAATGCTAGTAATATATAAATTATAGAATGAATACAATCCTTATATAAAAGTATCCCATAAAGTGAAACATGCAAAAAATATATATATATGTGGTTATAAATATAAGATCAAAGTGCAAAATTAAGTGTCCACATTTAAAAAGTTCAATTCATTGATATCAACACATAAAGTGCAAGTAAGTGGTGTCCACAAAAAACAGTGTTCCTCATGCTCCTCCTTAATGGTGTTCACAATCCAGCATGCTTCAGTGCTCTCCTGTGACCAACCCACTTGTGCTTGCGCTCACCTCTGAGCATGTGACACGGTAATTAAACGGTGTCTAAACCCCAGAGGAAGGCACGTGATCCCTGTGCCGAATACGCGTCGGGGAGGGGTAGGACGGAGCTGTCAGCAACAGAGGTAGATGAGGAACGACACACCGCACGCCATACAAACACTTGTTTTATACAAACACTCTCTGGAAAGATTGGTGCACTCACGCACCTGCATATTACTATCTGATGACATCTGAGAGTGGTGGAGTTTATACCAGCATACCCTGTATGAGCCCAAGGGGTGGCTCCAATGCGTGTTTAGACACCGTTTAATTACCGTGTCACATGCTCAGAGGTGAGCGCAAGCACAAGTGGGTTGGTCACAGGAGAGCACTGAAGCATGCTGGATTGTGAACACCATTAAGGAGGAGCATGAGGAACACTGTTTTTTGTGGACACCACTTACTTGCACTTTATGTGTTGATATCAATGAATTGAACTTTTTAAATGTGGACATTTGATTTTGCACTTTGATCTTATATTTATAACCACATATATATATATTTTTTGCATGTTTCACTTTATGGGATACTTTTATATAAGGATTGTATTCATTCTATAATTTATATATTACTAGCATTTTTTTTTTTTTTTTTATATTGAAATTTTGTAGTGTAGTTTTACACATATATGCACCTCCCAACTATTGGGATATATCTGTTTTTTCAGCGCAGGCACGTTTATTTATATTTTTTGGTTTATGCACGCAATGAAAAGTGGTTAGTGTTTGCAGCTTATCTATATTTGTTTCACCTCACAAAGGCATCAGTCCATCTTTGGCTCACAAGACCCCCACATAATTAGTTTTTAATGACTGTCCAATGTTTTTTAATGATTCTTTTAATGGCCCAATGCTGGCTGGTATAAGTTGTAAGGAAGGCTAGTCCAAAATCTTTTCTATTGTTGACCTGAGGGGATTTCTCCCTTAATAGGTCCTTACGGTCCCTGTTCCCTACTTCGGTGATCAAGGAATCCAGGGCTGCCTTATCATAGCCTTTACTTAGAAATTTAGATTTCAAAGTTGAGGCTTCCCTAAAAAACTCTTCCAAATTAGAACAATTCTTCATTAGGCGCAAAAATTGGCCCTTGGGGACAGCAGACAACCAAGAGCGATGATGACAGGAATTGAGTGGAATGAAACTATTTCTGTCGGTGGGTTTGAAAAAAGTGAATGTGGTAATACTACCATCAACAATAGTGATGAGTAGATACAAGAAATGAATCTGGATCGGGTTGGCCTCATAGGAGAGAACTATACCCCTATCATTGCTGTTAAGGAAAGATAGGAATGTGGACACAGACTCAGAGTCACCATCCCAAATAAACAGGACGTCATCTATGAATCTTTTCCACATGACAAGTTGAGATGGCCTGTCATGTAGAACCACATCCTCCTCCCATTTGGCCATAAAGAGATTGGCCATGCTGGGAGCAAATTTTGCTCCCATGGCCACTCCCTTTATTTGTAGGTAATGCGCACTATTGTGCCAAAAATGGTTGTGTGCCATCGAGAAATCCAATAGCTCCATCACAAAATTACATTGTGTGGTGGACCTGCTGTCATGTCATGTGACTTGCTGTGATTGGCCACAGCAGTCACATGGTACTGGCAGTGAGCCGGTACACTGATCAGTCATCGGCTATGTCCGATTCTGACAGGACTTTATATGATGTCCACTCAGAACGGTAAAGCCAGAATGATGGCCGGGGTACCAAGAGATTTGTGCAATACAAATGCGGTACCAATGTTAAAAAAAAGGGTTGAGATTAATACCAGGAATCTACAGACCAGCCAGTATAACATCAATATTATGTAAGGTATGTGAAGGAATAGCAAGGGACCATATTTAAGTTGAGTTTTCCAGTAAATATATTTTCATTAGTACAACATTGTAGTAACCAAGATGGATTTATAAAGGACAATTCTTGCCAGACCAATATTTTAGTATTTTATGAAGAGGTGTGCTGTAATTTGGATAGACAAACACCCATGGATGTATTGTGCCTAGCATTTGATACAGTACCCCACAAACACTTATTCCACAAATTAGAATGTATTGGTAATCCTGTAACCAGTTTTCTATCTATGCACATAAATGATTGATGGCTATGGTGATAATTTGTCTGGTTACTCCATGGTCCCTGCAAATATGCTAACCAATATGCTAACCAATTACTCAATTATGAATATATGGGTTTCCAAACAGATGTTGCAACCCAGGTGTGCCTTTTCAGCAAATGTGAGTAGCATTGTCCTCAACAGATGCACACATGTGAAGAGACTGATTTTTATTTAAAAAAAATCTGGACTGAATAAACCAATACTTTTTGCTTCTTTTCTTAGATTCCACCTTACAATGAATGACTGAACCTATTTACACTTGAGAAAATACATCTAACGAAGTATCACCAGAATTTTAAAACTTGTGTTGAATCCCCCAGGGGATTCAGTGCACATACTGTAGCACTTGGTCCCATTGAAATATACAGTATCTCACAAAAGTGAGTACACCCTTCACATTTTTGTAAATATTTTATTATATCTTTTCATGTGACAACACTGAAGAAAGGACACTTTGCTACAATGTAAAGTAGTGAGTGTACACCTTGTATAACAGTGTAAATTTGCTGTCCCCTCAAAAAAACTCAACACAAAGCCATTAATGTCTAAACCACAGGCAACAAAAGTGAGTACAGCCCTAAGTGAAAAATTTCCAAATTGGGCCCAATTAGCCATTTTCCTTCCCCGCTGTTATGTGACTTATTAGTGTTACAAGATCTCAGGTGTGAATGGGGAGCAGGTGTGTTAAATTTGGTGTTATCGCTCTCACACTGGTCACTGGAAGTTCAACATGTCACCTCATGGCAAAGAACTCTCTGAGGATCTGAAAAAAAGAATTGTTGCTCTACATAAAGATGGCCTAGGCTATAAGAAGATTGACAAGCCCTGAAACTGAGCTGCAGCACGGTGGCCAAGACCATACAGCAGTTTTACAGGACAGATTCCACTGAGAACGGGCCTCACCATGGTTGACCAAAGAAGTTAAGTGCACATGTATAGCGTCATATCCGGAGGTTGTCTTTGGGGAATAGACGTATGAGTGCTGCCAGCATTGCTGCAGAGGTTGAAAGGGTGGGGGGTCAGTCTGTCGGTGCTCAGACCATATGCCGCACACTACATCAAATTGGTCTGGATGGCTGTCATCCCAGAAGGAAGCCTCTTCTAAAGATGATGCACAAATAAGACTGCAAACAGTTTGCTGAAGACAAGCAGACTAAGGACATGGATTACTAGAACCATGTCCTGTGGTCTGATGAGATCAAGATAAACTTATTTGGTTCAGATGGTGTCAAGCATGTGTGGTGGCAATCAGGCTAAAGACACACTTGTCTTTGTACAAAGACAAGTGTGTCTTGCCTACAGTGAAGCATGGTGGTGGAAGTTTCATGGTCTGGGGCTTCATGAGTGCTGCTGACACTGGGGAGCTACAGTTCATTGAGGAAATCATGAATGTCAACATGTACTGTGACATACTGAAGCAGAGCATGATTCCCTCCTTTCGGAGACTGGGCCGCAGGACAGTATTCCAACATAACGACCCCAAACACACCTCCAAGACGATCACTGCCTTGATAAAGGAGTTGAGGGTAAAGGTGATGGACTGGCCAAGCATGTCTCCAGACCTAAACCCTATTGAGCATCTGTGGGGCATCCTCAAATGGAAGGTGGAGATGCGCAAGGTCTCTAACATCCACCAACTCTGTGGAGTGGAGGGGTGGAAGAGGACTCCAGTGGCAACCTGTGAAGCTCTGGTGAACTCCATCCCCAAGAGGGTTAAGGCAGTGCTGGAAAATAATGGTGGCCACACAAAATATTGACACTTTGGGTCCAATTTCGACATTTTCACTTAGGGGTGTACTCTCTTTTGTTGCCTGTGGTTTAAACATAAATGGCTGTGTGTTGAGTTATTGAGAGGGCAGTAAATTTATACTGTTATACAAGCTGTACGCTCACTACTTTACATTGTAGCAAAGTGTCATTTCTTCAGTGTTGTCACATGAAAAGATCTAATAAAATATTTACAAAAATGTGAGGGGTGTGCTCACTTTTGTGAGATACTGTATGTAGTGTTAATTACATTTACTTATTTAGTTCTGTCAGTGTTGGTTGTAGCTCCATCCCAGGCTACTGCCAACATTTTGAATGTTCCTATCAGTGATCTACAAACAACCCCCTCATTTATTCTTCAGCCCTCCTCTGTAATTGTGAAACCCTGTGCCTCTGCATATCTTCATTTTCATTGTGAAGAAGGCTAGTAAACGTAGACCTGTCCATTAGCAGCAAATTCAGCCTACTATTTCAGATCTGAGGATTAAGTGGAGTTGTAACTCTTTACTGCAAGTACTAAGTGACATCATTTAGAACAGACATTGGAGTATCAGCACCTTTCTCACATCCTCACCACCACCTGTCAGGAGACCAGCGGCAAGAGCCTGACAGGTCTGATACCCTCTTACTTAGCCACTCCAAATCCTGGTGGACTATGATTTCATTTATTGGATACCCATAAGCAAGAAGGTATGCACAGAAGAATCCGGTCAGAGTAAGTGTCATGATTTTATACATTATTACTGATGACTTTTGAAACACTGATTGCTCAAATAAGGATACAATGTTTCTACAAATTGTCTGTTAGAGCTACTTTTTGACACATCTTTTGGCAAGCGCTGACTAAAATTATTTTATATGTACTTATTGTGTGTGGATAGCCAGGGGATTTATCTGTCTCAGTTTCAGCTACTGCAATCAAACTGGGCACTATTCCTTGTTGCCCTAAAGCAATATCTTTGGCTATTTTTAAATCTGCAACATTATTTAAAATAATACCTGGTGATTCTGCCATAAAGATTCTCATTTAGGAAACTCTTGTTATAGGGTTACGATTCTCTGTCCTTGTCTCACAATTGGGCTTCTGCATTGCCACCCTATCACAATGCATTCTGATGTCTACTACATGTGGCCATCTCAAAACGCATAATGCAGGTATGGTCTGCTGTCGTTACCATAGAATATAAGTCAGCAAACAGTTTTAGAGAAGGAATACCATTTGAGGATTTAGACAATACTCATGCAAACCATAGGTAATTTTTGTGTGCAAGGCGAAAGTATTTCTATACTTCATCAGGCATTTTGTGCCCATATGAGCATGTTTAGACTGAAGAGATTGTGGTGCTGCTAGGCAAATGCAAATATACACCACATCAATATGCTTAGCTTTTGTCTCCTAACCTGCAGGAGGTGAAAATTCTTCTGCAGGATCCTCTTTTGTGTCCACCTTTCCTTCCTCAGTATTTTCTTCAAAGAGTTCCTAAATAGATTCAGGAAGTGAAGAGGCAGAGGGGCACTTTTGGAACCTTGAGACCATATGTTCTAGAAGGGCAGAGAGTTTTCCAAATAAATCAGACATATTTCTGATGAAGTCTGCCTTAGTCAGAGAGTCCATCTGCTGTGTGCCTGAAAGGGAGCTACAATTAGAGGAAGAGAACTTTGTTAATATGTGACCTTGTTCTGATGCAGGGGAACAGCTATCACCCTAATGCCTCGTACACACGGTCGGATTTTCCGCTGGAAAATGTCCGATCGGAGCGTGTTGTCGGAAATTCCGACCGTGTGTGGGCTCCATCGGACATTTTCCATCAGATTTTCCGACACACAAAGTTGGACAGCAGGAGATAAAATTTTCCGACAACAAAATCCGTTGTCGGAAATTCCGATCGTGTGTACACAAATCCGACGGACAAAGTGCCACGCATGCTCAGAATAAATAAAGAGATGAAAGCTATTGGCCACTGCCCCGTTTATAGTCCCGACGTACGTGTTTTACGTCACCACGTTTAGAACGATCGGATTTTCTGACAACTTTGTGTGACCGTGTGTATGCAAGACAAGTTTGAGCCAACATCCGTCAGAAAAAATCCTAGGATTTTGTTGTCGGAATGTCCGAACAAAGTCCGACCGTGTGTATGGGGCATAAGTGTTTTGCTGGTTTTCCTTAGTACCGCCTGTATCATGAGTGCTATTAGGCCATTTTATTCTCAGCTTCTCTGTGCCTTGTATCTGCCTGCTAAGTGATGGAATCTCCTCTGGGGTACTCACAAAATGGATATGATATTTTCACATCCAGGAAAAAAGCTGTTATAAGCCAGGAACTGACCAATTGCCTATTTTTGTGTCTCTGGAATAGTAGGCAGTTGGGAGATCAGCCAACATCCTTCTTGCTATGGATGTGTCAGCCAGAAGGCTAATTACAATTATGTCACCAACCAAGCAGCAATGCTAAGTGGGAAAAACCTGCCAAATTTAAAAAGGTAAACATTATAAAAACATTTACTACCTCCAATGACTTTTACTGAGGGGATAACACACTAAAGTGAATAATGTAAAAACAGGACTTGTCATAAATACATTGAAACCCTGCCTTACCTTACCCACACTTAAGATTCCTAGAGGGTACCAAACTTCACCCATCATGGGGACATACTCCCAAAGGGATCTTCCAGGTGTGGGTGCCATAGAAATCTATCACAGCCCTGGACCTGTATAGCACCCTGCAACTAACTACACTCATTGCACCACGTCCAAGGTAAGCACACAAGCACACAGGATCCAAGGAGCAAACATTACAGGCCGGCCCTGCTGCTGCAGGGTCCAGGTATGGTTCTCAAGATGTACATTGAAGGCAATGGATCCTTGAGGCAATAAGCAGTTGGAACTTATTAGAAGTGTCAGATGAATTAGTGAGGAAAAGACAAAAAAAGGATAGTTTAGAAACTTCTCCATAGAAGAAGTCCATCAGCTAAGGACAAAAGCAAAAGAAAATGGAGTCCAACAAAAAGGGTAAGGTTCTCTAAGGGTGCACTGATGGTGTTCCCAGCAAAGCTTTTCCTATCCAATCATCTAGATGTAGAACCATATCACCTATGGTCTAGGAATACAACTGCTGTGTCCTGTACTGTACAATTTAACAGTTTATTTAGTCAGAGTTTAACATACTGTATACTTTATATCCAAAAATTGGGAAGAGTATAAAACATTTGCAACTATGCCTAGAGAAGTTCCACCAAAACACAGTGACTCGATAAGGAGGACATTAGTAAGAGAAGCAACCAAGAGGCTATGGAGATGCAGTGTCAATAGCTGAAGTGGAAGGACTCTAAATGGGACAATAATAACCAGGGCATTCCAAAAAGCTGTGCTTTAGGGAAGAGTGAGAAATAAAAAATAGTTGCTGAAAAATCATATAAAATCATCTTTGAAATTTGCCAACACTTATTCTGGGAGGGCAAATGTGATGATAAAATAATGATAACAACATTTATCTTTTTGATCTTAGTCCAAAATGCTATGGGGTCGATTTGCTAAAACCGGAGAGTGTAAAATCTGGTGCAGCTTGGCATAGAAACCAATCAGCTTTCAGGTTTATTTGTCAGTGCTTAACTGAACAAACTGAAGTTAGAAGCTGATTGGCTACCATGCACAGCGGCACCCGATTTTACACTCTCCAGTTTTAGTAAATATACCCCTATGTGTAGCAGGAAGCCAAAACTGATCATCACTCTGTGAAGCATGGTGATGGAAGCATCAAGTTGTGGGGTGATTTTTGTCATCAAGGACTAGAAAACTGCTCTTGACTGACAGCAAAATCAATGCAGCCATATAAGAAATAACTAGTCCTGTTTCAGTATGCAAGAGAACTGAGTCTGGGACAGAGATTCATATTCCAGCAAAATGTTACCCTAAACACACAGCCAAGGCTACATTTGTCTGGTTTAAAACTAAGGCTTCAACCCAACTAAGAACCTGTTAAAGTAGCATGTAAATCAAATGGTACAAGTCACAGTGCAACTATTTTCATTCAAGGCTGCGGCATTGCAAAATATGTATAAATCCGAGGAAGTGAATACTCAATGTATGCAAACCACCATATCTGTATTTGTTTATAGATAATCTTTTTGTAAAAATAGCTACATAGTTACATAGTTAGTCAGGTTGAAAAAAGACACAAGTCCATCTAGTTCAACCAATAAAAGAAGAAAAAAAGCAATATAATATAAGCTAATACAAACAAACCTAATCAGGATGCCTACTAGTAACCATGGTGTAAGGTTTTCATTACAGGGACATATGTAGCTGATATTTAAAGAAAAAATAACATGTTATGCACTTTTACTAATCATTTTTTCCTTGCACAAATATAGTCATGTTTCTTTACATTTTAGGGTAACGGAATTATGAGAAAAAAATGAAAACAATAGTTACAAGCAAGAATAACACAGTTTTAATTGCCATTAATAAGAATTTGCATTAAATTTACATCAGTTCTCCTATGTTATATGATCATCATTTGTACATATTGAAAAACTAACAAACTTCCAAGTATTCAAATGCCAGTAAATAATTCTCATTTGTATTTATTATACCAAATACATTAAAAATAACAAAAAACCTATATAATGTGATATAAATAGTTTATTTACATTACAGAAAAACATCAAGACAATGTATACTATTTCAAATATATCCATACATATTCAAATATATCTGTAGTACATGTATTCATTGGTGTAGATTACCACAAATTCAAGGCAACATGTGCAGGTCGTTTGTCCATTTATTGACTAATATTTATCTAGTCCATGTTCTCTTCTGGTATTTTTGCCATTGTGGAAACATGCGTGCTTTAAATTAACCGCGTTGATGCCCTTGTTGTGTTATCTGAACTGTAGTGGCCCGTGGTTTGCTTTTGCCTGTGGATCCGATTGCTTCTTGGACATTTTCTGCAAAATAAAACATGTAAGTAAATAATAGGACACCAGATACCTGTCATATACAATTTACTTTGAATTACATTTGCTTGGTGTTTACAGATTACTGCATATAGAGTTGGTTACTTAAAGTATATCTGCATTTACACTATGAATTACACATTTGTACTTCACCCTAAAATCTATTAAATAAAGAAAGTATGACAGGTTACCTGTACTACAGACAAAGACAGGTATTAAGGGAAAGTGAAGTAATATTTTTAATATTGCGTTGACTAAAGTGGGTATTTCTAAAGGGAAGACACAGCTATTCATTCATATCCTTAAATTCCTCCATTTTCTGGGATTTGCCTATTTAGTGAAGCCATCCAGTTCCCTGGTGGTGGATGTAGAGGGTGAAAGCAACAGAGATTTAAGGCTAATATCGTCATTCGAAGGGCATCAGATACAAAGCAAACATGCGTATCGAGAGGCACATGTAAGCAAGTGCAAAAAATCCTTCATAAATTAAGGATAAGTAATAAAATCAATGTTTTAACCAAAAATAAATGTCAAAGGACAGCTTAAGACCAGAGGCTGTAACATGTGCTGTATTATGAATATGACAAATATTACTGAAACAAGGATTTCCCATTGAAAGTCTGAGTTGAAAATGTGTGGAAAACAGAACTTAGTCCAATGGACACTAGACATGTGCACACTGAAATATTTCGTTTCGGAATTTCGTTTTCGTCCTAAAAATAAATTTATTTAGTTACTCCCGAAATTCGTTTTTATTTATTTAGTTTTTCGTTAAAAATTGCATTCGTCCGAAAATCCAAATTAAGGTCGAGTCTGTCATTGAAGGCTTATGGTGTCTGTCGAATGTTCAAAGAAGATTCGACGGAGCAGCTAAACTGTACGACGCCGTATAGTTTACCTGCTCCGTCGAATCTTCTTAGAACTTTCAACAGACACCATAAGCCAAAGTATGTGTGTACTTAGTTCTAGCTATTTTACTGCTCCTCCTCTTTGGTTACAATCAGCCAATAACATTCATCATCATCATTATTTTTATTTATCTTTTCTCCCCTACGTCGAATCTTTTCTCCCCTACGTCGAATCTTTTCTCTCTATGTCGAATCTTTTCTCCCCTACGTCGAATCTTTTCTCTCTATGTCGAATCTTTTCTCTCTATGTAGAATAGTCTTGGACTAATAGAGCTAAGGTTAGGCACATTCGACTACACAGGTTTGATGGACACAGATTGTTATTGTCATCATCATGTCGAATCTCCTATCTATATCGAACTGTTGTAGCAACGAAAACGAAAATTAAGCATTTGTTTATGTCGGATCTTTCGTTTTTCGGATTCTGCACTTTCGTTATCGTTTGTTAAAACGATAACGAAAATACCTGAAATTCGGACGAAAATGCATTCGGACGAAAACGAATGCACATGTCTAATGGACACTCTAATGGCAAATATACTTTGTTACTATAGTGTACAGTATGGTTCAACAGGCATTCAGCTTTTAATTAGCAACAAATGATTGGTAAACTGACTATTTACCACTTAATTAATATACATATCATTCTTTTCACACTTGATTTGATTGTAGCCATATTAGTGCAATTGTGACAGAGAAAATTGAGTCATGTCCGTGATACTAACATACAATTTTTCAGGACAAGCTTTCGGGGGTATGTCCCCTTCTTCAAGGTCCAAGGAGTACTTATTCACAAATTTTAAAGCAGCATGTTAAGACCCCTTTCACGCTGGGGTGTTTTTCAGGTGTTTTTCAGGCGCTTTAGCGGTTAAAACAGCGCCTGTAAAGCGCCTGAAAGAAGCCTCATCTACAATCACAATGTAAAAACCCGAGCCCTTTTACACTGCCAGTGCCCGAAAAACGCTGGTAAAGCACCGCTTAAAGCCTCTTTCACACTGGGGCGTTTTTCAGGCGTTTTTTGGGCGCTGGCAGTGTAAAAGGGCTCGGGCCATCTGCGCACCCAGCCCCGGGGCAAAAACACGAAAGCGCTGCAAAGAAGCTGCTTGCAGGACTTTTTTTGATGCCCTGCCAGCGCAGCGCCCCAGTGTGAAAGCACTCAGGCTTTCACATTGAGATTGCAGATGAGGCTTCTTTCAGGCGCTTTACGGGCGCTTTTTTTACCGCTAAAGCGCCTGAAAAACGCCCCAGTGTGAAAGGGGTCTCAGTGTGAAAGCACTCGGGCTTTCACATTGGGATTGCAGATGGGGCTTCTTTCAGGTGCTTTACAGGCACTTTTTTTAAAGCTAAAGCGCCTGAAAAATGCCCCAGTGTGAAAGGGGTCTAAAGAAGAAGAAAAAAAAAAAAGAGAAAACCAAACACATACAAATCAATGGTAATAAAGATAGCAGCAGAGTTAGTGAGATAAGACAGAGGGAGAGCTATAGAATGCAGGGGGGGATACTAGTCACAGAGGGGTCGTAAAACTTTAGCAGATTGTGTAAGGAAACCAATATCTAAATTCAGGTCGTTATTTTTCGTGTCAAAAAGAAGTATCATTCTTAGTTCACATGTTTTCCTTTCCTGGATAGTTCTGAAATTCCCTTTAAGAACTAAAACATTGAGGTCTTATATAGTGTGGTCCGGTTGTGAGAAATGATGTCCCACAGGTGATGGTTCTTTTTGAAACGAAAAATAACGGCCTGAATTTAGATATTGGTTTCCTAATGCCCCGTACACAGGGTCGGATTTTCCGACGGAAAATGTGTGATAGGACCTTGTTGTTGGAAATTCCGACCGTGTATAGACTTCATCACACATTTTCCATCGGATTTTCCGACACACAAAGTTTGAGAGCAGGATATAAAATTTTCCGACAACAAAATCCGTTGTCGGAAATTCCGATCGTGTGTACACAAATCCGACGGACAAAGTGCCACGCATGCTCAGAATAAATAAAGAGATGAAAGCTATTGGCCACTGCCCTGTTTATAGTCCTGACATACGTGTTTTACATCACCGCGTTTAGAACGATCGGATTTTCCGACAACTTTGTGTGACCGTGTGTATGCAAGACAAGTTTGAGCCAACATCTGTCGGAAAAAATGCTAGGATTTTGTTGTCGGAATGTCCGAACAAAGTCCGACCGTGTGTACGGGGCATTACACATTATGCTAAAGTTTTACGACCCCTCTGTGACTAGTATCCCCCCCTGCATTCTATAGCTCTCCCTCTGTCTTTTCTCACTAACACTGCTGCTATCTTTATTACCATTGATTTGTATGTGTTTGGTTTTCTCTTTTTTTTTTCTTCTTCTTTAACATTCTTTTCACACAAATAGAGCTTTCTTTTGGTGGTATTTAATCACCACTGGGTTTTTTTATTTTTTGCTAGCTAAATAAACTAAAGAAGACTGAAAGTTATGAAAAAAAAAGTTTTTCATAGTTTGTTATAAAATTTTACAAACCAATAATTTTTCTCCTTCACTAATGTGCGCTTATGAGGCTACACTGATGGGCATTAATGAGGTGTCACTGATGGGCACTGGTAGGCAGCACTGATGAGCACTGATAGGCAGCACTGATAGGTGACATACATAAGGAGACACTGATGTGCATTGATTGGCAGTGCTGGTGGGTACTGATTGGCAGCACTGGTGGGCACTGATTGACAGCACTGGCGGGCACTGATTGGGCTCTGATTTACAGTACCAGGGGGCACTGATTGGCAGTACTGGTGGGCACTGTTAGGACTTCACTGATCAGTGCCCTGTAGATGTCACTTTCACACACCTGTCAGCATGAGGAAAGGAATGGCAATAACCTTCTTGTGTTTACATTGTGTGGTAAAGGCCGCTGTGATTGGTCATTTACACTGATCTGTGATCAGCTGTGCCCTAAGGACACAGCGATCACAGAGCGCACCGCCTGCGTGCCACAGCAGGCACAATCACAGAGGACATCATATGACAGCCTCCCAAAACTGTCCAGCCAAGCTAAAGCCGTCATTCGGCTTTAGCACAGTTGCCAAGTGGTTAAAGAAGAGCCTAGTTGAAATAGTTAAGGACTACACAGCAAGTAGGAACTGTTGAGACAACAAACTGTGGTCAGGAGTATGTAATTTTACAACACAGCCTAAAGAGGGCAGCAGTCAGGACTACAGTATGTACAATGATGTAATATAAATCACAATGTATACAGTGCAGCAGACAGTAGTATGTAGTGTACAACATAGCTTATAGATGTAGTATTTACATAATATAACAACAATAGAATGCATGGATCGAAGTGAACAAAATCTCTTGATGTGCTAGATAATAACTCCAACTTTGTGTCCCTCTGCTTCCTAATAAAAACTGACCACACTAAGCAGGAGTACACACCATGCTCAGTTGTGCTGGGAACCCAGTGTGCTCTCCTCCAAAGATCAGATTTGTCCTGACACCCCCCCCCGCACAGCCATTCACTGGGAAGTTCAGCATGCTGCTGTTTCTCCTCCCCAGCTCTTACACAGCTGAGAACAGAGGATATGAAATGATTTATAAAAAAGGGAAAAAAAGGTATTTACAATATTTTTTAAATCTATACACAAATGATTTGCCTATCATTTCTATTTTAAACTGAATGGGTTGTTTTACAAGGTGGGGCTTTACAATCACTTTAAAACTACCCCCCTTTTGTAACACTTATACTAACTACCCTGTAGCAGGAAGATGCATTTACTTATATATTCTCAGGCCACTCATCCGGTCATGTGATCTGTTCTAGTATCTCAACTGGTAGCAGCTTCAGGGGAGAAGAGGGAGCACTGACAATAGATTGCCCATAGTTTGCCTGTGGAAGATGTCACCACTCAGGAATTCCAGCCCTTGATGGGGCACTCTCTCCTCAACCCTGTACCTGGCTTTGGCTGATACAGGGGGGATCACATGATCATGGAGCAGCCTGAGAATAGATACTGGATGTATATGCATTTTTCTTCTATGGTTATGTAGCGCTGGTAGATTTTTCAATCTACCGCTTATAGGTAAATGTAGTGGGTCATATGTTTTTTACATAGTTCAGATTTAGTTTATTGTCAGATTTGGCCTCTGTTCCAGTTTGGCTGTGTTGCGTGAAGTTTCACACTGTGCCTGTGGGTGTCGTTGTCATCATGGGTCGATGTTGGAAAGGCAAGTGTATTAGTGCTCTTCTGTCCCAGAGATAACTCGGCGGAGGTGGTCCTCCGAGTTGCATTCTGGGAGAGGGTATTTATGGGACAGACGCCATGTTTAGAGAGGTTTTTCCGCCTTGTGGCTCTCCTGGCCTAGAGGTATGTGTCAGTGAGTGCTACCTTGTGGCCCTCCAGCCTGGAGTGTTGCGCTGCTGCAGCCGGGCAGGTAGACCCAGAGGCCTGTCTGGGGTCTGCTATCGTTGGGATGGTCCTGTGCTGTCTGTCCTGCGGGAAGAAGCCGGACAATCTGCAAGATCCAGGGGAGGACCCATCTTTGAAGGGACCATGCAAGGCTGGTCTTAAGAAGGGCCTGGTGACTCGATTGGAGGACGTATCCTAAACTACCCTACCGCACAAGTACTGCCGGGTCGGCTTAAAGGTTCTGGTACTGTGTTTGCTGTTCATCGAAAACCACTACATCCTGTGGCAGAGGATCGTACTGGTTTTATTTCACTCAAGTCTGTGGCAGAGACTTTGTACATGCTGCGTACCGGCTGCTAGGTTGGTGAGAGAGACTTATCCGGGCGGGCAAAGATTTACTCCTAAAAGGAGAGTATATTCTTCCTTAAGATTCCAATTACTCAGTGCTATACCAAGAAAAGGTCTTGAACTTCCCTGCAACTCTTCTTCTACCTCTTTCCTGCTACTTCTTCCAGTTATCTCCCATTAAAGCATTGGAAAAGTACTCAAGTGACTGGTGCCTACATTGTTTGATAGTAAGCTCAACGGGAACCCTAGACCCGGTATTGGTGAAATTACAGGTAACAAGGTGACGGTAACAGCCCGTATAAAATCAGCAGCTCCACCGTGAGTTAGTGCTACAGTTAGTTAATATAGGTTTTAGAAGGGGGGTTGGAGTAGTTTTAAGATTAAACAGTTTTATCCTGGAATTCCACTTTAACAGTCCATCAAGCTCTTATCATTTCAAAATCGTGTTTCCTGGGAGAAATAATGCCAATTGATGTCCTAAACAGAATTCATTTATTTCACATAATGAAGTAACCAACAGAAGCTGGCAGAAAGTCCACGTTCCTACCAGTTTTCTGATGTTACCGTTTAAGCACATCTCACTTCAAAACAATAATCAATGCCCGGAGAAAACTTCTTCTTTAGTTAAATCTTTATGAAATAACATATAAAAATCAGGTACCCTCTTAAATTTATCATAACCAAACAAGGACATATGTTGGTTATCAAAAGTTTGGCAGAAGAAACAACCTTGCTGAGCAATTGGGATTTATTATCAGAAGCATATGCAGCACGCATTAAAACCCCTGACCATATTACACAGGACTCGCATTAGGGCTCTGCCAAAGAGTAAGACTGGCATATAACATCCTACAACATTTTTATTACAGCTCTGTGAAGTAGCCATTACCATCTGTGTCTTCCAGCCCTAGGCTTTGGAAAGCAAACCCTGTTGATGGAAGTGGGTGAAGTCTAGCAGCAAAAGCCAGGGCACCATACAGGAAAGTGATTACAGGCATTCAGAGCAGTGCCCTGCTAATAATACTTCAGTCATTGAAGCCAGGTCCTGGAATGAGTGTCAGTGGACACAGCCTGGATCTACAGGATGCCAAGACTGTTAAAATCCTGGGACAGTCCTCTTGGCAGGACTGTTGGGAGATATGATATCAACATTAATGATATAGTAGGGCAATTTCATGCAAATAGTTTTGTTCAAATAAATAGAAGCAAAAGTGATGCACATTACCTAAACAGGACCACCCTATTAACTAAATATCCAAATCCTACATTTCGGTGCATGACAATACTCCACATCAGAGAATTATAGTGAACAGAATTAAATAGGGAAAGACGTGTGGATTTTTGTTATTTTTCATAAATGCAAATTCTGTGATTTTTGGCATTAGAATCATGGCTGAGTTTATACACCATCCAAGAATGAGAGAAACAATCATCTGATTTTTTAAATTTTTTTTCTGGTCAACATGTTTAATAGAGTACTGAGCATGTTCCCCTGAGGCACTGTTATCGGTTACTGAATCTCTGGGAGGCACGGCTAAAGTTTTTTTTCACTAACCCAATAGCATGAAATAGTAATGCACCAATAGCAGTTTTTTAAGATCAAGTACGAGTACAGATATTTTGTCTCAAGTACTTGCCAATAGGAATTACTGATACCCATTTTTAGTGTCATGTGACAGTTTTTTTAGGGCCCGTTCACACCATACATGCATGAAAACAATGGGAACCTGCACAGATTTCACTTGCAGAGACATCTGTTTCACATCAGTTTTTTGGGCCACAGTGCGATTTGAAAAAGAGCCCTGCGTGATTTGTGTCCAGTTTAGGTGCAATTTCTAATCTCATACACTACCATTCTTATTGAAATCGCACCTGAACCTTTGAATGAAATCGCACCAGACGGGGCTTGGAAATCGCACTGCACACCAGCCAGCACATATGTGAACCGAGTCTGAAAGTATCGTTTTTAATATCAGAGCATTTGCACAAGTACAAGTACTCGTGCAAATGCTTAGTATCAGTGTCAGTGCAAGGCTAGAATGAAACTCAAAGATGACAGAATAGATTTCGAGGCTGTTTACAAAAAGCTGAGAATCTTCCTTCATAAACTGAATGTGTATATACTCCAGTCATGTGAAATGCTTTGCACTAATTTAGATGATTCAAATAAATATGCCCACAATTCTTTGACTGAAGATTTTAACCACTTCAACCCCGGAAGGATTTAACCCCTTCCTAACCAAGCCCTTTCTTGCGATACGGCAATGCATTGCTTTAACTGACAATTGCACTGTCGTGCGATAATGTACCTAAACAAAATTGAGCTTTCTTTTGGTGGTATTTGATCACCTCTGCGATTTTTATTTTTTGTGCTATAAGCAAAAAAAGAGCGACAATTTTGAAAAAAAAATCAATATTTTTTACTTTTTGCTATTACAAATATCCCCCCAAAAAATTAAAAAAAACTAATTTCTTCCTCAGTTTAAGCCAATATGTATTCTTCTACATATTTTTGGTAAAAAAGTCACAACAAGTGTGTATTGATTGGTTTGCGCAAAAGTTATCGTGTCTACAAAATACGGGATATATTTATGTCATTTTTATTATTATTTTTTTTATTAGTAATGGTGGCGACCTGCGATTTTTATCATGACTGCGACATTGCGGAGGACAGATCGGACACTTTTGACACTATTTTGGGACCATTGGCATTTATACAGCGATCAGTGCTATAAAAATGCACTGATTACTGTGTAAATGTTACTGGCAGGGAAGGGGTTAAACACTAGGGGGCGATCAAGGGGTTAAGTGTGTTTCCTCAGCATGTCCTAATTGTAGGCGGAGTGGGCTCACTAGAACATGACAGAGATCATTGCTCCCGATCACTGGAAGCAGTAGATCCCTGTCATGTTGCTAGGCAGAACAGGGAAATCCCCCCATTCTGCCTCTCCGTTCCACGATCGCGGGCCACTGGCAGACATCGATTCTGCTGGACGCGCGGGTGCGCTCCCGCTAGCTGCCGATGACGAAGTGACGGGTACATCATTTTGCGCACATGTGCCACTTTGCAGATGTAAATCGGTGTGAGCCGGTCGGCAAGTGGTTAAACTCCTAAAATTAGCCACACTGTACACCACAGCCAGTCTTTAAAGTTTACAGTACAACACTACCCATTTTTATTTTGATAAATTCTGCCTTTCACACAGTCTTATCAAATCTCCTGTGAAACTTGGGAGTCACTGATTATTCTGGGGTCCTTTCATGGTCTCCCAGCAGCTCTACAGAGTCTCCAGTGATGCTCTATGTCTCAAAAAGACTCTCAAGACTTAGATGAACATGTTTTGTTATAGTGACTGGCATGTACAGTCCACAACAGTATAGAATATCTTGGGAGACTCCAGAAATTTACATAACCCAGGTCTTGCCATACAACAGGCTTGGCATGTATTCTGCCTGTCCGTCTGCAGCTGTGTACTAACGATCCGATTATTGTACGATCACTGTGAAAAGTGGTATTTTTATTCTGTCGTATGAGAATTTTCGTAACTTTAGTAAACTCTTCATTTTCGATATGCGAGTAGCATGCAAAGAAAAATGATGATCTGTCGTCTGATTATTGGATCGTGTGTACGGGCCATACGGGCCATTAGAGAAGAGCCTCTAATGGCCTGTACACACAATCCGAAAATCAGACGAAAAATACTGCTTTTCGAAGCGATCGTACGATAATCGGATCGTTAGTACACAGTTTTCGAGAGCTGATCATGATGATATTATCCAATTGGACAAGCACGAAAAAGATCATATGATTTTTGTTTAATTTTTGTTTAATCAGTACAGTTGACAGAAATACAATACAAATACACTACAACACATTACATCACTTCCAAATTTTTATTCTGTCGTACGAGAATTTTCGTAACTTTAGTAAACTCTTCATTTTCGATATGCGAGTAGCATGCAAAGAAACACTGATGATCTGTCGTTCGATTTTCGAATCGTGTGTACGGGCCATTGGGTGGGAGAAGGAAGATTACCTTTCTACCCATCTCACTTTAATACTAACTGCACTGATGATTAGAAGCTGTTTGGTGAGGAGAAGTGAGAAGAAATAAATGAGGGAGTTGCTCAGGGGTTTTGTCATTTTGCACTGAAGCTTAGGCCCCTTTCACACTGAGGTGCTTCTAAACTGCCAGTAAAACACTGAGCACTTTTTTGGCGCTTTTCATGCACTTTTGAAGAGCTTTCCAGGAGCTTTTGAGGCACTTTCCATTCATTTCAATAAAGAGGGGTATTTTTGAGGCACTTTTTGTAGCACTCCAAACATGCTGCTTGCAGGAGTTTTTTTTCACTGCCCCGCCAGCGAACAGCCCCAGTGTAAAAGCATTCATTGATTTTAATGGAAATACATTTTCGTGAGCTTTTCAGGCGCTTAATTTAACACAAAAGCGCCTCAGTGTGAAAGGAGCCATGACAAAATATGCAAGTGACATGCCGCGTCAGGTGAATGATTGTCCTGCAGCAAATTCTAAAAATCTGTTATTCAATTAGGGTTTAGGTCGTGCAATCAGAATTTGCTACAACCCCATCTATTTAAAAATAAATAGCACATAGAGCATCTCTTCTGTGGAATGAAGGCCATTTATGTTTATTCAATTTCTCGGGCTGAGCTTATGCACTCTGCATACCTAAAATTCATAACCTAATCTACTGACATTTTAGATAAGCCTTGGAAATGGCTGCAAAATTCAAAGAAAACACCTAGATTCACAGTTGAAACACAATTATAAGGCCCCTTTCACACTGAGGCGCTTCTAAACTGCCAGTAAAACACTGAGTGCTGAAGAAGAGCTTTTCAGGCGCTTTTGAAGAGCTTTCAATTTATTTCAATGGAGAGGGGCATTTTTTCATCGCTCTGCCAGCGCACTGCCCCAGTGTGAAAGCATTAATTGATTTTAATGGAAATAGGTTTTCGTGAGCTTTTCAGGCGCTTTTTTTTGCGTGAAATCGCCTGAAAAGCGCCTCAGTGTGAAAGGCATCTAAGAGTATTTATGAATAGTCTTTCAAGTATTTGTGAACATCATGGAAAAATTAGACGTGGTTGTTTAGAATGATGATTTGACTTTGATCTTTGACGGTGTTGTTTATTTGTTATAACATTTAAAAAAATAAAAATAAAATCTGAATTGAAAAAAAAAAAAATTTATATTTCTACCATTACATCTCCTAATCAAATTACCCATACTTCTAATTCTGAATATCCTCACCTACCCGACTGCTGCTTTGCCCCACTGTTACGTTTCTGCCTAGATTGATTTCTATGTCTACACATTTCTCAGGTCAGATTTCCTGATGGTTACAACAATGGATCATTTTTGCATAATATATGTTGAAAGAGCTACAGGAGTACAAGTGGGAGAAAGGGACAGAGTGTGGTCACCTATAATCTAGAAGTGCTGTATAAAAACTTGCTTTAGTATTTCCTTTGAAAGATGTTCCTTATTTTCTGCAATCGGTATTTCATATATTTATGCTTATTCGGTCCCTCCCCTGTAAACTGTATCTGTGCTCTCTACAATGCTTTTTTAGGAGACAAAGTGGTTAAAGAAGCACAGAAGGACTTGTCACTCATCAGGTTTACTTAGATATGTTCTTGACATTGCACAAGCAGAACCTTACTAGCCCTCCAAAATTGATTTTTTTCTTTTGTTCAGACCTTTATCTCCCCATTGCACTTTTTTTTTTTTAGATTTGGATGGAGTGAGGAATGGTTACAACTTCTGTTAGACTTCAGATGTTTTTTGCTTTTTCCTTCAGATTTTAAATACGGTCTATGGGGTTCATTTACTAAAGGTAAATGGGCTGTTTCAAAATGTATCCACAACAAAAAACATTTAGACTGGTGTTGACTTCATGGAACCTGCTCCAACTTTGAGGATATTGAGAAACATTGAAGAAGATTGAGTAAAACCTTTGGCTCTGGCATCTAGTGCTTCTGTAGTTGTTACCCATGCACTTTCTTACAATGTAAGGGACACAAGAGATGCTAGGGGCATATAATAAAGTTTAAAACTTGTCAATATCACAAAATGCACTGAGACCGGAGGTGTCGGCGTGACGTTAGCATTGGGGTGGGGCTATACACAGATGTCACGCTGTCACCTCCGGTGTTATATCTGGCGGCTATCTAAGTAAGTGCACTACTGCTATTTTTACTATCTGAATGTGTTTTATGGACTTTGTGTTTTGCCTTAAGTTGATACACTATATTACCAAAAGTATTGAGAGGCTTGCCTTTACACGCTCATAAAATTTAATGGCATCCCAGTCTTAGTCCATAGGGTTCAATATTCAGTAGGCCCACCCTTTGAAACCATAACAGCTTCAACTCTTCTGGGAAGGCTGTCCACAAGGTTTAGGAGTGTCTTTGGGAATGTTTGACCATTCTTCCAGAAGAGCATTTGTGAGGTCAGGCATTGATGTGGATGAGAAGGCTTGGCTCGCAGTCTGTGCTCTAATTCATCCCAAATGTGTTCTATCGGGTTGAGGTCAGGACTCACTGGCTCATCCATGTCCTTATGAACCTTGCTTTGTGCATTGGTGCGCAGTTATGGTATGCTGAAGCCTGAAGAGTTCCCTTCACTGGAACTAAGGGGCCAAGCCTAACACCTGAAAAACAACCCCACACCATAATTTTGTCGACTAAAATATGCTGGAGGTTTAGTCGACTAAATACGACTCAAACTAAAACACTTGCAGACGAGGCGGACTGACAGCTAATGGGGCCCCGAGCAATAAGAGACCATGGTGTAACCGCTTCCGGACCGCCCCATGTATGTGTACTGCGGCAGGGAAGCCCTTCAGCGTGAAACCACTTACCTGTACATGATTTTTATTACCGGGTCTGGTGCACTCGCGTGCGCCCCTGGTGGGAGGAAATCAGTGGGTCCAGCAGCCGCGAGGTCTGCTAGAACCCACCGATCGCTCCTGAGGCAGACAGAACAGCAGTCTGTCTATGTAAATAAGGCAGATCGCCGTTCTGTGACAGGAGAAGACAGAGATCTTGTGTTTCTGCTAAGCAGGAACATGGGTCTCTGTCTTCTTACAGTACAAGCACCTTCCCCACAGTTAGAAAGCACTCCCTGGGGACACATTTAACACTTTGATTGCCCCTGATGTTAACCCCATTCCAGACAGTGTCATTAGTACAGTTACAGTGCATATTTTTAGCACTGATCATTGTATTGGTGTCACTGGTCTCCAAAAAAGTGTCAAAGTGTCACTTAGTGTCCGATTTGTCCGCCGCAATGTCGCATTCCTGCTCTAAGTTGCTGATCGCCACCATTACCAGTAAAAAAAATAAAAAATAAATAGAAAATTCCATAAATCTATCCCATAGTTTGTAGATGATATAACTTTTGCGCAAACCAATCAATATACACTTATTGGGATTTTTTTATACCAAAAATATATAGCAGAATACATATTGGCCGAAATTTATGAAAAAAATTGATTTTTAACATTTTTTATTGGGTATGTTTTATAGCAGAAAGTAAAAAATATTGTTTTTTTTTCAAAATTGACTGTCTTTTTTTGTTTATAGCACAAAAAACAAAAACCGCAGAGGTGATCAAATAAGACCAAAAGAAAGCTCTATTTGTGGGAAAAAAGGATCTAATTTTTTTTTTGTGTACGGCATCGCATGACCGCACAATTGTCAGTTAAAGTAACGTAGTGTCGTATCACAAAAATGTATTTTAATATCATATTTTTTTACATTCTTTTCACAACGCTGTTGGGGGGGGGGGGCATAACGCTTTGGTGACATATCAGGGGTTTAAATTAGCCCCTAAAGTCTCATTTTTGGGACAGGGAAAGGGACGGAGGAGACATCCCTATTCCCTTTATCTGTAGCCTAAAGCTGCATTGCAGATGAACGAACAGGAGACAGAGGTTCCTGCCCATTCATTAACTGAAGCTTAGTAAACACAGATATACCTGCAGCTGCTGCCGGTGGGAGAGGAAAGGAGGGGGCACTCTAGAGATACTCCAGAAGGGCACTCTGGAGGTACTAAATTAGTACCTTCAGCGTGCCCCCTTACGTCCTCCTTTAGATTACCCCTTCGTGCCCCTTATGTCCTGCTCCTCCAGAGTGCCCCTATTTAAAAACCTCCTAGCCTGGTCATAACTCATGACTTATAAAACACTTTGGAAAAAAAAATCCTTGTCGGTGATTCTGAACTGTGCATGCGCAGTCTGGAGCCAGCCAAATAGTGAACTGCTGAGCCCGGTCTCTACTCATGCAGTGGGGAGTGTGAATTCAAGCCTCATCCCATTACCTGATCTGAGACTGAGCCCAGCAGTTCTCTAATTGGCTGGATCCAGACTGAGCATGCACAGTTCAGAATCACTGACAAGCATTCTGGAGAAGCAGGACATAAGAGGGCACTAAGGGGTACTCTAGAGGAGGATGTCAGGGGACACTGTGAAGGTACTAGTACCTCCACAGTGCCCTTTAGTGCTTCTAGAGTGCCTCTTTACATTCTCCAGAGAGCACACTTCAGAATCACTGACAAGGATTTTTTTTTAAAGTGTCTTACCACCAGCCACTTGTGATTTGTGAGCGGCCAAGCTGGCAAGGGAGTCAGATGTACTTGCTGCTTGCCTCCCCTTTGTCTTGCCTGCAGAAATCACAGGTGCAACAGAGTGCAGGTAGCAGGGCCAGAAATTGTGATGACAGGTCAGGCTACTGCTGAGCAAGACAGGTGCTCTTAATGTGCCCCCTCCCCTATTGTGGTGTTTGAGGGAGCTCAGGAAGATTTACAGCACCAGGCATGCAGAGGACACAGGAGGTGTGCTGGCTGGAATGCTGAGAAGGAACAGCTGCAGTGACAGTGCTTAACCTTCGTTATCAAGCCTGAGCAAAGGAGGGGAGCACGGGAAGGATCAGAGATTCACTCTCCGTGGAGTGGCTGGAAGACCGGCAGAGAAAGTAGTTGGCTGGAGTGAACTTTACCTCCTTTATCAAGTATAGGGAGAGGAGGGGGGCTGCAGGAAGGATCACAGAGGCATCTGTGCTGTGGCTGCAGGGCTACAGACAGACAGTGACAGGCTGGGTCGGTATGGGAGCTGAGTGTATGCTCTTCTACTTGTTATGCCCGAAGGAGTGCGGGAGGAAGAGCAGAGTCAGAGCTGTCCGGGAAACCTGTAGCTCGGCCGGTATATGCTGAGAGACAGCATGTCTGCTCCGGATGTTGGTAACACAGTCGTGGGCGGGCCCCCTACTGGCCCCGGCCCCTCGGTCAGCGCCCGATATGCCCAAATGGTCAGTCCATTCCTGCTTGCAGAAGACTAAAATGGGACTTAAACTAAAATACCATTTTAGTCCTAAGACTAAAACTAAAACAAAATCAAAATTTGCTGCCAAAATTAACACTGCTAAACACCTTCTCTAATCAGCAGTATATAGCAGTCTTGTGATTTCTATCAGTTCCTGGTGAAGTTTGTAGGAGGAGTTTTCATACTGCACGGAGCTGTCCTATGAGCCTGCAGGGCTCCTGACCCTCTGTCTGGACATGTCTGGACAGTGCCGATTGACTCTCTCAAGAAAAAAAAGCCTCTCTAGCAATACACACCAAACTGAGCATGTGCAGGCTGACACCAAAGGCTCTGTCTTACACGGACTTGTCCAGGGGGACAGTGCAGGTAGGGGAGGATCTGTATATAACAGATTAAACAGCCTTTTTACACAATGCAGAGAACCCCTTAGGTTCCACAGTGAGTATAACAAACATGCTTTACTGCATATACAGACTAATTTTACTGTTGTGGGTTTAGTAACACTCTAAGGCAGGAAAATCAGTGGGCCCTGATGGCAAAAGCTCCAGGGTGCTTAGGGCCTGTGCAGACCAGTTGGGGGGTGTCCTTCAATGGGTCTTTAACATGGGTCTGGGTCTGCAAAATGTCCCTCAGTTGTGGAAGACGTCTTGCCTTGTTCCTGCACCGAATATACCAAATCCTTGTGGCTCCAAGGATTACGGAACAGTGGCTTCGATCTCCCACATCATGAAGACCTTGAAGAGACTGGTTTTACATCAGTTATGGCCCATGGTAAATATTTAAACATTTGCACTTTGCCTACCAACTGAGACTGGGAGTTGAGGATGCTGTCATCTTTATGCTAAATCGCATGTATGCACACCTGGATAAGCCAGCGAGCACTGTGAAGGTTATTTTTTTTACTTTTCTAGTGATTTTGATACTATCAGGCTGGCCCTTCTGGGCAAGAAGCTATCAGCCATACAGAATGATGTCTCCATTGTGTCATGGATTGTAGACTAACTGACTGGATGACCACAGTATGTGCGTTTGTAAGACTGTGTGTTGGATAGGGCGGTAAGCAATATTGGGTTCCACATGGGACAGTTCTCTCCCCTTTCCTCTATACCATTGATTTAAGCTACCAGACAGAGTATTGCCCTCTTCAGAAATTTTCTGATGACTCTGCAGTAGTGGGACACAGGACTCAGCCTGTCAATTGCCAGAGGGCCTCCAGAACAGCCCACTTTCTGGTTATGAGTCCCAGAATAATAGTCAACTCACACCAGTATTGTTCAGGTAATTATGAGAAGAACAGAGGGACTATAGTGCATTATCATTTAAAACATTCATGTATATTTGAATAAAAACATACTCACAAGAGATGACGGATTATGGCCTCGGCCATAATGGCCATTCCCTGAGGATGTCCAAGAGGACAAAACACATAGGGGCAGAGTTTTTGGATGTTGATGTAATTGTGCACGCGTGCCCCGTTAGATGGTGTGCTTTTTATTATTTAATGTATTCTGTTGTCCCTTGTGACCCAAGGAATTGTTTAGGAGGCATGGTGAGTCTTTTGAAGACTTAATTTCATTGCCACAATTTTTTGGAAAATGAGGAAAGAAAGTTTTTTACACAAAGTTGGCAATTTTTTAAAGATATTTCTCACATTCAGCATGGGCATACTTAGATTTACACCCCAAAACACAGTCTGCTACTCCTCCTGAGTATGGCGATACCACATGTATGAGACTTTTTCACTGTCTGGACTGAATATATACCCAACATTATATTTTGTGTATCACACAAAATCACCCAATTGTGTCTAAACCTATGTAGTGTAATGGTCACCTCTATATGA
Organism: Lithobates clamitans; assembly: GCA_037952925.1. Lineage (NCBI taxonomy): Eukaryota > Metazoa > Chordata > Amphibia > Anura > Ranidae > Lithobates > Lithobates clamitans. The sequence continues at coordinate 1,306,315 of JBBGZY010000615.1, read as the reverse complement.
GTGTTCAGGAAATATAGTTTGGTGTAGCATCACCTATAGCAGTCCCAGTTCCTATAAGCCAAGCAAGCCTAACCTACTGGTACATGACTTACCCCAGGAATGCCATGTTCACTGACCTGGTGTCTGGCAGGAATATAGTCAGTGAGATGTGCAGATTGGTCAGTTCAGGACTCAGGCAGAGACATGGTCAGCAAACTGGCAAAGGATTGGTTGAGGCAGCAAGCAGAAATATGGTCAATAAACAGGCCAGGCTTAGTAAGACAGCAGGCAGCAACACTGCAATGATGTGGCAGTGATCAGGGAGACTGTAATTGGTGTGGTGGTGTATCTGTTGTGGCTGTAATCAGTGACACTGTAAATAGTGTAGTGGTGATCAGGAACAATATGTTTGGTGTGGAGGTGATCATGAACAATATGACTGGTATAGTGATTATTAGGGAAAATTTGGCTGGTGTGACAATGATCATAGACACTGTAATTGGTCAGGCTATGTCTAGGGACAATATGACATATATGTGGCAGTGATCAGGGACAAAATGACTGGTGTCGCAGTGATTAGGGACATTGTTTTTGGTGTGGAGCTGATCATGGACACTGTAACTGGTGTGGTGGTGCCTATCAATACCACCTGCCAGTGCCACTTATCAGTGCCCATAAGTGCCACCCATCAGTGCCACCCTTCAGTGCCCATCAGTGCCGTCTTATCAGTGCCCATCAGTGTTGCCTTATCTGTGCCTATCAGTGTCGCCTTATCTGTGCTTATCAGTGTCACCTTATCTGTTCCCATCAGTGTTGCCTTATCTGTTCCCATCAGTGCAGCCCATCAGTGCCCATCGGTGCCCATCGGTGCCCATCAGTGCAGCCCATCAGTGCAGTCTCATCAGTGAATATCAATAAAGGAGAGAAATTACCCGTTTGCAAAATTTTATAACAAACCATGAAACATGGTTTGTTTGGTTTTTTTTTTTTTTTAATTCCCGTCTTTTTTTGTCTGTTTAGCAAAAAATAAAAACCCAAATAGTGATTAAATACCACCAAAAGAAAGCTCCATTTGTGTGAAAAAAATGATAACAATTTCATTTGAGTACAGTGTTGCATGATCGTGCAATTGTCATTCAAAGTGTGACAGCACTGAAAGCTGAAAATTGGTCTGGGCATTAGGGGGTTTAAGTGCCCAGTATTGAAGTGGTTAAGGAACTCATAAGGATGACTAATGCATCAGGTAAGAGGGATTTTCATTACTGTGCATTATTTTCTAATTTTTAAATTCAACAATTAACTATTATTACACACAGAATTACAACATTTACTAGGTGCAGCCTAAATTATTGATTTTTGCAGCATTCCAACCATAAAAGTCCTTTCACAAAGATTATCTCTCCTTTAAATACATCTAGTTTCAGGCTATTGTTAAAGCTTAACTGCGACTTTACCTTTATCCTTGCACAGTTGTACAGGCTCCTCTCTGGTTCTGAAATACCTTTCTCTAATTTCACTGCATACTGTAAGTGTCTAATGTGTATTAGAAGTTGCAGCAAGTTAGATTGAGCCCATTTCATTTCCTGGCTGGAGGATATCCCACATCATCTAGCCCTTTCTTCCCCAACCGTACTGTCCCTGGTCTGCCCCTTTCATTCAGTGGATTTCAGTTATTTTAATCATAGAAGCTTAACATCATATGTGGGCTTTACTGAAGGCAGCCTGCATGCTAATGCAGATTACCTAGGATAACCCTCTTTTGCAAAATAATACATTTGGATATTTGAATATCATCTGAATTAGGGCTGATGACTCTTGAGAGGAGTACTGAGGCCAGGCATCATGCTGTTTTCAAGAACCTATGTACAGCACCTTACTGACCCCTTTATCAACCATGATCTGTGTGCATTGCATATAGAAACATAGAGCCCCAGGGATCTGGGTCGAAAATAATATCACATACCCTATACTTGGGTATGGGATATTGTATCTCCATTGTTGTATAACTTGATTCTCCAGTATTCGTGACTGTGTTCGGTATTTTGTTTATATTTTCTCTTTAATAAATATATTTTTTATATATTTCATTGTTTTTTTGGTAGTGCCTTTAAAGTCCCACCCTCATTGGTTTTCCATATTTTTTAAAATAAGGAATGAAACAAAAATGGAAGTTTTTTTTTTTTAATTTTATTAGCATGTTGATGAGAAGTAAGAGAGAAACCAGGGAAGGCTAAATATAAGAAGATTAAACTGCACTTTAAGAGTACGTTTTTGTGAGGGGTCTATCGAGGACGAGGGAAAAAGACCAATTAACACAGATAAAATACTCATTCATGGTAATAGAAGGCTTGCGATGGTTAATTTTCATGTAAAATAATACAATTTAAGTTCAGTTAAAATTCTAACAGTTGTTACAGTTTATTCTAATTACAGTTTTCACTAACTATCCCTCAGACTAACCAGACTATTTTAAGAAACTTGCTTTTTATCTTCTAAGATCTATCAATCTTAGCAGTACTTCAAGTAGATTTTTTTTTTCTAACAGCAATTTTAACTTATACAATTTTAGCATCCAGGCATTGCTTTGATCAAAGAGATCAGTCTTTCGTTGTGGCTCATACATTTCTCTTGATGATTCACTACTCAGTCAACACATCATGAACATACAGTTGCAAGCATATGAATGGTGTCAGCAAGCTGGAGGTGAAGTCGGTTTTTGGTGTTTATAAGAAAGTATTTAAATGTATGGGTAAAAATAAGTTAATGGCAAAAGGCTAAAGAATCTACATTAATAAACAACTGTTTTTGTTACATCAGAAATTCCAAGATGGTAAAGAATTTTATAGTCTTTTCATTTTTTTTTTTAACATTTAGGTCAAAGAGATCGGCTTGATATAAATATAACCTAATCGATTTGTGGTATGTTTTTTAATAAATTCTGTATTTGAGTTTGTAGTTAAAAATGCAAACGATCACAGTTGTAAATTACAACTGTGGTCATTTGCATTTTTAACTACAAACTCAAATACAGAATATTTTACCTATGCATTCACAGGGTCTACTTTCTGATATAGAGCAGAGTTGTTTTACTAAAAGAGTACATATTGTTGACTTAGATAGGTGAATGTTCACTAAGCTTTATGAATAAGGTTAAGCTCTATCAACCATTTGCAAGCCAAAATTCTGTTTGTTTGTTTTTTTGGTCATTAATGGCTAGTCAAAGGGAATACAAGACCACCTCATACTAAGTTAACAGTCTGCAGAGCCCTTTCACACAGACAGCACAGGGGCATCTTTACTATCATTTTAGAGACGCCTTTCAGCAGTTAGCGTGGTGCTTTTAACCCCCCCGCTAGCGGTTGAATAAAGCGTTAAACGTGCCCGCAAAGTGCCGCTGACAAGGCAATTTGGCGGCGCTGCCCATCGAATTCAATGGGCAGGGGCCCTTTAGGAACGGTGTTTACACCGCTCTTAAATCACCTCAAAGATGCTGCTTGCAGGACTTTTTTTTATGTCCTGCTAGCACAGTGCTTTCGCACTGGGATTGTAGATGAGCCATTTTTCAGGCGCTTTACAGGCACTATTTTTTTTTAAATCGCCTGAAAAACTTCTCCAGTGTGAAAGGGGTCTTACTCCTTTAGTCAACAACAATGGTTGCACTAGCTCTTTCACAATGTAAATCTCTGGAGGTAATTCACTAAGGAAGTAGAGAATGTTCACTTTTCTTTAGTTTTGATGAATAAACTGAAGCAGTGTTCATCTGAACCAGATGCAAAATCCTCCTTTTATAAAATTTCTTTGCACATTATTGGGCATTGAAACTATGCACAGAGTAAGCCAAACCACTAAAAACACTGTGGTTCTTAGCAGAAAGCCTATGTCAACATTTAAAAGTACGACTGCTACTTTCTCACAGAAAAGTACACATTTGTACTTGTCCCCACAGCTTCTCAAAAAAATGCTCTTATGATGTGTTATCTTCAAAAAAAGAAATCCTAGTTTCCAATAATATTGCCTGCAGCCTCTTGACCTGAAGTACTTTTTGCTGTGTTTTGAAAAGTCTGCTCCTCAAGAAATAGGTAGGTCATCCACTTCAATGTACACTAAAGTTTTGTGAGTACCTGAATCCTTTTTTTTGTTAATGCTCAAACTAAATAATGCACTAGGGAGCTTCTTTTTGTGTTTTTTCCTGTAACATGGCTGAGTTATTAACTACGAAGCTGCTGTTTGGGATGAGAGTGTTTGGTTCCTGGCTGCTCTTTGGATCACATATTGAAGCACTGTGACACCTTTTGATCTATGGGGTAAGTGGTTTGATGTAATGGTGGAGGAGCTCCTGGAGGACTATTCTCCAGTGTTTCTCAACATTTTTTCAGTCAAGGCACGCTTTAAAAATATAGACTAAGGATGAGCCGAACACCACCCGGCTTGGTTTGCACCAGAACTTGCGAACAGGCAAAGAATTTGGACGAACACACGAACACCGTTAAAGTCTATGGGACATGAACATGAAAAATCAAAAGTGCTCAATTTAAAGGCTTATATGCAAGGTATTGTCCTAAAAAGTGTTTGGGGACCCGGGTCCTGTCCCAGGGGACATGTATCAATGCAAAAAAAGTTTTAAAAATGGCTGTTTTTTCGGGAGCAGTGATTTTAATAATACTCAAAGTGAAACAATAAAAATGAAATATTTCTTTAAATATCGTGCCTGGGGGTGTCTACAGTATGCTTGTAGAGTGGCACAGTTTTCCCATGTTTAGAACAGTACCACTGCAAAATGACATTTCTAAAGGAAAAAAGTCATTTAAAACTGATCACGGCTGTAATGAATTGTTGGGTCTCAGCAATATAGATAAAACTCATTGAAAAAAATGGCATGCCCCCCCCCCCCCAGTCCATTACCATGCCCTTTGGATCTGGTATGAATATTAAGGGGAACCCCAAACCAAAAATTTAAAGAAAAATGCGTGGGTCTCTCCTCAAAATCTATGCCAGGCCCATTAGGTCTCCCCCCCATGTGAATTGGCAACAGGTACATTGTACCCCTACCATTTCACAAAAAAAGCATTAAAAATAGTAAAAAAGACACTTTGGGACAAGTCCTTTATTAAAAAATAAAAATGTCCCGCGATGTAGATCCAACTCATGCCGCCCAACGGACCGAAAAAAGAAAAAAAAAAGCTGCAACAGCTCCGCCTCCATGGGAGGCTACCGCCAAGTGATGTAGACCCCCACAACCACCGGGCAAGGGTTGCGGGGATGAGGCTCTTGTCCCTATGAAAATGGGGACAAGGTGCTTTGAGGACCTGGGGGCATGTGGCCTGTTATGGTTCAGGAGGGGGGGTGCTCTCTCATGCCCCCTCTTTTCCTGCAGCCTCCCAGGTTGCGTGCTCGGATAAGGGTCTGTTATGGATTTTGGGAGACCCCCATGCAATTTTTTTTTTAAATTTGGTTCGGGGTTCCCCTTAATATTCATACCCAAAGGGCCTGGTAATGCACTGGGGGGGAATCCATGCCGTTTTTTTCAATGAGTTTTATTTATATTGCCGAGACCCAACAATTCATTACAGCCACGATCAGTTTTAAATGACTTTATTCCTTAAGAAATGTCATATTGCTGTGGTACTGTTCTAAACACAGGAAAACTGTGCCACTTTACAGGCATACTATAGACACCCCCAGGCACGAAATTTAAGGGAATATTTAATTTTTATTGTTTCACTTTAAGCATCATTAAAATCACTGCTCCTGAAAAAACTGCAGTTTTTAAAACTTTTTTGCATTGATACATGTCCCCTGGGGCAGGAACCAGGTCCCCAAACACTTTTTATGACAATAACTTGTATATAAGCTTTTAAAATGAGCACTTTTTCATGTTTTCATGTTAGTGTCCCATAGACTTTAACGGGGTTCCACGGCTTTTGAATTTGCCCAAACACCGCATAATGTTTGTTGTTCGCCGAACATCTGAACGACCAAAGTTCGGCCCGAACTTATGCTCAGGCTGAACCGTTCGCCCATCCCTAATATAGACAATCTCAAGGCTTCCTTTAAAATTATGGACACTCTCGAATCACTCCATTCTAAAATGTAAAAAACTATTCTAATAGCTTTACACAATGCAGTAACATCCACATGTAGGACATCCAATGTTAGAGGTGATTTATTCTTCCAAAGCAAAAACACTTTTGCACACTGGTACTGACTAGTATTCCAATGTTTCTTTTCTCCCTCAACTTCTTTCCATCAGTCAGCCAATATCACCCCAGTGCTGAAGGAGGGGGAAGATGAGGGTCAAACAGGGATCCTCCTTATTAACTGATGATGTCATTGGTTGTTAGGGTGCCAGTGTCTAGAAAGTCGTAATGGTGCACAATGAAAACCAGTGGCTTTGTGTCACTAAAAGGCAGGCTTGATTCACCTGTTGGCTTGTATACAACTTTTGATAAATTTTTAGGCATTTTGCCAAAGCACCCCAGGGTGAAAAAGGCTGCACTAAACACAAGTTACAAGTTTTTAAGCATAGTGTGTCGACACTTATGGACTTTATGTCACTGATTTAAAGCATTTTATATATTTGTGTGTTTTTGTGACACTGTAGGTGTATTTTTTTATATTTAACAGTTTAACCACTTCCCGCCCGGCCTATAGCAGGATGACGGCTGGGCGGTGGTTCTGTTGTCCTGACTAGGCGTCATATGATGTCCAGCAGGATAACATGCCAGCACCCACCTGCGCGGGCACGCAGTGTGGTTTTTGGTGTGGTGTGTCACTTTGACACACTGCATCTCCAATCGTGGTAAGGAGCCTCTGATGGAGGCTCCTTCCCCCGTGATCAGCTGTGACAAATCACAGCTGATCACAGCGTGAACCAGGAAGTGCAGGTAAATGGCTTTCCATGGTTCGCGCTGACAAGGAGAGCCAATGGGCGGCTCTCCCTGTCAGAGGGGGGTCTGCGCTAATAATCAGCACATTGATTATCAGCGCAGCCCCCATGAGAGGTCCCCATCAGCTGCCAATCAGTGCCCATCAGCTGCCAGTCTGTGCCCCATCAGTAACACCTGTCAGTGCCCATCAAAGTGCCAATCAGTGCACATAAATGTTCCAAGCAGTGCCCCATCAGTATTGCCTGCCAGTGCCCTTCAGATACCAATTAGTAATGCCCATCGGTAGCTCCTCATCAGTGCTGCCTATCTAGTGCCATCTATTAGTGGCCATCAGTGCTGCCTATTAGTGCCTTGCCTATCAGTGCCCATCAGTGCAGAATATCAGTGTCGCCTATCAGTGCCCATCAATTCTCTATATCAGTGCCTCCTCATCGGTGCCCATTATTGCCACCTTATCAGTACCGTCTCATCAGTGCCGTCTCATCAGTGCCCATTAGTGCAGCCTCATCAGTGCCTGTCATTGAAGGAGAAACAAAATTTTATAACAGAAACAAAGAAAAACTATTTTTTTTCAAAATTGTTGGTATTTTTTAGTTTGTTTAGCAAAACATAAAAACCACAGAGGTGATCAAATACCACCAAAAGAAAGCTCTATTTGTCGGAAGAAAATGATAAAAATTTAGTTTGGGTACAGTATTTTATAACCGCGCAAATTTCATTCAAAGTGCAACAGCACTGAAAGCTGAAAATTGTCCTGGGCAGGAGGGGGGAAGTGCCTGGTATTGAAGTGGTTAAAGAGCATAACACATTCATTTGATTCATATGTTTTGCATTGTTGGTGTACAAACAATAGTGAGTGATGCTGTCTTACATTTATAGTTGTACTAGCATAGTATTTTTACTTTGCGTGTAATTATAATCCAACATCACATATAAATGTCCGTGAATATAACTGTGGTTCAATTACCAATCATAATCAAGTCCACATAGGCAGTTTCTTCCTGATGCCCCTGATGATGGCAGAATAATGAAAAGCCTAGGCATGGCTTTGCAAGAGAGAGGTTTCCATGCAGTCAGAGGTATCTGTATATTGTCAGTGTTAGAGCCATCTACCCGAGCAGCATTGGAATGGTTTTAAAGTGATATTGGCAATTGTCATGTGGTCGCAGATCGCCACTCTTAAATTAGGTATTTACAGCATTTTTTTAATAAATCACACACAGAGGGGGACACTACAATAGGAGATGCCGCTGATGGTGCATACATGCTAGAGTTATGCAAGCAGCGGGGTGGCAGGGCTCAGCAGCCATGATACACCGTGATCAGTTTACATAGGGGAGGGTAGAAACTGGCAGGATCAGCTAGGTTTTTTAGCTCTTACAGGGGGCCAAATGACACATATAACATGCTTTAAAGGACCAGGATCCTTTTTTTGGGGGTTAACAAACGCTTTAATATTGCAGTGGTTATTTACCAAGTGATATAACTTAGGGAAGCACAGTGGTGTAGTGGTTAGCACCTTCACCTAGCAGCAAAAAGGGTCACAGCAAAAAGGGTCACATACTTGTCCCCAGTATGTATGAATGTGTGTTAGGGACCTTAGGTTGAAAGCTCCTTGAGGGTAGGGACTAATGTGAATGTACAATATATATATGTAAATCGCTGTGTAAATTGACGGTGCTACATAAGTACCTGAAATAATAATACCTATATTTGTTATGAAAAAGGCAAGGAGACAAATAGCTACTTAAAGTAGATACTTTTCTACACAAAAAGTGTACCCCTGGTTTCAATACCTCACAAAAATCAATCTCATTATGCAACACTGGTATATATGTTATCGCTATATTTGTTATTTTCTAAAATTCAAAACTATATGTAGTAAAGTAGGTTGCTTTTTTATTTAGTTGTCCCACTGCTCATGTTGATTCTGTTTTTTTCTCTGTATCTTTTAATAATAATATTTCCTTTATAGAAACCTCTTCCTCAAGACCACCGCCTCCCTCTCATACATACATGGATTCTCTGTTCTCTTCAAAGGTGTATCACAAATTGGACCACTTCTGGTTCAAATAATGAACCCATACCAAAGCTTCCAGAACACCATCCACGTAAAAAAAATCTAATTGTCTAAACATTGATAAAACCAGTGGATGGGCGATCTGAAAGGATTCCTATCTTCAAAGAAGGGTACTCCTCCCACCATCCCATGGAGAAATTGGCACATGTGGGTACAAGCTTTGCATCTATCAAAGTGCAATATCTTTCATGATAATATTTTCTGTCCAACAAAGTAACTGTGGGTCAACAAATACTGTAATAAACTCCTATACTGAAATGTTTCAAGTCCTCTGAATACTTATTATAATTCTTTATATGGAATCTAAGAGTGTCTATACCCCAGAAATAGAGGAGTACAATGAGTTTATCCACTTATGGCTTTTATTACAATCACAAAAATATTGAAGAGAAATCATGTGAAAATGTGACAGTTAAATAAAAAATGAGAATAAGTAAACACTAAAAGTGCTCAAAATATGTGATAAAAAAAGTACTCTATATTTTACCCTTTAGGAGCTGGGCCATACAGTTGCAAAACATGAAAAAGGTTATGGTTATTAGTAGTGATCTATAACCATTATACATTTACACTATTGGTATTATTGTTTACTCAAATATAACAAGAAGTTAATGTTGCTCATACAGCAAGGTGAAACTATACATAATACAACTGAGATCTTGGATACCCGATAGTTTAAAATCTTTGTTAACACAGATGAACTGACAACTTAACTGGTAATGAAATGACTTGCAGAAGAAAGTGACATCATAGTAAAGAGTACATTATTCATTTTGATAGATGACATTCTGTATGAATCATATTAGAGACGCTTATATTATATGGGAATCAATAAACTGAGGGCACATCCATTCATCAGATGGTGCATCTATTTCCTGGAAGCAGTATTACAATGCCATCTTCTGCTTCTGTTCCCTCGGGTATATAGTTTACAGAAAGTGTCAAACCTAAAGATAGTATGAGGAAAATTTAAAGATTGATGTTATGGTGGGAAAAAGAAAGATTTCCATCTCAGTGCTGGACGCTGAAAGGATAATGATTTTGAGAGAGGAATGTTTAGTGTAAATACATAATATGTTACAATCACAAAAGCACCAAAAATGCTCAAACACCTTCTAATGTAAAACTCATAAACTGGTTTCACATTGTCAAAATCTGTTTGAGATTTATTTTGTGTTATCAAAACCACTATTGTGATGGCCTTCCTAAACAGATCATGCAAATTATGTTCCGTCAGGTCGCAGTTGTTGGAAAAAATAAAAAAATCTCTATAAACTAGATTTATCTATTTTCTAATATTTAGGGCTCTTTTAATAACTACACTTCTTTCTGGAGTAGGGGTCTTTTAAAAAACACATACGCTCCCTAAAATATACGTATTTAATCTTCTTACTGAAATGTTGTTGAATTATTCTGAGTGATTTTGCATTCAAATTTCATAAATACATTCAAATAAATGCAGCTTATATTAGTGAAAAGAGATTGATATTAAACTCCAAATGCTAAATTAGTCACCTTTAAAGTGGAATTAAACCTAAAAAAATAAAAAAATGCTGACAGATAGGATTTTATGACAGAAGACACCTTAATGATGTTTTCTGTCATAAACCCTTCAGCCTGTCTGTAGGCATTTGTGTACCCTGAACCACGCATGCGCAGCTCATGTACATTCACAGCATGACTCTGTGTTGTGACAATCTGACTGCCGTGTGGGACTCCCAAACGCAGGAAAGTGTTTGAAAGAAGATGTAGGTACCCATGACAGATGGCTGACATTGCAGCGCTGGTGGGGATTGCTTACACAGGGTAAGTCTGCCGTAATGTGCTAATATGCTGTGCATACTAGTACATTATAGTATAAAGCTCCTTGGGCCCATTTTTAAATTTTTTCTTGCAGAGGTTAAATTTCGCTTTAACTAAATTCTAAGGGTACAAAGACAAGCCAAAACCGAAAACAGATAAAATACTTTGATTCTGGCTTTGCCCTATATTGAAAGCTCTCCTTTTCCACTAATCTTTTCTTCTTTTATTTAGTACTTTAAATATTTTTGTTAGAGGAGAATAAAGTATATCTAAAGGTAAATCTTCTTTTGAACTTTTGGAAAGAGTAGGGAATGGTTAGACCCCAGTCAGTTTCCTTTTTTACAACCTGTGTTCCATTCTATAGACACAATAGAAAGTGAAGGAAATTATCTCCAAATACAAAATCACTGGAATAAGTGTTCTCATTCAAATCTTTCCCCTCTAATTCCTGTTCTGGTAACACTTTATGAAATGTGAAGTGTCGACAGAACATGACAGCAAATGAGTGGCAGTGCTTGATAAATGCATTAGGGAGTTTGGAAAGCCCAGATAACAGTGCTAATACCAAACATCTGTGCAAACTTTACACAGGTCTCATGCACACAGGGCGTTAGAAAAAACAAGCTGCAAAGCCATTTCCAATGCCAGGAAAAAGCAGCTGTAAAAATGTGCTTTTAGTAGCTTTTTGTAATGGCGCTAATGCATGTTTAGCCGCACTAGCTTTTAGAAACGTCTCTCTACCTCTATTCAAAATCAATGGTTCCATATGAGAGCCCATTTATTTGAATAGAAGTCGCACCAGAAGTCGGATCATGATGATACAACTTGCGGCGGGACTTGTGCGCTGAGGATCTTGAAGAGGAACCACACGCCAAAATGAAAAAAAAACGGCGTGGGGTCCCCCCCACGTTGTCTTCTCCCGCCACCAGTTCTCCTCTCTTTTCCCTCTGTTCTTCCTTCGATGTTCTCTCAATGCTCTCTCCCGATGTAATGCTAGGGCCGCCATATGGCAATACTTATATAGCCATGGGGCAGGGCCACCCAGCGATGTCATCTAGAGGCTCCGCCCCTTGTGACTTCACCACCCAGGTCATGATGGGGTGGTGAGGTCACAAGGGGCAGAGCCTCCAGATGATGTTGCTGGGTGGCCCCACCCCATGGCTATATAAGTATTGGCACAAGGCAGCCCCAGCATTACACTGGGAGAGAACATTGTGAGAACACCAGGAAAAGACAGCGGAGAGAGGAGGCCTGGCAGAGGGTGAATACAGCAGAGAGAAGAGAACAGTTGGCAGGAGGAGACAGTGGAGAGAGGAGAACCGGTGGCGGAAGAAGTCATCAGCAGTGAGAGGGGAAGAACTGGAGAATGAAGAACCGGAGAAGAGATGCCGGAGCTGCTTTAAAAAATGACTTTATCAAAAAGCTGTATGCTGTTTTTACTTTTGAGACTTTTTTTGGTGAATGGGTAGGGGTACAATGTACCCCATACTTATTCACATGGGGGGTGGGATCTGGGGGCCCTCTTGTTAAAGGGAGCTTCCAGATTCCGATAAGCCCCCCGCCCGCTGACCCCGACAACCACCGGCCAGGATTGTCGGAAAGAGGCCCTTGATCCCATAAACATGGGAACAAGGAGCTTTAAGGTGAGGAGCGCATGGCCCCCCCTGCCCCAAAGCACCCACTCCCCAGCATGTTGAGGGCATGTGGCCTGGTATGGTCCTTTCCTGACTTGCCGGGCTGCATGCTCGGATAAGGGTCTGGTATGGATCTTGGGGGGGGAACCCACGCCATTTTTCTTTTAATTTTGGTGTGGGGTTCCTCTTCAAGATCCTCAGAGCACAAGTCGCACTGCAAGTTGGATCATCATGATCCGACGTCTGGTGCAACTTCTATTCAAATCAATGGTCTCTCTTAGGGAACCATTTATTTTGACCTGAAAAAAAAAAAAAGCTTGAAGCGGATTAACAGCGTTAAGCAGCTTTTAGCGGCGTCAGTCATTTTTACAGCTCAACAGCCTCTGCTCCTAAACGCACAGCCTGTCATTTTTTTCTACTGCCCCTAAACGCTTATGCCTCCAAATGCCTCTGACAGTTTATGTGTGCATGGACACATGGGCTAACATGGAGGGGCGTTTAGAAGCAGTTGAAAAAACGTCAGGTGCCCCTAACAGCAATTGAGCTCAAATGTGAAACAAATGCATATGGTCTAAAAAATATTAGCAGTTTAGGATGCTCTAATTACTAAGGAGTTAGGGCTTGTTAAGTCTAGCCCACCTGGTAGGCTATTGCAAGATGCAGATGTGTGTTTCAGAGCATTGCACAATTGACTTTTTTCTTTTTTTTTTAACTTTATTTCAAATGTCATATAGGGGGAGATTTCCTAAAACTGGTGCACTCAGAATTTGGTGCAGCTTGTTTAACCACTGCCATACTGGGCCATTGTCATATGACGTCCGCAGGAACACTCTGGAGCTGATGCGCGTGCCCGGCGGCCGCTATGTCCACTGGGCACACGTGATCGCTTGTGACAGAGCAGGAACTGTCTGTCTAAACACACCAATCTACATCCTGTCAGGGGAGAGGAGACAGATTGTGTGTTCCTAATATATAGGGACACCAATCGGTCTCCTCCCCTAGGTCCCATCCCCCCACAATTAGAACACACAGTCAGGGATCACATTTAATCCCTTCATCGCCCCCTAGTGTTAACCCCTTCTCTGCCAGTGACATTTACACAGTAATCATTGGCTATTTATAGCACTGATCGCTGAATAAATGTCAATGGTTTCAAAAAAAGTGTCAAAAGTGTCCAATCTGTTTGCCGTAATGTCGCAGTCACGATAAAAATCAGATCACCGCCATTACTAGTAAAAAATAAAATACAAAGTGCCATAAATCAATAACCTAATTTGTAGACGCTATAACTTTTGCGCAAGCCAATCAATATACGCTTATTGCTATTTTTTTACGAAAAATAGGTAGAAGAATACATATCAGCCTAAACTGAGGAAAAAATCCGTTTTTTTTAAAATAAATTTGGGATATTTATTATAGCATAAAATACTGTTTTTTTCAAAACTGTCGCTCTTTTTTTGTTTATAGCGCAAAAAATAAAAACCGCAGAGGTGATCAAATACCACCAAAAGAAAGCTCTATTTGTGTGGAAAAAAATGATCAAAATTTTATTTGGGTACAGTGTTGATCGCGCAATTGTCATTCAAAATGTTACAGCGCTGAAAGCTGAAAATTGGCCTGGGCCGGAAGGGGGTAAAAATGTCCTGCATTGAAGTGGTTAATTAAGCTTTGGCAATAAAACCTGGAAGCCGATTGGTTTCTCTGCGGAGCAGCAAGATTTTGTGCCAATAACCCTCTGCCCCTTCTAGGTCTTTTCATTATGTGTAAATCTTTGGATATTTGCATTAAACTTATTTTGTGGGAGTAAAAAACATACATATAGAGTATGTATTTCTTGTTCAGAAAAGTCATGTCCCTGGAAACTTCAACTTTCAAATCTGGCTCAGCTGCTCATTGTATCTGGAAATCTCAAAATAAAATTACACAATCCAGGATAAGTAATCAAAATTAAGCATCTTTATAACTCACCAGCTACTGTATATACCATATGTATTTAGAGAAAAATCATCACAAAATAAGCCAGTTATCAGTCACACAAGTAATGTTAAAGGTGGTGCACGACACTCAAGTTACATAATGTAAGAGTTCAGATAAAGAGAGGACCACAGATATTTTGTAGGGCCAGTAGATCTTTATTGACCAAAGTAAAAAGTCACAGAATAAGCCAAATTGTTTTGGGGGATGGTCAGTCCCATTTCAGCAGGCCTTGTGGTGGAGAGAAAGGGCTTATTGATACACTGGACTGGGGTGGATTTCCCAGCATTCATAGAAGGGCTTGCTCGGGTCACCAGTCTAACAACTCTAATCAGCATCATTCAACACACTTCCTCTGAGCCCGGGCTGTCATGGACTTGTCCCTAACCTGTGGCTGAAAAGTTTTATTTCAATCAAATACTTTTTATTACATTTTTTCAAAATACAACAAAAGTTAACAAATAACCCCTCTCAGATACACATCCCCCAAACTAAAAAAAAAAAAAAGAGACAAAAGTACACTATTCCCATATTTGCGCTCACCAGTCCACGCTTCAATCTTTACTCAAGAACCTCCATCCCTTTATTACTCCTTTATGGAGCATATGTAATTATCCCCCTTCTGTATCATTGTTGGTTTTCCTTACTATCATTAGTTTACTCAAGTGATTGTTCAAACAAATTGGAAGATCACCATCAATGCCAAATTTTCACAAATTTTTAGGGCTTCTCCTAAGTTTATATGTCAGTTCCTCTCGAATTAGATTATTATTAATCACTTTAATCCATTGATCTATTGTTGGCAGGTATTTTGATATCCATTTTTGTAATATAAGTTTACAAGCCATATACATAGTTCTCAACCACATTACATGCATTTCAGCTGGGAGGGTATTTTCGGTATAGTTGCTCTAATGTCAAAAAGGCAGGGCCGTTACAAGGGGAGGGTGAGAGGGGCAGGTGCCCTGGGCGGAGTGCGAGAGGGGGCGGATTTCTCCCCCTCCTTCTGCTAGCTGACTCTGAGCATAATGCTTGAGCCGCTCGCATTGCCACTGCTCCCTCCCCTGCATCCTCATTAGCAGGGAGGAGAGCGACTTCAGTAAGGACTGAACCAGCAGGGGATTGGCGGACAAGTCTCCCATTATCCGTAGGACAGGAGAATCAGTCTGTAAATTGTGAGACTGGTGGCTGCAGCTCTGTAGTGTCTGTGACACTTACACAGCCCAGCGAACAAATCACCTCCGGGAGATAAGGGAAAAATAGAGCTCTCCTCCTCCTCCCACCTCTGCTCCTCCAGTGACTTCCCGCCCCGCCCACACTATCCCCGATGTGCAGATCATGTATCTGAAGTGAGGGGATGTGTGGGCGGGAGATATGAAAACAGCAGCTGCAGATTCCTCTGTGTGCCAAAGATGCCTGATCTTCCAACCTGGACCTGGGTGAGTGTGCAACAGTGTACACTGCAGTACACAGTGATCACTGAACTGTCCTTATCTCCATCCCCATCTGTCTCCCCCCCCCCTCATGTTCTTTCAAGACATTCACTAACTTTCACTTTCAAGACTGGCAATAGATAGTACAAATTTCTTTCCAGCAACCACAGATTGCAGGGAAGAAATTTGATTCCCCCATTAGCACAGTCAGTGCTGATAGGGGAATCCCTTCCGCTGAGCAATTGTTTTGTCCCAACAAACAGTGATTATCACTAGCAGATATAGCAACCGCTAGTGATAATCATAAGAATATCCGGCAGGCTGGTTGTACCCAATTTGATCGATCAACTTGGTACATTCAGCCTGCTCATTAATGGTTCAAATCTCAGCCAGTTCTCTCTGAAACAGCTGAGATTTAACCACTTGCTTACTGGGCACTTAAACCCCCCTCCTATCCAGACCAATTCTCAGCTTTCAGCACTGACGCACTTTGAATGACAATTGCGCGGTCATACAACACTGTACCCAAATGACATTTTTATCATTTTTTTTCCCACAAATAGAGCTTTCTTTTGGTGGTATTTGATCACCTCTGCGTTTTTTATTTATTGTTAAAAAAATGTAAAAAGACCAAATAAAAAAAAAAAAAAAAAAATATATATATATATATATATATATATATATATATATATATATATTTTTTTTTTTATTATATTTTGTTATAAAATTTTAAAACAGGTAATTTTTCACCTTCATTGATGTACGTTGATGAGGCGGCACTGATGGGTGGCAATAATGTGCACTGATTAGTTACACTGATAGGCAGCACTGCTAGGTGGCATTGATAGGTGGCACTGGTGGGCACTGTGAGGTGGCAATGGCAGGTGGCACAGATGAGGCATAATTGCCTCTTCCTCTTCAGGACCGATGCCCCTTGCAGATGAGCCAGTGATCAGCTTTTTTTTCTCCTCGCGCTGTCACAGAGCTTTTGTTTTGATCATGTGATCAGCTGTCATTGGCTGGCAGCTGATCACATGGTAAGGGGCCGGGACCAGCCCCTTAGTCGGATCAGTGATCACCCGAGTCTCAGTGGCTTGGTGATCACAGCACGCGTGGGGCACGTGCACAGGTGAGGCCTCCCGGAGCATCATTTGGCTATAGCGCAGATGTCAAAAGGTTAAACTATCTATGGCTGGTCTTAGCTCTTAGGCAGCCCATACATTGACCACTTTTTTCATTCAACTATTAGGTTGAATGAAAAAAAAATGTTCCAATTCCCCCATCTACATATTCCAAGTGGAAGGGGGAATTGTGTCAATGTCCCAATATTTATGGACCCAACTGTACATATAATTAAAATGTGTGAGTGAACTCTGTTTCTATCGCATTAAACCTAATTGAATTTGTATTGTATTAAGTATATTCTTGTTTTGAAAAGACATTGATTCTTTCTTAAAAATGGGGGGGGGGGGGCGCAGTTTGCCATCTTCGCCCTGGGCACCAAATGGCCTTGTCCCAGCACTGCAAAAAGGTGATCCATCATCTCCCTATCAGCCACTGATACTTCTGTTAACGTAATAGAGTTAAGAAAAAATTGCAATTCAGCCTCCTTATAGGTTACTTTACTACTATACAAGTTTTTATAAAAATCAACAAACGCTGTTCAAATCTCCAAAGTAGTTCATACAGTTTCAGATGAAGAACTTGTATTTCTACTACTTGTGTCATTGGTTTCTGAGCTTTTACTATTGCTGCTAAGAGATAGCCCATGTTTTGCCCATCCTCAAAATAAAGTTGATGAAGGAAAAAATGTTTCTGTTCTGCTTTTTTACGAGAAATTTCAGCGTATGTCTGTTGTTTTTGTATCCACTTCTGTTGTGTTTCTATGGTAGGATTCGCTATATATTGAAGTTTCGGCTTTTAAAAGATCATCAGTCACTAAACGTTCCCAGGGCCTAGATCTTTTTTTGATTCTTGAAATTTGAGAGATAAATAAACCTCTCAAATAAGCTTTCAAAGAATCCCAATAGATCTGTGAAGATACAGAGGGCTTATTAACAGCTATAGGCCAAAACGTCAAGTATTATTTCATGCTTTGAGGTAAAAAGATCATAGAGTGCGAATCGTAATTGGATTTAAAGCTAACTTGAGAACCAACAGGGAGTGATCTGACAGTCCTCTAGCTGCATAGGTCACCTCAGATATCGCAGGTAAAATCCTAGAGGTAACTAATGCCAAGTCAATTCTAGATAAGGTCCCATGGGTACTAGAGTAGCAGGAGAACACTCTTTCATTAGAGTGTAACATTCTCCAGACATCCATGAGACCAATTTCCCGAATATAGCCTGTAAAGGAGGTACATGCTGGGGTTGCCAAGGCAGCAGCAAAACCAAATCTATCTAAGGAAGGGTCGAGATAATTATTAAAGTAAGTAAGTATCTCTGAGGAGTAAGTATCTCTGAGGAGTATGTGGGTGGTGTGATATATAGTGACCTTTAATGTCTATTTGAACCTGCCTGCAGGAGAAGTCAACATCATTTGCTAGAGTAGGTAAAGTAGTATTTACTCTAGAGTATTTAGTATAAGTATAATGGTATTGCCTATTATATTGTGTACACTTCAAATAGTTTAATCTATACATATTTAAATGGGTCTCCTACAGGCAGATAATAGATGGGGAAAACTGTTTTAATGTAGTAAACATTGCTTGTCTCTTTACTGGGTCGCTAATACCCCTAATATTCCAAGATGCTAGAGCATACATTAACCCCTTCTCGACCAGCTGCCGCAGTTATACTGTGGCAGGATAGCACTGCTGCGCGAGCCGTCGTAGCTGTACGTCGGCTCTTTAAGATGCTGTAGCAAGCGTGCATGTTCCCGGAGCCGCCGCGCATGCCTGGTGGGCACGATGACTGCCGGGCACCTACGATCACTCTTGACAGAGCGAGGACCGGGATCTGTGTGTGTAAACACATGATCTGTTTCCTCCTCTAGTCAGCCACATTCCGCCCACAGTTAGAACACAACTAGGTAACACACATAACCCCTTGATCGCCACTAGTGTTAACCCCTTCCCTGCCAGTGACATTTATACAGTAATCAGTGGTTATTTTTAGCTCTGATTGGTGTATAAATGTCACTGGTCCCAAAAAAGTGTCAAAAATGTCCAATGTGTCCGTCGCAATGTCACAGTCCTGATAAAAATCGCAGTTCACCACCATTACTAGCAAATAAATAAATAAATAAAAATGCCATAAATCTATCCCCTATTTTGTAGACGCGATAACTTTTGCGCAAACCAATCAATATACACTTATTGCATTTTTTTTACCAAAAATATGTAGAATACATTTCGGCCTAAACTGATGAAGATTTTTTTTTGGGGGGGGGGATATTTATTATAGCAAAATGTACAAAATATTGTGTTTTTTTCAAAATTGTCGATCTTTTTTTGTTTATAGCGCAAAAAATTAAAAATGTAGAGGTGATCAAATACCACCAAGAAAGCTCTATTTGTGGGGAAAACAGACATACATTTTGTTTGGGTACATACATTTTGTTTGGGTACAACATCGCACAACCATGCAATTGTCAGTTAAAATGACAGTGCCGTATTGCAAAAAATAGCCTGGTCAGGAAGGGGGGTAAATTCTTCCAGGGCTGAAGTAGTTAAGTTTGACATAAAATCAAATAATCCTCTTAGTGAGGAAAGAATTTCTACATTCATTTTAGCTATCTGGTGAGCGCTTACAAAAAATCTATATAAAAAATAAAACAACAATACCCCCCCCCCAAAAAAAAGAAAAAAGATTAAATAAAAGAAAAAGAGAAAAAAGTAAGACAATCAAAATAAATAAAAAAACAAAAACATATATAAATCTCACATAAAAATGTACCATCCCCTCAATAACCATTTTCTGAAGGGTCTTGCATATAAAAAAACAAAACATCATAATATACACATAGTGGATTTTTTTTGTTATTAAAGGCAAATCTCGAAGGTTATTAAAAAAAAAAAAAAAAAAACACCGGACAGTTACTTGGTTATGTATGTGTATCAGTGTCTATAAAGATTTCCCATATCCCTGTATGTTGTGTCCTTTTAGCTGTATGTCTAAGAGTCTTTTAAAAATATCCATACTCCCCGCAGTCACCACTAATTGTGGGAGAGAGTTCCACATCCTAAACCGCTTTTCCTCAAGTCTCATTGTGTGCCGCGTGTCCTTATACACTCCCTAGGACTGAATAGTTGAATTCCTATGCTGGGATCCCCATTGAGATATTTGTAGATTGCTATTATGTCTCCTCTTAGGTGTCTCATCTCCAGCGAGTGTTTGCAGCCTTTCCTCATAACTTAGATCCTCCAGTTTCCTTATTAGTTTTGTTGCCCGCCTTTGGGCTCTCTCCAGTTCCAGCACATCCCTTCTGAGGACTGGTGACCAGAATTGGACGGAAAACTCCAGAAGAGGCCTAACCAGAGTTTTCTAAAGTGGCAGAATTATAGTTCTGTCCCTAGAGTACATCCCTTTTTTTATGCATGGTAATATTCTGCCTGCTTTGGTAGCTGCAGCTCTGCACTGCATACTGTTTCTCAATCTGTCATCTATTAGCACCCTAGATCCTTCTCCATCCTTGAGTCTCCCATCTTTCCCCCCTCCTAATGAATATTTTGCATTTATGTTTTTTGCCCCCAAGTGCATTACTTTACATTTCTCCACATTAAACCTCATTTGTCATTTGTCTGCCCACTTCTTTATTTTGTTCAGGTCATTCTGCAAAATTTCTATGTCCTGATGTGAGTTTATTACTCTGTTATCTTCGTGTCATCCGCAAAAACTGAGATTGAACTAGTTATCCCGAACTCTATATCATTTATAAATATATTGAATAGAATTTATCCCAAGACAGAACCTTGGGGTACACCACTCACCACTCCAGACCAGTCTGAGTACATGTTATTTATCACCCCCCTTTGGACCTGTCCCTGTAACTTGTTTTTTACCCAAAACCCTATGGTCCAAGCCTGCAGACCCCAGCTTGTAAATTAAGAGTTTATGGGGGATTGTATCAAATGCTTTTGCAAAGTCCAGATACACCACATCCACAAGCCTCCCCCTGTCTAGATGGAAGCTCACTTCCTTGTAGAATGTTAGCAGATTGGTCTGGCAGGAACGTCCTCTCATAAACCCATGCTGATTACCACTGATAATATTCTTCTCCTCAGTAAAACTTTGGATATAGTCCCTAATTTACCCACTATTGATGTTAGGCTGACTGGCCTGTAGATCCCAGGTATTTGTCTCTTCCCTTTTTTGAAAATTGGTACCACTTTGGCTTTTCTCCAATCAGCTGGTACCAATTTTGTCATTATGCTGTCCACAAAAGTCAGGAATAATGACCTGACTATAACTTGACTGAGTTCTCTGAGGACTCTTGAGTGCAAGCCATCTGTTAACCACGAGGGTATGTCATGTGCTGTGTTACTAACACTACAGTCACTGTCGGTAAAACCTTCTTTTTCCTGTGTAAAAACTGTGGAGAAGAAGGCATTTAGTACATTTGCCTTCTCCGTGTCATCTGTAATCATCTTCAACCAACCATTTCTTATTGCATTCCTTGAAGTGCAGGAATGCTGAAGCTAACCCATTTCCTTTATATTTTTTAAAGGCCATACTTTTCTCCTTGATGCCCCTACTGGTTTAAGCACCCAGGCTTAACTTTTGCTCTTCTATATTTATTGCCCATTGGGATGCATTGTTTCATACCTTTGTTTAATATGCTGCTAAAGCATTCCCATTTCTCTTCTGGATTCAATTATTCCAAAATGTGGTCCCAATTAATGTCATGTAGTAATTTTATGGGGTTCCGCATGCCCACAGAGATTTCCTGAACTGGGTGAGCTTGTCCTTATTTTTCATGTTTTGTATGGAATGTTTTGTTATTTTGCTAACAACTCTGCTGCCATAACCCTATGTGCACTTGATGATTTGTTTGTATATGCTAAAACTACTCTATGTCATATTGTAGATATGGTTCTCCTGAAGAAGCGGTGTTAACCGCGAAACCGGTCGAGAAATAACGTTGTACACATATCTGCCATCTAAAGTGTGCGGAATACACTTGTTCAGACTATGTGGTACCTTCCCCTTTTTCGTTTCAATATATTTTATTTTCCAATAAAAGTGAATACATCATAGGCAATAAACATGAAGCAGGTCCACAGCCCCGCCATACCTGAGAGTGATGTAACAGTTACAGAAAAATAAACATCATATAGTACAGGAAATTCTTAAAGTGATCAGAAAGCGATAAGTATAACTTGAAAAGCAATAATACATAAAAGGTTTCATGTAGTTGAGGATGAAATCCCGGAGAGCAAAGAATAAATTATCTAGTCCTGTATTGTTTTAACTCGGGTCATCTCTCTTTATGATATGGCGGGTGATCCCAGACGGAGGGAGCCCTACCACCCCAATAGGGAACATTCTGTGGCAGAGCTCCCCCCCCCGAGCCCCCCCATCTCGATGTTTATCTTGCAATACATAACATTTGTGAAAAAAACAGAAAAAAAGAAAACCACCCATCCCTTTCAGTGGAGGGTAATAAGTATTTTTGGCATACCAAACAGATTATAGGTCTAGGAATAACCATAGACCAGTAATTATGGCATGTATTTGACCAACCTGGCAAACAGCTAGTTTAAATGTAATGAAAAAAAAATGGAAGAAAAAATGTTCTTAACAAGTAACTGTTTTTTCCATTTTTGAGGAGTGTGCGGTATACCAACATAATGCTAGACCACATTATTAAAGAGTAATTTTGTTTAGTCTAGTTAAGAATCATTTGAGAAAGAAGTGGGGGGTGGGGACCTTAGGGAGCGTGAGAATGGGAGGGGGAAGAGGAGAAAAGAAAGGAAAGAGACAGAAGAAGAAATGTGAGTATATATTGGAAGCCGACTGGGGGAATCCCAGCGTCCTTTAGTCGCCTCTTGAGGGCTCTAGTAGAGGGAGATTCCCACAAAATCTGCCCAAGGTTCCCACACCATTTTGAACTTTTCTGTGCGATCCAAGACCACGCCTGCCATCTTTTCCTGGTTCATGATCCAGGATATCTTAAGTTTGGCCATAAGGGTGGAAACATATGGTTGCTTCCAAGCCTTGGCTATCGTGAGCTTAGCTCCTAAAAGGATAAAGTGTATGAGGCGTTGCGTGATCCTGGAGGCTCCCTGGACTGGGAAGTTAAGGAGTGCTATGAGGGGAGATACTTGTATGGATAAGGCCGTGATTTTGTTGATCCAGGTGAAGATCCTGTGCCAAAACTGGCGTATTCTGGGACAGGACCACCACGTATGCATCATATCACCTCTTAATTCACAACCTCTGAAGAAGAGAGGAGAGGAGGATGGGAAAATCGCAGCTAATTTAGAAGGGACTAGGTACCATCTAGTTATAACTTTTGCGCTAGCTTCCATGAGGCTGGTATTAAGAATCCCCTTGAAGGAATTAGCAAAATTTCGGTGCCAAGTGTCGGTTTTCCATTGTTGTGCTATAACCTTCCCCTTTTTATGGTCATATGTAATGTTGTTGCTTTTGACGTTCACGATCGTAATTGTATGCGGCATTGTAATTTTATAAACATTGTTTCTATTAAAATTGAACTTTTATAAAATATTTCAATTTTTGTCTTTCACTCCTTACCCTTATTGTATACCTATACTGAGTACCGTAATAGTCCCCTTCTTTCCCTTGTTGGGGGGCGGGGATCCTGGTTGACAGTAGCAGCAACTGCGACCACCGCCCTACCCTCCCCTTTTCTGTGATAATGTCATGTAGCATTGACAGTAGTTCAGGAAAATTGGCTCGTTTGAAATTTAGTGTTTTTGTACTACCCATACACCTCCTTTTCCTGTAATTTATGCTAAACACGATCATCCTATGATCGCTAAATTCCAAGTTGTCGTGTATCTCCACATCTGAGATCAGACTTGGATTGTTCGTAATTAATAGATCTAACAGGGCATTCTTTCTAGTTGGGGAATCCACCAATTGGGACATGAAGTTGTCCTGTAAAACTATCATGAAATGTCGGGCCTTTAATGAGTGAGCTGTTCCCTCTGCCCAATCAATATCGGGGTAATTGAAGTCCCCCATTATGATTACATTTCCCTGTTTCCCTGCCATTTCTATCTGAGATAGTAATTCCAACTCCTCCTCCTCCTTCATGTTGGGTGGCCTATAACATACCCCCCTATTAATTTCCCACTTACTTCCTCTCTTTGAAGTTCTACCCACATTGATTCTACATCCCCCCTAGTGCCATACATAATGTCGCTCCTCTCTACCACCCTTGTATAATTTTTGACATAAAGACACACCCCCCCTTCTACCTTCCCTGTCCTATCGATACAAGGAATACCCCCGTACCTAGTTTAAAAGCCCCTCCAACTTTGTGGCCATCTTACTTCTCAATAGAGCTGTACCATCCCCATTAAGGTGCAATCCGTCCTTACTAAAGAGCCAGTAACCGACTGAGAAGTTGGCCCAGCTCTCCAGGAACCCAAAGCCCTCTTTCCTACACCAGTTCCTCAGCTCCTGCTGTCTCTCTGGTGTGGCTCGAGGTACAGGTATTATTTCAGAGAAAACTACCTTGAAGGTACTTTTCCTCAATCTATTGCCTAATTCCCTGAAATCATTTTTTAGGACTCTCCATCTTCCTCTCACTTGGCCATTGGTACCCGCTGGGTCCATACTCTGTCCACCTGATCCGCAATGTGTAGCGAACCCGAGCACCTGGTAAACAACACACTGTTTGGCAACCCCGGTCTTTCTGACAGATTGCCCTCTCTGTCCTCCTTATAATTGAGTCTCCCACTACCAGCACTTTTCTGGCAGCTAGGGGAGGGCGCCTGCTCCAGCACTGCCACCCCTGAGCTTATATCCCCATCATTATGCAACCTGGCATATTTGTTGGGGCATACCAAATCAGGACTGGCCTCTCTAACACTCTTCCCTCTACTCCTCCTCCTTTCCGTCACCCAGCTACCTACCTCTGGTTCCTGTGCTTCCATCTCTCCAACCTCGTCTAGACTGGCCCCCGCAACTGATGAGTAATGTCCAAGCTCCTCTCTAGGTTGCTAATGATTCTCAGTGTTGCCACTTGATTCTCCAGAACCAGGATCTGGGCTTCCAGAGAAACAACTCGCTTACATCTTGCACAGCAATATGCGCCATCGATTGGCTCATCAAGGAACGCATACATGGAGCAAGATGTGCACTGAGTGGCATTACCAACCCCGTTGGACATTTTACATGCTATTCTATTGGGAATATTGAGTAAGACTAATTATTTGTAACCTACCCTATTACCAGCTCTCTACTCCTAGTGCACCCACTGTACATGGCACTCTCAGTATACGGCACTCACAGTTACTCAGGCACTTACAGTAGACGGGCACCCTCAGTACTCGGGCACTCACAGTACACGGGCACTCACAGCACCCGGGCAATCCCAGTACTCGGGCACTCAGAGTACCGGGCACTCACAGTACTCGGGCACTAACAGCCCCGGGGCACTCACGGTACACATGCACTCACAGTACAGGGGAGCTCACAGCACTCGTGCACTCACAGCCCCGGGCACTCACAGTACACAGGCACTCACAGTACTCGGGCACTCACAGTACACAGGCACCCCTAGTACCCGGGGCACTCACAGTACACGGGCATTTGCAGTACACGGGCACTCACAACACTCAGCACTCGCAACAATACTCTGTTAAACGACAACACTTAGTTACCCAACAGTGACAGTGAAAGAGAAACAGAACGTTTCTTTAGAGAACATGCGCTGGTGATGTCACCGGCTGCTGCTCACTAGAATGTTTTCTAAATAATGCACGTTTAGGAGCTATTCATTTAACCTACATGTACACTTTATTATAAGCTTACCTGTAGATAAAAATGAAAATAGAGAATTTACTACCACTTTAAGCTTTAGGAGCTAAGGCTTGCCTGAGAATTACAAGTCCCTCTGAACATTGCTTGCAGTTATTAGGTCATTTTAGCTAGGGGGAATATCTGCCTGTCTATATCCTTGTATATAAGGAATATACAGTATCTTAGAATGTGTGTATGAAAGTGTCACTAACATAATATAATCCTTCCTCAAAAACCAAACTCGTAATCCATTAATTTCAGGAAATCTTTTTCATATTACAGGAGATTATCTCAATGTGAAGCCTAAAAACCATAATGAACTAAAAATCAATAAAGCTTACAGGTTCATAAACTTATGGTTAATGCCATTGTTAAATTATTTGCAGAAAAATCTTTACATAACAAGTAAAACTTTCTTACAAAATTCATTTGTGATGCCCAACACAGTTCTACTAAGAATAGCCATTACAGCTTGCATGTTTTTTAGCATCCTTTGCAAACTGACCAATTAAAGAGGAAATAATAGGATTTTTAAAACAGCTTACCTGTAAAATCCTTTTCTTGGAGTACATCATAGGACACAGAGCCTCAAGTAATTACTTGGTGGGTTATGGGCCTACCTTGAGGTGTTGACACTGGTATAACCAATACAGGAAGTTGACTCCCCTATATAACCCCTCCTCCTTCCAGGAGTCCTCAGTTTTTGTAGCCAAGCAATATAAGCAATATACTCTCACCCCATAAAACAGAGGGGCGAGCGCTCTGTGTCCTATGATGTACTCCAAGAAAAGGATTTTACAGGTAAGCTGTTTTAAAAATCCTATTTTCTTTATCGTACATCATAGGACACAGAGCCTCAAGTAATTACTTGGTGGGATGTCCCATAGCAATGCTACTTGAGGGGAGGGAGACACAACCCGTAGGGCACCCCCAGACCTTGAGGAATTATACTGCTGCCTGCAGC
The DNA here is from genome assembly GCA_037952925.1 of Lithobates clamitans. Taxonomy (NCBI): domain Eukaryota; kingdom Metazoa; phylum Chordata; class Amphibia; order Anura; family Ranidae; genus Lithobates; species Lithobates clamitans. The sequence goes on along the minus strand of JBBGZY010000615.1, from coordinate 1,279,626 downwards.
ACACTGCACCCAAAGGCGATATCCTCATTCCATCTTACATCTACTTGATAACATTTTGTAAATGTATTTGTTAAATTATTTGTTAAATTATTTGCAGAAAAATCTTTACATAACAAGTAAAACTTTCTTACAAAATTCATTTGTGATGCCCAACACAGTTCTACTAAGAATAGCCATTACAGCTTGCATGTTTTTTAGCATCCTTTGCAAACTGACCAATTAAAGAAGAAATAATAGGATTTTTAAAACAGCTTACCTGTAAAATCCTTTTCTTGGAGTACATCATAGGAAGCAGAGCCTCAAGTAATTAATTGGTGGGTTATGGGCCTACCTTCAGGTGTTGACACTGGTATAACCAATACAGGAAGTTGACTTCCCTATATAGCCCCTCCTCCTTCCAGGAGTCCTCAGTTTTTGTAGCCAAGCAATATAAGCAATATACTCTCACCCCATAAAACAGAGGGGCGGGCGCTCTGTGTCCTATGATGTACTCCAAGAAAAGGATTTTACAGGTAAGCTGTTTTAAAAATCCTATTTTCTTTATCGTACATCATAGGACACAGTGCCTCAAGTAATTACTTGGTGGGATGTCCCATAGCAATGCTATTTGAGGCGAGGGAGACACAACCCGTAGGGCACCCCTAGACCTTGAGGAATTATACTGCTGCCTGCAGCACACTGCGCCCGAAGGCGATATCCTCATTCCATCTTACATCTACTTGATAAAATTTTGTAAATGTATGCACTGAAGACCAAGTCACGGCCTTGCAGATCTGAGACATGGAGGCCTGGTGATGCACTGCCCAAGAAGCACCCATCGCTCTGGCAGAGTGCACCTTAACTTGAAAAGGGGGAATCTTTCCCTTTAAATCATAAGTTTGAATTATAGCCTGCCGAATCCACTTAGCCACAGTGGATTTTGACGCTGCCTGTCCTTTTTTAGGACCCTCTGGCAGAATAAATAAGACATCAGTCTTACGAATCTGAGCAGTTTTCTTTAAATAGATCTTCTCTGCTCTCACCACATCAAGACAATGTAGTGACTTTTCTTCTTTGGAACATGGTTTTGGAAAAAACGATGTCAGGACAATATCTTCATTCAAATGAAAGCCTGAAACCACTTTTGGCAAAAAGCCCAGACGAGGGCTTTTTGCCAACACTTTTTTGCTTTTTGCCACCACTCTGTCCTCATGAATAACCAACATGGTTTTGGAAAAAAACGGCAAGACAATATCTTGGTTCAGGTGGAAACCTGAGACCACTTTTGGTAAAAAACCTGGATGAGGGCCCGACACCACTCTGTCCTCATGAATAACCAAATAAGGCTCTTTACAGGAAAGAGCAGCCAATTCTGAAACCCTCCTTGCTGAGGATATAGCAACCAAAAATATCAGCTTCCTAGTCAGAAGGACTAAGGGAACATGCTGTAATGGTTCGAATAGTGGTTTTTGTAACACTGACAAAACTAAATTCAAGTCCCAAGGGCTTAAGGGTGATTTAACTGGCGGATTAATCCGCATCACTCCTCGCATGAAACCCCGGACTAAAGAATGCGTACCAAGTGGTCTTTGAAATAAAATTGATAAGGCTGAGACTTGGCCCTTAATAGTACTCAGGGCCAACTTCATCTCTAAGCCTACTTGTAGAAAGGCACAAATTCTGCCTATAATATATCTCTGAGGGTGCCAACCCTTGGATTCACACCAGGAAACATAAGCTTTCCAGTCTCTATAACATATAGCTCTAGAAGCTGGATTCCTAGCATTAAAGTAGAAACAACTGCCCTGGAAAGCCCACGTCTTTTCAGAATGTGGGTCTCAATAGCCAGGCCATTAAATTTAGCATTCGTAAAGTAGGATGGAATATCGGCCCCTATGAGAGCAGGTCTGGCCTTAGTGGACGGGACCACAGATCCTCCACTGCCATCTTTACGACCTCTGCATACCATGACCTTCTGGGCCATGCTGGTGCTGCCAGAATTACCGGATTTCTTTCCAGCTTGATCCTGCAAAGAAGTCAAGGCAGCAACTGAATAGGGGGAAATGCATAGATCAGTAAAAGTTGATCCCACAGTATCATCAACGCATCTGTTCTGCATGTGAATGGATCCTTTGTTGTGGACACAAAGTTGACTAACTTTATGTTGCACTGGATGCTAGAAGATCTACATCTGGAGTCCCCCATCCTTGACAAACAGCCCAAAACATGTCGGGGTGAATAGACCATGCCCCTGGGAATAATCTGCTAGCGGCACATGTAGTGCGCGTGCCAATTCTCTATTCCCAGAATGAAGACTGCTGATGGGCACGGAATATTTGTTTCTGCCCAAGTTAGAATATGGTTCACTTCTCTCTGCACTGAGAGATTCTTGGTGCCCCTTTTGGTGATTGATATAAGCCACAGCCGTGGCATTGACGGATTGGATCCTGTCGGGACAATCCCTTAACCTGGAAGTCCAGGCTTTTAGAGCCAGACGCACTGCCCGAATCTCTAGGATGTTGATGGGCAAGGCTCTTTCGGTTCTTGAACACTGTCCTTGGATTTACCCTTTAGGAGGATTTACCCTTTAGGACATTCTTTAGTAACCGCCAATTGAGGCTTTGGGACACCCTTGGGGACAGCCGCATTGGCAGGTCCAAAGCTTGGATCGTTTTGTTCCAAGCAAATAGAATACTGTTTTGCAACAGTCTCGAATGGAACTGGGCAAAGGGAACTGCTTTGAATGAAGCCACCATCCTTTCTAACAACCTCATGCAAAGGTGAATGGAGGGACCTCCTTTTGACCTGACCATCCGCACCAACTCTTTTAAAGAGTGGTGTGTTTTGTTTTTTTGTTTGTTTGTTTTTCTGGGCAAGAAGACCCTTTTTCTGGGCTGTATCTATGATCAGACCCAAATACTACAGCCCTTTTTTAGCGATTTTAATGGAGACTTTACTAGGTTGAGAATGCAACCCAGACCTTTCCAGGTAACTGGTTGTGATGCGTACACCATACTCCGAACAGCGATTGGTCTATTAGCAATAGATCGTCTAGGTATGCAAAGACTGTTTAAACCCTATGCCCTTGACCTGGCTACAAGTGGGGCTAGCACCTTTGTGAACACTCGAGGTGCTGTAGCTAGCCCGAAGAGCAAGGCTATAAACTGAAATGCTGCTGTTCTACTTCGAACCACAGAAACCTTTGGTGAGCGGGAAATATATGGACATGCAGATATGCGTCCCTGATGCTGATAGGTGCTAGAAGTTTTCCTTCTTGCAGGATAGAAACTACTGACTTGATCGACTCCATAGAAAGGAGCGGATCTTCAGGAACTGATTTAGATTCTTTTAGATCTAGAATGGATCTGTTGAATTTCTGCGTGGCTCTGTACATGTACAGGAAACGCATGAAAAAGGCAGTGAAGGTTCCAAGGAACCTAAGAAAAAACAGAACTATCAGCTGACTCTACTAGAGGTAGCTTGAAAGAGGCACAAATCATCTCTGTAAGAGGTTTGTACCAGCAATTTCTCAGATTGCGAGGCTGAAAAAAAGTTCAACTCTAGTTGTCTCCTCTGCAGAGGAGTACTCGGTTTGCCTTTCTTCCCGATTACCTGAGGGTAATCCTTCATCCTCTACCCACTGTTCCCTTGATAAGGGATCTCAGGTGGGGGAGGGGATCTAACACGCTTTCCATCCTTGGATAGCGGATGCGATTAAAGTCGCTAATTTTCCTTCTAGGCCCTGCAGGGTGGAGGAAAAACGCATCTTCAATCATGTATACAGGGGCTGAATATTTCTTCACTTGTGACCAACACCTTAGACACTGGCGAAAAAACTGAGGACTCCTGGAAGGAGGAGGGGTTATATAGGGGAGTCAACTTCCTGTATTGGTTATACCAGTGTCAACACCTGAAGGTAGGCCCATAACCCACCAAGTAATTACTTGAGGCTCTGTGTCCGATGATGTACGATAAAGAAAAAGTCTTATTTTTTACTGGTACCTACAGGTAAGCCTATAATACGGCTTACCTGTAGGTACTATGAATATCTCCTAAACTTGTTTACTGTATCAGACCTTCAGAGCCCGTGCCGTAAACAGCAGCTCCCACATGCATGTGCGGGAGTGACATCATCGCGGCTCTGACTACTCACAGTGCCGTAGCCCGCAAACCCGGAAGAAACACCAGGGAAGATGTCAGCCATCTCATCAGAGTGAGGGCGCCACTGGAGGGCTTCGTTCTAAGGTAAGTATTTCATAATAAGCTAGTATGCAATGTATACAAGCTCATTATGCCTCTGTCTTACAGGTTGTTGTTTTTTTTACCCCCCCCCCCCCCCCCAGGGTTTAAAACCTCTTTAAAGTGGAGGGCCACCCTAAAATAGCATATAGCATCAAAAATCTTTAAAAAATTTGAACTTTAAAATTAAACTTACCTGAACCCTTGTTGCTAGGAAGTCATCCTAATCTGCCACTTCCTATTTCGCAGCGTGTTCTGATCCTAGCTGAGCGGCCCCGTTGCCTTCTGGGAACTGTATGTGTTCCCAGAAAACCACGGGGCCATTCACAGATCACCGCACCGCTCGCACGTGCGCAGTAGGAAACTGGCAGTAAAGCCGCAAGGCTCCACTGCCTGTTTCCCTTACTTAGGATGGCGGTGCTGGGACCCGAGAGCCGAGGGGCGGGTTGGCCTCGGGCGGCCGACATCGCGGGCACCCAGGACAGCTAAGTCTACTTATTTAAAGTCAGCAGCTACAGTGTTTGTAGCTGCTGACTTTAAAAAAAAAATTATAGTGGCCGGAATCCCGCTTTAAAACAATGCCATCTCTGCTGAAATTGGGAAGGGGAAACACATCCTGCCCCTGACAACTGCACAAAAAATATGCTGGTCCCACTGGTAGGTTTGAAATACACAATATTTGCCTATTTTGATTATATACAGTTGTGCTCATAAGTTTAGTTACATACCCTGGCAGAATTGATGATTTCTTGGCCACTTATCAGAGAATATGAATGATAAAACAAAAACATTTCTTTCACTAATGGTTAGTGTTTGGCTGAAGCCATTTATTATCAATCAACTGTGTTTACTCTTTTTAAATCAGATGACAACCGAAGCTACCCAAATGACCCTGATCAATAGTTAAAAAGAAAACAGAAAAAAAGGAGGGCGCACCGACCTAGTGCATTACCGATATAAAAGTTTTATTAAAAGTATATAAAAGCAATGGTACTACTCACAAACGAGCGTAAAAAACAGGCTTTTCTTAACAGTCTAAACTGCATTCCTTGGCACCTGCAGACAGGACCTGATGGCAAGAGGTAGAAGATGGCACCCCAAACAGGTGAACGGCTGACACGTTTCAGGTGCGTACCCTTTTCTTCAGAGCCTAGGCAGTCTGTGGCTCCTCTGTCCTGTGTGCCCCAATATATGCATCCATATGCCCATGCCCCAGGTGACCACTACCCTACTAAGCCACGCCTATCAGTATGAGCTGGCTCCAACCAAAGGGGCAGAACTTTTTCCCTTTCTGCAACATGCTATACTGATGTCACAGAGTGTGGGGTGGCCAACAGGCAAATTAATTAACCATGCAGATATTGAAAAAAGGGGGGAAAAAAACTGCGCTTTGGTAAGGTGTACAAAAAACAAAAATTAAGCTGCAATTCCACTATGTAACATAAACACAGTATAAACAAATGGGAAAACAATTGGAATCGCGCTAGAGAGGACTTGTGTCCTGGTATATGGTCATCAATCCACAATAGTCCTTAAACGTGTATGAATAGACAATATAAATAAAGTGAAACATAAATGATAACAAAGTAGTAGTCCATTGACTATAAATGGCTTAATATAATAATAAACTTAAGTCCATGTGCCAAAAATAAATCACCAATGTGATATATAAATTCATGTCAAACGAAAAATCTTGCTGTGAAAGGAAAAGTGCTTGATCCACCACCACAGGTAAACAATGGCCGCTTACCAGAGACCCATGATCCCCTACTACAGAGGATCAATGAGAGCTGTTAGAAGTAAGGAGTTCCGGATGACATCCGATAGACCGGGAGCCTTAGAGTGTAGTGGTACAACAAGGACCTTGGTATCCTGGTGGAGAGATTCAAGCTGACAGGGGCTGTGACACCAACTCCTCTGCTGCCACTTCCAGTAACGTCTCCTCTCTTCCAGCAATGTCTCCTCTCTACTTCCTGTTCCTCTGCAGTGGGGGATCATGGGTCTCTGGTAAGCGGCCATTGTTTACCTGTGGTGGTGGATGCAGATGCAGATATTGAATCATTCTAAAAAGTGTTCTAGACATGATGAAGCCACGTTAATTGCCCAATATTCATTGCACTAGCCACAATCTGACTGATACAGGTGATCAATAGCATGTTCATAGCAGTGCACAGCTCGATCCCCCAAGAAAAGAAAGGTCAGGCAAAAAACCTACCCTCATTACTCTCTCTCCATAACTTTTTGTGGGAGGGGGGTTGCTGCCATCCATTCCATAACCTTGGGGCCCCGGGTGTGTTTGCATTCCACCCAACACTTCCGGCCGCTTGAGAGCGGCTCTACCGCCCTTCCTCTTCCGTATTTGGCCCATGCGCACATGGGCATCTATATGTAAGTGAGACGCCGCTCCCTCTAGTGGCCCAAAATGGGGGAAAAAACAAATTAAATAAATACAATAAATAAATAAATAAATAAATAAATAAAAATTATAAACAATATAAAAAATAAAAAGGCCAATTTAGCCTATAGTACAGCCCACAGTGGGTGAAGCCCCCCCCCCCCCAAAAAAAAGAAAAAGGGGGGGGCAATATTGCTATATTTAACATATATCTAATTATTAAAAGGCTCATCAATACATTGATTAAAAATTGATTACCAGGTGAATAAATAGGATAAATAACGTCATAATGTCATATTGTTATTAATAATCAGGATAATATAAACTATTCATAAGGAATAAAATTCAGAATTGTCTGAACAAATAAATAAAAACATGTGAGGGTATGTATATGTGTGTGTGTACATACAAAAACAAGCCGGCAACAATAGTGCTATCAAGACCTAAATGTGCCGAACCACTGTGCAGCAGATTCAGAGAACTAAAACCACGCTCAAATGGATTAGTAATACTAGATGGAAAAGTACACAACAAGTGAAAAATTATAGACTTTGCTTTATATCAAAGAATGGATCACACTATCCGTGTCTAGCAAAACACTGGAGCGCAGGAGACTATTGTTTGTCTGATCAATAGTTTACATACCCTGGTGATTTTGGCCTGATAATATGCACACAAGTTGACACAAAGGGGTTTGAAAAGCTATAAAAGGTAACCATCCTCACCTGTGATCTGTTTGCTTGTAATTAGTGTGTGTGTGTAAAAGGTCAATGAGTTTCTGGACTCCTGACAGACCCTTGCATCTTTCATCCCTTGCTGCACTGAGGTACTGCACTGAGGTACTGCACTGAGGCAAAAGAATTGTCAAAGGATCTGCGGGAAAAGGTAGTTGAACTGTATAAAACAGGAAAGGGATATAACAAGATATCCAAGGAATTGAGAATGCCAGTCAGCAGTGTTCATACTCTAATCAAAAAGTAGAAAAATAGGGGTTCTGTTGAAACCAAACCACGGTCAGGTAGACCACCTACAATGTCAGCCACAACTGTCAGGAAAATAGTTTGGGATGCAAAGAAAAACTCACAAATAACTTAAGGTGAAATACATTACTCTCCAAAAACATGTGGTGTGGCTGTTTCAGGATGCACAATAAGGAGGCACTTGAAGAAAGATGGGCTGCACGGTCGAGTCACCAGAAGAAAGCTATTACTATGCAAATGTCACAAAGTATCCTGCTTACAATACACCAAAGAGCACAGAGACAAGCCTCAAACCTTGTGGCACAAAGTCATTTGGAGTGATGAGACCAAAATGTAGCTTTTTGGCCACAACCATAAACGGTACATTTGGAGAGGAGTCAACAAGGCCTATGATGAAAGGTACACCATTCTTACTGTGAAACACGGAGGTGGATCGCTGGTGTTTTGGGAATGTGTGAGCTACAAAGGCAGAGGAAATTTGGTCAAAATTGATAGCAAGATGAATGCAGTATGTTATCAAAAAATACTGGAGGAACATTTGCATTCATCAGCCAGGAAGCTGCGTATGAGACGTACTTGAACATTCCAACATGACAATAATCCAAAACACAAGGCCAAGTCAACCTGTCATTGGCTACAGCAGAATAAAATGAAGGTTCTGGAGTGGCCATCTCAGTCTTCTGACCTCAATGTCATTGAGCCACTCTGGGGAGATCTCAAACGTGCAGTTCATGCAAGACAGCCCAAGAATTTACAGGAACTAGAGGCTTTTTGCCAAGAGGAATGGGCAACTTTACCATCTGAGAAGATAAAGAGCCTCATTCACAAATACCACAAAATACTTCAAGCTGATGTTAAAGAGGGCAATACACAGTATTAAGAACTGGGGTATGTAAACTTTTGATCAAGGTTATTTGGGTAGATTCTGTTGTCATTATGATTTGAAAAGTGTAAACACAGTTGATTGATAATAAATGGCTTCAGCCACACACTAACCATGAGTGAACCAAAAGTTTTTGTGTTATCAATCATAGACTCTGAAAAATGGCCAAGAAATCATAAATTCTGCCAGGGTATGTAAACTTATGAGCACAACCGTATATGTAAAATAGAGTAAGGACTGGGGCCAGACAGAGAGGGATGACTTTGACACAGTTGGCCAGCTTGAACATGTATTGCAATATAAGAACTACAACTAAGAATCCCCATTTTATAAGAAAGAGATTGCTATATGTAAGGGTTAATATATGATTACACCTCTTTAGTATCTCCTGTATTGTATATATACAGCTATTTAGTATCTGAACACTCATACTACCATTTCTACTGCAGCGTTGGTTAGTAATTAGAAAGGGCAGGGATACCTAAAGTGGCTATAATAAAAAATCTATAAGTTTATATATAATGTATATTCTTTTACACAGGCTGCTGATGGAGACTACAAGTAATCATTTTAACACACATTTCTAAGGTATTGTCCACTTTTGTAAATATTGGGCAATGTCATGCAGCCATCGCTGGAGTGCATGCTTGAAGACAAAAAGTGGCTGTGAAGAACTTGCAGGAAATTAGCAAAAATGAGATGCAACACAAATAAAAAAAGGGGAAAACATGAATTTAATAAAAAAATAAAGGCTATTTTTTATTAAACCAATGGTTATTGGTTATTGGTTGAACTAGATGGACTTGTGTCTTTTTTCAACAAGACTAATTATGTAACAATGTTTTAGAAAAACAATTGTAATTATGTTAGGGTTTATATTTACTTTAACATTACTAATAAAACACTAAACATTTAATTTAAGCTACAACCAGTGTGAAAAGCTGTACCATGGAGTAAACTTGAAGCAATTTATCTGTACGCTGTAAACTGACAGTCAGCAGGTGACATGTTTGGTAGTAATGCTTCTGTACAGCCAAATACCTAAAATAATAAGTTCTGCTGATACTTTTACTGTAGACAAGTGACTGTCCACGTGACCTGACTTTCCTCAGCAGCTATATTGCAGTTTGCTTCTAGCAAATTAAAAACAGCAAAGAACTGTATGTCACTAAAAGTGCCACTGGGGATAGGCTACAAAATGGGATATGCCTTTAACAAATGAAAAATAAATTACAAGGCTTTGCAGTGCAGTGTGGATGTTTGTCAAGTGAAGTATAAAATTCACTCAACTAGAAACAGTAGAAAGGTATATTGCTTAGAAAATGTTCCCTGTCATCACAGGTTGGTAGCTACTCAGCAGTGAACATTGATAAGGCTTGCTTGGTTGAACAGCACATAATGGATTAGGAAGAAAATAAAGTATATGGATTAATGTATACAGACCTCAAAAGAGCCATTAATATTTTACAACAGTTGACCTATTTGCTTACTTGCTTTCAATGCACCCAGTGATACAATAAGCATTTATAGTCTAAAAAAAAAAATGTATACTAATTTTGTATTCACTGATACAGTTGTTAATCAAATAGGTATTATGATGATTTTAACATATTTTTCTGCAGGATAATGCAACAAAAAAGCATGCTATTTTTGGTTAAATAAAATGTAAATGTGTTCTATAACGGCAAATTTACTTTTCGGGTATGGTATTGACAAGACTGGACAGTAAGCCTACTTGAAGGAAAGGAAGAGTAAAAAATAAAAAGGGGAGCAGTTCCTTTTTTTGTTCATTACCACCAAATAGTGAGTTTGGGGCAGGGACTATAAGAAAATGCAGCATATAACCTCCATCCTCACTAAGGCATGTTAAAAATATACAGCACAAGTAATATTTTGTGTTACTTCTCTAAACCCACATTCAAACCAACTTTTTTGCAAAGAGCAGCTCTGTTCCAACAGTAATGTAAAGTTAGATGGAGCTTAACACAAAAAGTGAGGATTGGCTATGTTATAGGGAAAAGTTAGAAATCCTAATCGTACCTAAGCATTACACTGAAGAATGTACCCTTTGTCTGAAATTCCTTATGAAAAATAGCAGATATGTTAGTGTGCCCAGGCACTACTGTTCCCACAGCCTCATAGTTATATATCTGTGATGTGAGATCTAAGGCACTGCTGCCTCTGATGGTTAGTCTCAGAAGATTTGGAGTGAGATTTGGTGATATCACTACTGTGCCACTCGTTGTTGTACTTGCTTAGGGCTCTGCCATTAAAGTGGATGTAAACCCGCTCATGAAATTTGACCTAGGCACATACAGTGCCTTGAAAAAGTATTCATACCCATTGAAATTTTCCACATTTTGTCATGTTACAACCAAAGTTGTAAATTTATTTTATTGGGATTTTATGTGATAGACCAAGACAAAGTGGCACATAATTGTGAAGTTGAAGGAAAATGATAAATGGTTTTCAATTTTATTTTACAAATAAATATCTGAAAAGTGTGGCATGCATTTGTATTCAGCCCCCCCGAGTGAATACTTTGTAGAACCACCTTTCGCTACAACTACAGCTACAAGTCTTTTTGGGGATGTCTCTACCAGCTTTGCACATCTAGAGTGACATTTTTGCCCTTTCTTCTTTGCAAAATTGCTCAAGCATTGTCAGATTGGATGGAGAGAGTCAGTGAACAGAAATTTTCAAGTCTTGCCACAGATTCTCAATTAGATTTAGGTCTGGACTTTGACTGGGCATTCTAACACATGAATATGCTTTGATCTAATCCATTCCATTGTAGCTCTGGCTGTATGTTTAGGGTCATTGTCCTGCTGGAAGGTGAACCTCCACCCCAGTCTCAAGTCTTTTGCAGACTGTAAGGCTTTCTTCTAAGATTGCCCTGTATTTGGCTCCATTCATCTTCCCATCAACTCTGACCAGCTTCCCTGTCCCTGCTGAAAAAAAGCATCAGTGGGGATGGTGTGTTCAGGGTGATGTGCAGTGTTAGTTTTCCGCCACATATAGTGTTTTGCTTTTAGGCCAAAAAGTTAAATTTTGGTCTTATCTGACCAGAGTACCTTCTTCCACATGTTTGCTGTGTGCCCCACATGGCTTCTCACAAACTGCAAATGTCACTTTCTTTCAACAATGGCTTTCTTCTTGCCACTTTTCCATAAAGGCCAGATTTGTGGAGTGGACAACTAATAGTTGTCCTGTGGACAAATTCTCCCACCTGAGCTGTGGATCTCTGCAGCTCCTCCAGAGTTACCATGGGCCTCTTGGCTGCTTCTTTGATTAATGCTATTCTTGCCCAGCCTGTGAGTTTAAGTGGATGGTCAGGTCTTGGTAGGTTTGCAGTTGTGCCGTTACTCTTTCCATTTTCGGAAAATGGATTGAACAGTGCTCTGTGAGATGTTCAAAGCTTGGGCTATTTTTTTTATAACCTAACCCTGCTTTAAACTTCTCCATAACTTTATCCCTGACCTGTCTGGTGTGTTCCTTGGCCTTCATGATAATGTTTGTTCACTAAGGTTCTCCAAAAAACCTCTGAGGGCCTCACAGAACAGCTGTATTTATAATTAGAATAAATTACACACAGGTGGACTCTGTTTACTAATTAGGTGACTTCTGAAGGCAATTGGTTTCACTAGATTTTAGTTAGGGGTATCAAAGTAAAGGGGGCTGAATACAAATGCATGCCACACTTTTCAGATATTTATTTGTAAAAACATGGGAAAATAGTTTATAATTTTTCTTCCACTTCACAATTATGTGCCACTTTGTGTTGGTCCACAACATAAAACCCTAAATAAATAAATTTACGTTTTTGGTTGTTACATGACAAAAAGTGGAAATTTTCAAGGGGTGTGAATACTGTTTCAAGGCACTGTACATCTGTAGTGTTTACTTAACCCTTTCCAAAGCCCTAAGTCCCATGTCTTTCTGCTGCTCCGTTCCTCTGTTATCAGCGTGATAACTTCTGACAAGCTCTTTGACATGGAAGATAAAAGCAGCTGAAAATTTGTGTCAGGGAGGGTGCAATAAATAGATTATAAGAGAGCTTGTCTATTCACAGCACAGCTCTGCAAGTATCTTCATTTCTCTGCCTATGTGGAGGGGAGGGGGTTGCCTTTCCCCTAACCAGCTGTCAGACAGTGTATGCCAAGACTTCACACCCAGTGCTGAAACAGGAGGAAAAAAAATCTTTTTATAAAGAATATAGAAAGCTGAAGACAGCAGATAACATTTTACACAACAAAGAAAGGTATTTGCTGCTACTTCTTTCACAACACAAAGAAAATTGTAACAACTGATCTGATGCTTTTATACATGGCGTATACCTGTTCCTGCAAAGGACACACAAATAAAACCACTTATCTATCGTGAATTTTTACCCCCTTCCTGCCCAGGCCATTTTTCAGCTTTGTCACACTTTGAATGACAATTGCACGGTCATGCTACACTGTAACCATGTGAATTTTTTTATCATTTTCTCCACACAAATAGAGCTTTCTTTTGGTGGTATTTAATCACTGCTGGGATTTTTATTTTTTTCCTAAAAAACAAAAAAAGACCGAATATGTTGAAAAATAAAAGTTTTTCTTAGTTTCTGTCAGTACATTTTGTAAATAAGTAATTTTTCTCCTTCACTGATGTGTGCTGATGAGGCGGCACTGATGGGTACTGATGAGGTGGCACTTATGGGCACTCATGAGGTGGCACTTATGGGCACTGATGAGGCAGCACTTATGGGCACTGATTAGGTGGCACTGATTAGGTGGCACTGATGAGGAGGCACTAATATTCTGCACTTATGGGCACTGAAAGGCGGCACTGATGAGTGGCACTGGTGAGCATTGATAGGTGGCACTGATAGGTGGCACTGATGGGCCCTGATAGGCACTGATAGGTGGCATGGATAAGCGGCACTGATGGGCACTGATGGGTGGCACTAATGTGCACTGATGGGCATTAATGGGTGGCACTGATGGGCATTGATGGGCTTTACTGATGGGAATAACTAAAAGCCAGCACTGACTGGCATCACTAATAGGCACTGATTTCTGGCTGTGGAGGGCACTTATGTTGGCACTGGTGAGCATTGATTGCTGCCACTGGTTGGCACTGGTTAGCATGGGTTGCTGGCACTGGTGGCGCGCTAATGTAATCAGGGCACTGATCATCAGTGCCCTGATTACATCTCTCATTGTCCCGCGAGAAAATGCCTCCCCCGGGGGTGCGCAGAAGTGGCTGTTCAGGTGCGCCGCCATATGACGTCCACCCAGAACGAGAGCTGCCCCGTCCCGCCGTCATTTGATGGTAGGCAGGTGGCAAGTGGTTAAAAAAGCCTACAAATGGATATAGGTAGCCAACTTAAATAATAACAAGTTCAATTTCAAAGGATGCACAACTTTTGCTGCCAATAGCAAACTTTCACCTTCAGTGACCCTGCCTGATCAGGGACAATATGAGAACAAGGCATTCTACATAGAATCGAGTGATAGTCTGCAACCAACATAGCTAGGAGCTTTCCATTTTTATCCCCTTTCCCAAATACTGTATGCACCCTCTGATTTACCTCTGAGTGAGCCAGCCCTGTGAAATGTAAAGATAAGAGATGCCTTGCTTCTAGCAGGGACTCATAAGAGGCTCCTGTAGGAGAGCCCACATGAGCCTCCGCACATTTCTTCTCACTCTGTTGCAGGTGGTGAAATTCCTCATTGTCATTCGTGCGGGCTGTCTTAATGGCAGATATACACTCCCCCTAGCCACAGCCTTAAAAGCATCCCACACCACAGGGGGACCCGCTGTATCAGAAATAAAGGACCAATTTGACTTGATTGATTCCTCCAGCTAGGCAGAAATCAGTTCATGCTGCAACCAGCTGGGTGAGAGCCGCCAACCCCCTCTCCTTGCCTCCGTTGAAAAGATCAGGGTGAGGGAAAGAGGATTGTGGTAAGACAATCCCCCAGCTAAGTACTCAATGTCTGTCAAGAACAGTAAGATAAGACCATTGCCAAAGGCTAGGTCTATCTGGTCGATGATCTGTGGGGCGTCAATTTGTGAGAGAAGCATCTATCTGCTGGATGCTTTCAATGCCAAAGCTCCGGCAATCTGGCCACAGAGGCCCAGCTGATCAAATCTGAGGAGCTCAATCTATTAGGATTGGAGGAGTCCAACACCGCATCTAGAACAGCATTGAAATCGCCCATCAGAACCATTAGAAGGTGTGCATATTGTGCCAACCGAACCAGAAAATCATATAGATTGAACCTGAAAAGGAGGAGGCAGGTATATATTAACCAGCAGTATTTTACGATAACATATATCCAGAACCACTGCCACATATTGATCCCCAGGATCAGAGACCACCTGATGGATTGTACGGGTGATGGCTTTACTAATTGGTATGGAAACACCTCTAGCAAAGGTAGAATAAGTAGAATAGAGGGCTCTTTGAATCCTTGGCCTACTAAAATATTGCTACAATCCAGGTGAGTCTCCTGCAGGAAAACGACATGTGGCTTGGTCTGTTTCAAGTATTGGAATATTGAGGCCCTTTTAAACTTGTGGTTGAGGCCCCTAACATTCCAAGACAAAATTTTAACTTTTTCCATCATGACCATTACATCTGGTAAATGTATCCCAGCAGAACAGTATCAACACGTTCCTATTTTTGCCAAGGTTATTAGAAATAGCATTAGCATTCCCTAGGAAAAAAGTGCAAAAATCTAAGACATTTTGGTGAGCTGTGACATTTAAAACTCCCCCCTGCTATTATACCAGAAGCAGAACCAAAAAAACTGAAAAAAAAACACTCCGGTAAGTAGCTTAGTCCCAGAACCAAAAAAATTGCGGTGAGAGCCAGCCGTAGCAATCGAAAGTTCGGCAGTTCCATTGGTGGTTCTGCAGATCCTCTTAGCACTCCTTGTGGCAGGATCATGGAGCAAATAAAAAAAAATAGTTGCAAGTAGGAACAATAAAAAATACAAAGCAAGATAGGGGAATGGCTCCCTCCAGTGGCACATTAAGATACCCTACTTATGGTCAGAAATTAATATCGCCAGCAATATAACCCCAGGAGAATGGAATCCTGGTTGTTCTTTTCAGCCAAAAGTGATCACTCATCCTCATCCATGACGCAACTAGGATATTGCAATGGAGTGAAGTCAGCTGTAACCGAAAGCCGGCTCCATCTAGTGGCCTGAAGAGGTATAGTCCCAAATTAAGAACTGTACAGGCAGGGCCATGCATTGAAAGAAAATGGAGTTGGTTATCAGGACACAGCAGGTGTAACAATGATGATAAGCATCACAGAATGTAGACGACCAAGGCCAGTAAAGTGAGCAAGCAGCTCTCTTTACCCAAGCTCTTTATCCAACCATTCACCTGCCTCCACCGGATTCTCAAACAACTTCACAGCCCCTCTGTATTGAACATGAAGCTTGCTTGGGTAGAACATACTATATTTAATCTCCTTTTCTCTCAGACGCTTGTGGACATCATTAAAGGAGTGACGTTTTTGCTGGGTTGCAGCCGAGAAGTCAGGGAACAGCATCACATGGGCATTCTCACGGCATAATTCTTTATGTTTCCTGGACTGAGCTTAAATCATGTCCCGGTCCCTGTAGTTCAGGAATCTGACCAGGAAGGGCCTAGGGAAGGTGCCCAGGGGTCTAACACCAGTGGGGACCCTGTGAGCTCTTTCCACTATAAAGGTGGGGGGCAGGTCAAGTAGCTGCTTGAATAGTAGCTCTGCAAACAGGACAGCTTTCCGGTAGCCCCACCACCCGTATATTATTCCTCCACTGCCTGTCCTCTGTATCGTCCTCCCTGTGTTGTAGGGATCTCACCAGGCTCTATATCAGCCCTGAGCACCGCCACAACACCTGCCTGTGCTATATTCACAGCAGCTTGTTTGGCGCGCTGAGCTGTCTGCTGTGAAGACACTATGGCGGCGGCGGAGTCTCTCGCAGCGCCCTTCGTGGAGCGGGTCAGCCCTTGCTCCTTCTGCACTTTGTGGGATTTCTTGGAAGACGAGGAGAGCATCATCAGTACCAGGACCCCTTCCCCCGTCTGGTAGCATGTCCAAAAATCGGGTAGTTTTGCTCCAAATTGTCAGATATTAACAGGATAGACGGAGCTCCAGAGGAATGTATGCTGCCTCGATTACATCCGGCCAGGCCCACATTTTTTTCAATTTTAAGACATCAAAAATAACCTGTTAAGTGTTATAACTACCCTACTCTAAAAAAATGCTTTGGCTATACATGTATATGTAGCGCCCTTCTCCTGTTGGTAAGGTGCTTATATGAAAATTTAGTGGGTTGTCTGTTCTGTACATAGTTCAGATTTAATCTATGGCTAAATTAGCCTCTGTTCCAGCATTGGCTGTGTTGCGTGCAGTTTCACACTGTTGCCTGTAGGTGTCGTTGTCACCACAGGCCAGGGTTGAAAAGCAACAGGCTGAAGTGTATTGTGTGCTCTTCTTTCTCAGAGGTAACTCAGCAGAGGTGGTCCACTGCTATGCGTTCTGGGAGAGAGTTCTTAAGGAGCAGATGCCATTTTTGGCTCTCTTTCACCTGCTGGCCCTCCTGGCCTGAAGATATGTGACGGCTTCCTTTCAGTCTCGAGGCTGCGTCACTATAAGTGGGCCCAGAGGTCATCTGGGGCCCGCTGGTTTAGAGGTGGTCCTGTGCTGTCTGTCCTGCGGGAAGAAGCCAAGCAATTGAGAAGATCCAGGGGAGGACTCATCTTGGAGAGGACCGTGCAGAAAGCTGGTTTCAAGAGGAGCATGGTGACTCAATTGGAGGATGCATCCTAACCTAACTTACCGCACAGTACTGCCGGGTCGGCTTAAAGGTCCTGGTACTGTGTCGCTGTTCATCTAAAACCATTACGTCCTGTGGCAGAGGACTGTTCATCTAATACTACATCCTGTGGCAGAGGATCATATAGAAATTTTGTTCCTGTGGCAGAGACTTTTTGTTCGTGCTCCATTCCGGCTGCTAGGTCAGTGAGAGAGACCTATCCGGATGGGCAAAGATCTTTGGACTGAAGGTATAATCGTCTCTAAGATTTTCAATCCTCAATGATCTGAAAAAGGTATTTGAACTTTCCTGCAACTCCCTTTCTACCTCTTCACTGCTACTTCCTAAAAAGTTTTCATCAAAGCATTGGAAAAATACTAAAGTGACTGGTGCATACATTGGTGGATACAAAGCTCAACATGGACTCTAAGTTCTTGATGTGGTGAAACTACAGGTAAGGGGTGATGGCAACAACTCAAATTATTTCAGCAGCTCCTTCGGGGGTTAGTGCTACATATATATATATATATACATACATATACTTCTGAAAACAAACAACATATTTGTATGACTTTGTGTTGCAATGTCACAATTAAATATACAGTAGGTATAGCTGTGCATGAAATAAAAAAAAAAACATAACTAAGAATAACTGTGGGGGTACTTGAATGAAGCTCTTGAAATCTTGTACTTTAGTTACTAAAATGAAGCTCCATCTGGAGGCCACAGAGTAAAGTGTAATCCTAAAGCAGGTGTTTTTAACCTTTCCCATGATTTGGAAGAAAACAATTATATTTAGAAGTAGAAAGCAGGAGAGCATGTCCTCAGGATAATAATAATAGCATCGACAATACAATTTATATTGCAGAAGAGTCTGCTGCACATCAACAGTGGACTGGTATAGGTGCCTATTTCCAGCCCACCCCTTTGATGCACCAACCACGTGCTAAAGAGATTACTGGCTGGAAGAAGGGAGAACTTACACTTCCAAACTTTTTATAGAGACACTATTGTGCATACCTGGGGTGTCAGGCACGTTTATTGACATTATTTAACAAAAACAAAAGTTAAAAAGAGAAAAAAATGACAAATATCAGGAAGAGGAATGGTGTAAGGCCTCTTTCACATGGACTGTCTGTTCAGGTCCGCCTGTCAGTTTTTTAGGCGGATCTGAACGGACACTCCATGGAGGTCTATGGAGCGTCGGATGTCAGCGGTGACATGTCCGCTGACATCCAACCCGCTCCGATCCGAAAAAGTGTAACGGAGGAAAAACCTACTTTTCCATCCGTTTTCGGATCAGGTCGGGTGACGACGGACTCTACGGTCCGTCATTATCCGATCCCCCACAGGGGAGAGCGGTGCTCTGACAGGTCCATCGCTGCACAGTGTGCAGCGATGGACCTGTCATCTTCCTTCTCAGCGGGGATCGGCGGAGCGATCCCTGCTGAGCAAACGGATGTTCACGGGGCGGATCATCACTGATCCGCCCCATGTGAAAGAGCCCTAAGAGGAATTATTTGAGGAAACTTGGATATGCCCAACACATCTTATCTCTATTTACTGACAAGAGTTGAGGACTTTCAGTGATGGTTTATTAAAAAAATGGTGTACTGCACGTCTGAAAACTTGTTAACCATTAGTTTCCACTACCATAGTCTATAAGAAAGTTAACAGTGCTTAGAATGAGTCACTGGGGTTGGTTTACTAATGGCAAATAGGATGTTCATGTTCACTTTGCAAGAGAGATAGCTTAGTGAATGAGGTGAAGCTTTGTTAACTCTCATCATCCAATCATGTGCAAGGAGTAATTTTCCTTGCACATGATTGGATATTCTTTGGAAAACAATTACTACATTCACAAAGTTAAGAGAAAATTCCCGTACAAAGTGAAAAAACCCTTGCAAAGTGAACAGTCTGTTTGCCTTTAGTAAATCAACCCAGTTGTGTACATTTGTAACTCAATGTATGGTGTCATTGACTTGAAGATCACAAGGAGAAGCCACAGACCCTTTTGACCTATTTTACATAAGTAAAACTATTTTTTAACAGATATAAAATTTTATGCAATGCAAAACTGGTATTGATCAATTAATTATGCCAGAACTTGTTGCAGTACATCACACTCTAAATTACAGTATTTTATCTGACATAAAGACAAACATAATGATTGGGTAGGTGCGCATCAAATTGGCTTAAAGGTGTCCAGCCTTTATAAAAATAATAAATGCACATCATTTTGCAGATAAAATATGCATTTATGGAGAATGTTGTGGGTGTTTTTGTAGATGCTAAATTTAATCCCATCATGCAATGTTAAAGCAGTTAAAAGAGAAGTATGGGTTTTTTTTTGTTTTTTTTGTTAGATTTACCTCAGTGGATGCAGCAACCGATGCTGCAGCTGTCTCCCTTCATCTCTGCACCGAGAACCGAGTCACCGAACACTCGATAGCTCGGTTCTCTCACCTCCCCCCAGCGGAGAGCTGCTGACATTGTTCCTCCATGCTCACTGGAGCTCTGAGCTGTGGAGGGGCGGGGAGTGGCCATCTCAGTGGCCATCAGTCAAGGCAGTTGGCGGATCCAGACTTTTGAAGTCGGGATGATGCGCTGCCTCGACTGATTGCCCGGACGTCAGCGGAGAGCGGATTTCAGACAACTCTCCACTGAAAACGGGTCGCAAAACAAATTGCACTCCTGTAACCCATAGGAGAAACCCAGCCTAAAAAGCTCAGGCTGGACTTCTCCTTTAAAGCTGAAGTTTAGGTATGGATATTTTTGCATAGGTCCATCTAGAATCAATGTAAGCATGCAGGTGTCATATCTTGACCATCCCCGTGGAAGCTCGAGATCACTGAAGTAGGCAAAGCTACTCCAGTGAATACTGATAGCTTTCAGATCCCATGAAAAGCGGCTGCTTTGCTGTTTAGTGAACACAGGATGTTAGTCACTCAGCACAGGAGAACACTTTTAATTTTCTCAAAAAATGCAAAGTGTTCTCTGACTGGATGAGGTGGGGGGTAATCAGAAAATGCTTTGCATTTATTGAGAAAATGCAGTGTTCTCAGAATGGTTCCTGTGCCTATTGAGTGCACATCTGTGTTCACTAAGTAGCAGGATAGCTACCCAGAATGGGAAACTGAAGCTAGTGAGGATCAATATTAGTATACAAAAATATCCATAGCTAAGCTTCAGCTTTAACAAAAAGTATGTCTGGAACTGGAAAGAGCAAAGGAAAGGGTAACAGAACTAATAAGGGACATGTGGGAAGCCTAATACAATTAAAATGATTCAAGCTTTATAAGAGGCGATTTATCAGATCCCCAAGGAATGTCAGAAGGGGTTTTCTTTGTTAAAGCAAATTGGATTCCTTTTTTTTTGCATTTGCATTTGTTAAGAGTAGCTAAGGTTTCTGATAATGCACTAAGTAGAAATAGAAGGTTTGAGACTGATGATTTGTATAATTTTTCTGTATTTTTAAAACACTTTTTATTATTTAAACAACCATTTGATACAAGGTATACCAATAACACTGATTTCACAGAGCATTCAGGGCACATTCAGATCTATACAGTCTGATGTGGTGTGTTAATGAATGTTATGTTAAGACAGCCCATTTCTTTGAATGGTCTGCCAATGCCCCAATATGGGCTAAAAATGTGTGCATTGGTATGCCATTGAAAATGAATGGCATTGCAATTGAAAGGTCTGAAGAGTGGCCCTTCCAAATGGCGGAGGGAGGGGGCACAATTTGCTGTACTGAGTTACAATGTATAGTTTGGAGGAGTGCATATAAAGAATAGTGGTAAGTGATCTTAATATTATAATGAAAATCATAATTACCTACAAAATAGATGGAGCTGTGCTAGGCGATTGAAACCTCTCAACAATTGCAATAGTCAATAAAAAAATTGGGGAATTAACTAAGCTTCCTGTGCCATTATAATGGAGTGTGTTAGGAGTGGTGTGTGCCACCAGTTTCTATTTCAGAGTAAAATAGAAACTAGCACTGGTTCTGCACCTAATTTACAAAGGAATTGTGGCAGTTTTCCATATAGAAAACTATTACAGATCCCCACCAGGTTTGAATGTGACATATGGAATGTGAGCAGTCAGCAGACAGCTCACATTCCTCTCATTGCCTGTTCAGTCATTACACAACATGAGCAGAGTCTGCAGGGTCAACAACCCTCCCCCTCCCTCCTTCTCTGAGCAGAACTTGGGTCAGGGATAGGCAGAGAGATCAGAGCCTGCAGCTCTAGCTCTCTTGTGCTTTGTACTGTGTCTGTCATAGATATGGCAGAACCGAGAACTGATTGCGCCTAATTAACAAAGGGGCCCGAGCTCCTTTTGATAATTAGGAGCACATCTGCTCCATTTTGAATGTTTAGAAGAGTGGTGCAAGTGTTGAGTTTGCACCACTCTTTGTTAAAGCGGTAGTACAGTCCACTTTGTTATTTTTACCTACAGGTAGGCCTATAATAAGGCTTACCTATAGGTAAAATAAATATCTCCTAAATGTACGCTCTGAAGGTCCGGTATACAGTGTAGGACCTTCGGAGCTTCTTCTGTGACAGCTCTGGAGCCCCCGAACCCGGAAAAAAGACCAGGGTAAGTTGTCAGCCCGCCGCTGCAAGGGCTTCGTTCTAAGGTAAGTATTTCCTAATGTACTAGTATGTGATGCATACCAGCACATCATGCCATTATCTTATAGGTGTTTTTAAAATTCTGCAGCAGTTTAGTACTGCTTTAATTTCCTGCAAAGACTCCACCTTCAGCAGCCATTTTGTATATAAAGGACAGAAAAGTTTAGGGTACAAAAAGATGAAAAACGACTTGCTGCCTAACAGTAGCAATAACAAACTCTGTTGCAAGCTGCTTTTTTGAGCGTTATCCATGTTTGAAAAATCTAATATTCTGATTCCACCAACATTCCACAAACATTTGAAAACTTGCTTTTGTGGCGTGGAAGTTTGTGGCACTGTGAAATATTACTAAAGCTTATTTGTGTGCATTAACAGAATTTTAAAAAACTAAATTTTTTTTTTACTCCATGTGCACTTGAGATGCTCCCTCTTATAAAATATGTCAGCTTTTGGTACTGTACAACATTCTTTACATTTGTCACAAACTGCATTTTTTTGTGTTTAAAGGTATTAAAAAAAAAATCATGACTGTACAGAAATGTGAAATATTCATGTCATGGTACTGCAGTGTAAAATGTACACTATAGCTAAAGAAAAAAAAATATCAGCCTTTAGATGCACATGGAGCACAGCCTACCTGCTCAGTACTTCAGTTTTTCATCCAGGCAATGCTGTACTGCACCAGTCCACCCTACTCCCTTTTGTCGGTAATCTGGTGATGCTGGAACGCACCTGCTTTTGATGCTGGAACACCCTCCTTGCTGCCTCTCACATACAGAAAGCCTGATGTAAAAAAAAA
This sequence comes from Lithobates clamitans, assembly GCA_037952925.1. NCBI lineage: Eukaryota > Metazoa > Chordata > Amphibia > Anura > Ranidae > Lithobates > Lithobates clamitans. The sequence continues at coordinate 1,256,901 of JBBGZY010000615.1, read as the reverse complement.
ATGTCACTACTAAGATGTTTCTCACAGCCATCAATCAGATTCAAATCTGCCTGGAAATTTGAATATGATTGGTGATGCAGAAAGCACATGTTTCAGGAAGTACACTCCTATTTACCCTGTGACATACCCTGTGTTTGTTCTAGCTGCAGTGAATTACAAAGAACTCTGATAATTGCACATCGAGTGAATGTTCTGATGTTGGCACAGCTGCAGCGTGCCAGCGTGTATTAATAGGTCATTGACTGGTTTCACTTGTTGCCAGGAATTGCTATTTGACCAAAACTTGTTGCTAACTGCATTTTTTACTTTATAAAACTGTTGTATAAAATAGGGAATAGTGTTACCCCACACAATTTTAAAAGTGTAAACCTACTTTTATGCCTGTGCACAATTATTAAAGGATTTGATATAACTTACAGTTATACTTTGTCATATATGCCAACTACACACTTTATGGTTTGTTGCCACGCACTGCTGACAAGTCATCTGCATAAAGCCATTGCTCAATAGAGAGCCCCTTAAAACATACAATAAACACCTTCACTATTAGTGTGTGCTAGAGCCATTAAAGTATAAGGTCACCTTTTTTTAAACGTCATAAATGCACTAATGGTATGATTAAAAAAAAAAAAATGCATGTAAACCTAGAAAGCATTGCAATCAGGGTAACTGCTCCCTGGGTGCATTGTTGAGGCTTTTGCAGACTTGATTTCTAAGCTGAGGTCCATATCTGAAGTACGGACTTTCAGTTAGAAGAGTTCAAGGACGGCTGGACTACAAATGAGATGATGTCAGCATGCTACTATGTTCAGCGCATCATTCACAAAGTGGTAACTTGCCGCATCCAAGTATACCACACAGCGTTTTTCAAAACATTTTTGGTATTCACTAAAAAATTCTACTAAAATACTGCATGCGCTATTTTATGAAGTCATGCTGTGTTTTAGTAGTGAAAGTCTGCAGTAGCTGTCGTCCTTAACAAGCAGTGTACAGGCATACCCCGCTTTTAAGTACACAATGGGATTTATTTACTAAAGCTGAAAAGTGCAAAATCAGGCTCACTTCTGCATAGAAACCAATGAGATTCCAGGTTTTATTACCAAAGCTTAATTGAGCAAGCTGGGGTTAGAAGCTCATAGGTTTCTATGCAGAAGTGAGCCTGATTTTGCACTTTCCAGCTTTAGTAAATAAACCCCATTGTGTACTTAAAAGTGGGGTATGCCTGTAAATAGCTGGCTGTTAAGGAGCAGGACAGCGATGGCATCCTTAACAATCAATCAGTCATCAGCTGTTAGTGGGGTTCCCTGCTGACAGCTGAATGTAAAAAGAATTGCCAGCAATGAAAAATTAGGAAAAAAACAGCGTGGGGTCCCCCCCCCAATTTATACTAGGCCCTTTGGGTCTTGTATGGATTTTGAGGTGAACCCCCATGGCAAAAAAATTAATAATTGATGTGGCTTCCCCAAAGTCCATACTTTTAACAAGGGGGCCCCCAGATCCCAGCCCCCTTATGTGAATGAGTATGGGGAACATAGAACCCCTACTGATTCACCGAAAAAAGTAAATAAACACAGGAGGCAGTTTTTGACAAGTCCTTTATTAAAAAAAAACCTTAAAAAAAAAAAAAAAATTAAAATAATTATACCTCGATGTAGATCCAACATCAATCACGATAACTGATCCAAAAATGAAAAAATAAAAGAACTCTGCTCCCGCAGATAAATAAGCTAAGGAGCAGGCCACCCATCACCAGATGGCCCCACCCCATTGTGGTGTCAATGGCCCAGCAAGTCCTGGACATCACTGGGTGCCCCCGCCCCTTAGTTAATTTAGCAACAAGAGACAGCAGTGCTGTCAGTTGACGGGAGCCTTCGTCAGTTGCAGACCTTTCTTTTCGGGTCATCGTGGCAGCAGGTATCGTGATTTACATTGGATCTACACCGGGTGGCCTTTTTTTAGTTAAAGGACTTGTCAAAAACTGTGTCTGCCTTTTTATGTACTTTTGAGCACTTTTTAGGTGAATGAGTAGGGGTAATATGTACCCCTACTTATTCACATAGGGGGGACCCCTTGTTAAAAGCAGCTTCCAGATTCCAATAAGCCCCGTCCGCAGATCCCAACAACCACCAGCCAGGATTGTGGGGAAAAGGCCCTTGTTCCCATCAACATGGAGACAAGGTGCTTTGGGGGAACCCTCCTGCCCCAAAGCAACCCCTCATGTTAAGGGCATGTGACCTGGTATGGTTCAGGAGAGAGACACTCGCTCGTGCCCTCCTTTCCTTACCTGCCAGGCTGCGTGCTCAGATAAGTGGATTTTGGGGGGAACCCACGCCATTATTTTTTTTATTTCGGCATGGGGGTTCCCCTCAAAATCCATACCAGACCTGAAGGGCCTGGTATGGATTTTGGGGAGGTCCCCACTCCTTTTTTTGTCAGCAATTCTTTTTATATTCAGCTGTCAGTGGGGAACCCTGCTGACAGCTGATGACTCATCGGTTGTTAAGGATTTGGCAGCCGCCCACTCCTTAACAATTATGTTGTTTAGTGGTTGTTAAGCATGCTGGCAGTCGCCTACTTCTTAGCAACTTGCTATTTAAACTGTTTGTTAAGGACGCTGACTTTCACTACTAAAGTACCGCATGACTTCATAAAATAGTGCATGCGGTATTTTATTAGCATTTTTAGTGAGTGGCAAAAACATTTTTGAAAAACAATGTGGTAAGATACCACTTTGTGAATGGAGCCCTTTGTTTTTATTAATTAATGTATTAAGGGGAAGAAGCCAAGTGAGAGCGCACATAGAGCCTGTGATTGCTCCCAGGGTAAAGGAGGAATGAATGTGTTTGCGCTCTATAGCATGTAACATGAGGCAAAAGGTCAACTTATCCTTTAAGTACCGTAGAATTACCTTATAAATTCAGGTCAAATGTTATGTTTTTCTGTTTCATATTTAAAAACTGGCAGCCTAGGAGGAAGGATTACTAAGGACGCTTAGTAGCATGTGTGGTAGTCTTATGCACCTTAAATAAGATGAGCTTTATAGGTGGGAGAAAGGTTCTTTTGTATCTTTGGCAGGTTCCATTGTAAGTTTGCACTCTATGTGGTGGCTTTAGAAGTGGAGAATTGATTACATTTTATTGTGAAGCCACATAGGAACAGTGATCCACATCCAAACAGAGATTGATAGCCTTTTTTTAAATGGAGAATAGATACCACTCTCCACAGTATATCAGTGTTAACTCCACTCCTCAGTTATTAAAAGTGCTAGTACACACCAGATGCAGTTCCATGCGCTTTTTTTCTGGACTAAAAATGCATGCAGAGTTTTCCATGTATTCCAATGGCTCTAGTTTCTGGTGCAGAAAAAAAGTAGAGTGTGCTGCATTTTTTCTGCACAGAACTGTACTGGAACCTAGCAAATTGTATCAAAAATGCACTGTAACTGCACTGGAACTGTGTGTGGTGTGAACTGTAAGCAAAAACTGATCCGGAACGTATGAGTGCATTTTGGTTGTGTGAACTGGTCCTAAAAATGCATGCACAGTGTTTTCCATGTGTTCCAATGGCTCTAGTTCACACCAGTGCTGTCAGTTCCAGTCAGTTTCCGGTGCAGAAACTGACCGGAAACTGACTGGAACTGATTGCATTGTTGTGAACTAAAGCCATTGGAAAATATGGAAAACACTGTGCATGCATTTTTAGTGCAGAACTAAAAGTGCACAGACCTGCATCTGGTGTGAACTGGCCCTATGTTTTCTCTTCAGAGAACACTGAGTGATAGGAGATGAGCTTGATCATGTGACTTTGGCAGGGCATGTGATGTGACTGTGCTCTCCCCTCCATGACAAACTTTTCACAAACTTTTCACAAATTTACAGGGAAAACTCTTTGCATCTGGTTGTAAATGAAAGGTCAAATACGTATATTTCTAGACAGAAGGGTATTGGATTTTCCATAATATGATAAATTAAGTTCTAATTTGTTTCAGGTAGTTTATTTATTGCTTTGCCATATGAGGTGATAAATATTGGTGGTTGGATTGAGACACAATTGGCAGTGTCAACTAATATAATATATTGGCTGGAAAAATATTAACTGGACAAGATGTATGTACACTTGCGTGCATACATTATGGATGTATTAGGGTATATTTGGGTATTATTTGTTGTTATTGGATCAAAAAGACACATGTCCATCAAATTCAATCTTAAACAAAAAAAATAAAAAATCCTTGGTAATTCAGAGGAAAGTAATAAACCTTTAGAAAATATGCTCCAATTTGCTTTAATGGGGAAAAAGCCTTCCTATCTCTTAATTATAACTGGTAAATCAGTGGTCCAACATTCATATATTTTTAGAAACAAAAGCATAGAATCTTTATTTTTTTTTAATAATCCATTGTATTTGATAGAACCATTCCCTGTTGAAGTCTATGCCTCATTTTTAGCTTTTATAGTTTGTTTATTGTGTCTTCTCTGGTGACTTTACAATAAACAGTTTACTGCTGAATTTCATATCGGCCATTTATAAAATTAAATTATATTTCCCCTTAAGGGGAATGAATACAGTCAGTAAATTACCCTTTCCTCGTAACTAATTTTCTCCAAAGCCCTAATTTAATTATGCAATCAACTAATAATAGCACATGATATTCATGAATAGTCCCCCCTATCTGGGATTGTACCAAAATCCTTCCAAAATGTTAATTGAAGACCAAAGAAAGATTTTTTGGACTTTACAAGTATAAATGTCTGATTATGGAAACATCACACTTTACAAGTAAAATGAATGTTTATTTACCAATCACATTAAAATTGTAACGTACATACTATAAAAACAACACTGGTGCATAGTTTTTATTATTGCTCATTTTTGTATATAAACAATACATATTTACAGTGTATTATGGAAGGTTGTCTATATAATCTATATAATCTTTCTTACCATACATCATAATTATTTTATTTATGCATTCTAGACACACACCTACCATTAACTTTCTTCCTAAGAGGTAAATCTTGTTCGTGAAATGCATTTAGAGCATGCCAATACCCCCACCATTGAGTGGCATAATAATTATAGATGTTTCTTTATTATAATACCCTGTATATGATCTATTTAATTGCCAGTGGCATGACTGTGGTGGAGGTAAAAAATAGGATTTTCATCTTACCTGTAAAATCTATTTGCTGTATGATGGGATAGTATTCTTAGACTACTGGGTTATACTGCCACCTTCAAGAGATTGGATGCTGGCAAAGGAAAGTTGTAAGGACAGCTTAATATAACCCCTCCCACTTCCAGCATGCTTCAGTTTTGTCAGAAAGCAAACGTAGGAGTGAAACAAGAACAGAGAGGTGGACCTTGTGTCCTTTAATGTACTTCAAGATAAGGATTTTACAAATAAGGTAAATATCCTATTTTCTTGATCATACAATACAGGACACAGGATGATATTCTTAGACTACCAGGATGTCTAAAAGCGATCCAATTGATAAGTGGGCAATAGAGCAACCAAGGTGGCTCATCAAAACTGGACGATCAAAGCCAGCTGAGGCCTGAACATTCGTGAAATGTAACAATGGGCAAACAAAAGACAGCCTTGTAATCTACATAATGCCTGATGCTGAAACATCTAAGAAGCACTATCTGCTCAGGTAGACTGTATCCAGACAGGGAAAGTAGGAGTCTTGCTCCAGAGGTCATAAGCAGGGAAGATCAACTCTAAAATCCACCTTATGAAGGCAAAACGAGACACAGTCTGTCCTATACAGGGACCCTAAGTGGTGATAAAACTACAATAGTATCACATCCAAGCAATACAAGGTAATGTTTTAGAACAGGACAGAGAGAGGGTAGGACAACACCCTAGATGAGGAGTAGAAAAAAAACACAAAAATAAATAATTAAACCTGTGTCTAAAAACAAAAACCTGTCCATGAGAAGAACAAGAAAAAATGAATGAGAGGGAAATGCCATCAACTCCAAAATTTGCCTCTCAAAAGTGAAGACAATGAAAAGGCAATGTTGCATGTAAGGACAGACAAAGTGGTTGTTAAGTCACTGAAAGATTACTGCCAGCCCCTCTGTTTCATTAAGCAATACTACATAGTGTAAATGTTTGTGCAAATTGATGCCTCTAAATACCTTATCTAACTTTTATCCTTAAAAATCTCCATATGCGACATTTAAAAAAGTCTACAGGTTGCAAGTTTTAAGTTACAGAGGAGGTCTAGGTCTAGAATTATTGCTCTTGCTCTAACGATTGCTGTGATACCTCACTTGTGTGGTTTTAACAGCGTTTTCATATGTGGGCACTACTCATGTATGCGGTCACGTGACCTCTGGCCGTTCTCCTCCCCCAATCTAAGAGTTACAGGGAGAGGGGCCAAGATCCCCTCTGATGTCAGCCATGAGGTCACATGACCAGCCGTGCTGTCCACTCAGCCCCTCCTGCTGTAGCCCTTAGAGCGCCCGGTGGTCACCTGACCGTCCAGAAACAATCTGCAATAAGGTATTTAGAGGCACCATTTTACACAAACATTTACACTATATAGTATGGCTTGATGAAACAGAGGGGCTGGCAATATTCTTAATTTAAGGGGGAGAGGAGGAGAGAGCAGAGCAGTGGGATGACAGAGGCATGTAAACTGACCACGGTATCATGGATCAGCAGCCACGATTACCGTGGTGAGTTTACATAGGGGGGCATTGGAACAGGCAGGATCAACCAGGTTTTCTACAGCTTAGAAAGAGACAGATTAGACAGCCCAAGCACTGTGCTGTTTAACCTGCTATAAGGAAATGGGATCTCTCTTCTTTTTTTTTTTTTTTTAGGGTTACAACCTCTTTAATAGTTCCAAGGGCAGTCTAGAAGAATTGAAAGAACCAGGTTAAAAACCTACAGAGTCACTGGGAAAGATTCAGTAATAACCACGTGAACAACACTCTGAATGAAGACAACCACAAAAGAGTGAGGCAAGTGACCTCTGAAAAGAAACCACTAAGGCCGAAATTTGACCCTTAGTGTTCCTCAATGCCAAATGCTAACCTTAAGTACATACTGGGATAGAATCCCATCTCCACCCAAGCAAAATGTGCTTTCCAAGTGCAACAGTAGACCTTATGAGAAATCTGTTTAGATGAAAAACTGAATCAGGACCTCGGCATCATTATCCCAAGCGACCAAGAAGCAGGGTGATAAACCGGTGCATGGTTAAAGAGGATCCAGACAACCTGGGAGAGCCCATGGAAAATCCCCAAGGAGCCTCATGAGGTGTGAGCACCACACCCTCCTTGGCCCATTTGTTGCAAAGAGAAGCACTGGAATAGCCTTTGTCCAATCCTGCAGACTAAAGAGCAAGGAGTATCAGAGAAGAAACCACAGAGTAGCTTGGAAATCCAGAGGTCCATGTCTGGCATCTCTGAACTACAACAGAGGCCTTGAACAACTTGGGATGAAGCCCATCTTCTGGACTCCATACAGTGATGATGGATGAAATCTTTTTCTCAACTCTAAAAGTCTGGTATATGCACAGTGGTCAGGGGTGGAATGAGAATTTCTGCTCAGGCCAGAAGCAGATGCAGCTCCCTGCAAATTGTGAAACATCTGATTTCTTCCTGATAGCCGAAGGAATCCACCGCCTTTGCTTAGTTCAATTGAATCATGAACCGTGCAGACAAGAGGTCCAGCAGTTAAGTCATAACCAAATCACTCTGAGTTCCAGAACAGTAGTCCCAATAAGTTTTCTCTAAAAACAAAGTCCCTCATGCTGAGAGGACTCCACCCAAGCTACCCAAACTCGATATGCTGGTGTCCATTGTGAGTTAATACCAAAGCACTGGGAGTAAGGAATTTTCTGAGTCCAGGGACAAACTTATGACCCAACACACCAGCGCAAGCCTGGTTCATCTGGATGCGTGAATAGCAGGGTCCCTAGACTGCACCCACTTTTGCCACATTGCTCCGAAGTCTGGCGTAGAAATGAGTATATGGGACTGACTTGAAGGAGGAGAGCATTAGACTCAAGACCCTCATGCAAAAATATATGGTTGGTCCATCTGCAAATGTGTAAAATGAAAAGCCTGGAGCTTCTCTAGGAGAAGGCAAAAACATCTTGAATAGGATAAGGCTCAGACACGAATTAAAGGCAGAAACATCTGCCTGCGATTCCCACAATCTGATTCAGCCACGATTCACAAAACTCTGCCATAGCTGCAAGAAAACATTTTTTTTTTCCTGAGAAACAAAAAGGAACATGGGAGCTGCAGTAGGAACAGTGATCCAAGAAAACAAAATCCAGACCCTCAGGAAAACTATAATCCACCTAACAACTCAAATTTAGCTAAGGGATCTTGAGCAGGGAGCCTGCAAGACCACACTCATGAACCACTACACCAACAGCATACACAAGTAAAACCCCACCCTCGGGGGATGCTCACAACCCAACTGTAAAGCAGGAAGGGCTAACGGTCACTTGTGACAAAATCACTATAAGAACATTAGTACAAATAGCCTGTAAACAAGACGTGACAAACAAAGGAATACTGCCTAACCCATTGCAGAACAGGAAGGATAATGGCCATCTGTGAATAGATCATCACAGGCTGCTTGTATCAATAATATGTAAGATATTACCATCAAATAATTACTCACTGACACACTGCAGAGCAGTGGTGACTAGATCACCATAAGTCACTGGTATCAGTAAAATATAAGCGAGACATTACCTGCAAAGGGTTATCCACTGATCCACTGCAGAGCAGTAGAGTTAATGGCCATCCATGACTAGATCAATATAGGCCTCTTGTACCATTAGCATGCATATGAGACATCAGCAAAAGAAGTTTTATTCACTGGCCCACTGCAAATCAGGAGGGAATAATGGCAGTTTGAGCATCCCATTTTGAGTTCCCATAGCCTGCTTTACAGTAGTATACAAGTGGGGGAAATAGAAAAAAAGGTTACCCACGTGACCCTCCCATTGAAATGGGGGGAAGCAATGCCCAAATGAGGAATACCTGCCAAATTTTGCAAGGAGTCTGTTGTAACTCATTCAGAGGGTAATGAGCATGCACCAAAACAATGCAGCCCATGCAGGGGGTGGAGATACTTCCACTGTGCATTGCAGCCATGTAGTGACACACAACACATTTCATAAGTGTCATGGTGTCAGTGATAAGTGTTTCAACACTCATGGAACAGAGGCAACAGAGTAAATGAATTGTTGTAGTGCCCAATGCAGTGTCAGCAACACATGTGTAAAGTGTTTTTGCTACGTTAGTTAACCCACTAAGGAAAACCATGTCATGTAGCTTAGGGACAACGCAATGTAATCACTGATGGTGGTTTGGGTGTTTGACAGTAGGCTCCACAAGACTCCAGTATGATCGAGACAGTTTTCACCCCTCCAGTGGGCATGACCCCAAGATGTTTTCAGGGTCAAGGTCACCAAGTGCCACAACAGTAAACTTGTATAGCACTCTGTGGCTAACAAGACACACTGCATGTCAAGGTGAGTGCTTTAATACAGGATCCAGCGCCCAAAGCAACATTACAGGTTTACCTTGCATTTTCCTTCTGGTAGGGTCAAGGAATGGTCCCCAAGAAGCAGAGAGAAGTGTTGGTCTGAAAACTGCTCAATTGTGCTGCAGTGACTGTGCAACAGCTGGGAGTCTAGCAAAAAACTTAGGCATGCTGGGAGTGAAAGGGATTATACTGGATTGTCCATACACCTTTGTTTGGCCAGTGTCCAACATCCTGTAGGTAGCGGTGTAAATCAGTAGTCTTAAAGTACCACAAATGGTGAATACATTTTCATTTTTCCTATACAGTGTGATATAATCAGACATTTGTACTAGTAACATCCTAAAAAAAAAATTCTTTGCTATTTTACCCTAATTTAATTACCCATTTTACTCTTCCCACTAACAGTGCACTGTTTTCTAGAAGCAGTGCTCAAAATTGAACTACTTATTCAAGATAGGGCAAATCTTTTGCATTGGGTTAAAATGATGTCACAATTTTTTGCAGGCCTTAGAAGCTACAGACTGGCATTGAAGTCACAAACTCTACAACAAATAAGATCTGCATATTCTTCAGCCATTTTCCCAATGTATTCCCTCCTGGCAATGATTCACAGGTGTTCTTTGCTTGCTTATGTAACAAGAGAGTGTCATACATCAAGGGAATTCATTCTGAGTAGAAATGGGCAGTAGGAGATTCAGTGGAATATAATTTGATCAAAAGAGGTTTGCACTTGTTTTGTCAACAAAAACACAAGTCACAATTGCCTATAGGGATTGGTGTGCCAGTTCTGTGTAGGAATAATAAGTGCCTTTTTAGGAGCAAGTGGGTTTATAATGTCACATTTCTGGACCCTGAGGCTTGGTTTACCCTTGTTGAACAAACTAGTATAACTGTGGTTTCTCATGCAACACGAGCTATCAGAAACACAGGATTTGAGCAAGAGCTCTCTTAGTCGTGAACAGAGTGCAAAGAAGTGCTTACTAAGGCAGAGGTAATTGGTGATATGCATGCAACCCCAAGCAGAAGGGGATTTATTACAGCAGTGTGGGTGAAGTAACACAACTAAAATGCGCACAAAAAACATAATTGTCCATGTAGCTGCTTAAAGTGTTATTAAACCCACAACAGTAAAATCAGTCTGTATATGCAGTAAAGCATGCTTGTTATACTCACTAAGGGGTTAATCCTGAAAATTATATAAAAAGGTTGTTTGATCCTGTCTTCTGTAATCCTCCCCTCCTTTCACAGTCCCCAATTCCTATTCTGATAGCACAGAGACTTGGGGGCACTCTGCACATGCTTAGTTTGATGTGTACTGCTAGAGAGTTTGTTTTACTTTTATTGGAAGGTGCATGTAATCGCCACAGGGCCAATAAGCACTGTCCAGACAGAGGGTCAGGAGTCATGCAGCCTCATAGGACAGTCAGAGGAGAATGAAAACTCCTGCTACAAGCTTTAACCAGTGCTTGTCTGGACACTGATAGGGGTTACAAAACTGCTATATACTGCTGATGATAAGTTATTTAGCTGTTTATATTTACTAAAATAATTGTATTTCCATGTTCTATGTTCTGTGGGAGACCAGATAACGTTATGCAGAGTCCTGGGTTTAATAACACTTTAACATCTCATCCACTGTGTCTACACTCGCTTGTAATTTGAAGTCATCTCACATGGACTGCATTACACTACATAGCTTTATGTCATCAACAAAGAAATTGTAGTTTTTAATATTGAGATTAACAATCTTTTAAACAAGTTAACCTTACAATCTTATCTCATTCTGAGTATAAATCATTGATCACAACTCCAGACACTTTCTCTAAGCAAGTTTTCTATGCATGTAAATATTATATTTTCCAAATCAACGGGTTTGAGTTAATTTCAGATATCAGAACCGAATTCATACATCCATAGCTACCCATCTCAGATTTCTACTCATAAAAAGTAGATTTTGCTAGTATACTGTATCTGAAGCCAAAACTTTTTTTTTTCATTTTGGATAGAGTAGATAAAGGTTAAAACCCCAGTATTTTTCTGCAATCTGCATCCCTTTGGATACAAAGGGATATATTTGTTTCCCATTCTGTAGACACAAGCTTTAGTGAGAGGAGATCTATCTGAAGCAGACAAATGTCACCATATACGTGTCCCCATTGGAACTGCATACAGAGGGCACACGTCAATATAGTCTTTAAAGGCATTGAAACATGCATCTTAGATCATAGCTGACCAACCATCACACAATACATATTCCATAAACATACCAACAATGTAACCCTGCATGCCAAGTGGATCCCCGTGATGCCTGTGACCTATGATAGGGTTGGTCAGCTACTATCTAGGTTACATTTTAAACCTCTTAAGGGACTTTATTGGTGTGTGCACTCTGTACGCAATTTTAATTTTCTAATTATTTATGGCTTAAATAAATTATGATATTTTAGATGTGTAATTCATATGTTTTAAGTTACTTTGTGAATGCCTCAATAAAAGTAAAAGTAATATAAAAATATTTTTTTTTGTTTTCTTTTATTTCGCCGTGTGGGCACCTAAAATTTAACATAAGCTACGGGAATTTACAGATTAATAATTTGTATCTTTTTTATCTTTGAGTCCATAAACCAAACACTTTAAACACTAAATTTATCTTTATCTCTATAGCATAACCCTATACAACAACCTTTACCACCCAAGTGTATAAAGAAAAAAAACTGTTGTATTTGGTTAAATATCTCTATTTCATTGCTCCTCCTTGCAACTCTGTGTACATGTGGATTTTAGGACCATTTTCAGAAATGTAAAATGACTATAGAAGGGATCTAAGATATACTGAAAGCTTTCATCTTTAACCTCCCTGGCGGTATGATTATTTCTGATTTTAGGTGCTGAAAGCGGTACAATTATTTTGCACAGAAATTTGGCGTTTTATATTGTTGGCCTGTAATTCTTAGGAATAGTTCACTTAAATCTGTCCAAACAAGAATCTAGTAGACATCCCGGGTATGATAAAGTTTGAAAAACGAAATAAAAAATTATAATATAATAAATAACTATAAATAATTATAACAAATAATAATATAATAATAATAAAAATTATATAATAATGTAATCAAATCAAAAACACTGAAATTTGCTCAGTTGCAGAATTGTCGCTTTTGTTACTTTTAGTGTTTGGTGACGGATTTCCCCACAAATCACTATCACTCAATTCTGCGAGTGATTCTAATTTATTATCGCTTTTTTCTAGCTGGTCTAAAAGCACTTTTGATGTAAAGAGACAGTTTTGGTTGCTATGGACAATCTCCAGTTTCCTGGCAGAAAGAACAGTTTTATATATATAAAACTGCATGCAGGACACTGGGCAGACCACTAGGGACCAAGGGGGATGTGTAGTTATTTGATACAGTACTGTAATCTGTAAGATTACAGTATGCTGTATCTATACTATGTGTTTCACTTTTGAATTTACCGCCGAACTCCGTCCCCGTGCGTCGCACCGCTCGCAGGGAACGGAGCTCGGCACTGTGAATCGAGCGAGACACAGCGGCTCGCCGATCACAGCGGGGAGACATCGCAGGATCCAGGGGACAAGGTAAGTATGCTCTTCCTGGATCCTGCGATGCAAGCCCGAGTCTGGCTCGGGGTTACCGCTTTTGGTATGGAAAAATCCAACCCGAGCCAGACTCGGGAATACCGCCAGGGAGGTTAATAACCTAGTAGTTTTACCTCCAATGTTCTGGGAGGTTAGCTCAATACCACTTTGCATGAAAAGGAGCAAGCCTGTGGTAACAAAGACTACTGAAAGTATCCAATCCTCAAATGAGTAGTCTAATTTGATTAGTAATGGCTGCTCACCAGTCAGGACCAGTCCGTATTAATCCATGGAAGCTAGCTCTATATTAATTAAGACACCTGGAAGTAAAATAAGTCTTTTGATCCCGAAAGAGCACCCCGAATGCCAAATGTTCTAAATATATCCTGGCATATATATATATATATGTAGGAAGGCCAGTATGGTGGCCTGAATTTATGGGAGGAGCCTGGGGGGTATTTAAGCAACCCGCTCACCTGTGGTGCTTGTCGGTTTCCTGTGCACGATATACGTCACTAAGCCGACGATTCGAATGCCAGCGTCCGCTAGTTCTTGTCTCGCAAGTTCCCGTTTTTGCAAATTTCCGTGCTCGAGAGTTTCGAAATCCGTGTTACCAATTCGTAGTTCGTACCGCGCGTCTGGCTTGGCTGTCGCAGGTAGGGTCCCGTCGGACTTTTTTTTTACGCATTGTTAGATATCATGTCACTAAACCGTGATATCAAACTTACGAGTCACTCGCAATTTCACAAACGTAGCCGCAATGCATACCACTCGCACTTTCGTTATGTTACCATTTCTCGTTATCTGAAAAAACCACCGCGACATAGACGTCGCTTCATTTCAGGCATGTCTAATTATTACCAGGCGTCAGCAAACAGCCGTAGCGATTTGCAACTCCTTATCGAACCACGTCAGTTCGATACCAATCATTTCTCAATTTTGAACATTTCTAAATACATTTCTAACATTTCAAACCATTTCGAATCATTTCTTTCATTTCAGTCACGTACCGCGCTCCGATTCAAATCCAGTCGCATCTAAAGATGCACCGATTCGCTCCGGTGTGCCCCAGTAGTTACGGCCTCATTTCAGTACATGCTCCAGAGTCACGTCATTATCAGTCGCTTTCGACTCACCGATTCGTACCTCTGTCATGGTTATCATGCCACGTATCACGCTCCGTTACGAATTCAGTCGCATGGAAATGCACCGATTCGTCTCGGCGTGTCCCAGGTATTGGCCACATTTCAGTACATGCTCCAGAGTCCGATTCGTAGTCAGTCGCTATAGCGGCATGATCGATTCGCGCCTCTGTCATGGCAACAAAATGTTACACCTGCACTTACCGCGCTCCGGTTCGAATCCAGTCGCATCTTCGATGCACCGATTCATTACGGCGTGCCCCAGGGCCCGGCCTCATTTTTGGACATGCTCCAGAGTCCGGTTCGTTGTCAGTCGTAGTTTGCGGCTCACCGATTCGTGCCTCTGTCATGGGAATCATTTCAACTGTCACGAATTACGCTCCGATTCGAATCTAGTCGCTTCCATGATGCAACGATTCGTCCCGGTGTGCCCCAGGTATTTTTCGGCCACATTTCAGTACATGCTCCGGAGTCCGGTCGTTGTCAGTTGCAGTCGCGACATGATCGACTCGTGCCTCCGTCATGGCACGTGCCTCTACCATGACAAATCATTTCATTCATTTCATCATTTCACTCATTTCACTGTCATGTACCGCGCCCCGATTCGAATCCAGTAGCATCCGAGATGCACCGATTCGTCCCGGCACGCCCCAGTTGTCTTGGCCTCATTTCATTCATACTCCACAGTCTGACTAGTCATTTGGCGCAGTCGAAAAAAAAAATTAAAAAAAATATGTGTGTGGATATATATATATATATATATATGTATAAAAAAAAAAAAATGTGTATATGTATATATATATATATATATATATATATATATATATATATATATATACACATATAAAAAAAGTAGTATAAATTAAACCTTTCGGCCTCAGCCAACACCTGCATCAGAACTTGGTTAGCTATCAGTTGCGGCATAACCAATTCGTGCCTTTGCCAGGACAAACATTTCACGGTTACATACCACACTCCAATTCAAATCCAGTCGCATCCGTGATGCACCAATTTATTCCGGCATGCACCAGCGTTTCTTTGCCTCATTTCAGTACATGCTCCAGAGTCCGGGCCGCAGTCAGTCGCAGCTGCGGCACGACCGATTCGTGCCTCTGTCATGGCGAAACATTTTTCATTCATTTCACTCTAAGGCAAACATTTCATTTATTTCGCTGTCGCATGCCGCGCCCCGATTCAAATTCAGGGCATCTGTCAGACATCCATTCATCCTGGCAAGCCCCAGTTGGCGCAGCCTCATTTGCGCAGTCATGGCACACCGATTCGTGCCTTTGTCATGGCACAAACAGTTCACTCATTTCTTTAATGCCATGCACCTGTCGCTTAAACATGTTACAATTACCTTTCAAACCAGGTAGTCAAACACTCCACCGGTTCTCATCTGTCATTTCCTCTAGGTCAGTCAAAAAAAAAAAAAAGGGGGGGGGCACACCCCGTCTTCCTTCGAAGCTCAGTCATGGTCCCGATTTCATTCGTTGAAACCTTCGCCTCGCGACTATATCCCCTCATAGTCACTGCACATCCAAGTATAACTTCTTCCAATCATCGCAAATACGCATCCAAACACAACTTCTTGCATTTCATTGCAAGCACACATCGAAACATAACTTCTTGCAATTGTTGCAAGCACACATCCCATCATGACTTCTTGCAATCGTTGCAAGTATGCATCCAAACAGAACGTCTTGCAATCGTTGCAAGCACACATCCAAGCACAATTTCTTGCAATCATTTCAAACACGTATCCAATCACAAAACTTCTTGCAAACGTTGCAGGCATGCATTCAAGCATAACTTCTTGCAATCGTCGCAAGTACGCATCCAATTACAACTTCTCGCAGCCATTGCAAGCACACATCCAAGCTTAACGCTTGCAGTCTTGCAAGCACATGCAGCAATACGAACTTTTCACAGTCACTACAAACACATCTCCACCGACAGGAACTCCCTTGCAATCGTTGCAAGCACACATTCAAGCACAAATCTTACAATCATTACAAGACACGCATATTAGCATAACTTCTTGCAATCATTGCAAGCACGCATCCAGTCACAACTTCTCGCAAATGTTGCAGGGACACACCCAAGCATAACTTCTTGCAATCATGGCAAGCACGCATCCAAACACAACTTTACAATCGTTGCAAACACGCATCCAAGTATAACTCCTTGCAGCCCGTGCAAGCACATGCAGTAATACGGACTTCTTGCAGTCACGGCAAACACATCTCCATTGACACAAACTCCCTGGCAATTGTTGCAAACACGTATTAAGCACAACTCTTGCAATCATTGCAGGGTTCGCATCTTAGCATGACTTCTTGCAGTCAGTACACATTTCCAGTGGCACACAATCAGTCACACATCAATCTTCAGTGGCACTTAATCGGCCACTTGTCTCCAGTGGCATTTCATACGAGCCACTCATCAATTTCTGTATCATTTCTCGCTTAGGTCAGTTGAGTTCAGGTTCCACCCCGCACCAGGTATCGTATTGCCACACACAGCTGGCTCCTCATAACATCATCAGGCTATACCTAGCCAACATCCAGCATTTCTCGCCCTCACAGGACCCCAGAGAGTCATCCGTGTCTGCGGCTCATACAGTAGAATCCTTTCTATGTGGCGTCCAGAAGCATCAGACCACAGCTAACGGCAAACGTTGCCCATCACAACTGCCATCTTCAGGGACATGTCAAAACCTCAGACATTCCCCAGTCTAGTCAAGCAGCCATCTATCTGGCCCTCTGTGGTTTCTACGGCCTAACAATTCACTTTTACTGGCACAGGCAGCCAGGTACTACGTAGACACAACTTGACTCGCTGGTAATACCATTATGTCCTTCAGCTTGTAGTCTCTAAAAACTCAATAAACCGGAACCGAGGTCTACAATAACCTCCTCCGAATTAACGAACACCACGCAGGCCAGCCTCCCCCTTGACAAACTGACCCATATCAGGTTAGTTCCCCAAGACTTCACCCATACACGGGTGTGTACTAACAAGTAGCTGCAGTCTTTCCTAAGAATGCAGACCTATCAATGTCGGAAGGTCCCGTACTACGTGGATCGGTGTATTAATGGTTATACCTTAAACTCTAGGGTCTTATCACCTACGTCGCCCTTGTCACCCCAGGTAGCGACAGATGCCACAGCCACCACAGGCATCGCGGCAATTTTTGGCCATCATAGGTTTACCTGTACATGGCCCCCAGAGACACTCCTAAACCCCGGGTTTACCCAGACTTCCTCCCTCTTCAAGTTACACCCAGTCATGGCAACCGCTTAACTCTAGGGTCTTATCTGGACAGGACAGGTCGTGGCTTTGCCACCGACATCCGGTCCGAGGCGAGCCTCTTAATGAAGCCAGGTCCGCATTGCTCTGTTATGTCCTTCTTGCGCAGGCTGGTGTAATTAGCTTGGCAACACCAGTTTAATGTCCACTGCACGTTCGTTCCAGGCTGCCATCTTCTGGGACATGTCTACTATATTAACCAGTTCACTGTTGGGCCTTCTCCCCAGTTGTGTCATACAAGCAGCCATTTACTCGGCCTACCACGGGTTCTGGCGGCCCAGCGAGTTCACCCGCAGCAATCCCGCAGGCCAAGTTCTGTGTAGTTGGCTCGCTGCCAAAACCATTTCATCCTCCACCCTGCAGTGTCCAAAACCCAGCAATCAAGCTCCAGGATAGTCATCCATCTCCATAAAGTAAACAACGTGCGGTGGCCAGTAACCATACTCGACCGCCTACTGTCACTCCTACCGGAAAAACACTCAACCTCTAGTCCCCTATTACCTTTCCGGGCAACCCTCGAGTGCCTGCCAGTTCATCAAACACCTGGGGGTTCTTCTACGCTGCCTACACCTCGACCCCAGTCAGCACTCCAGTCACTCTTTAGTATTGGGGCAGCCCTGGCAGCATTTCGGCATGGGTCCCAGACCACGTCATCAAGAGACTCAGCAGGTGAAACTCTGCCTACCTCGCCCGGTACGTCCCCACTCCTTAGGTGGAAACGGCACAAGCATTCACCAAACTTGCTCAAATAAATAAAGCCAAAACTAATAAAACCACACCCCTACCTGAATGTTTTTGCCCCCTTATTCTGGCATACCGACCAGCAGACCAAGGCACACTTTCAGGTCCATTTCATATGGTAAGTCCACACTTCCAGGTCTATTTCCGATGGTAAGTTTTATGTTAACTACAAATGTTATCTATGTCCATATCGGACATAGGGCTCCACCCATAAGTAGGAAGGCCAGTATGGTGGCCTGAATTTATGGGAGGAGCCCGGGGGGTATTTAAGCAACCCGCTCACCTGTGGTGCTTGTCGGTTTCCTGTGCGCGATACCCACCCTCCCATCCCCATTTCAAGGCATTCATTTCATTCATTCATTTCATTCATTTCTCTCTACAGAATAATCATTTCTTTAACTAGGGTATGCCCCCTTATTCTGGCATACCGACCAGCAGACCAAGGCACACTTTCAGGTCCATTTCATATGGTAAGTCCACACTTCCAGGTCTATTTCCGATGGTAAGTTTTATGTTAACTACAAATGTTATCTATGTCCATATCGGACATAGGGCTCCACCCATAAATATAAATAAATATATATATATATATATATATATATATATATATATATATATATATATATATATATATATATATCTTGTCTATCTCACTGGTTTTTACTTAATAATGCTATAAAATGCTTTATAATTTCCTATATAATCAGATTGCTTGTGTGCTACACTTAGATCCTTTTACTGTACTGTATACAACTGTATTTCTGTTGTGTTCCTGCTTTCACCTAAGTGTCTGAACCTTTTTCACCAGGTTATATACTGTACGTGTAGTTGTGGAGGTGTATATAACTGTGATATCTATAGGTATATCACTAGTTAATACTGGCAATGTTATTATCCTTATCAAATATTATTGTAGGTGCTATCTTAACAGCTGTGAATCTGATAAATTTCCAAGAACAGAAGACAAACTTACAGGTACTGTAAATAATGATTGTGCTAGTCAACTGGTGGAATACAAGTACCGTATTTATAAGGACACTAAACATTATATACAAATATGACTTGATGGTATAATTCATCTGGTCCAGGTTCCTTAGAAATATTTTTTTCTTCTGGTTCTTATTGGGCCATATCATTTGAGGATTGTCATTACAATCGTCATAATGTACACCACAACCATTACTGTATGTTCATCATTTGCATACACAAACCTAAAGAAGGCATTTAGCAAAGAAGTCTTCATTTTGTCCCCAGTGGCCCACTCTGCCTGGTCATTTTTTATCATTTTTTATTTGCATACCTCTAGGAAATGCAAATAGGAAATTGAACCTAGTTGACTGTGCTTTTATATAACAGGTCTTCTTGGTCTGTTATGCAAATATACAAAACATAGATTTCTACTTGTATTATATATTTTTAACTTTTTAAATTTTTGTCATAAAAATCCCTCATGGTTTAGTACACAGTTTATATGGTTAAAAGACTTATTGCCAGGCACATAAAAAACTTTTTTTTACACAAAAACAAGTACAAACCTTGTAATGCAAAGGATTACAACACAGATAATGGCGATCTGAATGGTTCCAATCACTGCTGCTATTAAGACATACTGGAAGCGTACGGGGCCTGGGACCACGTATAACACATTAAAGTCCTTTTTTTCACATTTTGAACCACTATATCCTGCATCACATCTGCAAAGATAAATACATTTTTTATTAGAACAATATTCATGCCATTACATGCCGTGTGCATTTGTAGTTTCTTTTTTTTTGTTTTGTTTTCCAAACAGCCAATTAATTGTCAAATCAAAACAGCCAAAAAGGGAAGTGTTCACGCTTCTCCTGAGTCAGTTAGTTTATCATCTCTTTAAACTTTTGTCAATGCAACAAGGCTCATCTTGAAACTGTCACCTGGTTGAGATAATACATTAAAATAAAATGTAATTCACACTGCCTAGTCTGACCAGGGAACTCCCCTAATGAGGTAAACATTTACCCACTCAAACACACCAAAATATTATCAATGAAGAGTAAGAAAACGTCATGGGGCATTTTATCATTATTTTCATCTTAACCACTTACAGACTGGAAGATTTTCCCCGGCTATGACCAGGCCCTCTTTTGCGATACGGCACTGCTTCCCTTTAACTGACAATTGCGCAGTCATGCAATGTTGTACCCAAACAAAATTGATGTCCTTTTTTCCCCACAAATAGAGCTTTCTTTTGGTGGTATTTCATCACCTCTGCGGTTTTTATTTTTTGTGCTATAAACAAAAAAACAGCGACAATTTTGAAAAAAAAAAAACAATATTTTTTACTTTTTGCTATAATAAATATCCCCCAAAAAATTTGAAAAAAAAGTCTTCATCAGTTTAGGCCAATATATATTCTTCTACATATTTTTGGTAATCAAAAACGCAATACGTGTATATTGATTGTTTGCGCAAAAGTTAAAGCATCTACAAAATAGGGGATATATTTATGGCATTTTTATTATTATTTTTTTTTTTACTAGTAGTGGCGGTGATCAGCGATTTTTAGCATGACTGCGATATTGCGGCGGACAGATTGGACACTTTTGACACTTTTTTGGGACCAGTGACATTTATAGAGCGATCAAAGCTAAAAATAGCCACTGGTTACTATGTAAATGTCACTGGTAAGAAAGGGGTTAACACTAGGGGGCGATCAAGTGGTTAAGTGTATTCCTTGGGAATGTTTCTAACTGTATGGGGGCTGGGCTGACTGGAAGAGGAGAGAGATCGCTGTTCCTAATCACTAGGAACAGCAGATCTCTCTCTAACTCCCTTGACAGAACGGAGATCTGCCTTTTTACATTGACAGAGCCCCGTTTTGGCTCTCGTTCCCGCAATCGCGGGTGGTCAGTGGACATCAGGGGGCTGCCGGCCACGTGCATTGGGTCCCTCGCGCAAGTGGTTAAAATCTCACTGAGGATATTGAATGTGCAACAACTAAAACCAGATGAACTTTCTATTCTAAGGTGGCCATAACAACAAGAACACATTGTAGTCAGAGAACATATTGTGGATCTTAAAGTGGAAGTGAACCCCCCCATTAGTTTTCAGCCAAGGAAGCCTCTGCTTAATCTTCATCTGCCATGATGCTGCACACGTGATCAGTTATGACACCAGCCATTGGATGGTTTGACAGTTTGGTTGAGAGCACATGTGCATTTGCCAGAAATGTAACTGTTTTTTGAAACTGTTAAATATTTGGGTTTACTTTAAGAAAACTATCCTGAGTTTCATCCATTTAAACAATGCTAATAAATATTATTTAGCAGTGTTTATTGCTATTTATTCTTTTTGTTGTAAAATGTTTCTTGTAGTTAGAACAAAAGAAAGCATTATTTGTTTTTCCCTTACAAGGCAAAGCCATGCCTGTAGTTTTTTGGTAATTTGCTTTCATCTAAACTGACCCCACAGTACACTTTTTTAGATAAATATGTATGTTTAAATAACATCTGTAAGCCATTATGGAAAAAGTGTCAATGCTACAATAAATACATTAAACAGCTTAAAGCACTATAGACTCCATTTGTTTTTTTGCATCCTGTTTATGCAGATTTCACTTTTATATCTTCCTAGACATAGTTACATAATGGTTATTATGTACGACCTTCTATTTGCTTATACAAAGATCTTGCCCTCTGCCCACACACCTCTCATTTTTAAACAACCTGTATCATTTAGTCAGATATAACATTCCATGCCAACCCATTTTTCAAATCCAAAATGGTATTTAGAGTTACATTGCAGTAATGATAAAATTAGTATTGATGCATTGGTGTTAATATGAAGCCAATGGAGAAATTGTTGTTATGAAGATCAAAATATTACACCATTGCTAACATGTGAAGTTATCTTCAAGTATTTTCATTTTTATTTGTATCTTTTATTATAAAGACATGTCCTGTTTGATAAGAGGCTGAACTATTGGGGAATTGCCTCAGCCTATTTCATTTGTGGTACTGCCCACTGTTACCCCAAAATGCTTGCCAATTCCGCAAAGTAAAATGTTATTTGTAACTTATGTCAGACAACCTAGGGTATCCAATAGTAATTCTAAATCCATGTTTTGACTTTCATTTGTTTCTATGTGCCGTGCACCACTTATGGATGGTTCAGCACAAGAGCCTTGTTTTCAATTCAAATAAAACTTTGCCCAGCTCAGAATAACCTGAGGTCTGTAAGGCAGATAGCGTTTTTGATGCATTTTTGATGGTGAGAAAGGGAGGGGGTATTCCTAAATTGTTATATTCTAAAGCAGTGGTTACAAAATAAAATGACATTTTTATTACTGCTAAGGCTGTCTGTATCTCCTCCCCAAGCTGAAGACAAAATTATGGGTGTTCCTATGGGGGAGTTAAAGCCAGGACTGATGCCCCACCTCCTCCAAATTCTACAGTCCATCTTGTCCCTGCCAACCCTGCTGCCTTACTTGTATATAAAACACTAAGGCGCCATAGACTGTTCGAATCTCAGTCAGTTCAGCAGGAACCTACTGAGATTTGAACCGTGCATTGGTAGAGTGAATGTACCAAGTTGATTGAACGATCAACTTGGATACAATCTGCCTGCCAGATTTACATGTGATTATCGATAGCTTCTGCTATATCCACTAGCAATAATCACTGTCTTCTCCCGACAGGAATGGCTTCCCCTGCCCGCCCTGCTCCCCTGTTGGGAGAAGACAATGTCTTGACAGGATGGATTCCCCTGTTAGCACTAACTGTGTTTATGGGGGAATCATGGCGGGAACCACTGCAGGAAAGAAATTTGCACCACCTATGGCCTGCCTAAATTGACTGAGCCCAGACTATTCTGCTCTTTCAGAGGAGATAGATTATCAAGCTGTCAGCTTGTATTCTTGTAAATTAGAGCAGTTGCAGAATTCACAAGAAGAGAGAAGCCAACAGCTTGATAATCTTTCCTCTCGGATATAGCAGAACAGTCTGAGCTCAGTCAAGCTAGTGTTTTACTGTGAATGGGAGGAAAGGAAGCACAGATAAAACTACACAATTAGAAAGAGAGTTGTCAGCTTGCAGAGGAGGAGAAAGGGGGGCTGTGCAGGCTCCCTCATCTCTGAGCTGTAATTTATAACTGGTTTCACCTTCGTCCAGTGTTGTTTGTTATACGTAGAAATGGGGTAGAAGGGCCAAAGCACACATTTAAATTGAGGCAAGTGCTTTTTGCACTGGGTCCCGTGGGGGATTTAACAAACATTTTTATATTTGTGGCTAGAGTTACTTTGTAAAGGAAGTTCTTGTTTACAAGTTTAAACCAGTATTTTTTCCTGGAAAATTACTTATAAACCCCAAACATTTTAAATACAGTATCTCACAAAAGTGAGTACACCCCTCACATTTTTGTAAATATTTTATTATGTCTTTTCATGTGACAACACTGAAGAAATGACACTTTGCTACAATGTAAAGTAGTGAGTGTACAACAGTATAACAGTGTGAATTTGCTGTCCCCTCAAAATAACTCAACTCAGTTACAGAGAAGGTATAGCACTACAGTTATTACTCTCGCCCTAACGTTCGCGGCGATACCTCACATGTGTGGTGCAAACACCATGTACATATGCGTGCGTGAGGGCGCATTAAAAAAAATTAGGTTTTTGCTTTTTACGCTGTCCCTTTAATTATTTTTTGTATCCCTTTTATTCCTATTTATTCCTATTACAAGGAATGTAAACATCCATTGCAATAGAAATAAGGATGACAGGTCCTATTTATCGAGAAATCTCTCCTTTATCTTTAAAATAAAAAAAAAATGTTTTTGATTTTTTGCTTTAAAAAAAAAACATTGTTTACTCCCGATTAAGTGACTTCATGATGTTGCTCTGGTCCTCCAAAGCCAGAGGTGATTAGAAATGATCTGGTCTCTGTTCACCTCTGTAACCAGCTGGCCGCACCGTCAGGTTATTTCTCAGGCACGCCGGTAAAAACGGTAAGCCCAAGAAAAACCTGATGTATACATTTATAATGATTAGCACAATAAATGTAACCCAGGATTTTAGAAGCAGAAATAGGTCCCACTAGGTCTAATCAACAGAAAAGGGAAGGGACAAAATTAACCTTGAGGAGAAGAGTAGAAAGGGACCATGGGAAAGGGGGAAAAAGTACAGAGCATAGGAGCTCATGGTGTCACTTCTTTTCAAACTGTAGCCTAGCAAAAGTGCCTAAATACTGTGCAAGGAGTCAGTTGAATATCTTGTTGGCTTTTTTCTGTGAAATACCAACACTCGAATGTTGATTTTTGATTAATGCTGCCTGGTGTCTCTCAATTTAAGCTGCAGCCCAATAAAATTGCCTAAATAATGTGCATAAAGACAGTATAATGTTGTGCTGCATTTTTTCTGTGAAATATTATACTACAATGTTGATTTTCTGATTCAAAGCAGACCGGTGTCTCTCCTTTTGAGAGTGAAGTCTAATAAAACTGCTTATATATGGTGAATAGAGTCAGTAGTATAATTGGTTGGGTTTTTTTTGTGAAATAATACACTCAAATTTTGATTTCTGTTTTGTGATGCTTCCCCTTTTCAAACTGTGGCCTACAATAGTGCTTAAATTATCTTTATGGCATTCATATATTTTGCTTGCTTTTCTTTTTGTCAAATAATACACTCTAAAGATTTTTAGATTAAAAGCTGCCTGGTGTCTCTTCTTTTTAAACTGCAGCCTATCAAAAGTGCTTAAATACTGTATAAGTGTCATTCAAATATTCTGTTGGCTATTTTTCTAAGAAATACCTATACTCTACTGTTGATTTTGATTGAAATATGCCTGAGCTGGAGACAGAAAGGTCAGAATAGGCCCCGTGTCAAAAAAGAAAGGGCACACATACATAGACACATTTATTAGAAAGCCTTTCATGCAAAATTGTTTTTTGGATTTACAGACTCCATAGGATTCAGACATCTCAGATTTTGATTTCCAGCACTGCATAAGAAACCCAACAAGGATGCAAGAAAACTGACTGTGGCCTGTGCTTCAGCAACAAACACAGATGCAGAGTTTAGGCCTCAATTCTATCCAACTCTTATAATATGTTAATAAACTATATTAAAATAATCAAACCTTTATACAAAACATACTGTATGTGTATCCTAATAGGTCCTATCTCTTAGACTCTAAATCCAGTATGCATAATAATAATTAGAAATTAGTAGAAAGAAGCGCACCAAACAGGAAAATATATACAGCAGCAAATTTCAGGTGAGAAATAATCCCATTTATGAAGCATTTTCCCACCCGTGATAACAGACTTGATAAAGGAGCTTGTTTGCACCTTAAAACATTGCCATACCTGGTTCTCACCTTCTTGCCACAAGATTAGTATTGCTTTTTAAAAAACATACTCTTTGTATGTACTTCAATATACTTGCGTACTGTGGCTCACTGTTGCCATTATGCTTTGCCTGCCTCTGTACCATTATGTTTGTTGCTGTACTGCTTATAGTATATGTATATGACATTTATACTGTATGTAGACATTGTTACCTATTTTTTTTCTATTTTTATAATATTTCTATGTTATATTTAATTTAGCTGTGGTATACATTTTAGTCCATCTGTGGTCTTTTTTGATATGTCCTTTTTCCGGTGTGTCCCCGTATGCATTAGCAGGGACCCACCAAGAGTCCTGCATGTAATGGATCTTTAACTGTGATGCTGTAAAGGAGCTTACTGTATATCTCACACCCCTGGTGCTCTAGAAAGCTTTAAGGAAAGAGTATCACATTTCAATTCATGAGGTCAATATAGAGCATAGAGCAGTACTGCTGCTCTGGAACTTTTACTAGTCCATGTAGCACTGGTTATCAACTGGTATATGTTGCTCCCTCCAAAACATTTTCAAATGTTACATATTCCTACATGGTGCAAATACTATGAGATTAAATACTGTTTAAAAAAGATGGCATGAGCCACCTCTAGACCCACTTAAAAATAGAAAAGTTGTTCTGGAAGTGACTTCTTTTCAATGTGTGCAAACTTTTAAACCTAAGTTAAAGCGGAGTTCCACCCTTATTATTATTCTTTTTTTTTTAAAGATACCCTTGATGTTATGATTAATAACTTTCCAAAAAGCTAATTATAAGCAAAGTCGCTGTCTTATTTCAGTATTTTCCATTCAAACGAACCTTTAGTTTGGCTTTTCAGTGCGTTTGCATCTTAATTGTGGGCATGCGAAGCCCACTAGTGTCTTCTTCTGCAATAAGGTGCTGCTGGTGACCCAGCATGCACCTCCCGATCTCGCACATGCGTGTAAAACACATAGCAAGACACAGGTTGCCTCGGGTTGCCATCACAATGGCGGAGGAAGTTCCTGTCCTGATGTGATGGCAACCTAATCTATCAATCTAGCCCACTGACTCCAGGGATTGATGACTACCATCTTCCAGGGGCCAAGGCACAGGATATGATGTACATCGCCGTGGCCGCGAGGGAGGAAGAAAACACCATACACCTTACCAAAAAGGTACAGAGAGCTAAGGGGAAAAAAATGCCCAATGATGTTTTAGTTTGCTATTCAGAAACAGATCCTTTAAAGATGTATATGTGGGTGGAACTCCGCTTTAATTCAAGATCTATAATATTTCACGGAACCCTGCAGCAAAGCTTGCTATTGACATTGAGTTCTCTGAAGTGCAGAATATTTGTGATAATAAATTCAGGTCTTCATAAATCTGGTTGGGTGATCCTCAATGATATACGGCACCTCATCCCAAGATTTGTAAAAATCATCAAAAGAGGGAGGAAGGTATATAGGGATTATAGCAGTGCCAAAGACAACAACCTTATTTAGGTAAAAACATATATTTTTATTAACAAAAGTCCTAAAAAACAAATTATACAGATTACAGAGATTAGGTGTGCATCAAAAAATAGACCATTTAAAATCCTTAGTAGCGATTTTCAATGAGATTCGGCCTGGGAGTGTGGTGGCCCGTCCCATGAATAGGTATTAAAGGAGTCCTACATGTTTCGCCGGAAATGGCTTCCTCAGGGACAGATGGTTTTGCCTACTGCGCTACTCTATAATCTATAGAAAAAATAACAGTCAGATATTTTGTATGCAGCCTTACAAATGCAATAATATGAAAAGTACATTAAAACATTTAAGGAATATTTTCTACTATGTTTGCGAGCCGTCATGCATGAAACCAATCACTCCATACCCAAAGGAATGGCCACAGATGCTATACCGCACATTCACAAAACACCCCTCTCCCATCCGCCCGAACCAAATCACCCACAGGGGGAAGAAATTTGTGACTACCTTAAAGACACCGGGTATGAACATGGACAACCTCGGAACCACTCCCAAAACGCCGAGTACAATAGATGGCTGCAGGGGGCAGAAAGGAACGAACCTGGCAGGGAGATATCCACATATAGTATTTATAGAAATTAAATATAAGTGAAAGTAAAGTGGAACCCCCAAAGTAAATGGGGTCCACATCTACACATATCAAAAATTGGACTAACATAGTCTCAGACTCATACTTACTATATTTAGTTCTAAAGTTTGTATACAGGACAACGGATGCACGTATACCAAATGTATTAAGCCATATGTGGAGAATAGAATCAGGAAGTATACTGGATCTGAAATAATGAGAATAAGCGAGGGAGAGAGAGGGAGAAGAAAGGAGACATACCGTATTTATCGGCGTATAACACGCACCGGCGTATAACACGCACCCCAATTTAGGAGGGAATTTTAAGGAAAAAAAAACTTTTAGGAGGGAAGTTGAAGGGAAAAAAACTTACATTTAAATGCCCATCATTGCAGCCTTCTCAGTGCAGCCTTGCCCCAGTGCAGCCATGTCAGTGCAGCCTTCCCCAGTGCAGCCTTGTCAGTGCAGCCTTGTCAGTGCAGCCATGTCAGTGCAGCCATGTCAGTGCAGCCTTCCCCAGTGCAGCCTTGTCAGTGCAGCCATATCAGTGCAGCCTTCTCAGTGCAGCCTTCCCCAGTGCAGCCTTGCCCCAGTGCAGCCTTCCCCAGTGCAGCCTTGCCCCAGTGCAGCCTGCCCCAGTGCAGCCTTCCCCAGTGCAGCCTTCCCCAGTGCAGCCTTGCCCCAGTGCAGCCTTGCCCCAGTGCAGCTTTCGATCCCCTGTCCCTGCTTGCTGGGCTTCAAAATCGCGGACCGCGATTTGAAAATGGCGCCGCCGGCGCCGAAATACACAGAGCCGGTCCTTGGCTCTTTCCGGCGGCTCTCGTTTTCTTTCGGTTTCACTCGTAGCCCCGAGCGAAGCTATCCGAACCTACTCGGATAGCTCCGCTCGGGGCTCCGAGTGAAACCGAAAGTAAACGAGAGCCGCCGGAAAGAGCCGAGGACCGGCTCTGTGTATTTCGGCGCCGGCGGCGCCATTTTCAAATCGCGGTCGGCGATTTTGTTATTTTGACAGGTCGGGATCGCAGGGGATCGGCGTATAACACGCACCTGCGACTTTCCCCTGATTTTAAGGGGAAAAAAGTGCGTGTTATACGCCGATAAATACGGTATATAAAAGGAACGTGCCAACATGGATGAATAATTAATAATTAGAAATATGGGGACATGGCTGTAAATGTTCTGAGGTATATTCAGAACATAAGACAAAAAAGTGTGTTGAACTTACCAAAAAAATGGTATAGTAGATTACTTCAGTAGCTGGTATATGAAGACACATGGATCAAATGTGTGATCCAGTGCACTGAAAAGGATAAAGTGTTTGTAAGAATCAGATCCAGGGGAAGAAAAGGGAGGGCTCCTACTAGCCCAAAAAGAGTTTAAATGGAAAATGTGTATATATATACCTTGGCCCGATAAGGATGAATCGTCCGTGTCCTGTGAGTCCCCGGCGGTATGGTAGTGAAGGGAGCCCCCAATCGGGCCAAGGTATATATATACACATTTTCCATTTAAACTCTTTTTGGGCTAGTAGGAGCCCTCCCTTTTCTCCCCCTGGATCTGATTCTTACAAACACTTTATCCTTTTCAGTGCACTGGATCACACATTTGATCCATGTGTCTTCATATACCAGCTACTGAAGTAATCTACTATACCATTTTTTTGGTAAGTTCAACACACTTTTTTGTCTTATGTTCTGAATATACCTCAGAACATTTACAGCCATGTCCTCATATTTCTAATTATTAATTATTCATCCATGTTGGCACGTTCCTTTTATATATGTCTCCTTTCTTCTCCCTCTCTCTCCCTCGCTTATTCTCATTATTTCAGATCCAGTATACTTCCTGATTCTATTCTCCACATATGGCTTAATACATTTGGTATACGTGCATCCGTTGTCCTGTATACAAACTTTAGAACTAAATATAGTAAGTATGAGTCTGAGACTATGTTAGTCCAATTTTTGATATGTATAGATGTGGACCCCATTTACTTTGGGGGTTCCACTTTACTTTCACTTATATTTAATTTCTATAAATACTATATGTGGATATCTCCCTGCCAGGTTTGTTCCTTTCTGCCCCCTGCAGCCATCTATTGTACTCGGCGTTTTGGGAGTGGTTCCGAGGTTGTCCATGTTCATACCCGGTGTCTTTAAGGTAGTCACAAATTTCTTCCCCCTGTGGGTGATTTGGTTCGGGCGGATGGGAGAGGGGTGTTTTGTGAATGTGCGGTATAGCATCTGTGGCCATTCCTTTGGGTATGGAGTGATTGGTTTCATGCATGACGGCTCACAAACATAGTAGAAAATATTCCTTAAATGTTTTAATGCACTTTTCATATTATTGCATTTGTAAGGCTGCATACAAAATATCTGACTGTTATTTTTTCTATAGATTATAGAGTAGCGCAGTAGGCAAAACCATCTGTCCCTGAGGAAGCCATTTCCGGCGAAACATGTAGGACTCCTTTAATACCTATTTATGGGACGGGCCACCACACTCCCAGGCCGAATCTCATTGAAAATCGCTACTAAGGATTTTAAATGGTCTATTTTTTGATGCACACCTAATCTCTGTAATCTGTATAATTTGTTTTTTAGGACTTTTGTTAATAAAAATATATGTTTTTACCTAAATAAGGTTGTTGTCTTTGGCACTGCTATAATCCCTATATACCTTCCTCCCTCTTTTGATGATTTTTAGGTCTTCATAAATGTAAAAGACATGATATTATCCTTAAATAATTCAGCGGGGAGCCATTGTCATCAGCTAATGGAAATCACATACAGACTGGAAGCTGGAATGTAAGAAGATTTAAACTTTAGTTTGTAACATATAGACCAAGACTATGGGGTTGATTTACTAATACCGATGAGTGCAAAATCTGGTGCAGCTGTATATGGTAGCCAATCAGGTTCTAACTTCAGCTTGTTCAATGAAGCTTTCACAAAATAATCTGGAGGCTGATTGGTTTCTATGCAGAGCTGCACCAGATTTTGCACTTTCCGGTTTTAATAAATTACCCCATATGTATATATAAATTCAGAAACAATTGAGTAA
The DNA here is from genome assembly GCA_037952925.1 of Lithobates clamitans. Classification (NCBI taxonomy): domain Eukaryota; kingdom Metazoa; phylum Chordata; class Amphibia; order Anura; family Ranidae; genus Lithobates; species Lithobates clamitans. The sequence continues at coordinate 1,226,080 of JBBGZY010000615.1, read as the reverse complement.
TGTCCGTGATACATTTTTTTATTTGCACAAATTGCTTGAAATGTGCCTGTTTTGTTGCTCATATGATATGTTGCTGCCAATGTGGTGTAATAAAGTTCCAGAGATGGGGCACACCTTTTTTTTATTCAGTGGCAAGAGTCCAGGAAAGTTTTTTGGTTTCAAACCCAATGGTGGTTAGATCCTATGGTGCCAGTAGCAGCTTCTATACTTCTATACAAAAACATGTTTTTTCTGACTTACTCACAGAGTACAAGGGAAAACAAATGACTTGAATGAGTGAACCAATTTGCTGGTTTTAAGATTTGATCCATATCAAGTCAATTAACCATTTACAATGATGCAGGTTGAAATAAAGTGAAATTCTCACACTCCATTGTAAGAAGGAAATTGTGCTGAAGGTCTTTTTACAATGTTTCCTCTCTATACACTGTTATTTAATGAATAGGAGATCTGGCATAAGATAAGTAATTTGCTCAGTTGCTTTAATTTGTGCTTCAGCAGTCTGTGTAATTTCTAAAGGTTAATATATTTGCTTAATGTGTGCTTAGGATCAGCTAGCATTTCTCTCATATCAGAATTTCTAATGCTGAAAAATTTTATCTCCGAAAAAAAATATTTTAGCTTTCTATATACTCAGTATTCAGAATAAAATTTTTGTTCACCCAGAATTATGTACTGTGGACCCAGAAATTAATCTTTGAAATACAATGTTTTCTTCTTTGACTGCAAGTGGAAGGCTAAAGTATATGTGGGCCCTTACCTTGTAAAATAACCTGTTTAAAATAGAAATTCAAGGCAAAACATTTGTGTATTTATATAAAAAAAAACTATTTATACTAAAAAAAATCTAAATACCTGCATTCTAAACAGCTGCATAAGGGGCTAGGAGAGGTGTGGTGGAGACTGGGGGCGTGTCAGCAGGAGGCAGAGAAACAGCAATACATTGATCTCCCCAGTGACTGCCTGTGCAGGGAGGGCATGTCAAGGTTTGGGCATTGGAGGACAGGCAGACTGTGCTCCCAGCATAAACAGAAAATTGACCCCACTGGGAAGGATGTGCTACAATGCCTAGTGTGGTCATTTTAAAATAGGAAAGCAGGGGGACTGACAGGATCACTAGGTATTTCACACAAAAGTAAACAATGCAAAGAGAACAGGATACTTTATAATACAAATATGTGGTAACAGAGACATACTGTATATCAGGAATATGACATGTTGGGGTAACATACACTTTAAAAAGTCACAGGATGCAGTGAATTCTCTGTATTAATGAAGAGTGAAAGATGACCAAATAGGCAGAACCAAGATGCAGTACCAAATAACAGGGCAGGAACAGAGCCAAGACAGACTGAAGGTAGAGTCAGGGCAGAAATGCATAGATGGGGACAAAGTCAGGACTGGCTGCAAGCAAACTCAGAAATCCAGAATAATCCAAGTTAAAATGGGAAACAAGAAAGCATCTAGACAGGCTGAAAACACACACCTTTGATCAAGTACTGACTGAATGTGCAATTGGTTTTAAGCTGATGGCAATCATGACAAACATCCATAAATCTATATTTAAAGTGACCTTGTCATTATTCTATATACAGCAGGTTTAATGGACCGTGTAAACATAGGTGCTAAGCAGTTAGTTAACCACCTCAATACCGGAAACTTTTATCCCCTTCCTGCCCAGACAATCTTCAGCTTTCAGTGCTGTCAGACTTTTGAATGACAATTGAGCGGTCATGCAACCCTATACCCATATGAAATTTTTAACTTTTTTTTCACACAAATTAGCTTTCTTTTGGTGGTTATAAACCACTTGCCGACTGTCCACTGACGGCGGCAGAATGGCACTCCTGCGCACTCCCACAGTTAGTTATAGGGGATATATGTACTGTTCAAACAGCCACTAATAGCTGACACTGTGAGCTATCACATACAGCTTGATTGATTGATGGATTGATTGATTGATTGATGTGAACCAGGGTTTTCCTTATTTACAGAATTCAGTGAACATATACTTTGTTAAGTGAGCACTTTCTACCCCTTTAGTAAAATCAACCCACATGTGTCAGCATGAAAAGCCTGAATTCAATCAGCAGGTGAGTGTAAACTTTCAATTTTTAATGTAATTAGATAACTGCAATTTGTGGTAGGTCTGACTCAAGACAGTAAAATAAAAATTAAAACACAGATTTTTTTTTTTTTTCTCTGTTTATGTGGCAATTCATGCTTAATTTAAAGCAGAGTTCCACCCAAAAGTGGAACTTGAGCTTTAAGCACTCCACGTCCCCTTACATGCCACATTTGGCATGTAATTTTTTTTGGGGGGGAAGCGGGTGCTTAGTTTTTAGTGGGACTTTCTGTCCCACTTCCTGCTTCCGCCTACGGGCTGCCTAGGTGACTCCTCCTCTCCCCCTAGGTGGCCCCTCCCTCTCGGCAATCTTCTGGGACACGTGACACGTGGGAGAGCTCATGCATTTGGCCATGAAGCCACAAGCTGTCACAGCCGGGTGCCCACAGTTTCAAAGGAGGCAGTCCAGTGACATTTCTACCTGAGGGTTTGGAATGTATTGTATTGAGTGAAGCGGGTGGATTTCCACCTGCCCAACTTCTTAATGACATGGTCTGGTACCACGTGCTGAGAGTGACTGGAATACTGTCCGGGTCAAGGCCTAGGTTAACCAGGAGGATTCCAACATGCCTGATGAACTGGCTGCCACTCAGGGGGCTGGTAGGAAAAAAGTAGCAATGGGCTGAAGTTCCACTGGCTGGGTAGGTGACACAGTAACCAGTTGAGTATCGCTACTGGGCACCAGACGTTGTTCGTCTGGAAGAGCTTGATGTCAACCCTGAGGTCAGATTGTTGGGTTCTCGACACCACAAGGTGTAGAACAAAATGATCTTGAAAGCATGCCAGGTGAAGGCCGCAAATGCCGTAGAAGGCCAGGTAGATGGCCGCTTGGATGACCAGACTTGGTAGAAGCCCAAACGGGGAATGTGAATGGATGGTCGACATGTCTCTAAAGATGGCACTTGTGATGGGTAAGCATTTGCTGTTGGCTACGGGCTGATGCTTCTGGATGCCGCATATGATGGAATTGACTGTATTGGCTGCAAATAAGGATGTGTCGTGCCGAGGATACAGATCGTTGTGCCACTGATGCGACTAGATTCTAATCGGGCAGTAGGATGTGTGAAATGAGCTGTCAGAGTATGTGAAGCAGAGTATCAAGTACATATAAATGTACGAATGGATTGGTCTGAGTAACGATTAGTAGCTTATGGCAGATGCCTTATGATAAAGACTGAACTGCAATAAGCTGCGTGATAGATAGAGCCGTGATGTGTGGTGCCGAGGGTACAAATCGTTGTGCTGCTGGTGCGACTAGATTCGACTGCAGGGATGCCTGCTGGGTGTCGGGCTGAGCTGTCACTGGTGTTGGAAGAGCAACCTAAAGAGCTTGGCTTTCCTGGCTATAGCGGGGTAGGGAATGCCCCTGTGTCGCAGCTCTGCATGCTGCCACACTCTGAAACCACAGAGGGTGACAGAGGGGCGGGGGTGAAGTCTTCACTGCCGGCCTGCGACATGGCTCCAGCTATGAGACAAGGAGAGGGTGATGCATGTGTTAAGAGGAGTCGTAGCGGTAGGATAGTGAGCAGAGTTGTATACAGAAGACTAGATAAGAAGGGATACAGAAGGACAAAAGGAACGAAAGGCGCAGTAAGAAGCCGGTTTGCATCCTGAAGCACTGAACGCTGTTGAGTGAAAATTTTGAAAACTCAAAAGAGTGCGTGACAACTGAGGTGAGCCAGGAGGTGACTGGCCATGTTACCGATAGTTTAGGTGCAAGTCTGTGCTAAGCAAAACCTGTGAACCAGAGCCCCGGGGCGTACTGAGGCGAAAAGCTGAAGTCTGGTATGGCCTAAGTAGGAATGTTGCGTTCTGTAGTTCGTGACGTATGCTTGGCCTGCCAACGCTTGCACTGTCAGCAAGCTTAACATTTGGCGACCTTGTTTGTGTAGGTGAAGGGTTGCTCTTCGAAAACAGAGTGCAGTGTGAAGAAACATGTAGCAGTAACTAACGCCCGATGAGCAGCCCAAATCGTGTATGTGAAGTGATCATTTAATGAAAGGGTGCTGCAGGTTGATGTGAGAGTGGAACCCGTGTACTAAACACCTGACTCAACGCCCTACTTGCGAAGTCCTGGTTGAGGTTGAGAATTCAGTCGACCACGAACCTGTAGTAAGGGTGGCATAGAAGTCCAGTTTTTTTTTCACCTGTTAAAATGACCTGCCCACACCTTGAAATGTGACTGGCCCCCTGGTGAAGATGCGATCCCTATGTGTTTTTTTTCCTACTTAGGAAATAACGTCCAATCTGGTGCAGGATGGAACAACCTAAACTTGACTGACCTAAAGGAGAAACGACAGACAGAAAACAATGAGTGGCTCTATTGTATGCCACTGGAGATGATGAGTGGCCAGATTGTGTGCCACTGGAGAAATGATGGGTGGCCGGATTGTGTGCCACTGAAGAAATGATGGGTGGCCGAATTGTATGCCACTGGAGATGTGCTTGCAACGATTGTAGGAAAGTAGCCTTTTTAGGAAGATGAAAAAAAGGATAGCAAAAAACTGGAATATGTGGGGATGAACTGTAATCATAAGTGTAATCAACCGTGACTGTAGAATGTATGAAATGGACCCGAACGAATCGGTGTGCCACCACCGAGATCAGATTCAAATTGGACTGTAGAGTTTATGAAATGGACCCGATACAAAACGTTGTGCCGCCAGCACGACTAGATTCTAATTGGGCTGTTGTGTGTATGAAATGGATCCGATACGAATCGTGCCACCGATGTGACTAGATTTGAATCAGACTGTGAGGTGTATGAAATGGCCTTATGAAACTGAAAGGCCTGTAACTGGCCATTTGCAGTGTAATGGTGTGGTGGGCCTGAGTTGAGTGGTGTTTAAATACTGACCAGCAACAACTTGGGAAATGCTTTTTTCAAAACTGAGAAATGAGTTTGAGCAGTGGTTTGTATGATGGAAAAAATTAAGCCTGCACTCGGAGACCTAAGAACGATTCGTAAGTTCCGCTGCGGAGGCCATAAATATGAAATGGGGAATACAATGAATCGAACAACACACTTGATAAGAGAAATGTTTACGTATCCTACCTGCGACAGTGAGCAAGACTCGATCGATGAAAAAACCATGATCGAAGAAACCACAACATACTGGAATTCAGACAAACAACTCTTGAGCATGAAGTGAGTTGGGAAGAGTCGGCCTAGTGACGCAACGAATCATGCACCAGAACCGACAAGAACCACAGGTGAGTGGACTGTTTAAATACCTCCCAGACTCCTCCCATAAATTCAGGCCACCAGACTGGCCTTCTTATATATACTATTCTATAGTTCTGACAAGCTTTAGTATAGGTTAGAGGCAATTTTTTTTTTTTTTAAATCACAGTATTGTTATGCCTACCAGTTTCACAAGACAAAAGACAATATGAAATAATTTTACTTTTTCAGTATTGACAGACAAAAGATTATAAGCAAATAAATCAATAAATGTTCCATATGAATAAATTAACTAAACTAGGCCTCTTTGATATTTTTAACCTTTTAATCCAATAAAGATTGCACCATGTGTGTTTGTTTACATATTGTTTTGTAACCAATGCCAGCCTGTTTTCAATATGTTACTCTGCTGTGCAAAACATATAAGAAACACTGGGGTTGATTTACTAAACCTGAAGAGGGCAAAATCTGTTGCAGCTGTACATGGTAGCCAATCAGCTTCCATTTTTTTTTTGTTTTTTTTGTCATAGCTTAAAGTGGATGCAAACTCTCTCCTATACCCAGTGAAGTGAACAGCCTTAGATGATACACAGAGATTAAACAAATCTCCCTACAAAAGTTTTACATGTATATCTGCTGTCTTCACCTTTGTTTAGAAGTGCACATCCTGTTAGGAGATTTTCTCTTCCTGTTCAGCACTGCAGTGAAGTCTGGGCATACAGCCAAGGCAGCTGACTGGAGGAAAGGCATACGCCCCCTCTCCTCATAGGTAGAGACTTTCAGATCTGTTCCTTGAATCATTCAGGGCTCTGCTAATCTAATTATAGCATCCTCCCCAACACAAAACTCAGGCTGCTTTTATCATATGTGACGAAGAGCTTGTCAGGAGTTATTAGGCTGAGAACAGAAGAACGGAGCAGGAGACAGCTACGGGACATAGTGCTTTGAAGAGAGATAACAAACACTGCAGATATACGTGCCCAGCTCAATTTTCATGAATCAGGTTTACATCCACTTTATTTGAACAGGCTGAAGTTAGAAGCTGATTGGCTACCATGCACAGTTGCACCATATTTTGCACTTTCCAGTTTTAGTAAATCAACCCCACTATGTTCACCAGGCAGGGGGTGAAAATGTACTTGCCTCCGAAAAGAGCTAGTGCAATGTATGTTGCACATGTTGCACATAGGTCCCAATATTCCAGCACTGCTGCCTCGGGCACTAGTGTTACAAAGGTGCCCAGCACCAGCCCAGTCCTGTAGATCTTAGAAGGGTCTGATCATTCCCAAGCCAACAAAAGGTTAATGGATATACTTAGATTAGTAAACATTTTATGTAGCAGAAAATAAAAGTGCTTCTACAATATACTAATTACTGTATATACAGTATATGGTTAGAGATGGCAACATTTTTATTCCACTGAATTTAAAATGGGTAAATGTTTTGACACCAACATTATATTGAAATTATAAAAAAAAATTTAAAAATGTATTTTTTTCTTTTGCTTGTTATTTTAGTTCCTTTTTTTTGTTTCATAAAAACCATAAATTACATTTCAGATGGAAACCTAAAAGGAATTGCTCTGTTTTACAGAAAACTCAAATATGAATTGAAGCTGATTTAAGCCTGCCTAACAAAATTTCTGATTAGGTTCTGAATATGCAATCACTTTCAACTCTACTTCATCATACTTGCTTGTCTGGCAGAATTAGAAAAACAAGAGCCCTTTTGTCCCTGGCCTACCCTAACCTTAACATACCTAGTTCTGTAGCTGTTGCACTCTGGGATACACACAATGTCATGGTTTTGACTAGTGACCACTGGGAAGAAGTATCTGGGGGCCAGTAGATGACCTGCACAAGTGTGTTTTTGCAGAACAATACTCTCCTCATATCAACAACTTATTGTTCACACCCTTACATGCATTCCATGTTTAATTCTCCTACTTCCCAAAAACCCAACTAACAAGGGTTTATACCATCAACTCAACCCACCTTTACCATTGTCATGTTACAGGAAACTTCCAAAAGAGTAATCACATTTTATGAAACTGCCAAATAATATCAGAATGCTACCATGTACAAGCTGTCAAATTATATAAAACATCCACAATATTTGCTGATAATATAGATATTTAATATATTACGACATCAGGCATATTACAAGAGTTTGTCAATGTAGACTTTATGCATGTTACAGGAGAATCACATGTTAGAGACTGCTGCTGTGTTTCAATTCACTATTAGAGACGGTTTCCTTATTGTCATCGACTTAAAGGTTGCTTCCACATTACAGAAGAATGATAAACATTGCTGCAAAGTTAGAGATGTGCAATTTGTTTCGTTCCAAATTCATTTTTAACGAATTTTGACAAATTTGTTAATTTGGAAATATTCAAATTAACGAAAACCCATTTGATTAATTTTTCTGAATATTCATAAATTCAAATATTGGAAAATTCGGACATTTGAAAATTTGAAATTTCATAAATTCGAAATGTGAAAATCTGGAAATTCTGAAATTCGAAATTTGAAAATCGGGAAATTCAGAAATTCGGAAAATCTGCAATTTGAAGATCCAAAAAGAAAGAATGAAAAAAAAAACGAAAATCCAAAAATAAGAACGAAAACCCGAAAATTCAAAAATCTGAAATAACTAACTAATAATTACTAACTATTAAATTATAGGTATTGGAATTACCTTTTAAATTTGGCTATTAGTGAACGTAACGAATACAAATTTATCTGAAGTTAGAAATTATGCGAAATAATGAATGCTGTATCTAAATGAATTGAACGTAATGAATTGATAATAATAAATAACAATAATAATAATACAAAAAAAACCTTTTTGTTATTATTATTTATTATTAATTTGTTCTGTTCCATTTGTTTAGATGCGGCATTCGTTAATTTGGATAATTCGTAACTTCGGATAAATTCCTGACTAAGTTTTTCTTTTTGTATTTGTGTTTGAAATGGCAATAAAAAGTAATTAAATAATAAAAAAAAACTTTGGATGAATTCATATTCGTTACGTTGACTAACAGCCAAACTTAAAAGGAAATTCCAATACCTATAATTTAATAGTTAGTTAGTTTGCAAATTTTTTAACTTCCAAATTTTCGAATTTCCAGATTTTCAAATTTCCGAACTTTCAAATTTTTCGAATTTTCGAATTTTTGAATCTCCGGATTTTCGGATTTATGAATTTTCGAATTTACGAATTTGGATCATAATGAATAACCCGAAAATTTAAAACAAAAACAAAAAAGTGAATGAAACGAAAACGAACAAATTTTTCGGCAATGCACATGTCTAGTTAGAGAATCCTGTTATAGACTATAGTGACTGCAAACACAAGTCAAAGACTCCTGCCCATAATGTAATAATTCATTATTAGAATTTATATATAATAAAATTCTATTTTTTTAAATTATTATTGTTTTCTTTTAATGACATTGTGGAGACAACTTTTTAGTAATGAGAATAGATTCTTCACTAGAGTTTTATTGTATTGTCAAGTAGATTAATTTATCAGCAGATCAGTGCTTAGAAATTCATACCTGCAATAAGGTTCCAACATGTTAGTAGAATGTTCACATTTGCCGTGTTTACAGTAGCTGTCATAGGCATCAGAACAGGAAATATGCACTCCTCTTGCAGTTTCTTCTAATTTGTTTGCATTCTCTGAAAGCAGACAGTAATATGAGAAAAAGGCTTAATAGAGATCATGCATTCATAACAGCTTCTTGTGTTTCACTTTTTCCAATTTTGTATCGAAGCAAGGGATCCTTGTATCCATAGAGACCCAGTGATTTGTATATTCTAGTAAAACACTGATAGAACATAGTAATCAAATTTACTAAATGTCTGGCTATGCTCATGTTAATCAGTTTAAAGGGAAACAAAAACATCCAAATAATAAAAAATTCCTGAATTGATCACAATGCAACTGGTCTAGAGCGTTCGGGAAATCAGTATATTTTTAAGACTTTATTTTTAAAAAAATTAAAAATTAAAATGAAATTAAAAAAATCACTCCTATATAATTTATTTATCCTTCTATAATTATTTATGTTAACTTAGTTGATCCTTGGTCTGTTAAATACACCAATTCAATTGTTTTTTGCTTTATCTGTTCAGTAAGTCCACAAAGAACATGTAATAATAATGTGTAATAATAATTCCTTAATTGATCACAATGCAAATGGTCTGGAGCCTTCAGGAAATCAGTAAATCTTTAAGACTTTATTTTACATTGAAAGCAAATGGCTAGATATGTGTTCAATATATTTATTTAACTAATTAAATTAACCACTTGCCAACCAGCCGCTGTCATTATACTGCGGCAGGTTGACTTATTCCCGCGCATTGCCGACATTGTACGTCAGCTCGGGAACTTTATTTTGTGGGCGTGCGCACCCACAAGCCAGCGGGGGAGCCAATCAGTGGGTGGGGCAGACTCGATGTCTGCCAGCCTTCGCGATTGTTTCCCCGCAGTGACAGAATGGGGATCTGCCTATATAAACAACATAGGCAAATCTCCGTTCTCAAAGGGGAGAATACACAGATCCTGTCTTTCTGCTATGCAGGAGGATGGATCTGTGTGTTTGCCCAGTCACACAGTCCCCCATACAGTTAGTAAACACACCCAGGGAACATATTTAACCCCTTGATCGTCCCTGATGTTAACCCCTTCCCTGCCAGTGTCATTAGTACAATAAAAATGCATGTTTTTAGCACTTATTACTGTAATAATGTCACTGTTTCCTAAAAAAGTGTAAAAAATATCAGTTAGGTGTCCAATCTGTCTGCCGCAATGTCGCAGTACCGCTAAAAATCGCAGATCACCGCCATTACTAGTAAAAAAAAATAGAAATAAAAATGCCATAAATCTATTCTTTATTTTGTAGACGCTATAACTTTTGCAAAAACCAATCAATATACGCTTATTGTGATTTTTTTTACTAAAAATATGTAGAAGAATATATATCGGCCTAAACTGAGGAAGAAATTAGTTTTTTTATATATTTTTTGGAGATATTTATTATAGCAAAAAGAAAAAAATACTGCTTTTTTCAAAATTGTTTCTCTTTTTTTGTGTATAGCGCAAACAATAAAAACCGCACATGTGATCAAATACCACCAAAATAAAGCTCTATTTGTGGGGAAAAAAAGGACATACATTGTATGGGTACAGTGTCGCACGACCGCGCAAATTGTCAGTTAAAGCGACGCAGTGCCGTTTTGCAAAAAATGTCCTGGTTCTTAACCTCCCTGGCGGTATGATTATTTCGGATTTTAGGTGCTGAAAGCGGTATAATTATTTTGCATGGAAATTTGGCGTTTTATATTGTAGGTCTGTAATTCTTAACAATAACACACTTAAATCTGTCCAAACAAGAGTCTAGTAGATATCCCGGGTATGATAATGTTTGAAACAAAAACATAAATTATAATATAATAAATAAAAATAAATAATAAAAAAAAATAAAAATAAATAGTAATAAAATACATTTCCCCACGATTCACTATCGCTCAATTCTGCAAGTGTTCTAATTTACTATCACTGTTTTCTAGCTGGTCTAAAGCCACTTTTGACGTAAAGGGACACTTTTTGGTTGCTATGGACAATCTCCAGTTTCCAGGCAGAAAGAACAGTATATATCACATAAAACTGCATGCAGGGCATGGGCCAAAGCACTGGGGACAAAAGGGATGTGAAATGATTTCATACAGTACTGTAATCTGTAAGATTACAGTACTGTATGTGTTATGATTTTTGCATTTTTTTTAATTTGCCGCCAGGCTCCGCCCCATGCGTTGCGACGCTCGCAGGGAACGGAGCCTGGCACAGAGAGGCTTCGGAGGAGGACGGAGCCCACGGACACTGCGGGGGACATCGCAGGATCCCGGGGACAAGGTAAGTAAAGCCACACCAGGATCCTGCGATGTAATCCCGAGTGTGGCTCGGGGTTACCGCTAATGGTGCTGAATTTTAACCCCGAGCCACACTCGGGAAAACCGCCAGGGAGGTTAAGGGGGTAAATCCTTCTGTGGCTGAAGTGGTTTCACTCCTATATAATTTATTTATACTTCTATATCTATTTATGTTAACTTGGTTGGTCCTCTTTGGTCTATTAATTACACCACTGAAATCGTTTTTTGCTTTATCTGTTCAGTAAGTACAAAAAAACAATGCTGTTGAACTTCCTGAGCCGTCTGGCTGTGCTGCAATCTTATTGGTTACATTGTTCTCAGTTCTGTGCACTACAGAACACCTTCCAACTATGTTATACAGATGAGGAGAGAGTGGAGGGTTCTCCAGTCCTGAAATATTTCCTGTCCTAGGGTGATGATGCTGCTTCTTTATAGATGCATCACTGTGAGTGAGCCTTATCTCCCTAGGACTGGAAGTGTGTAACTGGGAGGATCACCTGGTAAAAAAGGAGGAAAAAGCCTAAAAAAAAGAAAACAAATGCAGCCATCACATCTAGGGGCCAGTAATCCACACTATATAAAATTTTTGTTCTTTGGTTTGGATACACTTTATGGTAAAGTTCCTCCCTTGCTACAAATCACCTTGTCCTGATAATGAAGTACTAAGACATTTAAGATTTAAGTGTACACTTATGAGTAGCTTCTTATTCCATATACTTTTGTATTGCTTAAGGAACTAATAGGATTACATTTTGTACTGCTATAAACTTTTTCTAGTTTTATCTTTGTTTCTATTCTCTTCATTAATATTACAGACACCTTTCAAATTAATTATTAAGAATATTATGGAATATTTATTTGTAGGGCACATGGTATATTGTCTGCCTTTTAGCTCAAGTGGTGTCATGTCCTACATAACTTCATAACCTGTCAGAAATATTCCTCAGTGACCTCAAATTCTTTGCCTGGCAAGGTAGAAAAACATGCTAATGGAAACTGCCAGATGATATCTCCCTCTTGATAGCGGTAGCACTTTGCTCCAAGGCACATGAATATAAAACAGAAAAACAGAAATGCAAGGCATATTTATACACTGTAACCAATCAGGAAAAGTCGTATCTGATTGTGCTACAGGAATCTTATCAACTCTGAATAACATAAGACATAACTTCATACATTATATGCTGTGTATTATGACTGTCTAATCGCAATGACAAACAGTTTTATGTCACTTCTGGCCCTTTCTGTGCTTAGACAGTATTCACATTACAAAGCTGAGTTGTCTAAATACTGTGGGGTTGATTTACTAAAACTGTAGAGTGCAAAATCCGGTGCAGCTCTGCATAGAAACCAATCAACTTATCAACTTCCATGTTTTTTTGGTCAAAGCTTAAAGCATTTGTTGCCCCAACATATCATATTCCTGATATATGCCTGCTGCACCATGTATTTATATGAGAACATATCCTGTTCTCTTTGTATTACTTGCTTTGTGTAAAATCCCTGGTGTTAATGTTAGTCCCTCTACTTTACTATTAAAAACTGACCACACTAAGCAGGAGAACACATCGTGGTCAGTTCTCTGGTTGAGCTGGGAACTCAGCCTGCTCTCCATTATACATGCGCCCGACCCCCTGATCTACATATCAGAGCGCCGGACCATGGATTCCAATGCGGGGGTGCCTATTAGAGCCATAGGCTCTAATAGGCTTCAAAAATGGGTTGCCTCGGAGTGCAGAGCATTGCGCTCCGAGCCCACACAGTTGTGTGATGATAGTGAATGAATTTTCAATATTCTCACACTAAAGTTCCTCCCGCCAATCAGGAGGCAGGTCATGAAACCTGTTTCCCAATTGGCCAAAGCATCAGGCGATCCTATTGGATGCCTAGGGATTTGGCAGAAGAGGAGACACACAGCGGAGGAAGTCGCCACTGCCCGCACTCCAGGAGAGGACACTACAGCCCCGCCACATGAGCAGGTAAGTGCCGGACCGCCCGCAGGGGGTGCTGTCAGTGCCGTGCCGGACCGCCCATGGGGAGGAGGTGCTGTTAGTGCCATGCCGCGTCACTGGGGTGTGTTTGTTTGCTGGCCCCCCAAAAGAAGAACCCATCAGCTGCTACTGGTCCTGACACTCCCAGCCCCCCCCTGCACAGCGATTCACTGCTCTTATGCAGCTGAGAACAGAAGGAAGGTTATCATTTATAAAAACTGGAAAAAAGGTATTTATAATGTTTTATTTAATCTATACATAAATGTTTTGTTTTTCATTTCTATTTCAAATGTAATAGGTTGTTTTACAAGGTGATTGTTCACAACCACTAATTGAAAAAGCTGAAGTTAGAAGCTAATTGGCTACCATGCACAGCTGCACTGGATTTTGCACCCCCTGTGCGCTCCTAAAAATCAGCCTTTTTTGGCAAATAAAACTACTACAAATACAAATGGTGCGCTGTTCCTTTAAATAAATGTGACAATCGACTCTGAATTTATCAAACAAAAAAACAGTTGCATATGAAAAGCAATAAGTGAAACTGCTGTTCCTTTAAATTAACCAAACATGTTATACAACAATAAATGCATCAAACAATATACAGTTCCATATCGAGATGCATTAAAGTGCAAATGCTAAAATACTGTGCAAAGTGCAATATAAATCAGAAGTGTAAAAAATACAATGAATAAGATTAAAGTTCACTGAAGAAGTGCCAATAAAACAAAGTGCTGGGTACTTCACTACGCAATAACACTCCAAATGTGCTCCAGTGTGGCAAAAGGTGTTTCTAAGGAAGCCTCATAGCGTAAATGTGTTAGATATATTTATTAAAAGATCACAGAATTGCACTTACCTTCTTCCAATCCAGAAGATGCCATTTTTGGAGAAACGTGTCGGATGGAGACCACATGTGACGTCATCGTGGCTGGCTGGACGGGTAACACTGTGGCTGGCTTGTTTTTATGCTCAGTTTCTTTGCCTCATTGTAAATGCAATTCTTTGATCTTTTCATAAATATATTTAATGGATTTATGCTATGAGGCTTCTCCCTATTTCATACACGTTACCCTGGTGAGTGGATTCTATCAGATTCATGATATGGAGACATGCTTTATGTGAAACTATCACCATGGAGATTGAGCTTTGGTAAGAGGCTTACATTTAGGAGCACCTTTTGCCACACTGGAGCACCTTTGGAGTGTTATTGTGTCGTGAAGCACCCAGCACTTTATTTTATTGGCACTTCTTCAGTGGACTTTATTATTATCCATTGTGTTTTTTACACTTTTATATTGCACAGTATATTAGTACTTGAATTTTATTGCATCTCGATATGAAATTGTATATTCTTTGATGTATTTAGGGTTGAATGCCATGATTGTTCAAAGGAACAGCACACTATTTTGCATTTTCACTTTATTGCTTTTCATATGCAACTATTTTTTTTGATCAATTCAGAGTGGATTGTCACATTAATTTAAAGGGACAGCACACAATTTTGTATTTGTAATTTATTTGTCCCACATCCAGGATCTGGGTTGCAGCAGTTCCATAGGGGTTTAGTGCAAATTATTTTTGGTTTTATACTCTTAAATAAAACTACTACACTGCACCTAAGTAGTGCACACATGTGGGCCAAGTACACACAATTCATTTTAAAAATTGTTTCATCAAATAAACAGATACTTTTTTTTAAGGCACCTCTGTAAGTAAAGTGACATGGTTACAAAGGTGCCTTGGCAGGTTAGTGTCGCTTCACATGTGTTTGTACATGTATAGATAAGAATTGTGCTTACACTTTCAGCTACTGCCTAACATTTTGGGTGAAACATCTAAAAAACATGGCACTAAAATAATAATTCCTAAAACTCTATTATGTGTAGTATATCTATTATGTGTAGTACAATTTGTGAACCATAATTGTCTGTATATGCATGTTGACTGGTTATTGTTAGTCACATTCAGCATGGCTTGTTTTACAATATAAAATATATTTCACCACTCACATATCCAAGCAAACCTCCTTACCGGGCCATAGTCAAAAGATGTCCTCAGTAGGAGATGGAATGCCAGGGTTATTTTTTTCAGCTAGCAATTCTCTAGCCACTAAAAGTGATCCGAGTGGTGGATTCGCCGCTCGGATCACTTCCAGAAGAAGCAGAAGAGGTCGCCCCCCCCCCCCGCCACTTCCTGGTGGGCTTACCTGGCTGATCAGAAAGCCCGAAAACGGATCCAGAAGTAGCGACTACTGATCACAGAGATGAGCGGAGGAAAGATAGCCTCTGCTTACCTCTATGACCTAGGAGGACCGGAGCGATGTCATGATGTCCAATATAAACAAGGCCTTTTTTTAAAGAATTAGATCAATGTTTGTGATCTAATGCTCTACATTGTAGAGGAGAGATATAGGGTCTTATTGACCCCATATCTCCCCATAAAGAGAACCTGTCACTGCTCATTTCTATCACAAGGAATGTTTACATTCCTTTTGATAGGAATAAAAGTGATCAAAAATCTTTTTTTTAAATGGACAATGTAAAAATGAAAAAAAAAAATGTAATCAAATAAATAGTGCCCCCCCCACCCCGTGCTCGCACGCAGTGGTGAACACGTACGTACTGTAGGTCATGCCCACATATGTAAACAGTGTTCAAACCACACATGTGAGGTATCTCTGCGAACATCAGAGCAAAAAACAATAATTTTAGCACTAGCTCTCCTCTGTAACTCTAAACTGGTAAGCTGTAGAACATTTTAAAGCATTGCCTATGGAGATTTTTAAGTACTGTAGTTTGGTGCCATTTCACAAGTGTGCAAAATTTTAAAGCATGACATGTTGGGTATGTATTTACTCAGTGAAACATCATCTGTCAAATTTTACAAATATATTGTGTTATAAATTGTATTTTGTTCCTTTTTTAATTCAATAAAGTGTATATTTTCCAAAAAAACTGCACAAATACTGTGTGACAAAAAAATTTGCAAAGGCCACTATTCTATTCTCTAGGGCCTCTGCTAAAAAAATATATATAATGTTTGGGAGTTCTAGGTAATTTTCTAGCAAAGAAACACTGATTATTACATATATGAGATAAGTGTCAGAATTGGCCTGGTAAGCAAGTGGTTAAACCCATATAACCATATGGTCCAAGATATGACAGGAAGAGTGAAAGTTTGCGAAAACCCCTTGTTTCTAAATATATAACTATGCAATTTGGAAATCTTGATTGTGACAAGGATGGCTATTAAAGCGACAGGTTAAATATTTTCCTAATCTGCTCAAAGCATAGCCTAAGGCTACACAAAGACAAAAGACATAAAAGAGGCATTTTTGTGTTGAAAAATGTCTAACAATAATTTTCCTATAAAATATCATTAGTACTTGAACATTACTATTGATCTGCAGTGAGTACAATCTTTGTGCACTTTCAGCCAGACACACAATGGGGTTTATTTACTAAAGCTAGAGAGTGCAAAATCAGGCTCACTTCTGTAAAGGAACTAATCAGCTTCTAACCTAAGCTTGTTCAATTAAGCTTTGGCAATAAAACCTGGACGCTGATTGGCTTCTATGTAGAAGTGAGCCTGATTTTGCACTCTCCAGCTCTAGTAAATAAACCCCAATGTCTGTTTTTCTGCTTTCCATTTTAGGATAAATAGTTGTACAAAATATGCATGTGCTTTTATAGTAGTCAGAAGCATCATTCTGATATTATCTGGTACTGGATGATCTTTCCAGTAGAATGAGAAGTCTGGCAAGTATTCTTATGTCTATAGCTGGCCAACATTGGTACTGTGTTCTATTGTATTCCAAACTGACAACAGTAGTGTACCTGCTCTGATATCAGCTTTTGTAGCAAACCTAGTGCATGACTAAACAATGAAAAATTATGTAAAATCAATAACCCATAAACCTTTAAGGTAGAAATACTAGTAATCCTCTGTTGATAACACCAGCTCACATCATTTCACTTTCACCTAACTTCTAAAATTGAGTATATATATATATATATAGGTATACCCCACTTTATGTACACAATGGGGTTTATTTACTAAAGCTAGAAAGTGCAAAATTACACTCGCTTCTGCATAGAAACCAATGAGCTTCTAACCCCAGCTTGTTCAATTAGACGTTGGTAATAAAACGTGGAAGCTCATTGGTTTCTATTCAGAAGAAAGCCTGATTTTGCACTTTCAAGCTTTAGTAAATAAACCCAATTGTGTACTTAAAAGTGGGGTATGCCTGTATTTAGCTAGAAGTGTGACAAGTGTCTGGGTGCTCCACCCAAAAGAGACATCAGTACAGCCTTAAAAAGGAGATATTTACAAGACTTGATGATGCGATAAGGTGTACCATAGATTTAGTAAATAAACCCCTTTACTAAGGGGTTTATTTACTAAAAGTGTAAAGTAGAGCTGTAGGGCAGCATAGAAACCAATCAGCTTCCAGGTTTTATTGTCAAAGCTTAATTGAATTAGCTGAAAATAGAAGCTGATTGGTTTCTCTGCACAGCTGCACCAGATTTTACACTCTCCAGTTTTAGTAAATCAATCCCTAAATGTCCAACATTCCAGTGCCGCCTCATCAGCGCATATCAATGAAGGAGAAAAATTACCTGTTTGCAAAATTTTATAACAAACTATGAAACATGATTTTTTTTTTCAAAATTTTCCATCTTTTTTTGTTTGTTTAGCAAAAAATAAAAACCCCAGCTGTGATACCACCAAAAGAAAGCTTTATTTGTGTGAAAAAAAATGATAAAAATTTCATTTGGGTATAGTGTTGTATGACCGCGCAATTGTCATTCAAAGTGCATCAGCGCTGAAAGCTGAAAATTGGTCTGGGCAGGAGGGGGGTTTAAGTGCCCAGTAAGCAAGTGGTTAAACGGCAAATGTAAAGATTAACAAAAAATGAATATATAATATATTTAAACAACAGAAGAAGATATGCTTTGCATTTTAATACTCTAAAGTTTAACATAACAGCATGCACATTTTGAAGATAACTGCCATTTTCATTTGCACCTGATTTTAATCTTTGTGCGGCTTCTCCGATCTCAGCCTTGGGCCACAACCTTAGGCTCAACTGCGTCACAAGTTTTTCCTCAGACTCCAAGTAGAGAATAATGTGAACTTCAGTCAATGTTCTCCCTTTTCAAACATATTTAAATTTATATACAGTATTATGCTATATGTTTTTGTCTTTTTCCAAAGACGCACTTCCTCTTGAATCAGTCTGAACTCTGCCCCTTCCTCCTTAGAGGTCTTCCCATGAATAGAAGGTCCTCATGAACTCTATAATAATAATACACTAGATTATCCATGTATCCTTCTTCCACTTTCCCCATATGTAAATTTCTGCTAGGAGAGTTTGGAACAGTTTCAGAGGTATTGTTGGACAGATTAGATATTGCCATGAGAGCAGGTTGAGGAAGTTGGCATTTATAGATTTATGGGGATGGTTGTTCACCCATCTGAAATTTGAAAGTTAGTTTTTGTTGATTGATAGAGAAGAAACTGTGTTACAAAGTAAGTAAAATTATTCCCATACACAGACAAAAGCATTTACTTGGCTCATACTGTATATTGTATGACCTTCTCATTTTCACCACTTGCAGCACTTTTTTAGTTTTGGATACAGTTGGAAAGGATTAGATTTATTTTTGCAGTCTTGAGCTTTATTAGTGAGCATTCCCTTTACTCACTGTCCCGGGGACAACCTTTTCACTAGACATGTGAAGGAAGCTCTCCAAAAACAACAGACAGAAGTAAAAATGATTTTTTACATTAACCGCTTGCCGACTGGCTCACACCGATATACGTCAGCAGAACACCATATGGGTACGTTATTCCTTTTAAAAGCTGCGGGGGACTCGATGCGCTTGGCCGGCAGGTGCAATCCCCGCCGGCCACCCGTGACCTTGGGCATGAGAGACATTTCTCAAAAAATGTGTCAAAAGTGTCCAAAGCAATGTCCCAGTGCTGCTAAAAATCGCAGATCACAGCCATTACTAATGAAAAAATAATAATCATAAAAATGCCATAAATGTTCCCCATAGATTGTAGACGCTATAACTTTTGCGCAAACTAATCAATATACGCTTATTGCAGGGTTTTTTACCAACATTTTTATATTGATCATATATTGACCTAGACTGATAAAGAAATGTGTTTTTAAAAACATTTTTGGGTAAATTTATTATAGCAAAAAATGTTAAATATAATTTTTTTTCAAAATTGATGCTTTTTTTTTTTGTTTATAGCGCAAAAAATAAAAAAACGCAGAGGTGATCAAATACCACCAAAAGAAATGTCTATTTGTGGGAAAAAGAAGACGTAAATTTTGTTTGGGTACAGCATTGCATGACCTCGCAATTGTCAGTTAAAGCGACGCAGTGCCAAATTGTAAAAAGTGCTCTGGTCAGGAAGGGGGTAAAATCTTCCGGGGCTGAAGTGGTTAAGTAGCGGAAGGCTAAACCCCTTTTTAGTAATTATTGCTGTCTGTTTCCCTGTTGAAGATTTTCTTCCACTTCCTCTTTAGTAAAATGTTGTTCTCAGAGCAGGAAGTGGGAACAATCTCCCTAACAGAGCCCTAGATAGTAGTAAAACATAAGTTCTAACTCCTCCCAACTCTAACCAAAACAAAACAATCACATTTGAGGTTATAGACAGAATTTAACAGCTCCCACTACACATAGCCCAAATCACAATATTGTTAATGGGTAGTACATTCTCTAGAGTTCCAACACAGGTGTGTACAGAAATTGTAAGTGCTAGAACTGAACACTTATCGGGTTATAAAGAAAGGTATTTGAGAATTATCTATTATTGCAAAAAAGATGCAGTCTGTCTATTGTTGCAAATACAGCCTTTTCTCTAGAACAAAGTATGTGCCAAGAGAAAGAGTCATTGTCTTCTAAAAATATTTTCATTTTATGGTATCAATGTAGATTATTTGCTTCTAAAACTTTCTAAAGGGAAGGAAATGTAACATGTATATAGATAAGTTGTTTTGACATTGCGCTTACTACATACTATTAGGGTAAATGACTGTATAAAGTACTGATATGAGTGGCTCTGCGTGATTTCCATTGAATTTCACTCATGCTGTCAGAAAGAGGTCAGCAACAACAGTCAATTTGTTTTGTTTCAGCAAAGGTTATCCTAGAAAGCATATTTGCTGCCATAGTAGATCTGAATATTGTGGATCATCATAGTATTCTTCTGCAGTATCACTTAAGAAATTTTTAACCAAACAAGGTACTCATTTATCCAAATACACAGTCATTTCTTGTAAACTGCACACTTTGACATCCAAGAGATCCAAAAAACAAGTTGAGAATAGAGGCAAAAAGATTAATGTAAACAGATTTAAATGTATAAAATTATATTTCCTTGAAACTACATGTATAAACCTTCATTTAATACTTCATTGTATGCCAGGAACTTTTACATTACCATATGTGCTACCTTTGAAGTTCTGCAAAGCATAGCTAAAAAATGTTACCATAAAATACGGTACTTTAATATATTCTTAAAAGTCTCATTTAGAAGGCACAATAGGAAAACTACTGTGTGTACATGTGTATAAAAATGCGTTCTTTAGACACATTAGGACCTCCTAATATAAAAAAAATCTTGTCTGGCTGTACTGATGACACTTTGGCTTTAATACTTACCTAACCACAACACTTGAAGAAGTCTATTTACAACAATTTGGAGTAAATCACCAGGCATGCCGTACATGTGAAAGATCATAAACTCATTAATGAGGGTTGTCATTATAGCCAGAAACGCTAATATACTGTATATAAGTATATTGGTCAGCTACTATAAGGCTGATTTAATACACAAGTAAAGGCACAAAATCTGGAGAGATATAAGAACATCATAGTTTGCAAACAGTGTATGTAAATATTAGTGTGTATATAACAATACTATGTTATAGGGGGGCGGATTAATCATTAGTCCATAAGGGTCCATATTGAAGGCAAGAGGAGAGGAGGTGATGGTGTATAGTCCACAAACAGGGCTGCCCTCCAAGGGAACTGAAACCAAGCTCCAAAGAATCTGAAGAAAAACACAAGGGGAAAGGTGCCTCTGGGTGTGGATAAAAACAATTTATTAAAATCTAATGTGCAAACAACTCACATTTTTGTAGTTAACCACTTAACAACCGGCCCATAGCCAAATAAAGGCTACATGGCGGTTGCTTAACTCTGGGAGGGCGTACAGTGACGTCCTCCCAGAACTCTGCGCTCGCGCGCCCCTGGGGCGTGCACCCGAGAACATCCGTGAACCCGGTAAATGGCCGCTAATCGCGGCCGTTTACCATGTGATCGCTCCGTCAAATGACGGAGCGATCAGATGTAAACAAACCGGCGTCATCTCATGATGCCAGTTCCTCTCCTTCCCCCTCTGTACCGATCGGTACACTGTGAGCAGAGAGGGGGAGGGATCGGATGGCAGCAGTTGGGCTGGATCTGTAGTGCCCACAGCGCTGCTCTGTGAGAACTGCCATCCATCCATCCATGCTCAACCATCCCTCAATGCTCTGCAATACCGTGCACTACTCTGCAATGCCCTGCAATACTGTGCAATACCCCGCAATACTCTGCAATACCCCACAATACTGTGCAATACTCCGCAATACTGTGCAATACTGTGCAATACCCCACAATACTGTGCAATACTGTGCAATACCCTGCAATACTCTGCAATACCCCACAATACTGTGCAATACTCTGCAATACCCAACAATACTGTGCAATACTCTTCAATACCCCAAAATACTCTGCAATACCCCACAATACTCTGTAATACTCTGCAATACCCCACAATACTGTGCAATACTGTGCAATACCCCACAATACAGTGCAATACTCTGCAATACCCCGCAATACTCTGCAATACCCCACAATACTGTGAAATACTCTGCAATACCCCGAAATACTCTGCAATACCCCACAATACTCTGCAATACCCCACAATACTCTGCAATACCCCACAATACCCCGCAATACTCTGCAATACTCTGCAATACCCTGCAATACTCTGCAATACCCTGCAATACCCCGCAATACTCTCCAATACCCCGCAATACTCTGCAATACCCCGCAATACTCTGCCATACCCCGCAATACCCCGCAATATTCTGCCATACCCCGCAATACTCTGTCATACCCCGCAATACTCTGCCATACCCCGCAATACTCTGCCATACCCTGCCATACCCAGCCATACTCTGCAACACTCGGTGATACCCAGGCATACTCTGCCATACCCAGCCATACCCTGCCATACTCTGCAATACCCCGATATACTCTGCAATACCCCACTATACTCTGCCATACCCCGCAATACTCTGCCATACCCCACAATACTCTGCCATACCCTGCCATACCCAGCCATACTCTGCAATACCCAGCCATACTCTGCAATACTCGGTGATACCCAGCCATACCCAGTCATACTCGGCGATACCCTGCAATACCCTGCCATACTAAGCCATACCCAGCCATGCTCATCCATACCCAGCCATGCTCAGCCATACTCGGCCATACTCGGCTGTACTCGGCCTCTGTATGTGGCCAGGCTGTGGAAGTCTCACACATGTGGTATCGCTGTACTCAGGAGGAGTAGGAGAATCTATTTTGGGTTGCCATTTTTGGTATGTACATGCTATGTGTTAGAAATATTGTATAAATGAACAACTTTGTGTTAAAAAAAAACACTTCCCGCCCGCCGTCATACAATGTCCTTGAATTTGTGCAGGGATAGCTGAATGATGCCTGCAGCTACAGGCATCATTCAGATATCAGCTTTTTCAGGCAGCGATTCCCTACATCATAAGAATGATCATAGCAGCTGTTCCACTGCTTGATCGTTCTTACGGGAGGTGAGAGGGGACATCCCCCCCCTCCCGCCGCCCTCAGTTGCTTCTACCGACTCACCGCTATGATCAAAGCCAGGATCTTTTTTTTTTTTTTTTATTTCAGGCTTCCCAGCCTAGAGGTGAGATGTGGGGTCTTATTGACCCCATATCTCACTGTAAAGAGGCCCTGTCATGCCATATTCCTATTACAAGGGATGTTTACATTCCTTGTACTAGGAATAAAAGAAATAAAAAAAAATGTTTTTTTGAAAAAAAGCATCAAACTAAAATAAATAAAGTAAAATGAACAATAAAAAATAAAAAAAAATAAAATAATTTTAAAGCGCCCCTGTCCCCGTGTGCTCGCATGCAGAAGTGAACGCATACGTAAGTCCCGCCCACGTATGAAGATGGTGTTCAAACCACACATGTGAGGTGTCGCTGTGATCGGTAGAGCAAGAGCAATAATTTTGGCCCTAAACCTCCTCTGTAACTCAAAACATGTAACCATTAAAAATTTTAAAGCGTCGCTTATGGGGATTTTTAAGTAGCGAAGTTTGGCACCATTCCACAAGCGTGTGCAATTTTTAAAGGTATCTATGTACTCGGTGTAACTTCATCTTTCACATTATGCAAAAATATTGGGCTAACAATACTGTTTTGGTTTTTTTAAAGCACAAAACTGTTTTTTTTTTCCAAAAAAAAGCTTTAGAAAAATTGCTGCGCAAATACCGTGCGAGATAAAAAGCTGCAATGACCGCCATTGTATTCTCTAGGGTCTTTGCTAAAAAAACATATATAATGTTTTGGGGTTCTATGTAATTTTCTAGCAAATAACTGATGATTTTTACATGTAGGAGAGAAATGTCAGAATTGGCCTGGGTGCTCCAGAATGCCTGAAGGTGCTCCATGCATGTTGGGCCTCTGTATGTGGCCACGCTGTGTAAAAGTCTCACACATGTGGTATTGCCATACTCGGAAGTAATAGCAGAATGTGTTTTGGGGTGTAATTTGTGGTATGCATATGCTGTGTGTGAGAAATAACCTGCTAATTTGACAATTTTGTGAAAAAAAACAAGAAAAAAAAACTTGATTTTGCAAAGAATTGTGGGAAAAAATGACAACTTCAAAAACACACCATGCATCTTTCTAAATACCTTGGAATGTCTTCTTTCCAAAAAGGGGTCATTTGGGGGGTATTTGTACTTTTCTGGCATGTTAGGGTCTCAAGAAAATAGATAGGCCGTCAGTACTTCAGGTGTGATCAATTTTCAGATATTGGCACCATAGCTTTTGGACTCTATAACTTTCACAAAGACCAAATAATATCCACCGATTTGGGTTATTTTTTACCAAAGATATGTAGCGGTATAAATTTTGGCCAAAATATATGAAGAAAAATTACTAATTTGCAAAATTTTATAACAGAAACAACGAAAATGCATTTTTTTTACAGATTTTTCTGTCTTTTTTCTTTTATAGTGCAAAAAATAAAGAACCCGGCGGTGATTAAATACCACCAAAAGAATCTACTGCCGTGTCATCGTAGCCCATACGCTCAGGAAATGCGTCGCTTACTAGTGACGTCACCTCTCCTCGCCTGCCCTCCACTCAGAGCGAGGCCAGGAACGCAGATGGAGAGGTGACGTCACTGGTTAGAGACGCATTTCCTGAGCGTACGGGCTATGATGACACGGCAGTCGTGTGCCTTCGTCAAGCTTTTGACATTTCTGTGAAAAGAAGAAAGTTTAAAGGGAAAAAGCTGTGCCCAGTGCTATAGCATTTTGAGTTCCATCTCCACCGCAGCCGGCTTTACTATCTAGCGGTGCATAGCACAGCCACATGCCCGGCAAGCCAGAAGAGGCTATTTGACCGATCTGATGTTCCTATGATGGATTAACCTTCTCACTCTACTACATGCCTTTGTTAACTACAAAAATGTGAGTTGCTTGCACATTAGATTTTAATAAATTGTTTTTTATCTACACCCAGAGGGGCCTTTCCACTTGTGTTTTTATAAGGCTGATTTACTAAAAGATTTGAGTATGTTCACACAATGTGTGCAAATTCCCTTCAATTATTGAATTGTGTGATTTGATTGTAGCCGTATTAGTGCAATTGTGACAGAGAAAATTGAGTACTGTCCGTGATACTTTTTTTATTTACACTAACATACAATTTTTCAGGACAAGCTTTCGGGGTATGTCCCCTTCTTCAAGGTCCAATTGTGTGAAAAGAAAACCCTGTTTGCTGCATCTGCATGTGATTGGATAACTACAAACTATATTTATTGTGTGAGCATTCCCCAGTTATTTGGCCTCTATGTGTATTTCGGTAATCACTATTTTGTCAGGAAATACATAAAATATAGCATATTATGTTTAGCATCTGAACAGAAAAAAATAATTTGTTTATTTCCTCTTAAAATACCAGACACGGCAACCCCAGTGGCTGAAGGGTGAAATCTTTAGGGACACAGACCAAAGAAGAAGATACACATTTGAACATTTACTGAAAACAGAAAAGCTCATAAAATCAATATATCTAGATTATACAATGCATGAACAATAGTGTGACAAGTTTAGGCTACACGTAATGTGCTGTTAATGTCCAAACATTTCAAAAAAATATGCTCTCAGACAGAAGAGTTTACTAGGGAAAAAGGTCTAGTTTCCAAAATACAAGTTTACATAGTTACATAGTTGGTGAGGTTGAAAAAATACACAAGTCCATCAAGTCCAACCTGTGCGTGTGTTTTTATGTCAGTATTACATTGTATATCCTTATTTGTTATGGTCGTTCAGGTGCCTATCTAATAGTTTTTTAAATTATCGATGCTCCCTGCTGAAACCACTGCCTGTGGAAGAGAATTCCACATCCTTACAGCTCCTACAGTAAAGAACCCTCTATGCAATTTTAGGCTAAACCGCTTCTCTTCAAGTTTTAGTGAATGGCCATGTGTGTTTTTAAAATTCTCTTTTGAGGAAGAGTTTTATCCCTATTGTGGGGTCACCAGTATGATATTTGTACATTGAAATCATATCCCCTCTCAAGCATCTCATCTCCAGAGAGAATAAGTTCAGTACTCTCAGTCTTTCCTCATAGCTGAGATCCTCCAGTTCCTTAATTAGCTTTGTTGCCCTTCTCTGGACTCTCTCCAGTTCCAGCACACCTTCCTGAGGACTGGTGCCCAGAACTGGACGGCATACTCCAGGTGCGGCCGGACCAGAGTCTTGTAGAGTGGGATAATTATCATTTTATCTCTGGAGTTAATCCCCTTTTTAATGCATGCTAACATTCTGTTGGCTTTGCTTGCAGCAGCTTGGCATTGCATGCCATTATTGAGCCTGTCATCTACTAGGACCCCCAGGTCCTTTTTTTTCTAGATTCCTACAGAGGTTTATCCCCTAGTGAGTAGATTGCATTCATGTTTTTGCCACCCATATGCATTATTTTACATTTTTCTACATTGAACCTCATTTGCCATGTAGTTGCCCACTCCATTAATTTGCATGGTTTCCACATGCTGCCGAGAAATTATTGCCCTGCATAGCTTAGTATCATTCACAAATACTGAGATTGAGCTGCTTATCTCATCATCCAGGTCGTGTATGAATAAATTAAATAGGATTGGTCCCAGGACAGAACCCTGGGGGACTCTACTTTCCACAATAGATCAATCCGAGTACTCCCCATTTATCACTACCCTCTGAACTCGCCCCTGTAGCCAGTTTTCAATTCATGTACTCACCCTTTGGTCCATGCTGATAGACCTTAGTTTGCACAGCAAACGTTTATGGGGAACTGTATCAAATGCCTTTGCAAAATCCAGATACACTATGTCTATGGGCCTTCCTTTATCTAGATGGCAGCTCACCTCCTCATAGAAGGTTAATAAATTACTGCTAATGATACTGTTCTCATTACAAAAATATTGTTTATAATCCCTTATCATCCCCTTCAAGAGCTTGCAAACTATTGACGTTAGGCTAACAGGTCTGTAATTCCCAGGGATATATATTGGTCCTTTTTTAACCACTAGTTATACTGCGGCAGGTTGGCACAGCTGTGCATACTGCTGTAGCTATACATCGGCTCTTTAAGGTGCTATAGCAGGCGCGTGCATGCCCACACTGCGTCCACAGAGCAGACGCACGTGCCTGGTGGCCGTGATGTCTGCCGGGCACCCCGCGATCGCTCCTGACAGAACGAGAAAGGGGATCTGTGTGTGCAAACACACAAATCCCGGTTCTGTCAGGGGAGCAGAGAGAGATTGCGTGTTCCCACTATGTAGGAACAACAATATGTCTCCTCTCCCAGTCAGTCCCATCCCCCACAGTTAGAAACACACCTAGGGAGCACAGTTAACCCCTTGCTCGCCCCCTAGTGTCAACCCCTTCCCTGCCAGTGACATTTATACAGTAATCAGTGGCTATTTTTAACTCTGATCACTGTATAAATGTCAATGGTCCCAAAAAAGTGTCAAAAGTGCCTGATCTGTCAGCTGCAATGTCACAGTCCTGATAAAAATCTATCCCTTCTTTTGTAGACGCTAAAACTTTTGCGCAAACTAATCAATATACACTTATTGCGAATTTTTACCAAAAATATGTAGAAGAATACATATTGTCCTAAACTGATGAAGAAATTTGTTTTTTTACTTTTTTGGGGGATATTTATTATAGCAAAAAGTACAAAATATTGTGTCTTTTTTTCAAAATTGGCGCTCTTTTTCTGTTTATAGCGCAACAAATCAAAACCGCAGAGGTGATCAAATACCACCAAAAGAAAGCTCTATTTGTTGGGAAAAAAAGACATCAATTTTGTTTGGGTACAATGTCGCATGACCGCACAATTGTCAGTTAAATCAACGCAGTGCCATGTCATAAAAAATGGCCTGGTTAGGAAGGGGGAAAATCCTTCCGGGGCTGAAGTGGTTAAATATTGGTGCTATATTTGCTTTTCTCAAATCTACTGATACCATATCAGTCAGTAGACTGTTCTTAAAAATAAGGAACAATGGTCTGGAAATTACTTGACTGAATTGCTTAAGAACACTCAGGTGCAAGTCATCTGGTCCCGGTGACTTAAGTTACATTTTTCAAGTCTATCCCTAATTCTATCCTCTGTTAGCCATTAGGGGGCTTCCTGTGATGTGTCATGAGCATAAACATTGCAGTCTTGGTTACTGAATCCCCCCGTTTCCCTCGTGAAGACTGGAAAATAATTTTGCCAACTAACTGAAAATGCTTTTTCAAGTCCACATCCCTGGTACATACAATGAATAAAATGATTCCTCAAGAAATGGGATTTTAACGGACCAGAGACAGTAAAAAAAGTAGAAAAATATACATTTTATTAGTACAAAATCATACAAAAAATAGAATCACATAAAAACAAGCACATCGTGTAAATGACAACATGGAATCAAACCAGTGAATAACCTATAAATCAACTGTCCATGGGAGTGGGACAGAAGAAATCCAATGCGTTTCAACAGAAAATATAGTTGAGAGTCTTCTTCCGGGATAATATGTTATACTGAGGTTAGACTGAGGAGAAGAATACATTCAACACCTTCGCCATCTTTTTTAATATAAAAACTGGATGTGTAATCATGATTTTCAAAGATGCTTTATAACACTGAAGGACCACTTCTATCCAAAGTAAGCGCTCTGTGTTTCCATGAGTAATTATGAGATATACAGTATTTTAGGATTTCATAGTACTGAAGGATCATCTCTTGTAGTCATAGCATATTTTCTGTGCTTTTTGAGTAACCGTGATATATATTCCAGGACCTATCACAATATTCGAGAACCAGCTTTTGTATCCATTGCATATTTCCTATGCTTTTATGAGTAATCATGAGATATTTACCAGGATGTCTCATAGTACTGGGGGATCACTTCTTATATACATACAGTAGCATATTTGTAAATATCTGCTAGGAGAGTTTGGAACAGTTTCAGAGATATTGTTGGACAGATTAGATATTGCCATGAGCGCAGGTTGAGGAAGTTGGCATTTGTAGATTTATGGGGATGGTTGTTCACCCATCTGAAATTTGAGAGTTAATTTTTGTTGATCGATAGAAGAAACTGTGTGACAAGGTAAGTAAAATT
Organism: Lithobates clamitans; assembly: GCA_037952925.1. NCBI lineage: Eukaryota > Metazoa > Chordata > Amphibia > Anura > Ranidae > Lithobates > Lithobates clamitans. The sequence continues at coordinate 1,196,836 of JBBGZY010000615.1, read as the reverse complement.
ATTCCCATACACAGACAAATGCATTTACCTTGCTCATAAAATAGACTGTATATTGTATGTCCTTCTCATTTTTATTACTTTCAGTGATTTTTTAGTTTTGGATGCAGTTGGAAAGGATTAGATTTATTATTGCAGTATTGAGCTTTATTAGTGAGAAATCCCTTTACTCACTGTCCTGGGGACAACCTTTTCACTAGACAAGAAGTGAAGGAAGCTCTCCAAAAACAACACAGACAGAAGTAAAAATGATTTTTTTTACATTAACCGCTTGCCGACCAGCTCACGCCGATATACGTCAGCAGAATGGCATGGCTGGGCAAAACAACATGTGGGTACATTGTTCCCTTTAAGAGCTTCAGGGGACTCGATGCGCGTGGCCGGCGGGCATGATCCCTGCCGGCCACCCACGATCACGGGCACAAGAGACAGCACGGGGATTTGTGTGTGTAAACACACAAATCCCTGTTCTCTCAGGGGAGAGGAGTCAGGTTGTTTGTACCTACTAAGTAGGAACAACGATCTGTCTCCTCCCCAAGTCAGTCCTATCCCCATACAGTTAGAACACATCCAGGGAACACACATTTAACCCCTTGATTGCCCCCTAGTGTTAACCCCTTGCCTACCAGTGAAATTTACACAGTAATCAGTGCATTTTTATAGCACTAATTGCTGTATAAATGTCAATGTCCCAAAAAATGTGTCAAAAGTGTCAGTAGCAAATTTGCTGCACTTTCATCAATAATTTTGAAATATATTCCAGGGTGCCTCATAGTACTGGAAGATGATCTATTATCTCAATAATGTATTTCCGGTGCTTTCATGAGTGTTCATGAAATATATTCCAGGATGTTTCACAGTACTGGAAGATCACTTCTTGTATCCATACTATATTTCCATGCTATCATCAGCAATTATAAGATATATTCGAGAATGTCTCATAGTACTGAAGGATCACCTATTGTCTCCATATTATATTGTCTCCATAGAAATGATGAGATATATTCCAGGATGATTCATAGTACGGGGTGACCACCTCTTGTATCCATAAAATATATCCTGTGCTTTCATTAGTATTCACCAGTACAGTATAGTTCAGGATTCTTATACTTTGTGAAAAAAATAATTGAACATCTTTTTCAATGCCTTAAATAATAATAATAATAAAAAAACAGAAATAAAATAATCAGGGAAAAATAAACAGACAGACAGAAAGAAATCTACATATCTTTTAATGTTGAAAACATTTGTCAATCTTCTTACAGTCTTTGGTTTGGAACTCAGTATTAATTCCATCTTTGACTGTGTTGCAATTGGTAGTCGTCCTTTACAACTATATTTTAGGCACTAGGTTACCAAAGAGAGAAGACCAGAACTCCACTCCTGCATCCCCCAAGATGCACTTGTGTCCATTCACAAAAGCACCAGGCACACAGATTTTATTACCTAGCAATTTTTACAAGTGAAAATAAATGTTTAAATTAAAAGCAAATGAAGAAAAATCACCCTTTTGCGATTATTGTTCAGCATGTCTGTATACTGGTCTAGGATCATTTTGTCTTATTTTTTGGTCTGATTTAATGGGTTCCTGTCTATTTGATGTCATTCTGTTGGTGTTTAAGAAGGGTGGCTATTCTCTTGACCTGATCGTCCCCCTTTATTTTGAAATAAGCTGATCCTTCCACTGGGGTGATTCTGATTGGTTTATATTCCTGTAGGACATCTTTGCATCTTTGACCCACTTGGCACAATTTTACTGACTATCACAGCAGTCGTTTATGCTGTGTATTATCTACTTTGCGAACATTTATCATTGGCTGGCTGGATGTTTTTTCATAGTCTTGTGTGACCTGTGTCCTGTTTGGCTACAATATCATAAAGATTTAAAAACTAAGAGGATCCTGAGGAAGTCCTTCTTGGGTGAAAAGTGACAGTCCGCCTGCTCTTTGATAAATGTTTAAATTCAGGCTACAGTTGAAAACACCTGTGCATGCTTCTAGCTACAGGTAATCTCATACTATAGTTTAGACATCAATCATTATGGTCCCCACTCATGTGATGACCATGACAACTAACCATGGAGGTATATGGAGGTACAACAAACCTCTACAACCTGTAGATGGCAATCTATGCCTCCCACTCTGTGCAATGGCTGTGCACCGAGAAAAAAGAACAGGTTTTAAAAGGATTACAGTGAGTTAAAATTATAATGTAACAAACAAAAATATTTGATTGAAAACGTTTAAATGTAAAATAAACAAAAACATCCATTTGTCATTTAAAAATAGAAACATGAGTATTGGCATTTAGTAAAACAGTGTATTATATAAAATCTTTATATGTTGTTTATAAACAAAAATGTAAAAGTTTAATCATACATTTACTGTCAAATTACCAATTTCATTAAGAAAATATTGTTATACACAATGGTAACATAGGATTTTATTTTGTACTGTTTATTAACATGCCTACTTATGTGCAAGCCACCAAACTGATAGAAAGGTTTGTGATGTATACTGTATGTAAATATAGTATTTAATTTGGCTTTTAAAGAACAAAGAGAGATAACACTACAAAATGTTGTAGGAAAACAACAATAATTTCTTATTTTGAGTAATCCAAATCCATTCCATCTGTGCCTTTTTGTTTATAAAAAAAAAGAACACATTGATTTTTCCTTACAATCCTGCTTTGTTGCTTTTTTTTCCTACTTATGGTTTGGTTGCTTATCTGCATGCCCACACCTTCATATGAGTAAAAAACCCAAAATACTAAGAAGTTTGTTTCTTTCTGAGCAGCCATGTTTTGTGGCTACTAAAGTAGAGGCAGATAACTGCAAGATCTTGATTAAAAAATACATCATTTGGTCTCACATAAAAGAAGAGGTAGGGGAATAAATAGTGTTGTTAGGCTTGCTTGATGCAACAATGCATTGAAATATACAGTATATGACTCTTTAGCTGATATTTGGCATGTATGTGCAGGGATAGTAATGGTACAGTGGATTATGCTCCCTGAAAAGTAGAAGATTGATATTTGCAGTAAAAAAGAAATGGAAGTGCTGTGTGGGCCAGGAGGGTACAGGTGATAATGGCAGTGTTAATTCAGTCGACAAAAACTTTTTAGTCGACTAAAATGACAAAAACATTTTAGTCGACTAAATGAATACTATTTTAGTCGACTAAAATACGACTAAAACTAAAACAATTGAGATGACTAAAATATGACTAAAACTAAAAGCCATTTTAGTCAAAAGACTCATTTTAGTCAAAAGACTAAAATGAGACTAAAACTAAAATGCCATTTTAGTCCTAAGACTAAAATGAGACTAAAACTAAAATGCCATTTTAGTCAAAAGACTATGACTAAAACTAAATTGCAATTACTAAAATGTACTAGAGATTTTAATCGACTAAAATGTACTGGAGATTTAGTTGACTAAATACGACTAAAACTAAAACAATTGCAGAGGACTAAAATGGGACTAAAACTAAAATGCCATTTTAGTCCTAAGACTAAAATTAACACTGGATAATGGACTCTTTAAGCAATCAGAGTGAATATTCTTTCACTGTAAATTGAGGTCAGTATATTGGTGTAAGGAGAACCTTAGGATTAGTGTTGGGCGAACGGTTCTGTCCGAGCGTGACTTTGGGCCGAACATTGGCTGTTCGCACGTTTGGCGAAAACCTGAAAATGTCGGAGCATTCGACCGTATGTTTGGCCCGCCAAATTCCCCACAATGCACTGCGCGCCACACAGTACAATGAAAGCCCTGATTGGCTGAAGCACTGAAGACTTTGCCCAATAAGGGAACAGAACACTGTCAGAGCCATGACTGGAGAAAGTAATGATCACTGTGCCGAATCATGGCTCATTGCTCATAGACCCACCCAACACTATAAAAGATTCCTTCCCAGAGCAGCCATTTGCAGTGTGAGATTGGGGTGGAGAAACATAGAACAGGGCTCTGTTCATTGCTACTAGTGAGTTAGTGTGCTATAGTGTTCTATCGTGATTCCTTTTTGAGTGCAGAGTGTCAGTGTAGTGTGAATATAGTGATAGTGCAGAATGAGTGTAGTGCGACCTTTATTTTTTACTTTAGTGTCAGTTTGTCAGTTTTGTGTGTCAGGGTAGGCTTACTGCAGTATATTAAAGTGTATCTGTTTAGTGTGTCAGGGCAGGCTTACTGCAGTATATCAAAGTGTAACAGTTTAGTGTGTCAGGGCAGGCTTACTGCAGTATATTAAAGTGTATCAGTTTAGTGTGTCAGGGAAGGTTTACCGCAGTATATTGAAGTGTATCAGTGTAGAGTGTCAGGGCACTTTTACTGCACTATATTGAATTGCCTTAGTGTACGTTTACTGCAGTATATGCAACTGTGTTAGTGCACTTTTACTGCAGTATATTGAAGTGAGTAAGTGCACTTTTACTGCAGTATAGGAAAGTGTGTCAGGTCAAGCTGCTCGCATTACAATTCCTGCCTTTCCATCTGGTGGATTCTGTCCCCTTCCATGAATTTGCAGAATATGCTGTACCACAATGGCAGTCACTATTTCTTTGCATGTAAGGACATTGCAGCTCTGATCCATCACGTAGAAGGCAATGCTGTGGCATCGTTGGGCAAGGCAGTCAGCCGCAAGGTCCATGTTACTGCTGACACGTGGTCCAGCAAGCATAGTGAGGGATGATATATTTAGTTCACAGAACACTGGGTAAGTCTGCTTGCAACTCAGAAGGATGCAAGACAGGGCTCAGTGCTGCAGCTTGTTTTGCTGCCATGTCTCCATACAACTGTTGGTGATGATGTGAGATTTGTCAGCTCCATCCCCTCCTCCATGTCTTCCTCTGCTGAATTGTCCTATAAAGCACCAGTACCACTGTTCAAGGGGCTATTCAATAAATCAGGCTAAAAGATGCCAAGCAGTGCTTCAGCTGGTCTGTCTAGGGGACAAGAACCACACCGGTGCAGAGATTCTTTCAGCTGTGCAGGGACGGGCCCAGAGGTGGTTCACGCCATGCCAGCTTGAGCCAGGAAATGGTGGTGTGCGATAATGGCACTAACCTCCTGTCCTCCCTTCCTCAGGAAAAGTTGACACATGTGCCATGTCTGGCACATGTCCTCAATTTGGTGGTGCAGCATTTTTAAAAAGGTACCCAGGGTTGGAAGATCTGATAAAGCAGGCCAGCAGAGTCTTTTCAGGCAGTCATACACAGCCAGTTAGCCATTTCAGGCGGTCATACCCAGCCAGTGCTCGGTTGGCTGAAATTCAGCGGGAATACTACCTGCCTGTAAACCGACTGATTTGTGATATGCCTACCAGGTGAAACTCAACTTTGGCAATGCTGCAGCAGCTGCTCATGCAGCAGAGAGCCTTCAACGAGTACCTGTTTGAGTATGGCACAATAACAGGCTCAGGGCGGCTCGGCTTTTTCTCTCCGCGCCAATGGATGCTGTTGAAGGGTGCATGTACTGTACTGTCACCATTTAAGGAGGCAAAAAAGGCTGGTGAGTCATGACAATGCATGCATCAGTGACACAATCCCTCTTGTGTTCCTGCTGGAGTAGACTCTGCATGGCATTATGGACAGGGCACTCAAAGCAGAGCAGTGGGAGGAAGAGGAGGACTTCCTTTCCTCTCCTCTCAAGGCCCGCTTTATGCAGACACCATTATTGCAGTGCCACAGAACACACAAGAGGAGGAGAAGGAGGAGGATTCTGGGAGTTTTGAAGGCATTGAAGCAGAGGAAGACATATGTCAAACCTTAGGAGATGGTTTTCCATCCCCAGATCCCTTGGGAATAGTACATGGCTGAGAGGAGGCAGTTCCAGATACTGTAATCCTCAGTGACCACAGGGGCTCTGCTTCTCATGCCTCCATAAACTTGTGGTGCATGACTTTCCTCATTCTCAAAGCCTGCAAAAGGACCCAAAAATTTGTGGCATCAAGGTGAAGGATCACTATTGGTTGGCAACCCTCCCTAATCACCATTACAAGGGGAAAGTCTCGGAACTCATCCTGTCACCGCAGATGGAGCAGAGGGTAAAATATGTTGAGGACACCTTAAAGAGGAGTTTATCTAACGCCTTTTCAGACTCTGGTAGATTACAGTCTCACAGAAAAGCTAGTTTTGAGGCTTCTGTTAGTCAAGGGAGGAGCGGCGGAGAAATGGGCCGCCTTAGTGATGAATTTCAAAATTGTTTTAGTCCTTGGTGCCCAGGGCTGTCAGTTTCCGCATCCCATCAGCAGCATCTGCATCATATGGTGGGAGATTATCTAAGGGCGAAAACAGACATGGAGAGCTTTCCAGTTGGCGATCCACTGGGTTACTGTCTCATAAGAAAAGACCACTGGCCAAACTTGCCCAGTATGCAATTGAGCTACTGGGCTGCCCTGCATCCAGTGTGCTTTCCAAATGGGCATTTAGTGCTGCCGAGGTCTTAAGACAGATAAATAAGGACGTCTGTCCACAGACTCCGTGGATGGCTGACATTTATCAAAATGAATTATTCCTGGATTAGCAGCAAATATCAAGCCCCTGATGTCGGTGTTGCCGATTAAGTGTTTTTGGGATGTGGAATCTGTGCAAGACTGTCTAGGCTGCCTAGCTTTGTAGGTGTGGATTTTATTATGAAGACATTTTTGGTATAGGTTTCAAAGGCACAATTAACACCCAAGGACCATTTTTTCAGCTGTTTGACAGGTGCATTTAATTAAAATTTTTGACAGCAAGGCCAATTCTTGCTTTCATCAAGAGTACCTTTACAGGGTTTCGGTGTGAAGGCATCACCAACACCCAGAGCCCAATTTTTCTGCACCTGTTATTTCTATCCAAAGTCTGCAAAACAGACACCAGAATGTATCCAAAAAGTCTCTAATCTTGTTCCGGGTGCACTAAATGGTGGCCTCATCAAAAAGACTGGCTCCTCAAGCCGTTGTTTATAAAATAAAGAAAGTTTGCAGGGAAATTTCTTTTTGGCTTTATAAATGTAACTTTTGCTGCAGCAGGTTCTATACACAGTACAGATGTACCACTTTACCCTAACCCCCATACCCTTTGTATGCCCAATAACTTCCATTTAAGCCTTCAAAATGGGCACTCAAAATTTTTCCATTTCAGGTCCCATAGACTTTAATGGGGTTCATTGTTCGGTTCCAAACTTTTGTGGTGTTCGAAAGTTCTGGCGCAAACCTAACAGGGGGTCTTTCTGCCTATCTCTACTTAGGATCAGCACATGTGGTTAGGTTGAAGACACATATATGGAAGATAAGGAAACAGAATGGGCAGAGAAAAACACACTGATCCTAAAATTAATAATTTTTCCTATTCTACCTTACTGGCACAAAACTGAATCTAACACAAGACATCTACAGGTTTTTATCTTTACTTATTCTAAATCTATGTCCCAAACAAATGCAGAATTATGTTCATGGAGATTAGAACCATAATACTACACAATGGATAAACACTTTTCCAACAAGGCCCAGAGATAACCCATCAGTTACTGTATACATTGGCATTAATCAAAACATTACAAGATGACGGATGTTTTTAGAAATACTACTGCCACACTCTACACCAGAAAGACCATGAATTTACCATTCATTTTGTAAAACTGAAATGACTTTAATGTTTGCAAAAGTAAAATGTCTTCTGAAGATGAATATGCAGTATCTGTTGATAACCAAGCTTATAATATATTAAGTATAACTGAAAACATAGGTAAAAGTAATGCATAGAAAAGTAATTGAAGGCTAGTGTTAACATATGAAAGAAAGACAAAAAGATAAGAGAATTGTATCTTGTTTATGACCACCCTATATGTATACTGTACCACCCTCCAGTATACTGTGTATATATATATATATATATATATATATATAGATAGATAGATATATATATATATATATATATATATATATATATATATATATATATATATATATGTAGGAAGGCCAGTATGGTGGCCTGAATTTATGGGAGGAGCCCGGGGGGGTACTTAAGCAGCCCGCTCACCTGTGGTGCTTGTCGGTTTCCTGTGCGCGATATACGTCACTAGGCCGACTATTCGATATACCAGCGTCCGCAAGTTCTTGCCTCGCATTCCGTATTCGATACCGTTCTCAAAAAACTTTCGAAGTCGGCGTCTTTCGTTCGTAGTTTGTACCACGCGGCTGGCTTGGCTGTCGCAGGTAAGGTCCCGTCGGACTTTTCGTTTTATATCAGGTCACTAAACCGTAATTTCGAAATTTTCGTTTCACTCGCTTTTCATAAACTGCAATGTATATCGAATTTTTCGTTTCATGTCATGTCACTAAACCGTACCTTCAAAATTTCGTTACTCGCATTTCACTATTGTAATATGTATCGCTCGTACTTTCGATATGTTACCATTTCGACAGCACCGCGACGCAGACGTCGCTCCATTTCTAGCATGTCGGTGTTAAAAGTATGCATCAGTAAACAGCCACAGCAAGTCGCAATTTGCAAGTTATCGGATCAAGTCAGTTCGATACTAATCATTTCTCATTTCTGAAACATTCTAGAACTCATTTCTAACATTTCAAATCATTTCAAACATTTCTCATTTCAGTCACCTACCGCGCTCCGATTCGAATCCAGTCGCATCAAAAAGATGCACCGATTCGTTCCGGTGTGCCCCAGTTATTTGGCCTCATTTCTATACATGCTCCAGAGTTACGTCATTGTCTGTCATTACTACCTCTGTCATGGTTATCATTTCATTCTCACGTATCACGTTCCGGCATGAATCCAGTCGCATGGTAATGCACCGATTCGTCTCGGCGTGCCCCAGGATTGGCCTCATTTCTATACATGCTCCAGAGTTACGTTTTCAGTCATTCATACCTCTGTCATGGTTATCATTTCATTGTCACCTATCACGTTCCGACATGAATCCAGTCGCATGGCAATGCACCGATTCGTCTCGGCGTGCCCCAGGATTGGCCTCATTTCTATACATGCTCCAGAGTTACGTTTTCAGTCATTCATACCTCTGTCATGGTTATCATTTCATTTCCACCTATCACGTTCCGACATGAATCCAGTCGCATGGCAGTGCACCGATTCGTGTCGGCGTGCCCCAGGATTGGCCTCATTTCTATACATGCTCCAGAGTTACGTTTTCAGTCATTCATACCTCTGTCATGGTTATCATTTCAATTCCACCTATCACGTTCCGACATGAATCCAGTCGCATGACAATGCACCGATTCGTCTCGGCGTGCCCCAGGACTGGCCTCATTTCTATACATGCTCCAGAGTTACGTTTATCAGTAATTCGTACCTTCTGTCATGGTTATCATTTCATTTCCACGTATCACGTTCACACATAAATCCAGTCGCATGGAAATGCACCGGTTCATGGTGGCGTACCCCAGGGCTCGGCCTCATTTCTGATACATGCTTCAAAGTCCGGATCATAGCTAATCGCAGACATCGGGGGATGGATCCATGTCTCTGCCATGCAGCTTACTACCATTTCACTCCCACAACGCATCACCGTTCTGGAACCAGTCGCATCTGACATGCACCGATTCTTTACGGAATGCCTTGCTGGTACCAAACAGCATTTCATACCTATACCAGAGCTCGGATGGTTGCCAGTCGCAAACACGGCACAACCAATTCAAGCCTCGGTCTAATAATCATTTCTCTCATTTCATTTCATACGGTGCTCCGATTCGAATCCAGATGCATCAAATAAGCACCAGATCGTCCCGGGTGCACCAATGTTTCCACTTGCCTCATTTCAATACATGCTCCAGAGCCCGGTTCTCGGTCGAATCAATGATGACGACCAGGCCGGACCTCTGTCATGGAGTCCATTCGTAATCAAGGCAAACATTTCGAATCATTTCATTGTCATACAAATCGTTGCTTCAAGAAACCAGTCAGCAATCCTTTCACGAATTGTCACCTTTTCGTTTTCTCAGGTCAGTCAAAGTTCAGTAGGTCCACCCTGCACCAGGTTGGACGATATCCCCCCAGGTAAAAAAAAAAAAAAAAAAAAAAAAAAAAAAGGGGAATGGGAGAACAAGTCGGGTAAGTATGACTCAGCGGATCAAAGAAAAAACTTGAAATTCATCTCGCCCTTAATAGGTTACAGTCAACCAGGAGATAAAAGCTCAAGATAATCCTCACCAGAGCAACCATGTCTCAGACCGGCAGCGAAGACCTCGCGGCCCCTCTGTCACCTTCTCCGGTTTCAGAAAGCGGCAGCGTGCAATCTCTTAGGGGATGGACTATCCCCAAACTGACGGCAGAGCTCAGACGCAGAGGTGTCCCCTTCCCTGCCACAGCAAGGAAAGGCGAGCTTTTCAAACTCCTCTTTCCCCCACCAGCAGCAGGACCCAGTACCCAACAGGCATCCCTTCAGTCGATATCATCGGCCATTTCACAATTACACACGATGGTGTCATCTCTATCCACCTCAGTTGCAGACGTCCAAACCAGGGTTGCACTTCTGGAGGCCCGACCGGCCACGGCTGTCCCCGACCCAACGGCAACTCAAAGCTTGACACCTCTTCCTGCAGGTACCTCAGGCTCAAGCCACGTTGTCTACCCCTCCCACCTGGTCCCAACCAGTATCAGGAAGGACATCTTGGACGGCAAGGACGTCAACCTGGCCTCTCTCCTCATTTCCGTGCATGATTTGGCAGAAAATAAAGCCTACTCCTGGGGCGACATATCAGTGGTCCTTAAATCTAAAGACCCCAGATTGAACCGCAAGCTAACAGTCTCAGAGTTTACACTGGCCTTTGGCATGCTCAGAGATGTCCTGTGCTCAGTCACCCCTAGCAGGCGGGAAGAGCTGGACTTGTATCTCCATACTGTGGTAGACTTAGGCCACAAGTACGGTGGTTTTGCCTTTTACGACTACCACCGTTCTTTTTCAGCCAAGGCCGCGGCCAGACTCATACAGTTCCAGATCACCACAGACTGGAGTCTCATGGACACAGAACTCTTCTGCCGCCACTTTGCCGGCTTACGCTCACCTCTGTGTGCGATTTGCCAGTCTTCCACCCACACTGCCACCTGGTGTGCCAATACGGCAAACAGACGGCCTTTCGAGTTTCCCTCTACCTCAGGATCAGTACAGGCTCAGCCGATCCCTGAACCAACGCCTCAGGTGGACAAACTCGGACGCCCAGTCCGAACCGTGGGAGGGGCAGCCATCTGTAATAACTTTAATCAGGGGTCCTGCAACTTCAGCCAGTGCCGTCTACTTCACCTCTGCACCATATGTCATAGAGCACACCCCAGGATTTTGTGCGAAGTCAAGCAACACAAGAAGGCGTGACTAAGCCGGATCAACCTCTTGTGGTTAGGATGGTATCTCACTTCACATCCCACCCCTTCCCTGGCCACCTTCCTTATCCAAGGCTTCACAGCAGGCTTTCACACCGGCCTCATTTCACTTCCCCACACTACCCACGAATGTGCCAATCTTCGTTCGGCAGCCATTGACGTACAAGCCATAGATCAGCTCTTACAGGCAGAGGTGGATCGAGGTTACGTGATAGGCCCTTTCAGTTGCCCCCCTTTCAACACATGGAGAGTCAGCCCTATTGGGCTTGTCAAGGGCAAGTTTTCAAATAAATTGCGTTTGGTGTACGACTTGTCTGCGCCTCATTCTTCCCACATACCCAGTCTCAATTCCCTGATCCCCTCCGAGGAGTTTTCCCTAAAATATTCTTCTGTGGACATGGCAATACAGGCGATTATCAAAGCAGGCACAGGCGCCTGGCTCTCCAAAGCCGACATCTCGGATGCCTTCAAACTCCTGCCCATCCACCCATCCCTTTGGTGCTGGCATGGCATCAAGTGGAAGGAAACATATTATTTTGCTACAAAGCTCACCTTTGGTTCGAAGAGTAGCCCGTGGCTCTTCGACACGTTCGCCCAATCCCTCAGTTGGATACTATTACACAAGGGTCAATGCCATGAAGTCATCCATTATTTAGATGACTTCCTACTGATAGAACCACCCAGCAAGCCCCCAGGAGATCTCGACAAACTTAGGGTAATTTTTGGAAACCTCAATGTTCCTATTGCTGAGCACAAAGTGGATGGCCCAGCAAATAGCATCACTTTTCTCGGGGTCAGCTTGGATACCTGCGCAATGCAAGCCAGTCTCCCCCTCGACAAACTAACACGCATTAGGGCAGTCCTCCACGAGTTTACACACACCAAGGACTGTACCAAAAAACAGTTGCAGTCCCTCCTGGGTATGCTCAACTTCGCTATGCGAATTATTCCACAAGGCCGCACGTTTGTATCACGCCTACTCAGATTTCTGTCGAGAACTCAAGACCCTGATCAGATTTTGAATTTAGACTCCGCAGCCATAGCGGACCTATCCATGTGGGAGGAATTCTTGTCCGCCTGGAATGGCATATCGCTATTCATACCTGTAGTTTCGGTCCATTCACCCCAGGTGGTTACGGACGCCGCAGCCTCCACAGGTTTCGCGGCAATTTTTGGCCATCATTGGTTTTCAGGACCATGGCCTCAACAGATACTAATCATACCCGGCTTTTCCCAAACATCTGCCCTCTTTGAGCTTTACCCCATAGTGGCAGCCGCACAACTCTGGGGCCACCACTGGACAGGACAAACTGTAGTCTTTAGCACCGACAACCAGGCCACGGCAGACATCATCAACAAAGGCAGGTCCAAGTCCCTAGCAGTCATGTCCTTCCTGCGCAGGTTGGTACAACTGTCTTTACAACATCAGTTCAATATACACTGTACATTTATTCCCGGCAGATACAACTCAGCCGCTGATGCACTGTCACGTTTCAATTATTCCTCCTTTTTCAACCAGGTTCCCGATGCCGATCCGATGTCGGCCCCTATCCCTGTCTGGTCACAACTGACCCTGGACTAGCTCAACATTTACACGGAGCTACACAACTTATAAATCATTCCCTCTCCTACAACACACTTAAAGCCTACCAGACAGCGTGGAAGGCCTTTAACAAATTCCTCACGTCCTGCCGTAAAGGGCCAACAGGTATCAAGCAGGTACTGGCCTTCACTGCGCACTGCCACACGCAGCTGGCCTTATCCTACAACACCATCCGGCTATACCTAGCCGGCATTCAACATTTTATGGCGCTTGAAGACCCCACGAAACCCTCACTATTCTCATCTCACGCCATACGAGCCATTCTTAGGGGAATCCAGAAACACCAACCAGTCATCAGCACTAAGCGCTTGCCCATTACGGGACCCATCTTTAGGGACATGTCAACTATGCTGGCTACCTCGCCATTCGGTCTGCTCCGCAGCATCGTCTTACAAGCAGCGATATATCTAGCGTACTATGGGTTCTTGCGCCCTGGAGAATTCACCTCTAACAAATCCACAGACCGAGTACTATGCAGACGACACTTACTTAGATACCAAGACCACTTCATCCTGCACCTCGAGGTCTCCAAAACCCAGCAAACGGGCTCAGGAGCGAACATTCATCTATACAAAACCGACAACAGCTGGTGTCCAGTCGCCGTACTCAACCGGCTCCTCTCACTCCTGCCTGAACAACCAGACAGCAGTCCCCTTCTACCGTTCCCTGTTAAACCCTTAAACGCCTCTCAGTTTGTGGAACACATAAGAATACTTCTCCGCAATCTTCATCTTAACCCTAGTCAGTATTCCGGACATTCTTTCCGCATCGGAGCAGCCTCCGCGGCATCCCGCCACGGAGTTCCAGAACACATCATCAAAAGACTGGGCAGGTGGAAGTCAGCCTGCTTCGCCCGGTATATCCCCAATCCACAAACAGAGATGGCACAGGCATTCTCCAAATTGGCTCAATAAGTAATGGAAATCAATAAAATCATAACCCTACCTGAATGTTTTTGCCCCCTTATTTTGGCATACCGGCCATTAGACCAAGGCACACTTTCAGGTCCATTTCATATGGTAAGTCCACACTTTCAGGTCTATTTCCGATGGTAAGTCCTGTCTTTACTATAAGTGGTATCCATGTACATACCGGACATAGGGCTCCAACCATAAGTAGGAAGGCCAGTATGGTGGCCTGAATTTATGGGAGGAGCCCGGGGGGGTACTTAAGCAGCCCGCTCACCTGTGGTGCTTGTCGGTTTCCTGTGCGCGATACCCACCCTCCCATCCCCATTTCACAGCATTTCTCAAAACTATTCATTTCATTCATTTCTCTTACAGAATAATCATTTCTTAAACCAGGGTATGCCCCCTTATTTTGGCATACCGGCCATTAGACCAAGGCACACTTTCAGGTCCATTTCATATGGTAAGTCCACACTTTCAGGTCTATTTCCGATGGTAAGTCCTGTCTTTACTATAAGTGGTATCCATGTACATACCGGACATAGGGCTCCAACCATAAATATATATATATATATATATATACACACACACACACACACACACAGTATCTCACAAAAGTGAGTACACCCCTCACATTTTTGTAAATATTTTATTATATCTTTTCATATGACAACACTGAAGAAATTACACTTTGCTACAGTGTAATGTAAAGTAGTGAGTGTACAGCTTGTATAACACTGTAAATTTGCTGACCCTCAAAATAACTCAACGCACAACCATTAATGTCTAAATTGCTGGCAACAAACGTGAAAATGTCGAAATTGGGTCAAATGTATCAATATTTTGTGTGACTACCATTATTTTCCAGCATTGCCTTAACCCCCTTGGGCATAGAGTTCACCAGAGCTTCACAGGATGTCACTGGAGTCCTCATCCACTCCTCTATGACAACATCACTGAGCTAGTGGATGTTAGAGACCTTGCGCTTCTACCGCTTCCGTTTCAGGATGCCCCAAAGATGCTAAATAGGGTTTAGTTCTGGAGACATGCTTGGTCAGTCCATCACCTTTACCCTCAGCTTCTTTAGCAAGGCAGTGGTCCTCTTGGAGGTTTGTTTGGGGTTGTTATCATGTTGGAATACTGCCCTGTGGCCCAGTCTCTGAAGGGAGGGAATCATGCTCTGCTTCAATATGTCACAGTACATGATGGCATTCATGGTTCCCTCAATGAACTCCCCAGTGCCGGCAGCACGCATGTAGCCCCAGACCATGACACTCCCACCACCATGCTTGACTGGCAGGACACACTTGTCTTTGTACTCCTCACCTGGTTGTCGCCACACACACCTGACATCATCTGAACCAAATGCATTTATCTTAGACTCATCAGACCACAGGACATGGTTCCAGTAATCCATGTCCTTAGTCTGCTTGTCTTTAGCAAACTGTTTGCGGGCTTTCTTGTGCATCATCCTTAGAAGAGGCTTCTTTCTGGAATGACAGCCATGCAGACCAATATGATGCAGTGTGTGGCGTATGGTCTGAGCACTAACAGGCTGACCCCCCACCCCTTCAACCTCTGCAGCAATGCTGGCAGTACTCATATGTCTATTTCCCAAAGACAACCTCTGGACATGATGCTGAGCTTGTGCACTAAACTTCTTTGGTCAACCATGGCGAGGCCTGTTCTGAGTGGAACCGGTCCTGTTAAACTGCTGTATGTTCTTGGCCAACATGCTGCAGCTCAGTTTCAGGGTCTTGGCAATCTTCTTATAGCCTAGGCCATCTTTATATAGAGCAACGATACTTTTTTTCAGATCCTCAAAGTTCTTTGCCATGAGGTGCCATGTTGAACTTCCAGTGACCAGTATGAGAGAGTGAGAGTGATAACACTACATTTAACACACCTGCTCCCCATTCACACCTGAGACCTTGTAACATTAACGAGTCACATGACACCGGGGAGAGAAAATGGCTAACTGGGCCCAATTTGAACATTTTTACTTAGGGGTGTACTCACTTTGTTGACAGCGTTTTAGACATTAATGGCTGTGTGGTGAGGTATTTTGAGGGGGCCACACATTTACAATGTTATACAAGCTGTACACTAACTACTTTACATTGTAGCAAAGTGTAATTTCTTCAGTGTTGTCACATGAAAAGATATAATAAAATATTTACAAAAATGTGAGGGGTGTACTCACTTTTGTGAGATACTGTATATATACAGTATATATATGAACTTTTGAGTTATGTATGGAACATCTGCTTGATCAAGTAGACTAGATTTCTTATAAAATGATGAAATCCAGGAACACTTGGGCAGCAGAGTCCAAAATATACATTTAGCAATTTATTATGACTATGAAGCTCAGAAAATGATTTTACTAGTTATGGAAATCAAATGGTACATTTTTTTAACACACAGTAAAAATGAACATTGGAAAACATTTGATGGACAGTCAAAAAGTTTATTTTAAGTGTTTAATATAATGGGCCTGTGCCAAAAAATGTATAATTTTTATGCCATTTTACCCTTAGAAAACGTAATGATGGAACCTCAGAGCTTCTGCTTTGGAGCTTTGGAGAATTTCATTCAAATCATTCTACTAAACCCTACTGATGATCTAATACACGTTTTATGTCAAGTTCATGTGACAAGTCTGTCAGTTATTATGTGATGTTCTAGATTTTGTGGTATACAATCGTATGCACATCATCATAATGGTGTTGCATCGAAATGTTTTGGCTGTTTTTATATGACTATTTTATCAACAATTAAAATTATCTTAGACTCTTTTATCTGGATTTGGTCTGGGGCCCCTTTCTGTATTTTTATGGTTTAAGCTACTGTTGGGTGCCCATCAAGGGAAGCCTTTCTGAGTGGAAGCTGCTCGTCAGAGCTATTGAGCTTGTTTGCAGTTTTCCTTCATCTGACTATACTCGCAAGTCTGAATGTTTCCACCACCTCTTTGAGTATGTTCTTCTGGGGGAGGAGACTAGGAAAGCTTCCTTTGGCTTTGAATTCTATTTTCCTAACATGCAATGTTGGGGAGAGATGCTGGCCACTGCAGTGGTGGATGGTTGTGACGTCAGGACCTAGGGCACCTAGCAGGAGATGTGGGGCATGTGCCATGAGTGCCCCATGCTAGCAATATGTCTGGTGCAGGACATTTCAGGAACATTATAAAATGTCCCTTTTTTTCAATCAGTAGACATAGAATGAGTCTTGTACACATGATAAAGTGAAGTGGAGAACTCTCAAGAGTTGCGTTTATAGGATTGAATAAGAAATTTGGAAATGTGTTCATAATAAGTGGCCAATATCCACAGATTTTTTTTTTGGCCCAAGGTGCAAGTCTGACATCTGTTAAAACAAAACAAAAAAAAATGAACTTTTTGGTGTCCAAGAAGACATTTTAAAATTATTTAATAGGGATGAATAGTTTCAGTGTTTTGAAAAGCTACTTTTGTCAATGAACCTAATCAAAGCTTACGGTATATTGGTCAAGGAAAGGAGGGCGCACATGGAAGTCCTCAGAGGCTAAATGGTACATTGGGTACAGAGTCTGAGCAACTGCTGCTGGGGTGTAGGGAAACAGACTGTGCTGGCACACAGAAACACCGGTGTATGGCCCTTGAGATGAAGCTGGAGAATGATAACTGGCTGCTCTCACTCCTTATAAAAAAAAATTCTGTAAAATTCTGTAAAATGAAATCCAATATGACAAACTGGAAGCATTCTTTACACAGGTGGTGTACAAAATGCCCCCAGAAATGTAATTTCTGCCTTGGGTAAAGTACTCTGCACTAAGATACAAATCATGTTTTAGGCATCCTCTGCAAAAAAAAGTCATTTTTGGTGAGACACACAACTAAGGGTCAATCACTTCTAAAGGGATGTAGACATTGCATTGTTTCTTATCAGTACATAGAAAGTGCACTAGCTGATTAAAAATAGTCAGTCCCATTCAGAGTCACTGCCCAAAAACTCAGAGGGAAAACAGCTTTTTCCTCAGAGCAGAAACAAATAGGAATCTGTAACAAAGTTTGTTATAATCCTTGTAATGTACATTGATCATCCAGAGGAAATTGTTTCTTTTTTCTCCAAAAAAGTGGAGTTACTCTTTCAGGGGAATCCAATGGGGGAAGTTGTGCAACGTGAGTATAGTGCAACTGTTAATAGTTACTGTAGTGTTAGTTTGCCTCTAGCAGATTAAGCATGGTAAAAACACCAGTCATTTGGGTACCCCATGCTTGCCAAGGCATGTAACCTCCCACCACACAGCCCATTGGCAAGAGCACCTGAAAGCCACACAAAAGGGAAGCAATTCTGCTTATCCTCACTCCTCACCTTTCAGCTTTACCCCCTCTATATCTCATGACCTCTCAGCAGCCTCCACTGACAGGGATGATGGTATAACGAAGGGTGTCACAGGTATTTGCAGCACGTCTGCAGCTTGTTTTCCCACCATGTCTCCATACAGCTGGTGATGAGAGATTTGTCAGATCCACCCCCTCCTCTTCCTCCTCCATGCCCTCCTTTGCTGGATTCTCTTATGAACCACCAGTACCCCTAAGCATTCAAGGGGGCATTCAATGAGTCAGTCTAAAAGATGCCATGCAGTGCTAGAGCTGGTGTGTCTAGGGGACAGGAACCACACCCCAGCAGAGATTCTTTAAGCTTTGCAGGGGCAGGCCCAGAGGTGGTTCACGCCATGTCAGCTTGAGCCAGGAATGGTGGTGTGCGATAATGGCACTAACCTCCTGTCTGCCCTTTAAGTAGAATTATAGGGGTCTGATAATGTTGAGTTTATATGTTTATAAATATATACACAGGCGGTCCCCTAGTTAGAAACATCCGACTTACAAACGACTCCTACTTACAAACGGTGGGAGACAACAGGAATTGATAGGAAATCTACCCCTAGGAAGGGAAATTCACTCCTGTAAGTGTTATTATGGGAAAAAAGTGTCTCCACTGATGCTTTATCACCAAGGCTTGTTTCCACAACACTCAAAAATTTTCAAAATCCAATTGTCACTGGGACAGAAAGTGAGGTGAAATCTTCCCTTCCCTTTGCTAGCCAAGAAGCTTAAAAATAGTTTCTTTGGCTGGAGCTACACTTACAAAATGTACCTGTTCTGACTTACAAACAGATTCAACTTAAGAACAAACCTACAGACCCTATCTTGTTTGTAACCCGAGGACTGCCTGTATATATATATATATATATATATATATATATATATATATATATATTATACCTGTGTATATATATATATATATATATATATATATATATATATATATATAGACAGAGAGAGAGAGAGAGAGAGAGAGAGAGAGACTGTTGCTTTAAGAAATTATATTATGCTTGATTTGTTTCTTTCCTTCTTAGATGGTTTGTTTCAATTCCTGGGAATCAAAAAACTGTTGGATATGTGACGACACAAACTATTAATATGAACCCAGAAAGCTGCTCAAAATAGGCCTTCGTAACAAAACCAGTCTGAACTGACCAGATACTGCTGAATCTATATTTTTTTGCCAGTCACATGATGTAACCACCCATTTAACTGTTCCCTTGCTACTAAGATATGAATGTTGGTTGGATTAAACTATATGATCACGCCTATAACACGCCTAGTGCTTATGCATATTCATGAAGTATATATTGTTAAACTTGATGTTTTTAACTTCCTTCTTCGTTCGGCCTGGTAGTGCTGAATATCAGTGTGTGTTGTGTCTCTCCACTGCAGTGTATATAATAAAGCAACCATTTATCTTATCTTAAGATCTGGAATCACTATCTCATCATCTAAATGTCTTGTTTGAAGACCCCTAAAGACCCCTCAATCAGATTTAACAGAATGGTGCCTTTCGACTCAGATGCAGTCCAGTGGGCTCCTGGCCAGAGAGATACGCTGTGAAGACAAGTGGCCACGGTAAGAAACTGTTATTCTTACTTATTCTGCTCTCTGTGGTGAGTAATTAGTCAGGGTCTGGGGTCCATTGGCTGAAGAAGTCTTATGCTTTTGATGAGGTGGTGAGATTAAACTAAAATTAAGTGTAAATTACAGTAATGTTGATGTTACACAGTTTGACACAAATAACTTCTTTACTTTACCTGTTGCAGAAATAATAGAGCTGATAATAATTATCAATGTTGATGTTTTGTTTCTATGCTTGGGGTGTCAATAGATTTATGAGACTTGTGAGAAGATCTGACCAGAGGACTGTAGTAGTGAGCCTGTGTGGCAAGTAATGCCTATGTGGCAAGTGTAATAAGTGCCATTTGACAGCTACTGTGTGTATATATACACATTTTTGGGTGACGACCCACAAATTGTTAGAGACTCGAGAGTGAGGACTCTATAATGGGAGCACGGTTCTCCCGATGTAAGTAAGTCCTATGACTGACATAACAGGCAGAAAGATTTGGACAGTGGTTAAGAAATTACACCAAGACTATTACCGTATATGCTGGACTAAAACAGAGCTGGTCTAATACCAGAAGGAGTTATGATCAATTTGGGTTTCTTTGTATGTTGAATTTTATGGCAGATTGACAGAGTTGGATAAGGTGATTAAATGTGTACAATATTGGTTTTATGAAAGTATGCAATGTGATGGAACTTTAACAAGTTATGAGCCTTTCAAAGTTTTTATAATGCATATCACTGACATATCTAGCAAAAGAGAATTAGACCAGCCAATGCAAGTGTTATATAAATGTTTGAGAAGCAGAAAAATAATGCTACGTATGTATGATTGTAAGATTTTGATGAGAGAAGCCTGTTCGCAGATTCCTCACCCCCACCCTTTGTGTTTCTCTGTAAGAAAGGAGTGAGGTGTCCTCCCCTTCACATTCCTAAAAGGTAGCCATGATTATTATAATTATTTAAATGTTTAATTCTCCATTCTAGTCTACTGAGCGTGAAAAGAGAAAAGGTTCCACACACTGATAAGACCGGGTTGATTTAGTATTTTAGCATGCCAGAATATTAAAGGAAGCACATGCCAGAAGTTATCAGAAGGTTATTGAAAAACACAAAAGTGTTTATAGAAAACACGAAAGTGAATTGCACTATAAAGAAAGTGAACAGAATGTTGTAGAATTATTATCAAGTGGCTTGATGGATGTGAGACAAGAAAAGGCTGAGGATGTTTTTGATTACTTTAAACGTGTCCAGACCATGGCAGAGAGAGGAGTGGATCTGGCTGACCGCAATGACGTTACTGCCATAGGTTGTAAGAATGCTGTTGTGATGGGACTCAGAGAATCAATAAGGAAACGGTTGATGAGTTGCATCTTGAAATAGCGCGGTCCTTTACCCTGCAAGGTCCCGACGCGCTTACAAATACATACACATATACACATACTAGGGCCAATTTATAGACAGGATCTGATTGACCTACCAGCATGTCTTTGGAGGGTGAAAGGAAATTGGAGTACCCGGAGAAAACCCGCGCAAGCACAGAGAGAACATATTGATGGGTTGATGGCAGCAAAACCAGAATGGAAAGGATTTAAATGGTTTTTGCTTGGAGAAGTGTGCAGTAGCATTGAGGCTCAGGAAGGAGAAAGAAAAGAGAAAAGGCTGAATGCTTTTGCAGCCCAAAATGATGGTCAAGGAGCTGTTTCTCGGAAACAAGAAAATGCAGATTGCCTGACAGACGTAGCAGAAGAAAGAGGGAAATGGGGATAAATGACTATTAGAGCAGCATTAACTTTTTGAGCACACAGAAGTTATTTTGTGCATCTCTGAGAGAGATGCTTTTCTAACATTATGCTTTCCACAACTAACAGATCAGGACATTTCATGCTTAGTCGATTCTGGCTCTGCTGGGACTATAATTCAAAAGTCCGCCTACCAAAAGACATCCCCATTACACCTGGGCCACTAGCAGTTGGAGTGGGAGGGAAATCTACCCCTCTCAAGGAAACGCCCCCTATACACATTGGAATTGGAAACTACAATATGTTTCATAAGCTGCTTGTCTCTGACACTGTACCATGCAACCTATTGGGAAGAGACCTACTGAGTTACTTGTAAGCCTGTGTACAATATACACCCAATGGAGTAGAAGTACATGTTGGAGAATTAGATAAGGAAATTATATGTGGATTAATAGCAACTAAATTAGAGCATGAGATTGAAGGTAATATTCCACCTGAATTTTTTGCTCAAATACCTGATATTCTCTGGGCCAAGGGAAAATATGATTTAGGACTTCTATAAGTCCCTCCGGTTAAAGTCAAAATAAAAGCAGGAGCTCAAATCCCACGCATACCACAGGATCCACTGTCACCAGATCAACTCGCTGGTGTACGAGTACAAATAAAATAATTACTTTAAGCAGGTGTCATAAAGAGAACAGAAAGTAGAGCACAGACGCCATTGTTTCCTGTAAAGAAAAAGGTCAAAAAGGGAGAAAAGCCAGTATATCGAATGGTACATGATTTAAGGGCCATCAAAAGAATCATTGAGGAAGGCACTCCTGCTGTCCCAAATCCCAGTACTTTGCTCAATGACATACCTACAGGAACACGGGTGTACACCGTAATAGAACTGGCAAATGTTTTCTTCAGTGTAACCTTGGATGAAGAGAGAATAGAACTCTTTGCTTTCCGGTTTAAAGGAGCAAAAGTTTATGCTCATCTGATGCTAGAGACCAGCAACATGAAGAAAAAGATGGTGACGAAGGCAAAGATGGGATTGGTGCCAGTACTTTAGCATTATGTTCAACTGAGAGGTGTCCAATTTGTCTGAACAGTCTTTCCCTGGAGGCTGGCTTTCCAGAAGTATGGTGTCACGTTTTCTGTAGATCCTGCATTTTTAAATGGTGTGAAACCTCCTCATCCTGCCCTGTTGACCGCAAACCCTTTCAAACCAAGTATGAAATAGATCTGGTTGGTGCATGCACCAAGATCCATATTGTGGCAAGAACACAAAAAAATGCAGCTGCAACCTGTGCCAGTGGTGCTGTACAAAAGGGAAGATATGTTTTAGAACAAATGTTATGAAGAAATATGCAAATGAAATCTTGAAAAGAGCAAGGACAAAACATTTGTCATCAGCAAGGCTGAGCAAGTATGAAGCAATCCTGCTTGAATTAGGAGAAATAGAAGTGAAAAGATGTACTACAATCAATCCTGCCAGCTTTTTCCTAGAGAGAGAAGACCTCGAAGAGGAGGGTGACCACATCTGTTTAAGACTTATGGAAGAAGAAATGCAGCAAATCTCCCCAGTAAAGGGCACTCCTCTTGAAAATCCTGATCTGATCCTGTTTGTAGACAGCTCACACCCGTACAAAGATTGAGTTCCAAGAACAGCATATTCGGTGACAACATTGGAGGAAGTGATTGAGACCCGACTACTCCCTTCATCACTTTCAGCACAGGTTGCCAAAGTGGTAGCACTCACCGGAGTCTGTGAGGCCACAAAGGATCAAACAGCCAACATTTACACTGATAGCAAGTATGCTCTCAAAGTAGTCCATGATTATGGACCCATAAGGAAGAACAGAAGTTTCACAACTGCTGCAAGAGAACCAATTCAAAACTGGAAATATGTTCAAGAACTTTTTGAAGCAGTCGCTCTTCCAAAGGAAGTAGCCACCCAGAAGGTCAAGGCATATACTGCCAGAAAGACTGCTGAAACACCAATGGAAGCAATCATGACTCTAATCACTGATGTAGCAAAGGAATAAGAAAAAGCCCTTAACAGATTGCAGAAAAAGAAGAGAACAAATACTCAAAGTAAAAGAACTAATTAAGAAATTGCAAGAATCTGCACCTGATGATTTGAATAAAATCATGTAAAGGAACAGAGTGAAGAAGGATCAAGAAGGACTCTTGTGCAAGGAAAATGGAATAGAGAAGATGATCATGAAACTAGCCCATGGCCCGAGTCATGTAGGCCCTAAGGCAATGGAGAGAAACATAAGCAAGTCTGGATGGTTTATTCGATACTCCAGAAATTCATGTTAAGATTTTGTTGAGGGGTGCTAAAAATAACCCAGGAAAACAGACCAGAGTAACACAAAGACATTTGGCCAAGCCACTTTTCCTTTCCCAGAGAGTTCAGATTGATTACATCCAATTGCCCATATTAGGCCAATATCAATATGTTTTGTTGTGTATAGACATGTTTTCAAGCTGAATAGAAGCCTGGCCGATGGATAAAGCAAATGCCAAGACAACAGCAAAGAAACTCCTTTCCGAAGTAAAGTGCTGTTTGGAGTCCCTGAAACCATAGAGAGTGACAGAGGAACACATTTCACTGGACAGATCATGCAAATTGTATGCAAGCACTTGGCAATTGAGCAGGCCTTCCATGCTCCTATCATCCTCAGAGTTCAGGGAAGGTAGAAAAATATAGTGGAATCATAAAAGAAAGGCTAGCTAAATTAATGCAGGAACAGGAGCAAGGGTCAGTAAAGAAACAGTGGCCAGGACTGTTACCTCTGGTTCTTTACAACATCAGGATTACCCCTACTTATAGGTCAGAGAACTTGAGTCCTTATGAAATTTTGTTTGGGAGCCCACCTAAGACAGGGTTGTATTTTCCACATCAGACTGCTGTAATGTATAATGATTATATTTTGTTATGTAATTGTCTAATACAAACAACTAACTGCGATGCACAAGTTTGTTTTTTATTCAATTCCAGATCAAGTAAATGGATCACACGATTTACAGCCAGGTGATTGGGTCCTAGTAAAAGAACATGTGAAAGTCTCTTTTGGACCAAAGTTTGAACGACCCTACCAAGTGTTCCTAACAACTGCTACAGCTTTAAATTGACGTGGATACATGCCAGCAATTGCAAGAAAGTACAGCTAATTTCAAAAGATGAGTAAACTACAGTTATGTGCTTGATCGTAGCAGCCAAGGCTATAGAGGAAAATCACCTGTACAAATATACACATGCTAACAGGCATAAGGAGTAATCTGAGTAATTGCTAGATATGTTCACATAGGCCAGACAGTTCAAAAAAAGGCACACACCTGGTACCCATTTACTTTCATTTTGAGTTTAAGCAATACAAAGCTTGCAAAAATACCAGTATGTCTAGAAATACCACAAATGTTCTATTATTGTGAAAATACATTTTATGCTAAATATAACTTAAGGCCTTTGAGAATATACCCTTGTTTAGTAAGGGAAAGAGGTATACAATGTGACATTATGATAGGAAATATGACAAACCCAGATTACACTTTGTTTTGAAATGGTAAATTTTCATGGGTTATATAGATATATTTTTTTGTCCTCATAGGAATCATCATTATAGGATTGCTTCTTTATTTGTTTTTTTCAGGTGTGCTAAATGTGAAATACAAGGATTACTACAATGGCAGTTAGAACTGAGGAAGATGACCCCGAGGAAGAGATATAGTGTTATCAGATTAGCAGATTTGTATGATGCCAAGATGGGTGATATGAATGAGTAAAGATATGTGTATCACATGCACCCTAAGAAGAACTTTACGCCACATAGATGTGAATTAGTACTGTGGATCATTTGGTATCATACTAGGTAGGGATCAAGAGGAGGGAAATGAGTAGAATTATAGGGGTCTGATAATGTTGATATATATATATTTATATTATGCTTGATTTGTTTCTTTCCTTCTTAGATGGCTTGTTTCAATTCCTGGGAATCAAAACTGTTGGATATGTGATGACACAAGCTACTGATAAGAACCCAGAAATCTCCTCTCAAAATAGGCCTTTGCCTGAACTGACCAGATACTGCTGAATCTATTTTTTTTGCCAGTCACATGATGTAACCACCCATTCAACTGTTCCCTTGCTACTAAAAAGATATGAATGCTGATTGAACTAAACTATATGATCACACTTATAACACACCTAGTGCTTATGCATATTCATAAAGTATATATTGTTAAACTTGATGTTTTTAAGTCAGAGACACTTCCTTCTTCGTTTGGCCTGGTAGTGCTGAATATTGGTGTGTGTTGTGCCTCTCCACTGCAGTGTATATAATAAAGCACCTATTTATCTTATCTTAAGATCTGCACTCACTATCTCATCATCTAAATGTCTTTGATTGAAGACCCCTAAATCGGATTTAACACCTTCAACAGGGTAGTTGACACATGTGCCATGCCAGGCACATGTCCTATTTGGTGGTGCAGCGTTTCTTAAACAGGTACCCAGGATTGGAAGATTCTGTAGCCATTTCAGGCAGTCATACACAGCCAGTGCTCGGTTGGCTGAAATTAAGCGGGAATTCCATCTGCCTATAAACCGCCTGAATTGTGACATGCCCACCAAGTGGAACTCAACTTTGGAAATGCTCGGCGGCTGCTCATGCAGCAGAGAGCCATCAACAAGTACCTGTGTGAGTATGGCACAATGACAGGCTCATGGCGACTTAGCTTTTTTTTCCTATGCCAATGGCTGCTGATAAAGAATACATCACTGTACTGTCACCATTTGAGGAGGCAACAAGGTTGGTGAGCCGTGACAATGCATGCATCAGTGACACAATGCATGGCCTCCCTCATTCTTCAAAGCCTACAAAAGGGCCCGAGAATTTGTGGCATCACGGAGAAGAATCACTATTGGATGGCAACCCTCCTTGACCACCGTTACAAGAGGAAAGCCTCTGAACTCATCCAGTGCCCACAGATGGAGCAGAGGATGAAATATCTTGAGGACACTATAAAGAGGAGTTTATGTAATGCCTTTCCAGACTCTGGTTGGTTAGTGTCAGGAAAGGTTCTCTCCGCTGGTAATATCGATCATTTGGCATGCAGTACTGCCCTGGATCTTTGCCCTGCAGCCTGACCCCTTCCATCTTGTTCCCTGTCTGATTACTCCTGGCCCCCATCTACTGATCTCCTGTTTATGACCCTGGCCTGGCTTGACTACGATTCTGGTACTCCCTTTTGCTACATATGCTGGTTGGTTTATTATCACTGTTTGGTTGTATGGTTTGTTCACTCTGTTTGTATTGGTGGTGTGTTCACATGTATATGTATTTACCTTAACAAACTACTTTCACCTATTTATATCTGGTTCACTCTGTGGCAGTCACACAGTTCTGGTCACATCTGATTTATGACAGTTATGGTCCCACGGATAAGCTAGTTTTGAGGCTTCTGTTGGTCAAGTGTAGGGATGAGCCAAACACCCCCCTGTTCGGTTCGCACCAGAACACGCGAACAGGCAAAACATTTGTTCAAACACGCGAACACCGTTAAAGTCTATGGGACACGAACATGAATAATCAAAAGTGCTCATTTTAAAGGCTTATATGCAAGTTATTGTCATAAAAAGTGTTTGGGGACCTGGGTCCTGCCCCAGGGGACATGCATCAATGCAAAAAAAAGTTTTAAAAACGACCGTTTTTTCGGGAGCAGTGATTTTAATAATGCTTAAAGTGAAACAATAAAAGTGTAATATTCCTTTAAATTTCTTACCTGGGGGGTGTCTATAGTATGCCTGTAAAGGGGCGCATGTTTCCTGTGTTTAGAACAGTCTGACAGCAAAATGACATTTCAAAGGAAAAAAAGTCATTTAAAACGCGGCTCGCGGCTATTAATGAATTGCCGGTCCGACAATACACATAAAATTTCATTGATAAAAACGGCATGGGAATTCCCCACAGGGGAACCCCGAACCAAAATGTTTAAAAAAATGACGTGGGGGGTCCCCCTAAATTCCATACCAGGTCCTTCAGGTCTGGTATGGATATTAAGGGGAACCCCGGCCAAAATGTTTTAAAATAAATGGCGTGGGGTCCCCCTCAAAATCTATACCAGACCCTTCAGGGGTCTATCGTCCTTTGGTTTCTTCCTCCATCTTTTTCTTCTTCTGGTTCTTCTGGTTCTTCTGGTTCTTCCTCAGGTGTTCTCATCCATCATCTTCCTCCGCGGTGCCGGCGTCTTCTTCCTTTCGTCTTCTTGGCCCGCTCCGCATCCAGCATGGTGGGAGGCTCCCTCTGTGTGACGCTTCTCCTCTTCTGACGGTTCTTAAATAACGGAGGTCGGGGCCACCCGGTGACCTGCCCGCCCCCTCTGACGTCACGGGGAATGCCACAGGGAAGTCCCCGTCAAGTCCCCGTGCGTCAGAGGGGGCGGGGTCACCGGGTGGCCCTGACCACTGTTATTTAAGAAAGGAATTTTTCATTTTTATTGTTTCACTTTAAGCATCAGTAACTCACTGCTTATTTAAAAAATTACCGTATTTATCGGCATATAACACGCGCCGGCGTATAACATGCACCTCAAGTTTAGGAGGGAATTTTAGGGAAAAAAACTTTTAGGGGGGAAGTTTAAGGAAAAAAACTTACATTTAAATGCCCATCAATGCAGCCTTAACAGTGTCCATCTGTAGCCTTGTCAGTGTCCATCTGTAGCCAGTGTCAGTGTAACCTTGTCAGTGTCCATCTGTAGCCAGTGTCAGTGTAGCCTTGTCAGTGTCCATCTGTAGCCTTGTCCCTGTGTCATTTGCAAACTAGTAGGTACACTGCCGTTTAAAAATGGCGCCACCGTTCTTGGCGGCTCTCGGCGGCTTTTGGAGGCACTCGGCCATTCTCGGCAGCTCTCAGCCACTCTCTGCAGCTTTCGGCCTCTCTCGCCGGCTTTCGGACACACTCGGCAGCTCTCGGTGACTTTCGGACGCAGCGGGACTGCGAGAGCCACCAAAAGCCGCCGAGAACGGCCGAAAGCCACCGAGAATGGCCGAAAGCTGCCAAAAGCCAACGAGAATGGCCAAAAGGCTCACAATCGGCAGGGGATGGACGTATAACACGCACCCACGATTTCCCCCTGATTTTAAATACGGTATCTTTTTTTACAAACATTTTTTATTCTTTGATACATGTCCCCCAGGGCAGTACCCAGACCCCCATACCCTTTGTATGCCCAATTACTTGCATATAAACCTTCAAATTTGGCACTTTTGAATTTTTTAGTTCGGGTCCCATAGACTTCAATTGGGTTCATTGTTCGGCTCTGAACTTTTGCAATGTTCAAAAGTTCTGGTGCGAACTGTACCGGGGGGGTGTTCAGTCCATCTCTATTTTACAACCAATTTAATAGATTGGTGCAGCCCACTGCTGAAATGGGTAGCTTACACCAGGAAGAGATCTGAATCTGAAAGTAAGAGAAATTACGTTGAGAGAAATTAAATCAATATTGATGGTGGAAATCATATCTAAATATTTAATTTGAGAGACCACCTTAATGTGGAACAGGGTATCATTTAATGGAGTAAATCAGGAAATCTAGGGGCAAGAGCATTAACTTGTCCCAGTTGATCTTCAATTCCAAAAATGTGCCACATTTCCAATCAGGGCCCTCTTGTGCCTTAAAGCGGAGTTCCACCCTTAAGTGGAACTTCCGCTCATCGGATTCCTCCCCCCCTCCGGTGTCACAATTGGCACCTTTCAGGGGGGAGGGGGGTGCAGATACCTGTATAATACAGGTATCTGCACCCACTTCCGGGTATAACTAGCCGCAGCTAGCCGCAGACTCCCCGCCCACCCCCGTTGTGTTGTGGGAAATACACAGTTCCCACAACACAACAGGGACCAGTGTAGACGCGCATGCGCAGTAGGGAGCCGGGCAGTGAAGCGGCAACGCTTCACTTCCTGACTCCCTCAGTGTGAATGGCGGCGGCAGCACCCGAGGATCGAGGGACGGCTCGGTCTCGGGTGCCGACATCGCTGGACCCCGGGACAGGTAAGTGTCCTTATTTTAAAAGTCAGCAGCTGCAGTATTTTTTTTTTTTTAGTGAAACTCCACTTTAAGAGCTTACTTAACATTAATAATGGAAATATTGTGAGATTGAAAGAACTCTATATATTCCATTTTACCTAGATGTTGAGCCCATTCACACTGAACGGACTGTTGCTGCTCAGTTTTCTGCGAGGCAGCTCTTCATAGAATGCTGATCATGCAGAAACACTGTGGTAACCACTATGTATGAGGAACAACACGGAAGAGCACAAGGGTCCCAGGGACTACAGATAAGCAGGACACAGTTGGACTATGTGAGAAGTCTAAAATAGAAAGGATGCCTAGTGGTACTAATAGGGAAAACCCAGCCTGCCTGCATTTTCAGTGAAGGTGAAAGCCCTTGGAAGCCCCACTCTCTGCCACAAGCTACGTCACACATACACTTGAAATGAGTAGTGCACAGAGACACACAGGACAACTAGAAGTGAGTACCAATGCAGAGAGACAAACAGGAATCACTAAGAGCAGTCAGAAATGCATAGAACTGCTGAGCAGGAAACAGATTCCAAATACACAGGGAGACACTGAAGCAGACTGCAGGTGATGCTAATAAAAAGGTAGGTTAAGGGGGGGCGTGGCCTGCTGCAGACCAGGATGGCTGCCTGAAGTCCGAGCTCCGCTCCACAGCCTGGATAACAGCAACCCCTAGCTACTTTCCTTCCCGCTGCTCACATTACTGAAGCAGGGAAGGACTGGGGAGACACCTGGACACACCGATGCAGCGTTACAAGCCGCCGAATCCCCGCCATCTTACCGATTACTACCCGATGGCTGCTGCCATGCACAAGGCCCAAGATGGCGCTGATGGAAGCGACGGCGCTCGCTTCAACAACAGCATAGATGGCCTGCCTGCTACCTCCTCAGCACTCCCTCTCCAAGGAACTATGGCCACAGCAACGGACAGGGACAGCATGGACATGCACCCCCCTCCAGAGGATTCCCCAGGAGGACTGCAGCAGGACAGAGGTAAGAGGCTGGCTACCTCCCCTGCACATTCCCCAAACAAAGAACCACATGCAAAGAAGCAGCTGTGGTCCGATGTTGTTGCAGGGACACACAGCGCCCAAAATACTCCCTCCCTGGCTGCTATACCTGTCACTGACAACACAGTGTCTGAGGCTATGCTGAAATCTATGCTTCTTACACTGCAGCAGGACCTGCATAGAGAGCTCCAAATGTCACTATCTCAGATGCATGATAAAATAGACTGCCTAGAAGAGCGTACAGACGCTCTAGAAGAAAATCTGCAAGATTACTCTAAGGCACACAACGAAATGTTAGATGCTCACGAGCATCACTCGGAAGAAATTCACCGTATCAAAATGAAATTGGCGGATTTGGAAAACCGCTCTAGGCGGAACAACATCAAATTCCGGGGCATCCCTGAATCGGTTAAACTGAGCGAAATAACCCCCTGCTTCTAACAACTTATTTCAGCCCTACTCCCACGCCTCAATGCCCGCGACACCTTAATCGACCGGGCCCACAGAATTGCTAAACCGTCACACCTCCCTGACGATATTCCTAGAGATATTTTGGCGCATATACATTACTTCCATGTTAAGGAACAAATTCTCTCTGCCGCCAGATCCGTGACACCCCTGCCAGCCCCTTACAATAATCTCAAGCTGTTCACTGACCTGTCCCCGGCCACAATGGAGATGCGCAGAGCTTTCGCCCCGGTGACTTCCATACTCCAACAAAACAAAATAACCTACAAATGGGGCTTCCCGACGAAATTGCTGGTCACTCACCAACAAAAGATCGTACCTATTCTTTTCCCCGAAGGATGGCTATAAGAAGCTTACCAACTGGGGTTTACTCCCCATTGCTCCCAGAGAAGCGGAAAAAGCTACTCCCTCCTACAAGCCTTCTGACTCCAGAAACATGGCGACTAAAGCTCCCAAAAAGACCTAAATTTGACACAAACCCAGACCCCCAGATCTACTTATATCCAGTCTGGGCATCACATTTGTACCTCCTCCTCACCACCCCTCAGGTTTAAAGTTGTGCTAAGCACACATTTTTTTTTTTTTTTCGTTTTTTCTAATTTTCTGCTGTTTTCTTGATTACAGCACAGATTAATCGACATTGATTATATTTTTCTCCTAGAATTGTAGATTGTTTGTATTTAGCAACTTACTGTTTTTGGTAATATACTTGTACCATATACGGCATTTACTTATCTACTTGTGTACTCACATCCATCAACAGTAGGTGGGGTCTCTCTCCCTCTGCCCAGGCCCTCATAACTGTCATACCATTATGACACTCTCGATTACCTCCCTCAATGTTAAAGGCCTATATTCACCATTTAAATGCAACCTCTTATGGAAAGAAGCACTACAACAACGGGCAGATATAATCTGCGTCCAGGAAACGCACTTTATTAAGCTCAAACAACCTCAATGTAGTCACAAAAAATATCCCCATTGCTTCTTCGCAAGCGCCCCTAAAAAAAAGAGAGGAGTAATGATTGCCATAAACGCAGCAATAGATTCTAAGCTTCATCACTGTGAAAGTGACGATGATGGCAGATTTTTAATCCTATCAGCCACATTTGACAACCGCCCTCTCACCATAGTAAACATTTATGCCCCTAATACAGCACAAAGAAGATTCTACGCCACTCTCTTTGCCAAATTAGCCCCTTATAGATCTTCCCCCCTGATAATCTGTGGAGATTTTAATGAAGTAATTGACCCTACACTTGATACCTCCAACGCTGCGAGAAAGAGGCCCTCAGCAATATCAAATATCCTCAAAAAAGAAGACCTTTATGACACATGGAGGTGCATGCATGATGAGGAGAGAGACTACACCTACTTTTCCCCCCCACACCAATCTTACTCCCGAATTGACCTATTCATTACAGATAAACACCTACTACAAGCAATCACTGCCTCCACCATAGGCACTATATCTTGGTCTGACCATGCTCCAGTTACGATCAAACTAGCATCCCTCTCCCAAGCCACTAGACATACCTCCCTTCTCAGCAACCCCTCTTTTAAATCTCAAATACAATCTGAAATTGATAATTATTTCCAGCAAAATGTTAATTCTGTAACTGACTGTGCTATTGTTTGGAATGCTCACAAAGCTTGTCTACGGGGTCTTTTTATCAAACTTGGGGCCCAGGCTAAAAAACAACACTCTTATATAACCAAGTCCCTCCTGAAACAAATTCGATCTCTTGAAATAATAAACAAGAGATCTCCCACTAATACTACTTCCTTAGAACTTAAAAAGCTTAGATCCCAACTCAGTGGTTATCTTCACAAAAATTTTGATTACTTTATCAAACGACTAAGACTTCAGATATACTCATCGGACAATAAATCAGGAGCATTTATGGCTAAACAATTTAAAAAACAACTTTCTAATAAAAAAATCGCATCTATCACAAACCCCCAGGGCAAACACCTGACCAATCCGCTAGATATTGCCAACGAATTTGGTAATTTTTACACCAAACTTTACAACCTTATGAAAACAGACCCCCATCTCACACCCACCCAAGATGACATAAAAAACTTTTTTATCTTCTATCTCCCTTCCCTCGATTTCCCCAGAACAACTAGACTCTCTCACGACTCCCTTTTCAAAGACCGAAATTCAAAAAGTGATAAACAACCTACCTCTACATAAAGCGCCAGGACCTGACGGACTACCCAACGAATATTATAAACGATTTGCCCAACCCTTAGTCCCCCACCTGTGTGCCATGTATAATCAATTTGCTACTACAGGCATAATCCCAAGGGAATCTCTCGATGCCCTAGTGGTTACCATTCCCAAACCAGGTAAACCCCCAGACAACCCAGCCAACTACAGACCGATCTCACTCCTCAACACAGACATCAAAATCTATGCTAAACTCCTGGCACAACGCCTTTCCACCATCATCCCCCAGATTATTCATCCCGACCAAGTGGGATTTGTGCCCGGCAGGCAAGCCTCAGATGGAACTAGACGTTTCATTGACCTTATCCAATGGACAAAGCATACTCGAACACCTTCTCTCTTCCTGTTTTGGACGCAGAGAAGGCGTTCGATAGGGTATATTGGCCGTATATGGAGGCAGTACTCCAAAAATTTGGACTCCCGGGCACCTTTCTCTCTGCCATACTAGGTCTATACACTTACCCATCTGCACGCATTTGGACGTCAGGGGTTGTTTCTAACCCATTCCAAATTACCAATGGCACGAGACAGGGGTGCCCGCTGTCCCCCCTAATTTTTGCCATGATAATGGAGCCCCTAGCACAAATTACTAGATCTGACCCCTCGATTACCAGGATAAAAATTGGACAAACTGATCATATAATCATTTTATATGCAGATGACGTGATCATTGCTCTAACTAACCCGCTATTGTCTCTCCCAGCAGTCCAATGAATTCTTGACAGGTTCAGCGCAGTATCAATGTATAAACTAAATCACAGTAAATCCCTGATGCTTAACCTTGGCCTTGACTCTCAAACTCTAAATACCATTACCGCTAGCTCCCCCTTTGCTTGGGCCCCCAACTCCTTTCTCCCATACTTGGGTATCCAATTAACTTTCCCAAGTCAGATGCTACTAAGAATTAATTTTGAAGACCTCGTGGGCAAGCTTACACAACTAGCAAAAGATCTAGGTAGGGTTCCAGCCTCCTGGGCTGGTAGGATAGTTTAGACAAAAATGTATTTACTTCCCCATGTCCTATATTTTTTCCATACATTACCTCTTCCTCTAGCACAAAATCAGATAAAAAAAATCCAAGGAATCATCAATGGCTTTATTTGGCAACAAAAGAGACCTAGAATAAAAAAGTCATACTCACAACCCCAGTTCAACATGGGGGTCTGGGTGCCCCGGATATTCAAGCTTACCACCGAGCAACTATTCTGGACCAGCTGAAAACATGGTGGTCAGACAAACACCACACAACCTGGAAACAAATAGAAACCAACCTACTACCCACGGATCCTAAAAACTTTCTAGCCGCACTGTCGCTCAACCCCCACCCCAAAAGGTACCCTCTTGATACTATTACATCCTCCACAAGAATTTGGACCTCAATACTGCAACTCAAGGGAGGGATATCAAAGGACACTCTGACCAAAAATATGGACTAACCAAACACTCGTTTTTTATTTACCTGAGGATTAGATCTAGCCTGTCAAAAATTTCCTGGTCAACCTCAGATGATGTCTCACTCCCTATACTCCAGTTCTACAATTTAGCTATACCCAAGACCAAAGGAATCTCCTTCATGTACAAACTGCTCACTAAACCAACTACTAACCACCTGGTTTCTTCCTCACAGTATTGGTCCTCAATGTTAGACCATCCACCTTCAGAAACACATTGGCCGAAGGCCCTCACATTGCCCTTACGCCTGTCGCATTCCATTAACCACTGGGAAGCAATACAAAAGTTTTTTCACAAATGGTACTTCACCCCTGAAAGGCTAGCGAAAATCTACCCAAACACATCCCCGAACTGTTGGAGGGGATGTGCTGATATTGGATCTCTTTCACACATATGGTGGGAATGCCACCTTGTTAAAAATTTTTGGAGACAGGTGCATAACCTAATTGAATCTCTGTGTAATATATCCCAACCAATGTCCCCGCTTGACCTACTCCTAGGTCTCTCGATCCCAACAATGCCCACCCATCTGCAAACACTGGTCACACACATTCTTATTGCCGCAAGACTGACAATCACAAAAAAATGGAAATCAAACGACCCGCCGGTACTTAGAGATGCCATCCACCTACTGAACCAACACTTTCAGATGGAATTCTCTTTCGCCAAAGCCAACATGTCCACTAAGCGCTTTAATAGAAACTGGCACGCTTGGATCTTGGACTCTAGAAGTACACCACTGTTGTAACAGTCCTGCCCCTAGCTTGGCTGGAGTCTACACCAGCCCCCTTTTCTTACTACGGTCTCTCGGACATTTTGCCAAAACATGTAATACAGATCACAATGTTACACCATGATCTAGGTTACACTCAAGTGTTCACCCCATTCAGTGCTTAGCCTATTGGTACAGGAATACTTTATGCTACAATAGTTACTTGTAGTATGATAGTTTACTTATTATTCATTCATTGTTTTTGCTTTAGACCAATCAAAGTTATATTTAAATAAGCTCTTCTCTCATTGCCGTTTACATATACGCTAAGACGCCAGGGTATGCCCAATTGGCGATGTTTCTGTATTCTTTTTCTCTTTATAAAACAAAATAAAAATCTTAAATTTAAAAAAAAAAAAGGTAGGCTAAAACGCATAGAGGATCATTGAGGTGCAGTTAACAAAGCACAAGGATACTGGAATGCTCAGAGAGCACAAGTGCATAGTAGGGATGAGGCGAACACCCCCCTGTTCGGTTTGCACCAGAACATGCGAACAGGCAAAAAATTTGTTCGAACACGCAAACACCGTTAAAGTCTATGAGACTCGAACATGAATAATCAAAAGTGTTAATTTTAAAGGCTTATATGCAAGTTATTGTCATAAAAAGTGTTTGGGGACCTGGGTCCTGCCACAGGGGACATGGATCAATGTAAAAAAAGTTTTAAAAAAGGCTGTTTCGAGAGCAGTGAATTTAATAATGCTTAAAGTGAAACAATAAAAGTGTAATATTCCTTCAAATTTCGTACCTGGGGGGTGTCTATAGTATGCCTGTAAAGGGGCACATGTTTCCCATGTTTAGAACAGTCTGACAGCAAAATGACATTTCAAAGGAAAAAAGTCATTTAAAACTACTCATGGCTATTAATGAATTGTCGGTCCGACAATACTCATAAAAGTTAATTGATAAAAACAGCATGGGATTTCCCCACAGGGGAACCCCGAACCAAAATTTTTTAAAAAATGGCGTGGGGGTCCCCCTAAGTTCCATACCAGGTCCTTCAGGTCTGGTATGGATATTAAGGGGAACCCCAGGCCAAATTTTAAAAAAAAATGGCATTGGCCTTTAAAATTAGCACTTTTGATTTCTCCCATAGACTTTTAAAGGGTGTTCTGCGGCTTTCGAATTTGCCGCGAACACCCCAAATTGTTCGCTGTTCGGCGAACTGGCGAACAGCCTATGAGTTCGACTCGAAGCTCATCCCTAGTGCATAGATACATTTTGCAGGCAAGAAAACACAGAAAACCATGGGGGACAGACTGGAAGGCACTGGGAACACCTGGGGTGTGAAGATCACACTGGAAGGCACTAGCAAACAGACACTAGGAAAAAGAGGAGGATCACTAGGAATATCAAGGTCACAAGAAATCACTCACAAAGTAGAATAGCACATTTGTTTTTTGTTTTTTCTTTACTGTTTCACAACACATTTGTGAATTGCTGGAATTTGCCTGCAACCGCTGCAGGTGCACCATTTTGTTCTAGTTTTATTTTTAGTGGCCTAAATAACCGGCTGAGGTTCGAACCATGTATGGGCAGGCTGAATGTACCCAAATTGATTGATTGATCAAATGGGTACAACCAGCCTGTCGGATTTTACATGCAATTATTGCTAAAAACTGTTATTGTTGCTGTTCTCCCGCCGGTAAAACACAATGGCTCCACATGTGGGATTTTCCCATAAACACTGACTGTGTTGATGGGGGAATCAAGTGGTTTTTAACCATAGGTTGCAGGAAAGAAAATCAGTCTGTCTATGGCTGGCTTTAGAATACCTTAATCCAGTCATAATGGAATGTGTACATTTTTGCAGGCCGAAAAAATGATGGAAGGTGTTAAAGTCTGGAAACATGCTGTTCTAGTTACACAATCCTATTGTTGGTGTCAGCAAGCCTGCATAGGTGTTAGTTCCTTAATTTACACAACTAAAAGTGCAAAGCAGTATTTACACAATGTACAGTATAAGTACACTGGATTATATGATATTTGCAAATTACACACAAAGCTATATTTACATTATAATTACATTATAATGTACAGTACAAGTTAGTTTACCTTTCAGCTTCAGGTCTGGTCATGCTGATTGCTTTTGTGTCCCAGGACAAAAAGGAGGCACAGCTTGGTAATAATTCATTATATCCCAATCTAATTTCTGTACAATGCTAGTATAATACACCCTGAACACTGTACCTAGCATATCTAGATTGTGCACAGCCTGCTTGGAAGATTCAAAGAAGACTGGCCAAGCCATTTAAGTAGGAAAGGAAACCACGCTGAGGAAGCTGGAAGAAGTACCACCATCAATGGTTTAAATATAAATAAACCCATTATTTACCAGTTAGCCCCTTGTGGCCAACAAAAGGCCACACATAAAATATAGGTTTACGAGTAATCTTGTTAACTATTTGAAGCTTTTGTCACTGTATTATGAAAAAGAAAACTCTTTGAAAAGACTCTTTGAACAACTGATCTCTACAGCCCATATTTCTCGATCTCCATATCTGTAGTCCATCACTTGTTCTGTGGTTAATAAGTCAAGAATCATACAATAAAAAAAAAATCAAGGATTCTAGTTATCAAGAGTCCAATAATACATTCATAGTGCAGATCTGATCATAGTGCACTTACTTCTTGGACATCCTTCCACGGCTATTTTAATTTGGTACAGTGTATTCAGTAGAGGCCCATGGAACAGCTTTCATGGCTTTCTGAAGTTATACTTTATTAGCAATGCATACACAACTTTGAATGAATATGTCTAAGGAGTACTTAGACATATTCATTCAAAGTTATGTTTATCTTGAAATTCTGAATATTATGGACGTCTGTTTAAAATTGCTATAGATGTACTGAGACATAACCATGAGACCTCTTCAATATTTTATATATAAAAATTCAAAATGTTCTCTATATGAAATTTCAAAATGTTTCTATATCATGTTCTCCATATCTCCCCTTTTTTATTTGACAAAAGCAAGACCAAACACCTTAGAGCAGTGGTTCTCAACTCCAGTCCTCGGGACCCACCAACAGGACAGATTTTAAGTATTACCTTGGGGAGATGCAGACTAGAATACTGCAATCACTGAGCAGCAAGTGATATCACCTGTGATGTATTTCAGTTATCTTGCAAACCTGGCCTGTTGGTGGGTCCTGAGGACTGGAGTTGAGAACCACTGCCTTAGAGAGTACCCCGAAAGAATAAGGACGATAAAGGAAAGAAAGTAGAAAAAGGAAAAAAAAAGCAAGATCAAACATACATGTATAGATTTACTGCTACCTCAACAGTGTCACATACCCTACACCTTACTCTTGAATTTGTTAAAACACATTGAATCTGTATTTAATTTCCAATATATACAGTATTTGCCCAAATTATGAATGGAAATTGAATTGGAAAAACAAAAACAAAATAGTGCAGCTTTGCAGTGACAAGGTAGCTCCTCTCCTAAAGTAATGACTAGCATATCCATTGAACCACTTTTAATACAACTTTGCAAGTCAGGCACACAAAAAAGTGAGGTTCCCAATGGACTAAAATAGTAGTGGTTGTTTGCAACAGTCTTCCAGCCTAGGTAATGAGTCACTCATTAGTAAGTAATATCAAAATGCTTGGGACACACATATATAACAGTTATACGCAGACAAAGAAGGTTAGAAAATAAGAAACAGACTGGTCTTTTCCTAACATTACTCTTTGATGTTTATCGATTTCTAAGTACCTAAACTCCTGAACAACAACATGTTAAAATATAACCTTTACACACACCAATAGGACATAAGTCGACTTGGAAGGAAAAAAAAACCCAAACATACTGAATCCACAAAATACAATCACTGCAAAATAACATATATTCATTTACTTTCCCAGTGTCAGAGTAAATTAAAACTTCACTCTGAGCCAATAAAAAAAAATAAATGCATAAATAAATAATTTAAAGTTAAAAAATATAACTTATAGACAAAAGTTATTACTCTTTTGCTTTTCTTTGACCCCTTCCCGTCCGCGCTATAGCCAAAAGACAGCTACAGCATGGGCTTACTTTGCTGGGAGGGCGTCCTATGATGACGCTGCCTGCTCTGTGATCATAGAGTCTTTTAGACTCAACTGATCACAGATCGGGGTAAAGGCCAATCACAGCAGCCCTTTACCATGTGATCAGCTGTGTCCAATGACAGCTGATCATGATGTAAATACAAGCTGGTCATCGGCTTTCCTTTTCTCATGCTGACAGCGTGAGGAGGGGAGAAGAGAGCCGATACCCAGCTTGTGGTAAAGGAACATCTACACTGATAATCAGGGCACTGATTATCAGTGTCCTGTTTATCAGTGCAGTCCCGAAAGTGCCCATCATTGCTGCCTATCAGTGCCCACCAGTGCTGCCAATCATTACCCAGCAGTGCTGTCTATCAGTGCCAATCAGTGCCACCTACCAGTGCCTATCAGTGCTGCCTATCACTGCCCATCAGTGCCACCTATCACTGCCCATCAGTGCCCATCAGTACCGTCTATCAGTGCAGCCTCATCAGTACCACCTCATCAGTGCACACCAGCGCCACCTCATCAGTACCCATCAGTGCAGCCTATCAGTGCCCATCAGTGCAGCCTCATCAGCGCACATCAGTGAAGGTAAAAAATTACCTGTTTGCAAAATTTTATAACAAACTATGAGAATTTATTTTGTTTTCTAAATTTGTCAAGCAAATAAAAAACACAGTGATGATTAAATACCACTAAAGATAGCTCTATTTGTGTGAAAAAAGATAACAATTTTATATGAGTACAGTGTTGCATGATCGCGCAATTGTCATTCAAATTGTGACAGCACTGAAAGCTGAAAATTGGCATGGGCAGAAAGGGGATACAAGTACCCAGTATGCAAGTGGTAAATATACAAAGAAAGCAAAATTTAAAAAATTTTACTTTTCCATTGGTAAATGATTACTGAATTTTATCTGGTGAAAATAAAATACTCAGACCATAGACATCCTAATCACACATTATATTTGGTATTTTATCCACTGTTTCTACATTATTATATTATTGTTTGGCTCCCAGTAAGTTGAAGTCCTAGCAGATAACTGATATGTTGGGTCTCTCTGCATTTTCTGTTTGAATGGAACGGACTGTTTTCTGTGGAACCTTAACAATTTGACCAAAAGGTTATTTTACTTCATTCAGTTCTTTCCTGCACTGTACCATGTTTGTATGACATGCTTCATATTTTACCTTGAGTGCATGTTGTGATATCGCCATCATTTTATTTATATTTTTAATTACCAATATTAGACTTCAGTAGATCGATCTCATTTTCAAGGGAGTTAACTGTGGTATTTAACTCAAGACATTCCTTGCTGTAATCTTAGGGCAGGCCATACACGGTGCAAATTTGTTTCCTGCAGCCGCTAGCAATAATTGCAAGAGAATCCAGCAGACTGGTTTTACCCAAGTTGATTGTTCGATCGACTTGGTACATTCAGCCTGCCCATAAACGGTACGGATAGAGATTCGAACCGTGTATGGCCAGCCTTAGATCTATTTCCATGGCTTTTACACCCAAAGTGAAACATGTTGCTATTAGCCTATGACTAGTAACTGATGAGCCATGTCTATTGATCTTATCTTTGGGGGTATTTAAATTGTAATGGTGCCTCTTTTGGCTTGAAAAGGTGACCACTTATCGTGTAGTGTGACTTGCTAAACTGGTATTGTTGTTTGGACCTTCTGAATACATATAAAGACCGGTGCATCGAGTTCATGATGTTTTGTTATGAGTCATTAGCAGGATCCATAAAAAACCCACATTTAGCTTTGAATTTAGGATGAGCATTAGATATTAGGAGGGTTTGTACTCCTGGTCCTCTCTATGTCCTTTTCATTCCTTTGCCTACATAGTAGGCTGATCATAGTCTGCTTGCATAAGAAAGTGGATTTTCATTATTTGCCTGCTTTGTTCTATACACTGTTTTTAAGCCAAAAGGATGTAATATTTTTAGCAATTTATCTACGATTTCATTGTAATCATCTCTGTCCTTCTTTAACATGGTCTGGTAAGAAAAACCATGTGACTAATTCAACTGTTAACAGTAAAACATTGTTTACAAGACACTTGGGCTGATTTACTAAGAAGAATGCGTTGCGCCAGTTCATACCTTAATTGGTGTGCTGGAAAAGTCATTAACCAAATGTGTGAACCGGCGCACTTTGAAGTGCAAAACGATAATAAATATGTAAATTGCAACTGGTGCTAGGTTAACTGTGGTTTTCTCATTGATAATAGCGCATGTCTAATACAATTGGTTAATTTCATCTTATTAGATGTGTCTTGTTAGGCAATTAGTAGGTGTTGTCAGTTAATTAACCCTTTTGATGCTAATCTCATTCGTATTACTTCTAATATATCTTTGAAATATGTTTTTTTCTATTTTTACCCAAATCTTTCAATACATTACAAAGAACTGAGAAGTGTTTCCAAACCCAATAAATTAATATTTTCAGATCTTGATCCTAAGGGTGACCATACACTGCAATTAGTTAGATCTTAAAAAAACGAATTTAGTGCAAGAGCCTGTTTGATTTCCTATAATTTGAATTAATTGTTCAAGTGCAATTTGCCGGATGGGAGTCTGAACAGATATCCTTTCCTGCTCGACAATTATTTTCTTTTGCATTTAAGGGTCGGTCTCCACTCTTTGTCCTCGATGGTGCAAGAGGGGGTGTCTCGCTTGCTGATATGCCTACTTGTATGTTAATCTGTAAAGTATGGGATACAGTTAAAAAATGTTGGGTGTCTCATATCCCACTAGATACACTCCCATATGGGAAAATGATAGACTTTGTCAAATTTCGGCTCTTAGAGGCTTTCAGAGATGGGCAAAACTAGGAATACCTACTTTAGCTAAGCTATATCAGAATGGTATATTTAAATCCTTTGAAGATCTGAGGGGAGAGTTCTCTGTAGAATCCAACTGGTTTTACCAATTGCTCTACATGCCCAGTTTTCTTCTGCTAAGATATTTTTTTCCCGTATCCCTGTCTTAGATAAATTAGTATGGGCAGGGTCAACAAAAGGTCTTACCTTGGTTACTTATAGGGTACTGTCAGATGGGTTTCTATTGAACTTTCCCATCCATTCTCGGGTTGGCTGGGAGAAAGATATTGGTCCCATCTCTGAGGAGATTTGGGGGGATGTCCTCCGGTCCCCATGCAGGGTGTCTTTTTCTCCATCACACAGACTGACTCAGATTTTATTCTCCATAGGGTCTATAGAAATCCAGTTTCTCTGTGAAATTGGACTGAAATCTGAGCCAGCCTGTGCTAGATGTGATAACACAGGTACATTAATGCATCTTTTGTGGCGATGTCCAAAACTTAAAAGATACTGGGTGGAGGTGATTGGTACCTTAACCTCCCTGGCAGTATTCCCGAGTCTGGCTCGGGGTGGATTTTCAGTACCAAAAGCGGTAACCCCAAGCCAGACTCGGGATCGCATCGCAGGATCCAGGAAGAGCTTACTTACCTTATCCCCAGGATCCTGCGATGTCTCCCGCAGTGTGAGTGAGCCGTCCTCCACTTGATCTATCACTGTGCCCAGGCTCCATTCCCTGCGAGCGTTGCGAAGCACGGGGACGGAGAACGGAGCCAAATTCAAAAAGTAAAACACACAATACATATACAGTACACTGTAATCTTAAAGATTGCATTACTGTATCAATTTATTTCAACTCCCTTTTGTCCCTAGTGGTTTCTCCAGTGGCTTGCATGCAGTTTTATAATATAAAAACTGTTCTTTTTGCCTGGAAACTGGAGATTGTCCATAGCAGCCAAAACCGTCCCTTTACATCAAAAGCAGGTTTAGACCAGCTAGAAAACAGCGGTAATAAATTAGAATCACTTGCAGAATTGAGCGATAGCGATTTGTGGGGAAATCCGTCATCAAACACTGAAAGTAACAACAGCGACAATTCTGCAACTCAGCAAATTTCAGTGTTTTTGATTTGATTACATTATTGAATAATTTTTATTATTATTATATTATTATTTCTTATAATTATTTATAGTTATTTATTATATTATAATTTATGATTTAGTGTTTCAAATGTTATCATACCCGGGATGTCTACTAGACTCTTGTTTGAACAGATTTAAGTGTGTTATTCCTAAGAATTACAGGCCTACAATATAAAACGCTAAATAATGGTACCGCTTTCAGCACCAAAAATCTGAAATAATCATACCGCCAGGGAGGTTAAATAGGGTATTGGATATTAATACTCCAGTTGTACCGCTTATACGTATATTGGGTTACTGTGACACCTCTATCTACATCTCCCCTACTGGTAATACTATAAGGCGCGCACTTTTTGTTGCCCATAGACAGATTGCTCTTAAGTGGACCTATCCACATCCACTGACTGTTTCCGATTGGATTGTAGATCTCAATAGGATCATTCTTTTTGAAAAGCATACATATTCCCTAAGGAACTCCCTGAATAAGTTTTATGTTATCTGGTCTAGATGGCTTCAATCTATGACTTAGGTATCATGTCAACCAATGTGTACTGTGCACTTTGTAATGCTGGATATTGTTATTGTATTGATATTGTTTTGACAACATCAAAAATATTTCAGGGGAAAATACACCCCCACCCAAAAAAATACAACAAACCAAAGTAGAAAAAACTTGCTCTAAAACACATCTGTTTTGCAAAGACATAACAAACAAAAAAAGAGAGAGAATATACATGTGTTACAAATGCTATAAGGACACCCAAATGCACTCTCTTGCCAGCCACACACACACAATCTTGCCTCTTTTCACCTCTTTTCAGGGCAAGGTAAAGAATGCTATCTGCAAGCTTTATATAACATAGGTTTGCGTGCTAATGAGGCAATTGAAAACATGCACAGTCCATGAAACACACAAAATGCAAGTTCACCCAGTGTAGAGACAGAACTTCAAAGTGGGT
This sequence comes from Lithobates clamitans, assembly GCA_037952925.1. NCBI lineage: Eukaryota > Metazoa > Chordata > Amphibia > Anura > Ranidae > Lithobates > Lithobates clamitans. The sequence goes on along the minus strand of JBBGZY010000615.1, from coordinate 1,152,329 downwards.
ACAACTGTTAAGGATGTCCTTAAATTACTAACCCAAAAAACATCCAAGTGCTGTTCACATACAAAAAGCTGGAAAAAAAAGTCCCTGAGCATGCCCAGACCAACTCAAATGCATTTCACACACCAAAAGGCACAGGAAAAAAATCAAAGTCCCTGAGCATGCACAGACCAAACCAAATCCATCTAGCACAAAATAAGCCACCCCATTGGTGTTTTATTAGTTTTTGCTAAACATATCACTATCTCACATTAAGCCAGCCAGGTAGCTGAACCATTGTCACCAAGGCTGTGATCTCTTTTACATGAGAGACTATCCAGTTGGTATCTACCAAAATTCAATATATAATGGACATTTCCAATGTAAAGCAATTATCAACAGTTGCTGCCTTGATAATTCAATCCTATGCTACTTGGCATCCTACTACAAAACAAGCTCACCCTACTGTAATACGTTATATAAAATGTCAAGACTGGTGTCTCTTGATTTGACGTCCAGTGTAACATCCTCTTGTTCCATTATGAGGGAGCTTCAGCGCTGGTCACTGAGTGCTGGCTCCTGGCTCAGGCGCGGATTCCTTCCCTCTATTGGTTCGCTCACGTGGCGTTGGCGGCATATATTTACATCCCCCATTTGGAGCGAGGTTAGTGTCCTCCTGAGGTTATTGCACACTAGCTATAATAATTTGCTGGTGTTGCTTTGATGCAGCATTGGGGTAAGTTTTTTCTTGGTTCAGAATTTTTTTTGGTGGTCTAGTTTTTTCAGTCCAACATTTTCCTTTTCTTTTTTCTCCTCCCCCCACTTGGAGTTTCTCTTTTATGATTCCCATACATATACACACTTAGGTATCTGTCAACTACCTTGAGACACAGGCTCTTTAATATTTTTTGGCACTGTTTTTACTTCTGCCATCACTCCTTTGCGGAGTTATACTGGGTTCATTATTAGTTATTATTACTAATAATCTAATACTGCCATAATTACACACACATTCAATATTTTGTTCCCAGTGTTGCATCCCTAAATATTGCCGCCTCAGCTCCCGTGACGAAGTTGCGCTCCCAGCTCACCTCGTGCCGGTTATCAGGCGCCGCATTCGCTGTGTGTGGTTGGTTACCCACCTATACACATCAAATATCCATCTACCTTGATATTTCCCCCCTATTCAGAGTATGGTCTATTATATCTATATATATTCCATGGGAATTTCTGTCACATCTGCTCCTGATGAGTGGACATATTCGCAAAACTTATCGAGCTTTGTTCAATGCCACAGCTACACCTCATACAGAATGATACTCACCTATAGGGATGAGCCAAACACTCCCCGGTTCAGTTCGCCCCAGAACCTGCGATCGGACTGAAAATTTGCACGAACGTTAGAACCCCATTGACGTCTATGGGACTCGAACGTTCAAAATCAAAAGTGCTAATTTTAAAGGCTAATTTGCATGGTATTGTCCTAAAAAGGGTTTGGGGACATAAATACATGCAAAAAAAAGTTTTAAAAAGGGCCGTTTTTTCGGGAGCAGTGATTTTAACCACTTCAATACCCGGCCATAGTCAAATGATGTCCACAGATGGGATCTCCCATCCTGGGTCATATGACGGCCTCGGCTTTCTGCCACTACTTCGGGCCCCCGGGGGCCCGCAGAGCGGCGATCGGGGTACCGTTGTGTCCCTCAGGACACAGCCGTTCCCCGATGAGGGTATTGAAGCGGCGGCGGCGGGTGGCGGCGGCGGGCGGCGGCAGAGCGTCGGTAACGGCGGATGTGTCAATGCAGAGCGGCATTGGGAAGCGGCGTGTGTTCTAACGGTTCCGGTGAATGCAGAGCGGTAATCGGGGCTGAGGCATTTCCCCTGGATACAGCTCAGCCCCGATCACTGTAGCCAATGACATGGCTCTTCATCACATGACCGGCTGTGTCCAATCACAGCCGGTCACTAATATAAACAGCAGAAACACTGTCAGTAACTGCTGTTGCTGGGCTCTTCTCCTCACACACCGATCCAGTGTGAGGAGAAGAGATCAGCTAACAGTGAGTTACCTAATATATGTACTTCACCTGAGACAGAGAGACTGCTGCGGACACACTCGGCTGCAGTATTCTCTTATGAGATCTTCACCCACCTCCATCCTCCAAAAAACTGGACAGCACCTTCCCAGGAGGACACAGGTCAAAAAATCTCTCTTCCACCCAGCCCGTGACAGGTCCACACCACCCCACAATCCCTTCTCTACAAATTTAAAGGAGAACACACACACACCATCAACTATCACATAGAACGCTTGAACGTGGACTGGTATGGAACACAGAAAATCGCATCTTCCATTTCAGGCCGTTTTTTCCAACTAGCCATTATGTTGATGTACATATTTTGGCCTACTGGCATATAGAGACTGCACCCTGGTTCTCAAAAGGCTCTGATGAAGAGGTTATGAAGAGGTTATCCTCGAAACGCGTCAGCCGACTCTAAACACCCGCCTCAACATGGGCTCATGATATTTTTAACCCATTTTTAATTTTCCATGCCTTTTATATTTTGTTACCTGTTTGCATGATACGTAGTATTGGTATTATTCAATTGCTTTTATTTGCTTTTAATTTCCTTTGAATAAATTTTATATGTTTTGATGTGAGCTATTGATCACGCGCCCTTCATCCATCACTCTCCATATAGCCTTACCTGACCACCCCGGGGTCAATTTCTGGGCAGCGGGACATGCAATACCATCTCTTTTAGCTTTGCTACAGTTCACAATACTACTCTTCTCAAACCCAAACAGATCCTCACAAGCGCAGGAGTAATCTTTCCTTGTCCACACCTAATATATGTACTACTGTGCCCAGATTGCCCCTCCTAAATAAAGAGTACCTGTCACCTCAGAGTACCTGTCACCTCAGAGTACCTGTCACCTCAGAGTACCTGTCACCTTGGAGTACCTGTCATCTCAAAGTACCTGTCATCTCGGAGTACCTGTCACCTCGGAGTACCTGTCACCTCAGAGTACCTGTCACCTCGGAGTACCTGTCACCTCAGAGTACCTGTCACCTCAGAGTACCTGTCATCTCAGAGTACCTGTCATCTCAAAGTACCTGTCATCTCAGAGTACCTGTCATCTCAAAGTACCTGTCATCTCAGAGTACCTGTCATCTAAAAGTACCTGTCATCTCAGAGTACCTGTCATCTCAGAGTACCTGTCATCTCAAAGTACCTGTTATCTCAGAGTACCTGTCCAACAGGAGTACCCGCCACCTCACCACCTGCCGCCAGAGTACCCGCCACCTCATCACCTGCCACCAGAGTACCCGTCACCTCATCACCTGCCACCAGAGTACCTGCCACCAGAGTACCCGCCACCTCATCACCTGCCACCAGAGTACCCGCCACCTCATCACCTGCCACCAGAGTACTTGCCACCAGAGTACCCGCCACCTCACCACCAGAGCACCTGCCACCAGAGTACCTGCCACCTCACCACCGGCCACCAGAGTACCCGCCACCTCATCACCTTCCACCAGAGTACCTGCCACCTCACCACCTGCCACCTGCCACCAGAGTACATACAGCCAGTCAGCCACTATGTCCAGAAAGGTGTACACCCCAGAAGAGGCATACCAAATACTGAGTCTGACCGATGAGAGCAACGGGGAGCTCTCACCGCTCATTTCAGATTCTGGTTCTGATTCAGAATATGAGCCCTCCGAAGGCAGCACATCAGGATCCGAATCAGAGGAGGAAGTAGTCCGTCCAAAAAGACGATGGTCTGAACACCAGGCAGCTACCAGCAGTGTCAGCGGCGGTAGACCCCAGGAGGAGGGGCCCAGTACAAGCGCTGCTAGACCCCAGGAGGAAAGGCCCAGCACAAGTGGATGCCAAAGAAGTAGGGCCCAAACCTATCTTCCAGATTCCTTGGCAAACCCATTGTGGCTGCCTTCTACCACAGGGTCAGCCACGATCCCCCCTTTTACAGCACAGCCGGGTGTGCAGTTCAACACTGCAGGATTTTCACAAATGGATTTTTTAAATTTATTTTTCCCTAACAAATTGATTCAAGGCATCGTGGACCAAACTAATCTCTTTGCCCAAAAATTCATTGCAACCAACCCCAGCTCCAGCTATGCCCGGCCCTTTGAATGGAGACCCCTAACAGTAGTAGAGCTAAAATTGTTTTTAGGCCTAACCCTCAACATGGGGCTTACAAAAAAAATGAAATTCATAAGTATTGGTCGACCAAACCCATCCGCCAGTTTTTTCATCAGCCATGTCCAGGTCCCGATATGAAATCATAATGCGCTTCTTGCATTTCAGTGACAACTCACAGTGCCCCCCCCAAAATCACCCAAACTTTGACAAACTATATAAAGTTCGCCCCCTAATTAATTTTTTTTCCCAGAAGTTTGCCGAAGTTTATGTCCCTGAAAAAAACTATCTGTGGACGAATCCCTGGTGCATTTCACAGGCCGGCTGGGAATCAAGCAATATATCCCCAGTAAGAGGGCGAGGTACGGCTTGAAGCTTAACAAGCTTTGTGAAAGCACCACCGGTTATGTGCACTCATTCCGCGTGTACGAAGGCAAAGATTCCCGGCTCCAGCCCCCTGAGTGTCCCTCGTACATGGGAATAAGTGGGAAAATTGTTTGGGAGTTGGCATTCCCACTCCTCCAAAAGGGGTACCATATTTATATGGACAATTATTATACTAGTTTGCCCCTTCTCCGTCACCTATATCTCAAACAAACTTTGGCCTGTGGTACAGCAAGAAAAAACCAAAAGGGCTTCCCACAGCATCTTGTCACCACAAACATTCAAAGCTTAGACAAGCTTGAGGAACGAAGAAGTGTTGGCTGTGAAGTGGAGGGATAGAAAAGATGTGTACATCATGTCCACCATCCACGATGACACCTCGGTGGAACTTCACAGAAGACGCGGTACCGTTCGCAAGCCTACCTGTATCACTGAGTACAATAAATACATGGGGGGTGGATTTAAACGATCTGTTGTTGCAGCCCTATCTTTCAACAAGAAAATCCTTATTCTGGTACAAAAAAGTCGCAATTTACTTTTTTCATTTGGCTCTTTAAATTCTTTCATAATCTACCAAAAATCAACAGAAACACCCACCACCTTCATAAAGTTTATTGAAGACATTGTCACTGCCCTGATTTATCAGCAAGTATCCCCCCCAGAAAGCATTCGCTCCGATTCTGTCAGCAGACTACATGAGCGCCATTTCCCGGACCATATTCCACCAACAGGATCCGGAAGACGACGCCAAAAAAAATGTCGGGTGTGCACCAAAAAAGGAATTAGGAGAGATACCAGCTTCCATTGTACCGACTGTCCCTCCCAACCTGGCCTTTGCATCGGGGAATGCTTCAGGCGATATCACACTCTGGAAAATTATTAGTCCATATTTCTAATACTGCCATTTACCCGTTTTTAATTTCTGTCCTGAATATTTCCCTTCCTCAACCAACCATATCATTGCCTTCCATGTGAACCGACCCTGGCCTGTTTCTCGACTATGCCTCTGCCTACCGTCTGCATTGTTTTTCCGCTATGTTTTTGCCTTTCACGTGAACTGACCCTGGACTGTATCGACTATGCCTCTGCCTACCGTCTATTTCTGCCTTTTACCTGCACTGACCTTGGCCTGTTGACCATGTTTTTGCCTGCCCCTTGGATTGATCTTTCACCCTGTTACACAGGGGTCTCACATATGTGAGGGGCTCCAGAATAGTGTTCGGAGTTCAGAAAACCAGGTTTTGGTTTTCTGTGTTCCCATAACAGGGTCTGGTTGCCCGGAGGCTTCAAAGCGATTTGGGTGGGGGAAGACTCTACCCCTGTCCCCATTCTTTCCTGACCGATGCCTTAAGCTTGATGGTACTGCCTGCTCCCTGGACAAATACTCTGGCTGTGCTGACCATACCTCTGCCTGCTGCATGTACTAACTATGGACAGTATTCCTGCCTGCTGCATGGACGATCCTTTGATTCTTTTGCTGCTGCTGACCACATCCCTGCCTGCTATCTGGACTAATGCTTTGGCTGTGCTGACATCTCTACCTGTACTGACTATTCCTGCCTGCTGCCTGTTTTGCTGTCGCTGTCCAAGTTCCTGCCTGCTGCCTGGACCGATGCTCTTCTCTGTGGACCACTGCACTACTAAAACTGCAGGTAATCTTTTCTTTACCTTTTACTCAGCAGAATGTATTTTGGTTTGTAATTGGTATGTACAGTACATGCTATGTGTTAGAAATATGAAGGGCCTTCAACAATGTGATAGGTTGGCAGGAATTTGTGTGTAATGTATGCTCCTAGAACAACTGACAGTGCTACTTGGATGTTGGGCCTCTGTATGTGGCCAGACTATGTAAAAGTCTCACACATGTGGTATCGCCATACTCAGGAGGAGTTGCAGAATGTATTTTGGGGTGTCATTTTTGCTATGTACATGCTATGTGTTGGAAATATCTTATGAATGGACAACTTTGTGTAAAAAAAAATGCGTTTTCATTTTTTTCCACAGTTTCCAAAAACTTCAGGAAAAAAATGAACGATTCAAAAGACTAATTATGCCTCATAGATTATACGTTGGGGTGTTAGCTTTCCAAAATGGGGTCATTTTGTGGGCGTTTCCATTGTCCTGGTGCTCCACGGCCTTCAAAATTGTAATAGGTGGTTGAGAAATGAGATGTGTAATTTATGCTCCTAGAATGCCTGAAGCTGCTACTTCAATGTTGGGCCTCTGTATGTGGCCAGGCTGTGTAAAAGTCTCACACATTTGGTATTGCCATACTCAGGAGGAGTAGCAGAATGTATTTTGGGGTGTCATTTTTGCTATGTACATGCTATGTGTTGGAAATATCTTATGAATTGACAACTTTGTGTAAAAAAAAATGCGTTTTCATTTTTTTTCCACAGATTCCAAAAACTTCGGGAAAAAAATGAACCATTCAAAAAACTAATTATGCCTCATAGATTATACGTTGGGGTGTTAGCTTTCCAAAATGGGGTCATTTTGTGGGCGTTTCCATTGACCTGGTGCTCCAGGGCCTTCAAAAGTGTGATAGGTTGTCATCAAATGAGATGTGCAATTTATGCTCGTAAAATGCCTGACGGTGCTAGTTGGATGTTAGACCTCTGTATGTGGCCAGGATGTGTAAAAGTCTCACACATGTGGTATCACTATACTCAGGAGGAGTAGTGGAATATATTTTGGGGTGTCATTGCAAGTATGCATATGCTGTGTGAGAGAAATAACTTGTTATTATGACAATTTTGTGCAAAAAAAAATAAAACATTTCCAAGAATTGTGGGAAAAAATTACAACTTCAAAAAACTCACCATGCCTCTTACTAAATACCTTGGAATGTCTGCTTTCCAAAAAGGGGTAAATTGGGGGGTATTTATACTTTCCTGGCTTATTGGGGCCTCAAGAAATGAGATAGGCCTTCAATACATCAGGTGTGATCAGATGTGATCATTTTTCAATGATTTGCACCATAGCTTGTAGACTCTATAACTTTCACAGAGACCAAATAATATTCACTAATTTGGGTTATTTTTACTAAAGATATGTAGCAGTATACATTTTGACCCAAATTTATGAAGAAAAATTACTTACCGGTATTTGCCAAATTTTTACAATAGAAACTAAAAAAAAGTGTTTTTTTCAAAAATTTCTCTCTTTTTTCGCTTATATTGCAAAAAATAAAAAAAACAGCAGTGATTAAATGCCACCAAATGAAAGCTATGTTTGTGAGAAAAAAATGATAAAAATTTGGTTTGGGTACAGTGTAGCATGACTGAGTAATTGTCATTCAAAGTGTGAGAGCGCTGAAAGCTAAAAATTGGTCTGGGAAGGAAGGGTGTATAAAAGCCCTGTATTGAAGTGGTTATTGATGCTTAAAGTATAAAAAAAAAGTGAAATATTCCTTTAAATATCGGACCTGGGGGGTGTCTATAGTATGCCTGTAAAGTGGCACATGTTTCTCGTGCTTAGAACAGTCCCTGCTCAAAATGACATTTTTAGAGGAATAAAAGTCATTTAAAACTGCTTGCGGCTTTAATGTAATGTCGGGTCCTGGCAATATGGATGAAAATCCCAGTCCATTACCAGGCCCTTTGGGTCTTGTATGGATATTAACCACTTGATCACTGGGCACTTAAACCCCCTTAATAACCAGACCAATTTTCAGCTTTCGGTGCTCTCACACTTTGAATGACAATTACTCAGTCATGCAACACTGTACCCAAATGAAATTTTTGTCCTTTTTTTCACACAAATACTTGTAGATGGATTGTTTGTCACTGTCACTCAGTAGTTAAAGAGAATGCTCATCGGCAAATAGTAGTAAGATTAGCCATCTAGGAGGGACGGTGCCCACTCTCCAATGCAGCCCTGTATCCTGTATGCAGCCTCCCGACTCACAATGAGGAACCACTAGGAACATCTGCGGTGAACGCGCACCCAACTCCAGCTACAGCGAACTCCAGCGTCTCCACTGTGGGGAACGTGCTCACGAGTCCAGCGTCTTAACCACGAGGAACGTCTGTGATGTCACACGTCGGTGCAAGCACCGCTACTGCGCATGCACAATTTTCGGCCCCATTATAGGCAAGATTTTCCTTTCGGCAATGTGCCGAAAACATCATTTTCAGCCAATATGTTACGGCAGATGAAATTTCGGTGCATCCCAATTTCTTATCATATTATTTCTTAGCCCCTTACTACCAAACTGCACATTATTACTTGCCTTGATAATTTTATGTTAAAAGACATGTATATCTAACAAGCCCTAACTATTTCCGATGATGTCACTTGTTAAACTGTCATTTACTTTCAATAAAACCTGATTGTGAAAAAAAAAACATATTCTTAGCCCCAAGTGCATAATATCAACATTAAACCTCATTTGCCACATAGTTGCCCAATTAAACAGTGCATTGAGGTTGACTTGTAAGTTGGAGACATCCTATCAAGACATTATTCCACTGCAAAGACTTGGTACTTTTAATCCCAGACCCTATGTCATTTATAAATATATTAAAAAGTAAGGGTCCCAACAATGAACCTTGGGGTACACCACTAATAACTTTAGACCATTCAGAGTATGAATCATTAACCACTACTCTATGAATATTGCCGTTTAGCCAGTTTTCTATCCATTTACAAACTGATTTTTCCAGGCCTGTCGACTTAACCTAACAGATTAGCCGTGTGTGGGAAACTGTCTCAAACGCTTTTGCAAAATCCAAGTACAGTATAGTATGTCCACAGCCACTCATTTGTCTTAGTTGTTACTTAGCTCCTCATAAAAAGAAATCAGATTTATCTGACAACTTCTGTCTTTCATGAATCCATGCTGTCTGTTGCTTAAAATATTTTTTTTCCCAACAAGAACTCATCTATGTGGTCTTTAATTGAACTCTCCAGTATCTTCCCAACTATAGAATTTAAACTAATGTCCTGTAAACACGGGCAGACTTTTTGGCAACAAAGGTCTGACAGTCTTTCCGACAGACTTTCGAACGAACAGACTTGCCTACACACGATCACACCAAAGTCCGACGGATTCGTACGTGACGACGTATGACCGGACTAAAATAAGAAAGTTCATAGCCAGTAGCAAATGGTTGCCCTAGCGTCAGTTTTCGTCCGTCGGACTAGCATACAGATGAGCACATTTTTCAATAGGAACTGGGTCCGGCGGAATTCCGACGTAAAGATTTGAAACATGTTCCAAATCTAAAGTCCATCAGATTTTCGACAGAAACAGTACGCTGGAGGTCCGATGAAGCCCACACACAGTCAGATTGTCCACCGCATTCGGTCCGTCGGACCAGTCCGGTCGAAAAGTCCGCTCGTGTGTACAGGGCATAACAAGTCTATACAGTCCCTGACAAAAGTCTTGTCGCTTGTGTACAAATTGACCTGAAGTGGCGCTAAAATATATTTCTAATCAAGATTTCGTTACAAGAAATGGGTCATTTTAATCTCAACAGCTTTTGTAATAATGTTTCAGTGCAAAACGAAACTGACAAAAAGTATTCTAATATTCACAGCTTGGTAAATTCTTGTGGGTGGATGCCATCTGGTCCAGGTGTTTTTTTCACCTTTATGCTGTCTAAATATTTCTAGACCATATCAATTTTGAGCCATTGGGAATCATTTGGGGCTATGTCAATACCATCCCCATTATGGCCATGAGCTCCCCTATGCTCCTTGTTATACACAGAGCTGTTCCTCAAAATATTACAAGTAGGCTACCATTTGATTAAAATCTCCACAACAAAGCTATCGGCTATAGCTACTTTCCTTATAAAGCATACAAAGCACCCAATGTCCATTGTTAGCATTCATTAGAAAACATTTCATTAGGGTACTTCTGTAAATATTGCAACCACTTAAAATACTGCTGAGACTACCAAATTTGTGTTTAGGTGTGGTCACCATCTGTTAACTAGGTCAGGTGTATATATGAACACTCCAATCGCTACAGGATTATTCACACTTACACATCTAGAGCTGAGGATTCTTGGACAAAAGAAGTGGGTCCACCTGCAATATACATTTATTGATAGGGTTACATAATATAAATACACACCAAACAGTATTTTAAACACAGTGTACATTATTATTACACTGGGTTACATGATATTTGCAAATTACACACGAAACCATATTTACAATGCAATGTACAAGTATAGTTGCCAACATTGAAAAAAAAAAATTCGGGACACTTTTTTGCATGTAGGCGGAGCCTTGCTATAATTAGGGGGCATGACAATCTTTTCTAGGCGGGGCATACCATAACAGAAAAATGCGGCGCGCTTAGCGTGCCGCCGCGAAAGATGGGCGTGGTTTGAGCGGAATAGTGGGCGTGTCTTAAATGGGCGTGGCTTGGAAGGGGTGTGGTATGAGATGAATGAGGGATGGAGGGAGAAAGAAAGAAAGAGGGAGAGAAAGAAAGAGAGTGAGAAAGAGAGTAAGAAAGAAAGAGGGAGAGAAAGAAAAAGAAAGAGAGAAAGAAAAAGAGAGAAAAAAAGAGGGATGGAGGGACAGCAGGCCCAGATCCTACACCACAATAGAAATATGTGTACTGTATTCCAGAAAGTTTAACAATCAGCAGATAAAGATACTCCAAACACCTGGTGTCACCCCGGAACCAAGGTTGTTATGGTGTCAGGATGATTGAAGTGCATTATTTATATTATTACATTGTAATATAGAATGAAATTATTTAACTCACCATAATGCAGAATCAGTGGAAGCCCTGAGCGTGTCACCTGCCACCAGATGCCATCAGGTGTCCCCAGCAGAGTCCCCCCTAACATCAGGCATTTCCAGCTGACTCCTCCCTTACATCAGGCATTGCCAGCGGAGTCCTCCCTTACATCTGGCATTGCCAGCAGAGTCCCCCCTTACATCAGACATTGCCAGCGGAGTCCCCCCTTAGATCAGACATTGCCAGCAGAGTCCCCCCTTACATCAGACATTGCCAGCGGAGTCCCCCTTACATCAGGCATTGCCAGCAGAGTCCTCCCTTACATCAGACATTGCCAGCGGAGTCCCACCCTACATCAGGCATTGCCAGCAAGGTTCTCCCTTACATCATACATTGCCAGCGGAGTCCCCCCTACATCAGTCATTGCCAGCAGAGTCCTCCCTTACATCAGACATTGCCAACGGAGTCCCCCCTACATCAGGCATTGCCAGCAGAGTCCCCCCTTATATCTGACATTGCCAGTGGATTCCCACCTTACATCAGACATTGCCAGCAGAGTCCTCCCTTACATCAGGTATTGCCAGCGGAGTCCTCCCTTACATCAGGCATTGCCAGCAGAGTCCTCCCTTACATCAGACATTGCCAGCGGAGTCCCCCCTTATATCAGACATAGCCAGTAGAGTCCCCCTTTACATCAGACATTGCCAGCGGAGTTCCCCCTTACATCAGGCATTGCCAGCAGAGTCCTCCCTTACATCAGACATTGCCAGCGGAGTCCCCCCTACATTAGGCATTGCCAGCGGAATCCCCCCTTACATCAAGCATTGGCAGCAGAGTCCTCCCTTACATCAGACATTGCCAGCGGAGTCCCCCTTACATCAGGCATTGCCAGCAGAGTCCTCCCTTACATCAGACATTGCCAACGGAGTCCCCCCTTACATCAGGCATTGCCAGCAGAGTCCTCCCTTACATCAGGCATTGCCAGCGGAGTCCCCCCTTACATCAGACATTGCCAGCAGAGTCCCCCCTTACAACAGACATTGCCAGCGCAGTCCCCCTTTACATCAGACATTGCCAGCAGAGTCCCCCTTACATCAGGCATTGCCAGCAGAGTCCTCCCTTACATCAGACATTGCCAGCGGAGTCCCCCTTTACATCAGACATTGCCAGTGGAGTCCCCCCTTACATCAGGCATTGCAGCGGAGTCCCCCCTTACATCAGGCATTGCCAGCAGAGTCCTGTCCTTACACAAGGCATCCCCCAATGGAGCCCCCCTTTCCTTACATCAGGCAATCCCAGCAGTGGAGACTCTCCGCCGCCATTACTAAACAGAATGGCAGTGGCGGCAGAAAAAAAATCGGTAAAATAAGAATTTCCGGGGACATTTCCCGAGAATGGCTAAATCCAGGAAAAGGGTCTAAATCCCGGGAATGTCCCGGGAAAATCGGGACAGTTGGTAAGTATGGATTTGGTTTACCTCTTAGCTTCAGGTCTGGTCATATTGACTGCTTTTGTATCTCAGGACAAAGCAGAGGCACAGCTTGTTAACAATTCATTATATCCCCCTCTCCTTTCTGTACAGTGGCAAGTATAAAGCCCCATTAATTGTTCACTGTACCTAGCAAATGTGTATTGGGCACAGCCTGACTGGAGGATTCAAAGAAGACTGCTTGTTTACAACCCATATGAAATGTGATAAGGAAAAATATTGCCCAAGCCTATTAAGTAGAAAAAATAACAATGCTTAAGAAGCAATGGTTTAAAAATATATAAAATATATTCATAATCGCAATGTCATTTACATCTGTTAATGGTGATTTCACATAAAATCATTATTTAACATATAGTATATGTGTCTGGTTGTTGCTAACCAGTAAATTGCCCTGCTGTGTCACACCAGTAAGACTACATTCAATGAGAATGTAGTGCAACATAAAGTTAGTTTTTGTTTTGTGATAATTTACCAAACGCACCGCTGAGTATTCAGAGAGCACTGGGAACATATAGAAGTGAGTAGTGGTTGACATAAATCAAATGTTTATTCTTTTTCTATATAAGGCTTTCACTATATTTAAACTGAAGAGTTGCTCCTAGGCAATTGCTAAAATTAGAGAACAAACAGCAGGTATAAAATGTTGGTAGCTATTTGCAGTTCTAGTACAAGCTTCTTGATACAGATGCTGCTATTGTGATTAAAATAAAGGAGAGGTAGTAAGTGACAGCACACTACAGGCTGCATTAATACAAAACAGACAGCCAACTGCCAAGCATTTTGATGTGCATAAAAATAGATGAGGGCCACTGACAAGATGACACATTTTAATAGCAGATGGATATGTATAACCTGAGTTTTCAGTTGAATGTCAGGAATATTGACATGCTGAGCAAGGAACATCATTCTGTAAGCTGTCTTAAAGGAGGTATGTTGTATGATTAATGAAGCTGTTTTCTCTTATTTTCCTCTCCAGTGCCAGCAAAGGGCACAGATGCATAAATGATTTATGCCCCAAAGCCAATTACCCCCTTCCTAGTAAATAGGCTCTTCATAAAGTATTTTTATTTTGTATATTGGTTAAAACATAGACTTAAATCCATTTTAAAAGTGTAAGATGCAGGCCCAAGTATAAGCTATAGGCATGGGTTCACACCTCCGGCGGATGCAGCTCACAGCAGGGTGCCTGAATTCGGCTCTGAAACGGAGCCAAAGATGCACAGAGCTCCTGTGCAATCCGCTCCGCAGCCGCAAAGGAGATATGTGAATCGGCTCCATAAAAAGCCAGTCACAATCTCTTGTCATGCAAATTGGATGCGGAGAAATCCACATCCAATTCACACTAATGTAAACCCAACCTTATATTGTGTGCTCCAGCACGCATTAACTTCAGCAGCCACCTTTTACACTTCTGGACCAAGCCTATACAAGTTTACAAGTTAAAATCAGTATTTTTTACTAGAAAATTACTTAGATCCTGCAAACATTACACATAATTAGCAAAGACACTAGAAAATAACATGGCGTTCCTTGAATTGATTTATGTCACACAGTATTTGCGCAGCGGTCTTTCAAACGGAATTTGTTTTGATAAAAATACACTTTTTTGAATAAAAAAATAAGAAAACAGTAAAGTTAGCCCAATTGTTTTGCATATTGTGAAAGATGGGTTACTTAAAAATCTCCATAGGCGACGTTTAAAATTTTTTAACAGTTACCTGTTTAGAGTTACAGAGGGGGTCTTTTGCTAGAATTATTGCTCTTGCTCTAACAATCACCGCAATACCTCACATACATACCTCACATGTGTAATTTGAACACCGTTTACATTTGCGGGTGTGACTTACGTATGTGTTTTCTTTGGTGCATGATTTTTCAAGGACACTTTAAAAAAAAAAATGTTCTTATTTATTTTATAATTTTTTTTTTAATTGAACACTGTCCCTTTAAAAAAAAATTTGATCACATTTATTGCTCTCAAGGAATGTAAACATCCCTTGTGACAGTAATAGGCGGTGACAGGTAATCTTTATGGAGGGATCGGGGGTCTAAAAGACCCCAAATCCCCCCTTTGCACTTCAAAGTATTCAAAACACCAAAATTTGCGTTTTGGAATACTGTCATTTTCTTTTTAAATCGATGCCATTGGCAGCCGAGTAAACCCGAAGTGCTTCCGTGTTTTTCACAGGAGACCTTATCGAATCTGTTTCCGGCTTCGTTCGGGACTCCATTTAGCTGGCGGATGTCCCAGATGGTCACTCCAGTATCTCGGTGGGGCGGGAGAACGGGGCAGAGTGGCGGAAGGCGGCAGGAGGGGGGATGTCCCCTCCCACAGCTTATGATAACGACTGAGCGGCTTATTAGCCACATCAGTTGTTATCATGAGATAGCCAACCACTAGCTCTGAAAAACAGTACCGGGATGATGCCTGCAACTGCAGGTATCACCCCGGTATAACCACTTCAAGCAAAATCATGTACAGGTATGTGATTTTGCGTGAAGTGGTTAAAGATACTTAAAGTAGAACTATAGGCAAAACTTTTTTTTTCCTTTTGGATAGAGTAAGGGAGGGTTATAACCCGTCAGATTTTTTTTTGCCATCTGTGTCCCACTGTGGCAATTTCCCTTCACTTCATGTCCTGTAGCCAAACAGGAAGTGAGGAAAAATCCATGTAAATTAAAGGAATTCCTTGGGGATCCTCAGGTCACCAGAACTAGTGTCCCCATAGGAAGACTCCCCACCTATTACATTTCGGGGGACAACCCAAAATTTGGGATTTTCTTTTACGTTCACTTTCAATGATAATGGTAAACAGGACAAATAGAGATCTCTTTAACACGGTGACAGAAAGCAATAAAAATTTACAGATGTTCTAATCCCTCCCCACTACATCCAAAAACAAAAAGTTTTGCTTTTAGTTATACTTTAAAGTGGTTGTAAAGGCAGAAAGTTTTTCACCTTACTGTATTCAATGCAGTAAGGTGAAAAACCTTTTGCATGTAGCTTCCCCCGCAGCCCCCCTTAAATACATACCTGAGCCTGATCCTGATCCAGCGATGTGCACGAGCGCAGAGGCTTTCTCGGGTCTCTCGGTCCTGATTGTCTCAGATACAGCAGCAGGAGCCATTGGATCCCACTGCTGTCAATCTGAGCCAGTGAGGAAGGAGAGGGGGGCAGGGCTAAGTCCCGCTCTGTGTGTCTTATGAACACTCAAAACAGGGCTCGGGAGCGAGCACGCATGAGTGCCCTCATAGTAAGTGGCTCGTTATGAGGCACACGGCAGGGGGGGGGGGCAGGAGCACCAGCGGGGGACCCGAGAAGACGAGGATCGAGGCTCCTCTGTGCAACACTATTACACAGAGCAGGTAAGTATGACATGACAGTATGACATGTTTGTTTTTTTAAAACAAATACATGAGTCATTACTTTAATATGCGTTTACTACAAGTAACAAACCCTTATGGTGGATATAGCTTTACTGGGGATCTGACTTTGTCTACATTTAAAATCTCAATCCACTGACAGTGCAGCAATACTAAAGACTGGGGGTGATTTACTAAAATTGAAGAGCGCAAAATCTGGTGCAGCTTAATTGAACAAGCTGAAGTTAGAAGCTGATTCGCTACCGTGCATAGTTGCACCAGATTTTGCACTCTCCAGTTTCAATAAATCAACCCCAATACTTGATAAATTAACAAAAGTCAAAACCAGCAAGGTGTACATTGTCCAGATAAAAGTGTGTATAAGGGCACTCTGAGTAACAGAACAAGCAGATATCAGTCTATGTAGAAATAGAAGAGGGTCTTCTTGCACTTCCGGCAGCACTTGAAGAGAGAAGCAAACTCTGTAGGTAAAATGAAAAGAAAAAAAGGTGCCTCTAAGTGCAGAAGTAAAACTTTATATTTCCCAAAAGGGTTAAAAACACTTACAAAGGGTGGATGGGTAGGAGCACATCATATTAGTAACATGGCAGGTGGTCCGGTGTTCTGGTAGTCCCAAGGAGTCTCAGGGATATCCGGAGGTGTAATTTTATGGTAGCATATTCTGAAGTGGCCGGCAGATGGAGGCAACAACCAGCGTGGACAGCAAACCGGAAGTGATGTCATCTACATGTAACGCATTTTGGAACAGCCAATTGGTTCCTTCTTCAAGCAATGACTCATTGCTTGAAGAAGGAACCAATTAGTTGTTCTGAAATGCATCGCATGTTGATGACATTACTTCCTGTTTGCTGTCTATGCTGGTTGTTGGTCCCTTCCTGTTGACATTACTTCCTGGATTCGGCTTCCATGCGGTCTCAGGCAGCCTCGCTTTCTTCCCAGTATCCAGGAGAGTTGTGGCCTCCATCTGTCGCCTACTTCAGAATATGCTACCATAGAATTACACCTCCGGATATCCCTGAGACTCCTTGGGACTACCAGACCGCCGGACCACCTGCCATATTACTAATATGATGTGTTCCTACCCATTCACCCTTTTGTAAGTGTTTTTAACTCTTTTGGGAAATATAAAGTTTTACTTCTGCACTTAGAAGCACCTTTTTTTCTTTTTAAGTTGTACATTGTGCAAGTAAGACAAGCGCATAGTTAAGTGAATAGTCCGATGCTGTTAAAGCTATAATTGAATCTGAGAATAAAAACAAGCAAATCCCAAGCGTATTTTCAAAGAAATTAAAGCAAATTAAAGAAATTAAATTAATTAATTAAATAATTTAAATTAAATTCAAATAAATCAGTATTAAACC
The DNA here is from genome assembly GCA_037952925.1 of Lithobates clamitans. Lineage (NCBI taxonomy): Eukaryota > Metazoa > Chordata > Amphibia > Anura > Ranidae > Lithobates > Lithobates clamitans. The sequence goes on along the minus strand of JBBGZY010000615.1, from coordinate 1,134,859 downwards.
AAAAATGTAATGAGCTTACCAAACATTAGATGTGAAGGTTTCATTGGTTTTCTTTTTTTTAGGCTTTTTTCCTTCTTTTACCTGGTGATCTGGCCAGTAACACTCCTCCTGTATTAGAGTGACCGCACTCTAGATGAAGGAGCACAAGGGCACCTTTGGACAGTAGCATTGTTATTCTGGAGGGGGGAGGGGAGTATTAGATTTATTAGCACACAGGTGTCAAACTGGTGGCTGTTGCGAAACTACAAGTCCCATGAGGCATTGCAAGGCTGACAGTTACAAGCTTGACTTCCTCAGGCAGAGGCATGATGGGATTTGAAGTTCCTCAACAGCTGGAGGGCCACCAGTTTAACACCCCTGTTTAGCAGATTCAGATATGCTAACAAATTGAAACTGAACTCCAACTAACACTTTATAAACAGTTAGTGCAAACTGTTTTTTTTTCTTTTCAGGATAAAGGTTTAACATAAATAAATAAAAGCTGACCATTGTAAGCACCCCTGTCAGTGGTAAACGGTTTGTCTCAACCCTGATACATCTGCAGGATAGTGTGTTCTGTTGAAAACCAACAGACTTACAGGCCAGATCACTACAAAATAAAGAAAAATAAACCCAGAAAAGAAAAAGTAATGCAGCCAACACATCTAATAATTGATAAGACAAAAAAAGAGAAAATTCCCCTAATGGTGGACTTTAAAGGCACATGTAGAGAAGCGTAAGGAGAGTGTATAATATATAAACAGTAGTTTATTCATTTCAAAACATAGTAAAAACATCAAGCAACAATATAACAAACATTGTAGGGAATGCAACTCATGTACTTGTACACAGATAAGATGTTGGTACCAATATATTTGCACCCAACGCATTTCGGAGTTACTTAGCCTCCTTTCTCAGGGGTGGATATAGATTTACAGAGATTTCTAAATTAAAGACAATGTATTGACAAAAGGATGGTAAGCATATGAGTATACAAAACCATAAGGACATAAATACATAGTATACTTTTCATTTTGTTTACACTTACATTGGCACTGTGTAAGCTGATTTAGCATTCCAGACTTACAGTCTAATAATTGATAAGCTGCAAAATAATAAATGTTTTCTTTTGGGTTTGATACCACTTTAGAGATGCAAGCAAGGTCAGGATAAGCAAAGTTAGAATGCAGTTAGCATCAGTAGGTCAACCATCGAGGGCAATCCAAGATAAGCAAATCAAAAGCTATAAAAAAAACTTTACAATGGGCAACCAAGACGTGATGCAAAATACTCTTACAAATGCCAAGACAATCAAAAAGCACACTAATACCTGGTGAGTAGGGATGAGCTTCGTGTTCGAGTCGAACCCATGTTCGACTCGAACATCGGCTGTTCGACCGTCCGTCGAATTGCGAACGATATGGGCCGTTCGCGCCAAATTCGTGTGGCGCGTCACGGCCCATAATTCACTGCGGCATCGCAGTGCATTGCTGGCTGATGATTGGCCAAGCATGCACTATGACCCGCATGCTTGGCCAATCACAGCGCCGTCAGTAGAGAGAGCTGTAATTGGCCAAAGCCAGGGTGGCTTTGGCCAATTATGGCTCAGGGGATTTAGTACACACCCCACACTATATAAGGCCGCCTGCACGGCGGCCCTGTGTAGTGTGTGTTCCGGTGTGCTGAGCGATAGAGAGAGAGAGAGACAGTGTCATTTGATTTGAGTTAGATAGATTAGGCAGAACAGTCAGTCAGTTAGCTGCACTTACAGTGTATTGTGTATATATATGCATCCCAGGTGTTGCATATATATATATACACTGTATTCAGTTTAGCTAGATCCGTTCCTGTTATCTTCTATCTAGACTATTTACATTCAGTGCAGTGTGTCCTGCTCACAGTGTTCAGCTAGATCCGTTCCTGCTATTTACATTCAGTACAGTGCTTCCTGCTCACAGTGTTCAGCTAGATCCGTTCCTGGTATTTACATTTAGTGCAGTGCGTCCTGCTCACAGTGTTCAGCTAGATCCGTTCCTGCTATTTACATTCAGTGCAGTGCGTCCTGCTCACAGTGTTCAGCTAGATCCGTTCCTGCTATTTACATTCAGTGCAGTGCGTGCTGCTCACAGTGTTCAGCTAGATCCGTTCCTGCTATTTACATTCAGTGCAGTGCGTCCTGCTCACAGTGTTCAGCTAGATCCGTTCCTGTTATTTACATTCAGTGCAGTGCGTCCTGCTCACAGTGTTTAGCTACATCCGTTCCTGCTGTTTACATTCAGTGCAGTGCGTCCTGCTCACAGTGTTCAGCTAGATCCGTTCCTGCTATTTACATTCAGTGCAGTGCGTCCTGCTCACAGTGTTCAGCTAGATCCGTTCCTGCTATTTACATTCAGTGCAGTGCGTGCTGCTCACAGTGTTCAGCTAGATCCGTTCCTGCTATTTACATTCAGTGCAGTGCGTCCTGCTCACAGTGTTCAGCTAGATCCGTTCCTGCTATTTACATTCAGTGCAGTGCGTCCTGCTCACAGTGTTTAGCTACATCCGTTCCTGCTGTTTACATTCAGTGCAGTGCGTCCTGCTCACAGTGTTCAGCTAGATCCGTTCCTGCTATTTACATATAGTGCAGTGCGTCCTGCTCACAGTGTTCAGCTAGATCCGTTCCTGCTATATACATTTAGTGCAGTACGTCCTGCTCACAGTGTTCAGCTAGATCCGTTCCTGTTATCTTCCTACTGACAGGCAGGCTTGTCTGGTTACAGTATATAAAGCTACCTGAAGAAAATTACAGGTGTTCTTTTTGATCCTATTAGTACCACGGTCAGGCAGCTAGACTATTTACATTTAGTACAGTGTGTCCTGCTCACAGTGTTCAGCTAGATCCGTTCCTGTTATTTACATTCAGTGCAGTGCGTCCTGCTCACAGTGTTCAGCTAGATCCGTTCCTGCTATTTACATTCAGTGCAGTGCGTCCTGCTCACAGTGTTTAGCTACATCCGTTCCTGCTGTTTACATTCAGTGCAGTGCGTCCTGCTCACAGTGTTCAGCTAGATCCGTTCCTGCTATTTACATTCAGTGCAGTGCGTCCTGCTCACAGTGTTCAGCTAGATCCGTTGCTGCTATTTACATTCAGTACAGTGCGTCCTGCTCACAGTGTTCAGCTAGATCCGTTCCTGCTATATACATTTAGTGCAGTACGTCCTGCTCACAGTGTTCAGCTAGATCCGTTCCTGTTATCTTCCTACTGACAGGCAGGCTTGTCTGGTTACAGTATATAAAGCTACCTGAAGAAAATTACAGGTGTTCTTTTTGATCCTATTAGTACCACGGTCAGGCAGCTAGACTATTTACATTTAGTACAGTGTGTCCTGCTCACAGTGTTCAGCTAGATCCGTTCCTGTTATTTACATTCAGTGCAGTGCGTCCTGCTCACAGTGTTCAGCTAGATCCGTTCCTGCTATTTACATTCAGTGCAGTGCGTCCTGCTCACAGTGTTCAGCTAGATCCGTTCCTGCTATTTACATTCAGTGCAGTGCGTCCTGCTCACAGTGTTCAGCTAGATCCGTTCCTGCTATTTACATTCAGTGCAGTGCGTGCTGCTCACAGTGTTCAGCTAGATCCGTTCCTGCTATTTACATTCAGTGCAGTGCGTCCTGCTCACAGTGTTCAGCTAGATCCGTTCCTGCTATTTACATTCAGTGCAGTGCGTCCTGCTCACAGTGTTTAGCTACATCCGTTCCTGCTGTTTACATTCAGTGCAGTGCGTCCTGCTCACAGTGTTCAGCTAGATCCGTTCCTGCTATTTACATTCAGTGCAGTGCGTCCTGCTCACAGTGTTCAGCTAGATCCGTTCCTGCTATATACATTTAGTGCAGTACGTCCTGCTCACAGTGTTCAGCTAGATCCGTTCCTGTTATCTTCCTACTGACAGGCAGGCTTGTCTGGTTACAGTATATAAAGCTACCTGAAGAAAATTACAGGTGTTCTATCCCAGCTTAGTGCAGCTACAGGCCATTAGTATGTCTGGAAGGCCAAGAAGGAGAGGCAGACAGTCACAAGCCAATAAGAGAGGGCAAGCAGGCTCTGTGTCTAGTGCTGGTCGTGGAGACGGTGCATCCTCATCAGCACGTGGCCATGGGACACGCTTGGCCTTTTTTTCGGCAGCTGGCCGTGTTGAGCCGCAACATGCGGAAGACTTGGTCGAGTGGATGACCAAGCCGTCCTCATCCTCCTCATCCTCTCTCACCCATGCCCAGGGTGCTTTGTCTGGCAAAGCAGCGGCCTCTTCCCTCAGCTCAATGTCATCAGTGACTCCTTCCCTAGCCCCACCATGTCCTCCTGAGGATTCCCTCGAACTGTTTGACCACAGTGTTGGGTACATGCTCCAGGAGGATGCCCAGCGTTTGGAAGGCTCTGATGATGATACTGAGCTCAATGAAGGCAGTAACATGAGCACGGACAGAGGGGGTGCCCAAGAAGGACAGCAATCTGGCAGTCATGCTCCCCCTGCTGCAGCATACTGCCAGGTTTGCTCCAGTGATGAGGAGGGAGGGGATGATGAGGTCACTGACTCAACGTGGGTGCCTGATAGGAGAGAGGAGGAGGAGGAGGAGGAGGAGGAGGAGGAGGTGGCACATCACCAACTAGGCAGGATGCCCTCCAGGGGCCAGCCTAAGGGCAGCACATTGACTGCATCACACCCCAAAGCTCCACATGTGCAGGGCGCTGCAGTCTCTGCGCGTTATTCAAAAAGTTCTTTGGTGTGGGCCTTTTTTGAGACGAGTGCATCAGATCGCACCGCTGCTATTTGCAATATATGTCTCAAGCGTATCTCGCGTGGCCAAAACATCTCCCGCTTGGGTACCACATGCTTGACCAGACATATGTTGACCTGCCATGCAGTTCGTTGGCAAGCGTATCTAAAAGACCCACACCAAAGAACAAAGACGATCTCTCCTTGCTCCTCATCAGCTGAGATTTCCAACCCCACTAGACCTTCAGTCCTCTCTGCGACCTGCAGTGAGAGGAATGAAGGTGTAGAATTAGGTGTGTCACAGCCAAGTACTTATGGGCAATCTGCTTTTGGTACACCGACGTCAGATTGTACCAGGCAAATTTCCCTGCCCCAGCTGCTGCACCGCCGAAAGAAGTTTGCTCCCAGCCATCCACATGCCCAGCGGTTGAATGCTAGCTTGGCAAAATTGCTAGCACTTCAACTGCTGCCTTTTCAGTTGGTAGACTCTGCCCCCTTCCGTGAGTTTGTGGAATGTGCGGTTCCTCAGTGGCAGGTACCCAAACGCCACTTTTTCTCACGGAAGGCGATTCCGGCTCTCTACCGGCATGTGGAAGGCAATGTCCATGCCTCGCTGGACAGGGCGGTCAGCGGTAAGGTGCATATTACCGCTGACTCATGGTCCAGCAGGCATGGACAGGGACGTTACTTAAGTTTCACGGCGCATTGGGTGACTCTGCTGGCAGCTGGGAAGGATGCAGGACAAGGTGCAGTAGTGTTGGAGGTTGTTCCGCCACCACGCCTCCAAAATGCTGATTGTGACACACCTCTCTCCTCCACCCCCTCCTCTTCTTCTTCCTCCATGGCCTCTTCCTCGGAACCAGCGGTGCTCCGTAGGCGTTCAAGGGGCTACGCAAGTACGCAGGCCAAAAGATGCCATGCGGTGCTTGAGCTGGTGTGCTTGGGGGACAGGAGCCACACTGGGGCAGAGGTTCTGTCAGCTCTGCAGGGGCAGGTTCAGAGGTGGTTGACGCCACGCCAACTTAAGGCAGGAATGGTGGTTTGCGACAATGGCACCAACCTCCTCTCTGCCCTCCGACAGGGACAACTGACCCATGTGCCCTGTTTGGCTCACGTCCTTAACTTGGTGGTGCAGCGGTTCTTGGGCAGGTACCCGGGCTTACAGGATGCCCTGAGGCAGGCCAGGAAAGTCTGTGTGCATTTCCGCCGGTCATATAATGCCAGTGCTCGGCTGACGGACCTCCAAAAGGAGTTTAATCTGCCCAAGAACCGCCTAATCTGTGACATGCCCACCAGGTGGAACTCGACGTTGGCCATGCTGCAGCGGCTGCACACGCAGCAGAGGGCCATCAATGAGTACCTGTGCGACTATGGCACCAGGACAGGGTCAGGGGACCTTGGTTTTTTTTCCCCACGCCAGTGGGCCATGATCAGGGATGCATGCACTGTCCTGTCACCATTCGAGGAGGCCACGAGGATGGTGAGCACTGACAGTGCATGCATCAGTGACACTGTCCCCCTTGTCCACCTGTTGGAGCACACGCTGCGTGGAATAATGGACAGGGCACTTGAGGCAGAACAGAGGCAGGAAGAGGAGGACTTCCTTAGCTCTCAAGGCCCCCTTTATCCAGACAGTGTTCCTGCGTGCCCGCCGATCACACAGGAAGAGGACGAGGAGGAGGAGGAGGAGGAGGAGGAAGATTGTGTCAGTATGGAGGTGGAGCCTGGCACTCAGCATCAGCAGTCTTTAAGGGATCAGTCCCAAGGAACACATGGACTTGTACGTGGCTGGGAGGAGGTGGCTGCGGACGTTGTTGTCCTTAGTGACCCAGAGGACTCCGGACCGAATGCCTCAGCAAACCTACGCTGCATGGCCTCCCTGATCCTGCAAAGCCTGCGTAAGGATCCTCGTATTCGTGGTATCAAGGAGAAGGACCAATACTGGCTGGCAACCCTCCTTGATCCACGTTACAAGGGTAAGGTTGCGGACCTTATCTTGCCATCGCAGAGGGAGCAGAGGATGAAACATCTTCGGGAGGCCTTGCAGAAAGGTCTGTGCAACGCGTTCCCAGAGACTGGGAGGTTACAAACTCCTGTTTCTGGACAACGTGTTGCTGAGGCTTCGGTCAGTCAAAGAAGGAGCGGTGGAGAAGGTGGCCGTCTGACCGATGCGTTCAGACAATTTTTTGGTCCGCAGCCCCAAGGTATGATCGGTTCCAGCAACCATCGCCAGCGTCTGTTTTACATGGTGCAGGAATACCTAGGGGCAAGATCAGACTTGGACACCTTTCCCACCGAAAATCCTCTGGGTTACTGGGTCTTGAGGATGGATCACTGGCCAGAGCTTGCACAGTATGCAATTGAGCTACTGGCCTGTCCTGCATCCAGCGTTCTTTCGGAACGCACATTCAGTGCTGCTGGAGGCGTGGTAACCGATCACAGGGTGCGTCTGTCCACCGACTCGGTCGATCGGCTGACCTTCATAAAAATGAATCAGTCTTGGATCACCACCAGCTACCAAGCACCTGATGCAGATGTAACCGAATAATTTTTTTTGAAATCTCAGATCCCTTCAAAGACTGCCTATGCTGATGCTGAGTGACTATCCCTGAGTAATTATCCTCTTCCTCCTCAATCATCACGCTGATAGCTTGTAAGAACATTTTTGGTTCTGGGCGCCACCACCAGTGCCTAAGGCACAATTTTTCAGCCCCTGTTTAACAGGGGCGTGTAATTACAATTTTTGATGTAATACTTTGCAGCAGGGCTCGTTCCTGCATTCCAACTAGAGTGTCTGTGAGGGGTTGCAGTGTTGTGGCACCAGCACCAGTGCCTAAGACCCAATTTTTCAGCCCCTGTCTAACAGGGGCGTGTAATTACAATTTTTGATGCAATACTTTGCAGCAGGGCTTGTTCCTGCGTTTCAACTAGAGTGTCTGTGAGGGGTTGCAGTGTTGTGGCACCAGCACCAGTGCCTAAGACCCAATTTTTCTGCCCCTGTCTAACAGGGGCGTGTAATTACAATTTTTGATGCAATACTTTGCAGCAGGGCTCGTTCCTGCGTTCCAACTAGAGTGTCTGTGAGGGGTTGCAGTGTTGTGGCACCAGCACCAGTGCCTAAGGCCTAATTTTTCAGCTCCTGTTCAACAGGGGCATGTAATTACAATTCTTGATCTAATATTTCACAGCAGGGCCCTGTGAGGGCTTACAGTGTTTTGGCCACAGCAACACCTAAGGCCCAAATTTCTGCTGAGTATATAGGGCAGGACCCTACTTTCAAACATCTAACTTACAAACGACTCCTACTTGCAAACGGAAGGAGACAACAGGAAGTGAGATGAAATCTACCCCTAAGGAAGGGAAATTCTCTCCTGTAAGAGTTAATATGGGAAAACAATTTTTCCTTTCCACTGATGCTTTCCAATCCTTGTTCCACAAAAAAACACAAATTTTCAAAAAACATTTTTCATTGGGACAAAAAAGTGAGGTGAAATCTTCTGAAGAGGAGGAAAGACGCAAAACAAATGTCACAGGGGTGATAACCCTTCCCTATGTTTTCCAAAAAGCTTAGAAAAGATTTTTTGGCTGGAGCTAAACACATTAAAAATGTTCAAAATTACAAACAGATTCTACTTAACAACAAACCTACAGTCCCTGTCTTGTTTGCACCGCCTGTATACTGCTGTTCAGAGTATATAGGGACCTTTCCTTATTTTAATTTGGGTGCGGGGTTCCCCTTAATATCCATACAAGACCCAAAGGGCCTGGTAATGGACTGGGGGGTACCCATGCCGTTTGTCTCACTGATTTTCATCCATATTGCCATGACCCGACATGACATTAAACCCGCAAGCAGTTTTAAATGAGATTTTTTCCTTTAAAAATGACATTTGGTGCAGGGACTGTTCTAAACATGGGAAACACGCGTCACTTTACAGGCATACTATAGACACCCCCCAGGTACGATATTTAAAGGAATATTTCACTTTTTTTTTTTTACTTTAAGCATCATTAAAATCACTGCTCCCGAAAAAACGGCCGTTTTTAAAAGTTTTTTTTGCATTGATACATGTCCCCTGGGGTAGGACCCGGGTCCCCAAACCCTTTTTAGGACAATACCATGCAAATTAGCCTTTAAAATGAGCACTTTTGATTTCGAACGTTCGAGTCCCATAGACGTCAATGGGGTTCTAACGTTCGTGCGAACTTGCGGTCCGTTCGCGGGTTCTGGTGCGAACCGAACCGGGGGGTGTTCGGCTCATCCCTACTGGTGAGTAATGAGTTTGCTTGACCACACCTCTCTAGGAGCACAGTTTGCCATAGAGAATAATAAGGTTGTTGTTAGTGAAACCCACTAGCATCAGAAGGGAACTTTAATGTTCCGTAAGAACCAGAACATGCAGGGAGAGAAATGTTTACACAGTAAATATCCTCATGTACAACAAACTCAGCAGCATAATCAGGTGGTAAGGAAGAAAGAGCAAAAGGAACACCCGTCAGAAGAAAGCACCAGAAAGCATCAACCCACAGCCAATAAATGCCCAGCTTAGCCTTAGAAAACTGCATGTCCCACAGAGCAGTAGTTATTAACCTCCTGAATGATCAACACAACTGACGATATTATGAAAGTAGAAAGATCTGCCTTAATTTTGGTTCATTTTTATATATTCCTTATAGTGGAACTAACGCTTAACATTAACTGTTCTTAAAAATGTTCCCTCCCTCTTCCACCTACATCTTTCAGTCTGCTCCAGTCTAAACATGTGATCCTGCAGCTTTGGCCCCTCTGTGTCAGTGAGTCGTGACTGAAAAGGTGAGGAGGGAGTGCCCACAACGACTGAGCAACGGTGCCTATGGATGACATCACGGCTCATGGAATTCCCATCTGTTGTCAAGCACTCCATGGCACAGGCAAGCCAAAGCTACAGGATCATGTGAACCGGACCCGACGAAAAAAGAAAGGAAGTATACAGATTTTTTTTTTTTTACACAGGACACACAGGATACGTAGGAGGAGGGGGAGGGGGATTTGGGAGGAACATCTTTTTAAGACTAGATAGTGTTAGGCTTCAATTCCATGTTAAAAATGACATTTCAACTTATACATTAGGATAGAAAAGTCCAGAATGATAATTATCTATACCAATACATAAAGTATCTAACAAACAATAGTCTTACAAAGCTAAAGTAAATATCAACAAAGATTTGCAGTCAATAAAACACACCACAGGAAAAAGGGAATCACTGGATAAATATATGGAAAGCATTTAAACAGAGGAAAAAAAACAACATAAATAGGAGTTGGGGGGGAAGGAACATCAAAAATACTTAGCCTGTCACATCAAGATTCATGATCAAATATGAAATCTACCAGGAGAAAAATAAAAGGATAATAAAGACGAACCAAGAGGCACTATGGAGAATGGAGATATGTATTCTAAGACAATATTATCAACTGTTGTTTGGAATCTGACTCATTTCAGCCACATTTTACTGAATGCAGTTGGAGATAATGAGCAAGCTTTTCCATTTCTTTTATGCTATTATCTGAACTTATCTTATTATCCAATCATCTGCTGTTACAATTGCTATATTTACCAAAACTATGGAAGTTATGTCTAGTAAATAACAATCTGCGGATGACTAAATTCATTAGATTGAAATTATTGTATTTTGCTGTTCGTATGAAGAAAGTTTAGCTGGTTAGAACAGGTAGTTTAGCAGGAGTGAATGTTCTTGTATATTCAATTGCTTCGAGTCTATTTAAATATCCTGCTATATATTCTATTCTATTTATTCAGAACTAGAAATGTCATGGTTAGGGTTTCATATTTTTAATATTTCATAATGCATTGATTTAAAAAAAAAAATATTAATTTGAGGTAAAAAACAAAAGAAGAAAAGATCATTAATATACTGTATATTGCAATCCTATGTTTAGGTTAACGAGCATCTGATATCAGGATTATTATGAACTGAGATAAGAAAGGGCTTCAATGTGAAAACAAAATGAAGTGAGGTAAGGAAGTTCCTGGATAGCCGCACTCTGAAGAAAAAACATCTTTATTGAAGAATAAAAATATTTCCAAAATTACAGTCACATAAGAAGGAGATACAGGGTCAAAAATAGGCTAATGCGTTTCACATCATGAGATGCTTACTCATAGCTAAAAAAGCTATTTTTGACCCTGTATCTCCTTCTTATGTGACTGTATTTTTGGATATATTTTTATTCTTCAATAAAGATGTTTTTTCTTCAGAGTGCGGCTATCCAGGAACTTCCTTACCTCACTTCAATTTGTGCAAAGCCAGCACCTGGAGGCAGTTCATCTTAGGGCGGTAGCAGTTTTAGGTTTGGGAGCTTTGCGAGCAGCATCTCCTTCTCTTTGAAAACAAAATGAAAGACCAATTTTGTCAGGATGTGAAGTGAATGTAGTCAGTGGGCTAAAAATGCTATCAAGTAAACACGGCAGCTGGATAAAAGCAGGTAGTTCCCTGAGTTCTTTGTAATCCCCTACATCCAGATTTCCTTACAAGTACAGTAGGGTAGTATTTCCTTGAGTCTGTGCTGTACAATTTCCTCTCTGTCTGTTTCCTGAATCACCACTTTCAAAAGTGCAATGTAGGTTTGAAACTGTTTGTACCTTTGAGAATTCCCTATTTTACATTTAGTTGCGTGCATCTGATAGTTAACAAGGAGATAAAAGTAAATATTCCTGCATCACAAACAAGAAAGTAACTTGGTAGACAGATACAATATAGCCATGCCTAGTTGAATAACCAAAGTACTTGAAATCTATTTTTTTCTCCAGCATACACCTCTAGTTAAAATGAATTAGTGTTAACTATAGGGGTATAAGAGGCATCTTTTTCAAGTTCCATTGTGGAAACTAGCAGAAAGTGATAGCATTGACCCTAGGTTCAAGGGCTAAAGAGAGTGCAAAGATTGACTGACACATAAAATGGTCCCAGTTCTAATATGCTTTTAAATAGATGGCTGGCTAGCTCCTTTTCAGAATTGGGTCAGACATAGGGTCCAACCTATTTGTTACATTTTAATTGAATAGTGTAGGGTGCCCCACCAGCACAGACTGCTAACCATAGCATGACAATGGACATGATAAAAATAACATTGTATGATGAATAGTATGTAAGGCAGTTTCGAACAAAGGAAGACATCTACCTCAGAGAGTTTGCTGGAAGCAAAAAAAAAAAAAACAGGAAAAAAAGAAGAAGAAAAAAGAAAACACTGCAGGATAACAAGGTCGCAAAAAAAATTCTAGTTATATACATTCTAAGAAATGGGGAATAGCTCTCTACATACAGCCATTACAACTGTCTGTACCTGCCAACAAAATATTGCTACCACAGTGCCTTTCCTAAAATTAACAGTAAGATATCCCTGGTGTTATTTAAAAAAAATGATCTTTCACTATGATAGACCGAAACATGCCTATTGGTTGACAAAAATGTATATATAACTAGCTAAAGTGTGCCAGTTCTAGAACAGGGGATCAGGGGGTGTGGAATGGCCGGCAGGGGAGGTGGTCAGAGCAAGAGGGTTAGGGTGAGAGTGAGGGGTGATGAGGTCAGGTGCGGTGGTGACAGAAGGGAAGCATGAAGACATGGCCATGGGGGGTCAGGGAAGATGTGCAATAGTGAAGGTGGGGGTGATGTGGTGAGATAATGGTGTATAGATACAGTGGTGAGTACATGTGAGGAGCGCAGGCGCAATGGTGAGGGTAAGGTGCCATGGTGCAAAGATAAGAGCAGAAAGAGAATGTGCAGGAATGGTGGTAAAGATGGAAAGGGCCCCTGGCAGGGTATTGAGAGGAGGGGCTACTGGCAGAAAACTGGGTAAATAGGTCTTCTATCAAGTTGCTGAGAGAAAGAGGCTGCTTGCACAGTGCTAAGAGGAAGGTGCTACTGACATGGTAGTGGGAAGAAGCAGCCAGACATATCCCGAATATTAGGAGCCTAAAAGCTTTGCTCCCATGTGGTTTTCAATCTACCAAGATTCTTTTTGCTTGTTGATAGCTACTTGTTACCAAAGTGCTTGTTTCCCTTTGCTCCTCTGCATGTGTGGTTATTTTGCATCATCCTGGTTTGAACTGTCAGAACTATGGTTGTGAGTCCTCTGCATGCGCAGTAATGCTAGTACCCAACAGTCACCACTGGGCTTATGCAGAATCCTGCTGCAATATTTCCGACACCACAATATGGCAGCAGGATTCAGGGCAAGTCTGGTAGCAACTCCAGAGATAGAACACTAGTGTGCATGGCTGTCTTGAGTAGCTGTTATGGAAGCATCATTGTCTCAGCCCACACTAAGGATAGAAGTATTGTTTTATTGGCTCACCCTGATGACACAACTATCATCCATATTTGAAGAAACCCAGAGGGAACTCACATGCATTCTTGGAAAAGTCCAAGAGGGTGAATTATTATATAAAAATTGGCCCTTTCCAAGCAAATGTTTTAAATTAAACTAATCTAATATTATTCGTCTATAGGCAACGCATCTATTGTTTATCTCATATTATTATTAACCCAAACTCTGCATTTCAATATGAAACTATGGGGGGGGGGGGCAAAAACATAATTTTGTTTTCTGCATTCTTCCTTTTATAATAACTATAGGATGCAGGTTATTGATAATAACATTCATAGTTCCTATGAAAGAAGCAAATCCCTTACACCTAGCAGAAATCACCCACTGGAGAGTCTCACAGTCACAGTACACATTTTAGGTGACTAATGCTAAAGCTGGACACACATTTTATAGTTTAATTGTACCAACTTAACATTTTTGATCTTTCATATTGCCTAGAAATTTTAGGGTAATTACCAGCATGCTGCCCACCCACAGTACATTTACTGGGGACCGGCAACAGCTACAGGCTAGGCGATGCCCTCTGGAGCATGCAGCGGTGCTATCCTGTGAACACTGTGTCCAGTGGACACATTGGAGCACTGTGCTCAGTACTTGGCTGTTGTCTGCGGCAGGGGTATCATGTGATTGCTAAGACTAATCATAGCAATCACATGATATTATATAAGCAGACTGTCATGGATGTCTTTCATTCATGAACAGCTGGCTTACTGTTGTGATGCCTTGATTGGCCCAGAGCTATCACTCAGTACCTAAGCCAATCACAGCACCTTGTACATGTGATTAGATGTGGCCAGTCACAGCATCACAACAGTAAAAAAGCTGCCATGAATGGAAAGCCATTCATGACAGTTAACTATTGCTTATAACAGTGATCTCACTGGGTAAGAACAAAATAGAGAAGAATAGTACAGTGTCACTATGGTGACACTTAACTAATTTGATGGCAGGATGAAAAAAAAGAAAAAAAAAAGTAAAAAAAATTAAATAAAAAATATGTATTTATTTATTTTACATACTTCCTCCAGTCACCAGTCTTATTTTACCATTAGGATGATACATTCTCATCTTGGTGTCCTTACTGTGATGCAGCATTGGATGTTATGATTTCAGACTATCCAGTGAGCTATGGAACAACATAAAGAAGTGCTAGCAAAAACAAAAGTGAAAGCTGCGCTTAAGGTGAACCAAAAATACAATGTAGTGAAAAACTAAGCAGCCTGCATCGAGATCTAGTCTCCAAATCCCACCAAAATAGTAATACAGAAAAGATGCGGCGCTAAGGACAAATATAGTGAATATGATACAATAATCAAAATATTAGTGAAAATTGAAAATTACATGATTCAATGTCCCAAAACTAATGAAATAGACAGATAGAATCCAAAGCAAAACAAAGAGTCCGTGATAAATCAAGAAAAAGTGCAAATAAGGGCCATAGCAGAGATGAGGGTGCAGTAGAGAAAAATCTTCCGTAGTTCCTCACACCCGAGGTGAAATATCAAATATGCTCACCAGATCCCGTTGACCGCCATTACAGCGGTCAAAGACAGCACAGGGAATTTCGGGGCTCCCCACAACCTCAGCTCAATATTCCCAAAGGGCGACAGATGGTATCTCAGGATTCAAGAAGAGAAAGGAAAACCATTGCATAATATAGTCTGCACAGTCGTTTTATTAAAAAGAATTGCACTTACAATATCTCGTAGTAAAAAGAGCATATCGCATACAGCTGACAATCTGCACCTCCGTCTGCTGCCTCCGCCTTCCTGGTTCGTGTAAGCCCTACACAGAGTACAGACGTGGTGACGTCATATGCTCCTCCCTACGCGTTTCATCACTAGCGGACGTCGTCTGGGGATTGGCCAATCCCCAGACGACGTCCGCTAGTGACGAAACGCGTAGGGAGGAGCCTATGACGTCACCACGTCCGTACTCTGTGTAGGGCTTACACGAACCAGGAAGGCGGAGGCAGCAGACGGAGGTGCAGATTGTCAGCTGTATGCGATATGCTCTTTTTACTACGAGATATTGTAAGTGCAATTCTTTTTAATAAAACGACTGTGCAGACTATATTATGCGATGGTTTTCCTTTCTCTTCTTGAATCCTGAGATACCATCTGTCGCCCTTTGGGAATATTGAGCTGAGGTTGTGGGGAGCCCCGAAATTCCCTGTGCTGTCTTTGACCGCTGTAATGGCGGTCAACGGGATCTGGTGAGCATATTTGATATTTCACCTCGGGTGTGAGGAACTACGGAAGATTTTTCTCTACTGCACCCTCATCTCTGCTATGGCCCTTATTTGCACTTTTTCTTGATTTATCACGGACTCTTTGTTTTGCTTTGGATTCTATCTGTCTATTTCATTAGTTTTGGGACATTGAATCATGTAATTTTCAATTTTCACTAATATTTTGATTATTGTATCATATTCACTATATTTGTCCTTAGCGCCGCATCTTTTCTGTATTACTAACAACATAAAGAAATTTGGTGTGTCCTAGAATCTCCTCAGACCATTTTTTTTTCTTTCTGCAGCTGATAAAGAAATGCCTACTGGTAGGAAATATCTTGCTGCCAGAAACGATCCAATAGGAAGCTAAGTGCTCTTCTTTGAGCTAGGGTGGATAGAAGCAGATTTGTATAAATTTAGAGCTTTGTGCATTCAAAATTAAATAGAGCTTGCACCTGGCAGCTTGCATTGTGTTTTCTTTGGGGGAGAACATTTCATTGCAACAGATCATATCTTGTAGCTCAAAAGAACTCAATAAAATGTTCTTTTGGCTCTTCAGCAAAGTATGTAAAAAAACTTGAATAGTCAATATTACATATATCTCTGGGATTGCTTTCAAGAGACCATTATCTGTATGTTATTTTGGTGTCTTAACTGTTAATATAGATCTAAATCAATTTCAGCTTAAGTAAGATGTAACCTTGTGAGATTCTTGTTATCAGAAGTGAATGATTTAAAGAGATTTTCAAGTCAAATAAAGTAGCATATCTGCTTCTGAAAATTTCTATTGCAAGTTAGTGAACTTAGCAGCACATAAGTACTTAATTCTGGCAGAAAGGTTTTTCTTGGTAGTGGTATTTTGTAAGTGCCACCAGATCAGTTTTAGAGATGATAATACACTGCACAATCTCACCCTACTCTACCAACAACCATATTGTGTAAGGACCTGGGAAATGTTAACATCCCTGGTGCACCGCAGCGCTGTGGAGATGTCACAGATGTAGAGCAGAAATCCTGATAAACATGAGCTTTAGAGGAGGCTGTATGGTGAGCATCAGCGATCTTGTAGGAATCTAGCATTGATCTCAGTATAGAAGTAAACCATTGAATATCAGCCTGAGCATAAACAGAATATTTCTTAGTGGCTTAGCTTGTGCTTCTTACTCATTAATAAACTAGTTATGGGGGCAAAGATTTTTTATTAAATATGCCTCGGATCAATTGGAGCCTGTGGAAGGCATATCCTCACAGTTTCAAGGTAATCCCTGTTCCCTGAAAGACATTCCTTAAAGGATATTTCCACTTTAAAAGCCAAATTGGGGTAATACCTAATTCATATCTGTCCCCATTCACATAACAAAGCTTAAGCAAAAAATTATAAATTGCAGCCTATTTTTTTAGATGCTCTTTTCTGGAACTTCCAGTAAGGAAAAACTCTACTTAGTTCATTTACTTATGATGGAGGCTGGTTTAGTTTATCATAATTAACCCTGTCTGGAGGCAGGTATCTCATCTGTTGTACTAGATCTGAGCACTGTTTAGCTTAAAGAAAGGTTAATGGTTTAGGAGCTGGGCTTCTCCATTGTATATTAGTAAGAACCAATCCCTGGACCAGCTACTAAGACAGATTATTCATGCTGAGTTAGCTAAGAAATGCTTGCAGTCACCCATGACGCCTTCTCCTCAGAAACATCTACAAGGTAAGAAATATTTCTTTAAAAAATGTTTAGGTATGCTGTATGAATAGGAAGACCTAACAAACATATACCGGTAGTGTGGTTTTCTCAAATTTGACTACAAAAATGGAAATACACTTTAGAGCACATATTCACTTTACTTTTACTACTTAGCAACCCACAGATTTTTTTTCTTATTCCTGGCATATATACCCTATATTTAGATGTCTTTGAGAAAGTCACATAATGCCCCAGAGTAGTCTGCTCAGGTGTCAGTTGCGGGAATCCTGAACACTCCAGAGGTCACTGCATGCCAAAATAATCAGAAGATCCACTTATGTATGTATACTGATGTTATTATGTGGGTCTAATCAAAGTAACCTCTGAATATGTATCTTTTCTTTATATGCTCCATTTAAATTATTCACATTAGGGATATATTAACAGTATTATGGTTTATTTATAACATCAATATATACAAAAGCACTACCACCAGCCATGTGTGGCAAAAATATACTTTTTTCCCCAGCCAAAACAGAATTTAAAAAATTAATGAGAAAGAAAGAGAAAGCCATCTTCCCATCCAGACATTTGGTTCCGGGACTGCTTCAATTTGAACTTCTTCCTACCACTGAATTATAATACAAAACACCCACTTAATATCAGTGGAATTTAAATCCCATGTTTTAAAGAACCCCTGCCCACTTGTCATAAAGTAGCAAACAGCCCTCTTCAAAAATACTATATTGCAGAAGAAAGATCTATTGACAGCGTGCAGCAACTCTACAGGAACACATTAACATTTTCCTGCAATCTCTTGATGCTTCTCTTAACCTAAAAGCCAGAACATCTATAGGCTCAAGGATGTCATTACCAAGAGGGCAAATAAATGAGACAGTGCAGTTTTCCCTGTAGAAGAATGCGTTACTGTGTCAGAAAAATGAAATATTTTATTTATTTTGTTTGCCTCAGAGTTTTTGCAGCTTGACAAGAACATCCAAGAAGTCTTTGATCTGTGAATGTAATAATTTTACCAAGAAAAAAAAAGGTAAGACACTAAAACTGCAAAAGGGGCCTTGTTTCTCCAGCAACATACAACAAGATAATGAACTAGAATTGCTCATTTCTGGCTTCTAGCTGGTAAATTTCTGCAAATGTAAACACTTTTGTACCTTAAAGAAAACGTCTGTCTGTCAGCTGTTTTCATATACAACTGATATGAAATTATTACATGTGATAGTTTTCTATAGGACTGAAAAAATATAAAACTTTAAAATAATTGGATTTTTGTACTTACCTGTAAAATCCATTTCTTGGAGTACATCACGGGAAACAGAGCAGGCTTTAAATCATGACATTCAAAAATCCACAATTGAAAAATGAATGCTATCATGCAAAGAAAATAATGTGCAAAGTCCAGGAAAATTATTAAAAAGGGGAAAAAAGTCCCAAATAACCAATTAGTTGAAACTTAGTGTTAAACATGTGCACATCTTATTGTGCTGGTGCTGTAGGTGATCACCCAAATGTGCTCCACTCCCAGATGAAAAATTTAGCCTCTTACTAAAAAATAAGACCGTATTAGGGTCTGGTCTCGCTTTAGTGAGTACACCCCTTACTATAGGTTTTGTATCTCCTAGCGGGAAGGCCCATATGGATAATCAATCACTTGGACACGCTCTCCAGATCACCTTGTCAAATGTCACTTCACCAAATATTATTCCCACAAAATCATATGGGATATAGTATAAATAAAAAGGGAAGAGAGCCTCATTGTACAACGTCCGTTCATATTATGAGTTTAGTAAAAAGACATCTACTTACAAAGCTGATTAAAAAACAGGCATTCAGTATACAATATTGTTCGGCACCCTGGCAGGCGTACTGACATCACCACTACTTCCTCCACCTGGCATACGTTTCGTCAGAAGAGGCGTCGTCATTGAGGCAATGGGAATAGTGGTGCTCACAGAACAGGCACCAGATGATATTGTATAAAGAATGCCTGTTTTTTAATCAGCTTCGTAAGTAGATATCTTTTTGATGTTTTTAATAAATTAATGATATGAATGGACTTTGCTGGCTCTCTTCCCCCTGAAGTTACAATCTGGCAAGGTGATCTGGAGAGCGTGTCCAAGCGATTGATTATCCATATAAGTCTTCCCGCTGGGAGATACTTCCCTTATCTATAGTGAGGGGTGTACTCACTAAAGCGAGGCCAGACCCTAATAAAGTCTTATTTTTTGGTAAGAGGCTACATTTTTCATCTTGCAGTGGAGCACATTTGGGTGAACACCTACAGCACCAGCACAATAGGATGTGCACATGTTGAGAACTACATTTCAACTACTTGATTATTTGGGACTTTTAACCTTTTTTAATAACTTTCCTGGACTTTGCACATTATTTTCTTTGCATGATAGCACAGATTTTTAAATTTGTGGATTTTTAAATATGATGAAGTCACTTTATTTACTTGCTTGAGGCACTGTATGCACTTTAATAATTGTATACTGACATATATTCATGAATGTATGTATGCACTATTTGATAACAGCGCAATTTTTCTTTCTTTCCACTTGTAAACCAATATTGTTATGTGCAATATTTTGAGTGCAGCTGTAAGCATTATTAATATTAATTGAATTCCTTTTTACACTGAGCCCAGATAGTTTCTATTAGATTATAAATCATGACTACCTGGGTTATGCACCACCTATAGGTGGATGGACAATGGTAAAAAAACAGACAGGAAGTCCCCCAAATAATTTCTCCTACTCAGGAAGCTCCTCAGTTTTGTAGCAAGCAACAAACGTCCAGAAAGAGGCGAGAGACATCTGTGTCCTGTGCTGTACTCCAAAAAATGGATTTTATAGGTAAATACAACAGTCCAATTTTCTTTTTTGTACATCATGGGACACAGTGCAGGCTATAAATCATGACTACCTGGTATATCCCAAAGCAATGGACATGGAGGGGGACACAGCAGCCACCATCAGACCCAACAAAAACTACTCCGCTGCCTGCAAAACACTGCCCTGCTCTCATCTGGGCAACCCAAGTCCTCATGCCACCCTGATGGTTGACATTAACCATCACCGTGGCATTGTCCAATTGGAACTGGAAGCCCCCGCAGCTGACTCATTCAGTAAACCATCACGAGACAAACTGCCCAAAGCTCTAGAATGTTGATGGGTAAAACCCTTTCCCAAAGTGGCCCTGTCCCCTACACTGAAAGGAACCCCAGAACGATTCCCAACTTGTCAGACTGGCATCAGTAGTTACCACCTTCCAGGTAACTGAAAGAAACAACCTCCCCACCCTTTACCTTCCATGGATCCATCCACCAGTTTAACACTCACAACCCACTGGGGCCTAGGTAAATTTGACAGTCGAACAGCTGCACTCTCCTGTTCCAAGATATTTCGCTGCAATGGTCTGGAATAAATCTGTATGGAACTGCCTTGAATGTTTTAACCATCCTTCCCAGCAGACTCATGAAAACACAAATCTAAGGAGACTTGTAACTTCTCAGTACCGATACCTAGTTTGTCAAAGAAAGGCTCTTTCCCAGAGGCAAAAACACCTTTATCCAGAAAGTGTCCAGGAATTGGCCGAGATACTCCAGGCTCTGAACTGGTGACAAATACTGATTTCTCCAGAATACAGACCAAACTTTACAGCGTACAAATCGAGAGACACATTTTGTCTTAACTAGGGATGAGCTTCGAGTTCGAGTCGAACTCATGTTCGACTCGAACATTGGCTGTTCGCAAGTTCGCCGAACAGCGAACAATTTGGGGTGTTAGCGGCAAATTCGAATGCCGCGGAACACCCTTTAAAAGTCTATGGGAGAAATCAAAAGTGCTAATTTTAAAGGCTAATACGCAAGTTATTGTCATAAAAAGTGTTTGGGGACCTGGGTCCTGCCCCAGGGGACATGGATCAATGCAAAAATTTTTTTTAAAAACGGCCGTTTTTTCAGGAGCAGTGATTTTAATAATGCTTAAAGTCAAACAATAAAAGTGTAATATCCCTTTAAATTTCGTACCTGGGGGGTGTCTATAGTATGCCTGTAAAGGGGTGCATGTTTCCTGTGTTTAGAACAGTCTGACAGCAAAATTACATTTTGAAGGAAAAAACTCATTTAAAACTACCGCGGCTATTGCATTGCCGACAATACACATAGAAGTTCATTGATAAAAACGGCATGGGAATTCCCCAAAGGGGAACCCCGAACCAAAATTAAAAAAAAAAAAAGACGTAGGAGTCCCCCTAAATTCCATACCAGGCCCTTCAGGTCTGATATGGATATTAAGGGGAACCCCGGCCAAAATTAAAAAAAAAAAATGATGTGGGGTTCCCCCTAAATTCCATACCAGACCCTTCAGGTCTGGTATGGATTTTAAGGGGAACCCCGCGCCAAAAAAAAAAAACCGGCGTGGGGTCCCCCCAAAAATCCATACCAGACCCTTATCCGAGCACGCAACCTGGCAGGCCGCAGGAAAAGAGGGGGGGACGAGAGTGCGGCCCCCCCCTCCTGAACCGTACCAGGCCACATGCCCTCAACATTGGGAGGGTGCTTTGGGGTAGCCCCCCAAAACACCTTGTCCCCATGTTGATGAGGACAAGGGCCTCATCCCCACAACCCTGGCCGGTGGTTGTGGGGGTCTGCGGGTGGGGGGCTTATCGGAATCTGGAAGCCCCCTTTAACAAGGGGACCCCCAGATCCCGGCCCCCCCCTGTGTGAAATGGTAAGGGGGTACAAAAGTACCCCTACCATTTCACTAAAAAACTGTCAAAAATGTTAAAAATGACAGGAGACAGTTTTTGACAATTCCTTTATTTAAATACTTCTTCTTTCTTCTATCTTCCTTCATCTTCTGGTTCTTCTGGTTCTTCCTCCAGCGTTCTCATCCAGCATCTCCTCCGCGGCGTCTTCTATCTTCTTCTCCTCGGGCCGCTCCGCACCCATGGCATGGGGGGAGGCTCCCGCTCTTCTCTTCATCTTCTTCATCTTCTTCTCTTCTTCTTTTCTTCTCTTCTTCTCTTCTTCATTTTCTTCTCCGGGCCGCTCCGCACTCATGCTGGCATGGAGGGAGGCTCCCGCTGTGTGACGGCGCTCCTCGTCTGACAGTTCTTAAATAACGGGGGGCGGGGCCACCCGGTGACCCCGCCCCCCTCTGACGCACGGTGACTTGACGGGACTTCCCTGTGACGTCACAAGGAATGCCACAGGGAAGTCCCGTCATGTCCCGTGCGTCAGAGGGGGCGGGGTCACCGGGTGGCCCCGCCCCCGTTATTTTAGAACTGTCAGACGAGGAGCGCCGTCACACAGCGGGAGCCTCCCTCAATGCCAGCATGGGTGCGGAGTGGCCCGGAGAAGAAAATGAAGAAGAGAAGAAGAGAAGAAGAGAAGAAAAGAAGAAGAGAAGAAGATGAAGAAGATGAAGAGAAGAGCAGGAGCCTCCCCCCATGCCATGGGTGCGGAGCGGCCCGAGGAGAAGAAGATAGAAGACGCCGCGGAGGAGATGCTGGACAAGAACGCCGGAGGAAGAACCAGAAGAGCCAGAAGAACCAGAAGAACCAGAAGATGAAGGAA
Source organism: Lithobates clamitans (assembly GCA_037952925.1). Taxonomy (NCBI): domain Eukaryota; kingdom Metazoa; phylum Chordata; class Amphibia; order Anura; family Ranidae; genus Lithobates; species Lithobates clamitans. The sequence goes on along the minus strand of JBBGZY010000615.1, from coordinate 1,112,227 downwards.
GATAGAAGAAAGAAGTATTTAAATAAAGGAATTGTCTCTTGTCATTTTTAACATTTTTGACAGTTTTTTAGTGAAATGGTAGGGGTACTTTTGTACCCCCTTACCATTTCACACAGGGGGGGGGCTGGGATCTGGGGGTCCCCTTGTTAAAGGGGGCTTCCAGATTCCGATAAGCCCCCTGCCCGCAGACCCCCACAACCACCGGCCAGGGTTGTGGGGATGAGGCCCTTGTCCTCATCAACATGGGGACAAGGTGTTTTGGGGGGCTACCCCAAAGCACCCTCCCAATGTTGAGGGCATGTGGCCTGGTACGGTTCAGGAGGGGGGCGCACTCTCGTCCCCCCTCTTTTCCTGCGGCCTGCCAGGTTGCGTGCTCGGATAAGGGTCTGGTATGGATTTTTGGGGGGACCCCACGCCGTTTTTTTTTTTTTTGGCGCGGGGTTCCCCTTAAAATCCATACCAGACCCTTGGTATGGAATTTAGGGGGAACCCCACGTCATTTTTTTTTTTTAATTTTGGCCGGGGTTCCCCTTAATATCCATATCAGACCTGAAGGGCCTGGTATGGAATTTAGGGGGACTCCTACGTCTTTTTTTTTTTTTTTTTTTGGTTCGGGGTTCCCCTTTGGGGAATTCCCATGCCGTTTTTATCAATGAACTTCTATGTGTATTGTCGGCAAAGCAATAGCCGCGGTAGTTTTAAATGAGTTTTTTCCTTCAAAATGTCATTTTGCTGTCAGACTGTTCTAAACACGGGAAACATGCGCCCCTTTACAGGCATACTATAGACACCCCCCAGGTACGAAATTTAAAGGGATATTACACTTTTATTGTTTGACTTTAAGCATTATTAAAATCACTGCTCCTGAAAAAACGGCCGTTTTAAAAAAATTTTTTTGCATTGATCCATGTCCCCTGGGGCAGGACCCGGGTCCCCAAACACTTTTTATGACAATAACTTGCAAATAAGCCTTTAAAATTAGCACTTTTGATTATTCATGTTCGTGTCCCATAGACTTTAACGGTGTTCGCGTGTTCGAACAAACTTTTTTCCTGTTCGCATGTTCTGGTGCGAACCGAACAGGGGGGTGTTCGGCTCATCCCTAGTCTTAACCCATTCACCAACCATTCTCTGAGCAGCAGGTCCTCTTGATACCGAAGGATGTACACTCCCTGAACCCTTACCAATCCCAGCGCAGGGGCTAACTCTTTTGTGAATACCTGAGGAGCTGTGGCCAGCCCAAAAGGCAGAGCCACAAACTATAAGTGCCACTCATCCATGACAAATTACAGGAATTTTTGATGTATGGGAAAAAGTGGAGCATGGAGATATGCATCCCTTACATCGACTGACACATGAAAGTCTAGACAAAACAAAAAGTTGCGCTAAATAGTGAAAAGATCAATTGACATATGTTTCCAAAATCAAGTGCCAAAAATTATTATAATAAGTGACACAAAATGAAGATTAAAGTGCAAAATGAAATGCATCAAACTATAAGTTATACAAAATGAAGTGCATAAAAAACACAGAAACAATTGTGTAATGTTGAGAAAAAGAAATAAAAATTAAAATTAAAAAATTGTCCAATGGCTAAGTGAAAATACAAAAAAAGGGATGAAAAAAACCCCAAAATTAATCAATGTTAACAAAGGATAAATCCATATGGTGAACCATAAAAAGTCCTATAAACATCAAATATCCTTTGTTAACATTGATTAATTTTGGGGGGTTTTTCATCCCTTTTTTGTATTTTCACTTAGCCATTGGACAATTTTTTCATTTCTATTTTTATTTCTTTTTCTCAACATTACATAATTGTTTCTGTGTTTTTTTATGCACTTCATTTTGTATAACTTATAGTTTGATGCATTTAATTTTGCACTTTAATCTTCATTTTGTGTCATTAACATAATAATTTTTGGCACTTAATATTGGAAACATATGTCAATTGATCTTTTCACTATTTAGCGCGACTTTTTGTTTAGTCTATCTGTTCAGTGTCGTATAACACTTTTTAGTTGCAGCTTTTTCTTATCTTTATTCCTACTCTTTAGCGCAGTATTTTTTATATCCATTTACACATGAAAGTCTCCCTGCTGGAGTGAGGCTACCACTGAATGAACAGGTTTAATACAAAATGTCTGGCCCGTGAGAAACTTGTTTAGACTTAGGTCCGAAATCAGCCACCCAAGAGATTGAAGTAAAAGTCGAGAAACCTTTCAGTCGCTGTAACTGACCTGATTACCCCCTGTGCCAGCAGACGAACGAGTACCTGAAACAGTAATGCCCAATTCTACTGATCTACAGGTACATTTGATCTCAAAAGGTCGGGAAGGAGAAATGTCTGAAACTCCAACCTATGCCTGTGAGAGATTGTGGAAATGACCCAGTTGTCTGCAATCACTTCCTGCCAGGCTTCAAAAAAGCCAGCAGCTTCTCCCCATCCGAATGATTGGGGGTACCCCCTTACAATGAGGAGGACATAGATCCTGGTTTGTCTGACTTGGCCGGTCAGGATCTCTTTTGCTCTTGGTCCTGCGTTCTTCTTCTGGACCCAGCCTTCTGAGAGCATGAAAAGGACTGCCTAGATGAAGAGGAGCCAGAGTAACAGAACCTCAATAAGCCAAACCCTTTCTTGAGGAGCAGAAGGGAGATTTACCACCAGAAATCTTTTGGATATATTTATCCAAGACATCCCTAAATAGGCATTACCCATGAAAAGGAAACCTTGCTAGCAGTTTCATACAGGGCTCAGCAGATCTGAGAAATCTGTTGGATAGAGTACTTCAGGGCATCTACTGCAAAACACAGGGCCCAGGGCAACTCTGTTTATTCCCTCACTAGTGTTTGCTTCCAGATGAAACAGGTTCTTTTTTACCAACTGCTTAAGCCCTTAAGGCTTTGGCAAATGCCAGTGGCTGCCACCTCAAGTTGTATAGCAGAGCCTGCCAAGGCAAAGGAAGCCTTTAAGTGTCTCCAGTCTTTTGTCAGCTGGGTTTATGAACACCTGGACATTATCAACTGGATAAGTCAGATTCTTATTGAGACATGACACTGCTGCATCCTCTGTGGGCATGCTCCTTCTTTTCAAAATATTTTCCTCCATTGGAGAAAACTTCTAAAAAAAAAAACGTTTCTCAGTAAACCTATTCAGCATACAATAGAATAAAAATAGTATGCAAAGGAAAAGCTTATGAACTCCGAAGCAGGAGTAAAGGAGTAAAGTAAGGAGTAATGAGGAATACTTGTGGTGAGGATTCAGCAGGAGGTAGCCCAAGATCAGACTAAGCCATCACAGAGAGGGATTGCACTGACACTCTCTGAGTCTGAGAGACAAATAGCCCCTGAGCCATTTTAGGCTCAGAGTCCCCAGAATCGGATTCCATCATTTGACCCTCATCAAAAATGATACCCCTACCACCTCCTTATTAATATCCACCCACTCTTTTTCCAGAATCGGAAAGGGATCTGGTGAAGGAGAACACTCCTGTTTTTTACTGCTTTGTGCCATGGAGATGAGCATGCTATCAATGTTTAATAAACAATAGTGCAGGGCTTAAAGGTGATATGTGCAAAAAGCGATATGAGACCTTACATTAACCATTCAGCCCTGGAAGATTTGGCTGTTGAATGATCGGGCCATTTTTTGCAATTCGGCACTGTGTCGCTTTAACTGACAACTGCGTGGTCGTGCGATCCTGCATCTAAACAAAATTGACGTCCTTTTTTTCCCCACAAATAGTGCTTTCTTTTGGTGGTATTTGATTGCCTCTGTGGTTTTTATTTTTTGCGCTATAAACAAAAAAAGAGCGTCAATTTTGAAAAAAAACACAATATTTTGTACTTTTTGCTATAATAAATATCCCCATTTTTTTTAAAAATAGCTAATTTTATCCTCAGTTTAGGCCGATATGTATTCTTCTACATATTTTTGGTAAAAAAAAAAAATTGCAATAAGGGTATATTGATTGGTTTGCGCAAAAGTTATAGCATCTACAAAATAGGGGATAGATTTATAGCATTTTTATTATTAATTTTTTTTTACTAGTAATGGCGGCGATCTGCGATTTTTATCATGACTGTGACATTATGGCGGACACATTGGACAATTTTGACACATTTTTGAGACCATTGGCATTTATACAGCGATCAGTGCTATAAAAATGCATTGATTACTGTATAAATGCCACTGGCAGTGAAGGGGTTAACACTAGGGGGCGGTCAAGGGGTTATTTGTGTTCCCTGGGACGTGATTCTAACTGAAGGGGGAGGGGACTGACAAGAGGAAGTGACGGATCGTGGTTCCTAGCTAATAGGAACACACAACCTGTCACTCCTCTCAGAACAGAACAGGGAAGTGTATGTTTACACACACTCGTCCCTGTTCTGTGTCTCCTGCTCACGATCGCTCATGGCCGGCAGTCATCGTGACCGTCAGCCACGAGCATCGGCACCCCCGCTGTGCAGCGGGCGTGCCTGCTATCCTGATCCCGCGAGCCGACGTAAAGCTACGACGCTTCGTGGGATCATGCTGACCTGCCACAGTATAATGACGATGGATGGTCGGCAAGTGGTTAAAGTAACTTCTCGGTGTACAGTAAAATTCTTCAAGAAATTCAATGTGTCCGTTAAATGTGATACCTGTAATATCGTAACCAATTCAAAAATGCAAAAGTATATCTTGAAATATAGGTCAAAAGCTGAAATATGGAGAAATCTTCACAAATCCAAATTAAACAAAGAATGTGATATGATTCAAAATGCAAGCCAAAGTTTATAAGTGAATCAAAAAATGTGTAATAGTCCAAAATCCCCGGAATTGGGTCAGTGTGATCAAGCTTCTCCGTCGTTGTTTGATCCTCCACCACAAAGTAAAGTCAGCATGCTTACCAGAAGATATGAACTCATATATGGGTAGGTATTGAGTCAACCACGCAGTTGTGGGGAAACACCCCAATCATATTCTACATCCCAGGGGGTTGATAGGGGAATCCACTGGTCCAGAATAGGATGAAGAAATTCAACCTTCAGAAGACAAGCTCCAAAGAAGCACCAATCACATCAAGCTAGCAAGAAGTTCTCGAACATATATGGAGGAAACAGCAAGCAACTTGTCTAATACCCTGTTTCCCTGAAAATAAGACCTAGCGTGATTGTCGGTGATGGCTGCAATATAAGCCTTACCCCCCAAATAAGCCCTACCCTGTTTCCCCCGAAGATAAGCCCTACCCTGAAAATAAGACTTACAAGGAATTTAACTAGGGCTTATTTGGGGGGTAGAGCTTATATTGCAGCCATCACTGACAATCAGGCTAGGTCTTATTTTCGGGGAAACGGGGTAGCAAATAAGACTTTTTAAACATTTTATTGTTTATTTATTGCCTGTGAAAAGTGCTATATCCAGTCACATGTCCAGGGAAAAAAGGCACTGCAAATGTGGCAAAATGCATTAAAAATGCATTAAAAACACAATGCACCATGATAAAAACGCATACAAAATGTGGCAATAATAAATAAATCATGTTCATCATAAATAAATGAAAAAAAAAACTACAAGATATCATCTTTAAAAAATGAGGAAACATCTGTTAACTGGGAAGATGTAGCAAGAGGATGGCGTAATGCATGAAATGTATCAAGATGAAACTGCTGTATGCATCCCAGAGGTCTCTATAGCTACATGTGCAGGCAGGCACCTGGGGTCCTTTCACACTGATTCATTTTTGATCAGTTGTTCAGTTAAAAAAAGCAGAAGAAAATGCATGAAAAATACACCCCTTTAAATTCTATGGAACACTTCACACTGGTCAGTGTTTCAGTTGCATTTTTAAAAGTCCTGCTTGCTGCATTTTTGGTACATGTTTGGTGCAGTAAAACACCGGCACCTCTCATTTGAAATGAATGGAAACCACAACAAAAACTAATAAAACCGCATCAAAAACACAATGACATACTGTGTACAGTCACATGTCCAGGGAAAAAAGGCACCACCAACGTGGCAAAAATGCATCAAAGATGTATCAAAGATGTATCAAAGACACAATACACCATGGCAAAAACCTCATAAAAATGTGGCAAAAATGCCCCCATTTATTTAATTGAATTTCTTGGCAAAAACTTAGCAAATTCCCATCTTCACCAAATCATCATGGTCCATTTGATTGAATTTCAAACTAGATTGAGAATTTCCTCATATTTATCAATTTGCTTTAATGAACAAAAAGGGTTTTTGCATTTCAACTCCTCTGTCTTTTTTAGTTGGACTAAGTATATTTCTGTAGTATAGTCTGCACTTGGTATGTTTATGTCGTATGCATAAAAACTATACATACCTAAATCATTGAGTCCTATACATATCAAATGCTAGTTATACTGCAATGGTTTCCAGAAATATATTAAGATATGAATTATGATTATATGAATGAATAAATACATACCACTGTTATGTCTTAAAACAATAGAGTAAATTTGTTACAATGATTGCACTGCAGCATGTTGCAAATTATATGATACATAAAAGTACTAAAAGTATACAACAACAATTATACCATTAAGCTCTAACACAGCACACTGATAACATCAGATGCACAATTGCTAATAGTTCTGCCTAATTAATATTAAGTAATATTGGTATAGGCCAAATGGTTACTCATTAAATGGGGACAAAAGTGAATGCTCAGTATGGACATTTCAATTTAGATCATTTGAGATGTTTCTGAATGCTGACACTGTATGTATTTTTGTGAGATATGATCAGAAATAAGTCATTGAAAAAAAAATGTCAGACTAGTTGAAATTTATTTTCATTGTCAAGGACAGTGTCATTTTACCAACTGTTGGCCGAATTCACTAGGCTATAATGATCATTATTTGTAATAATAACCATCAATTTCTGCAATAGGAACCAAACGGACCTGAAGTTACAGTTGCATAGCTGAAAAATAATGATTGTTTTGGCATTAACAGCTTAGTAAATTGAGCCTAATATCTGAGTGACTTGCAATTTATAGTTGTGATTGACAATAAAAATGTTTTTTCTGTTTTATGGGTATATTTCTCTAAAACAAAAGTTATGCTGCTTCTGCCCTGCACATCCTTATTGATCATTTCCTTCATCCATGAGGATGAAAAAAAGATACAGAGCCCTCACAATGCACCTATGAATGGATCCTAAAATATATGTCTATACTTTTAAATTATATACAAAGTTATATACACTGATGTGCATCTGATTTTAGAAACATCATCAGAGATAACCTTAGCGTTATTTAAAGAGAGACTTTATTTTAGAATTACATATTTTGCTGGTTGGAGCCAGCAAACAAAATTCATCTTTTATGTACTTGTGAATTTGTTCAGAATCAGGTAAAGAAAGAAGGAATTATAAAGCTGCCTTTGTACTGTACATTTCACATGGAGACACATTTTTTTTTGTTTCATACACAGATTTTACAAATTGGCCCACTGGATAAGGTTTCAGAAACTTTATTCTGTGACCAAAGTGTATTTGAACTTCTCTATGAAAATGGCATCACTGTGGTATTTCTACTACTACTGTATTTCTAAATAATTAGAAAATAGAAAAGACATTTACTGTTTTAAATGTACAGTAAGAAAACCCTTCCCCAGAACCCATATTTAATTCCTGTAATGACAGATGTAATGACTGATCTGTTCTCTTTCATTGTCAGGCCAAGCTCTCCATTTTTAACTTCTGGTGGTCTGAATATTTTTGCTATTTTTTAAACTTTTTTATCACGTTCCATTATTTTTGCTTGTATCACAGAAAAAACACAGTTTCCGCGTTATGACCCAACAGGATGTTGGTGATCGTATGTAACGTATCCACCCAGCTGCTCCATAGGAAACAACATCAGGAGTGGTGCTAAAGAAAGTCATGAACTGAAGTTTCATACAAGGTGAGTGCTTGGGAGACCTCTTGTCACATGTGATGTTACTGCACTTAATGTATGGATGGCAAAAAAAATGTGCAAATACCACTGTTGTAAAAACCATATGACAAATGTATTAAAAGTTAGACCACTGGTCATAAAAACTGTACATATGTGGAGAAATGATAAGTGTCATAGCAGCCACATTATGCAAAACAGATGTCAGACGATATGCAATAATACACTATGAGAAAGGACATTCAGAATGCAGTGCTTACTCAGCCCTTGGAGACACATTGAGATGAACTGGTGCTGCAGTGGAAGAGAGGAAGCCATGCCTGAACTGGTGAATGATAGCAGCCTGATTATTAATAGTGACAGCCCCATGGTATGGGACCTGGGCCTGAGGAGTCAGGAGGCCCACTAGGAGCGTGATGAAAAACGGAGTGCGGTCTGTGTCCTGGTGCACACCAGGTGTGACGTCATCCACTCTGGACGGCGCTAGCCGAAGCGAGATCAAGCTGTTTCTGAGCTGCATGCTGAGCTGTGAGCATGGCTGTTAGAAAATGATCAAAAATGTTGTCATGACAACGCATTTCGGGCATGGCCCTTTGTCAAGTTATGTGACTGGGACAGCAAGAAGGGTTTAACAACTTCAATGCAGGGCATTTTCACCCCCTTTCTGCCCAGGCCAATTTTCAGCTTTCAGCGCTGTCACGCTTTGAATGACAATTGCGCGGTCATACAACACTGTACCCATATGACATTTTAATAATTTTTTCCCCACAAATAGAGCTTTCTTTTGGTGGTATTTGATCACCTTTGCGGTTTTCATTATTTGTGCTATAAACAAAAAAAGACTGACAATTTTGAAAAAAATACACAATATTTTTTACTTTTTGCTATAATAAATATACCAATTTAAAAAAAAAAGCACATTTCTTCCACAGTTTAGGACGATATGTATTCTACATATTTTTGGTAAAAAAAAAAAAAAAAAATCGCAATAAGCGTATATTGATTGGTTTGTGCAAAAATTATAGTTTACTAGTAATGGCGGCGATCTGTGATTTTTGTCAGGACTGCGACATTGCGGCGGACAGATCAGACAGTTTTGACACTATTTTGGGACGATTCACATTTATACAGCGAACAGTGCTATAAAAATGCACTGATTGCTGTATAAGTGTCACTGGCAGGGAAGGGGTTAACACTAGGGGGCGATCACGGGGTTAAACGTGTTACCTAGGGAGTAATTCAAACTGTGTGGGGAGGGGACTGATCGGTGTTCCTCTGTACTGGGAATATACGATCGGTCTCCTCTCCCCTGACAGGACTTTTTACACACAGATCCACATCCCCGCTCTGTGACCTGCAATCGCGGGTACCTGGCGGACATCATGGCCGCCAGGCACGCGCATCAGCTCCCGAGTGACACGGCGGGCGCGCGTCCCCTAGCGGTTGGGAAGCCGATGACGTCATGACGTCCGCCCAGGATGAGAGAGCCACCTTGCAACTGTCATTTGACTATACGCGGGATGGGAAGAGGTTAAATAGAGGTTTAGCCAGGTAATACACTATACTACCAAAACTATTGGGACACCTGCCTTTACACACACATGAACTTTAATGGCATCCCAGTCTTGGTTCGTATTGGTTTGCAGCTATAACAGCTTCAACTCTTCTGGGAAACCTGTCCACAAGGTTTAGGAGTGTGTCTATGGCAGTGGTTCTCAACTCCTGTCCTCGGGACCCACTAACAGGCCAGGTTTGCAGGATAACTGAAATACATCACAGGTGATATCATTTGCTGCACAGTGATTGAAGTGTTCTAGTCTGCATCTCCTCAAGGTAATACTTAAATTCTGGCCTGTTAGTGGGTCCTGAGGACCGGAGTTGAGAACCACTGGTCTATGGGAATGTTTGACCATTCTTCCAGAAGCACATTTGAGGTCAGACACTGATGTGGATGAGAAGGCCTGGCTCACAGTCTCCACTTTAATTCATCCCAAAGGTGTTCAATCGGGTTGAGGTCAGGACTTTGTGCAGGCCAGTCAAGTTCATGCACCCCAAACTCGCTCATCCATGTCTTTATGGACCTTGCTTTGTGCAGTGGTCCAAATCATTTGGTGGAGGGGGGAATATGGTGTGGGGTTGTTTTTCAGAGATTGGGCTTGGTCTCTTAGTTCCAGTGAAAGGAACTCTTAAGGCGTTAGCATACCAAGACATTTTGGACAATTTCATGCTCCCAACTTTGTGGGAACAGTTTCAGATGGCCCCTTCCTGTTCCAACATGACTGCGCACCAGTGCATAAAGCAAGGTCCTTAAAGACATGGATGAACAAGTTTGGGGTGGAGGAACTTGACTGGCCTGCACAGCATCCTGACCTCATCCCGATAGAACACCTTTGGGATGAATTAAAGCATAGACTGCGAGCCAGGCCTTCTCATCCACATCAATGCCTGACCTCACAAAAGCGCTTCTGGAAGAATGGTCAAACATTCCCATAGACACACTCGTAAACCTTGTGGACAGCCTTCCCAGAAGAGTTGAAGCTGTTATAGCTGAAAACGGTGGGCCAACCCAATATTGAACCCTATGGAATAAGACTGGGATGCCATTAAAGTTTATGTGCGTGTAAAGGCAGGAGTCCCAATACTTTTGGTAATATAGTGTATATTCACTACTAATAATAGAGTTTTACTTATCAATTTTGCATTAGATCCTAAATTGTGCTTATTAGGGCTAATGAATGGCTAGGAGATTTCCTCAGAGGTAAAGATTCCTATACCTATAGATTATTGTTCCTGGCTCTCAAACTTATAGCACAGCAATGGATTGTGCCTACTCCACCAGATCATAAAACATGGATATCTACTGGTAATGATATCCTTACCCAAGAAAGACTGGTTTATATATATACGAAAAGGCAGCCTACATAAGGGCAACTGGTTTTATGTAGTGGATCTTGACCTCTTGCCATACACTGTTTCATAATATGCACCTATTGCTTTTTTCTAGTTTTTAATCATGCTATGCACTAGCCAGCCAATTCACATGGTATGGCATTTCTTTAACTCTCACATTCAAGACAGTTACCAACCCTGCACTGTGTCAGATGGAGGTTGGAGTCTCCTGACGCCTTGGCCTCATTTGCTGTAAGCAACACAATAACTAGGCTTGCTGTATATCATTTATTTGCAATGGCGGCTGGTGCTAAACTTTTTTTGGGGGGCGGCAAACAAACCCCCCAGGTCTGCCCACACTCAACCCCTCACTATGGTGATGGTCCCCCCCACACTCACACCTCCATGGTGACGCCCCCTACCACACTTACCCCCCCACGGCTTCCTCGGCTTCTCCTCCCGGCCAACCCGATCCGTCTCCTGTCCTGTCTGGCTGGGAGAAGATGCTGGAAGACAATAGCAAATAATATTTCACTATTTTCACAAGTGGGTGGGTTCAGGATGTAGATCCCAACCTTTTTCAAGCGAATTAGAGCCTCTAATCTTATGGCTTGAAAAAAAACTCATACAAATGCATGAGGGTGGCGCCCCTGGGTCCCTAATGGACCGGCCACTCCTGTTTATTTGTTTCTCTTTCATGTGATGTTGTATACTTCTCTTGCTGAATGAGTTTATTTCTCTACATATGATCCAATAGTAACATATATTAATCATTTAATACTGGCTGGAGAAAACATATGAGTGCAAATGAGAATCTCTGTCAAACCATAACTTTATTGTAGGTATTGGAAATGGGGTATGTGATAGAAGGTTTAAGGACAGATGGGAAAAGAAAAAGTGTGTTTAATTGGAAATAGTTCAATAAAAAAAATCTGATTTACAAAATAAACTATAAGTAACTTGGAGAACCATCAGCCGAGGCATGAACATCCACCTTGTAGGACTTGGAGAACACATGAACAAAGGATCAGGTGGCAGCCTTGCTAATCTTGGAAGCAGGTGCTTGATGCTAAAATGTCCAGGAAACACCAAGAACCCTGGTGAAATGGGCTTTAATAGGGAAAGGAGGCCCAGGAGATAAGATGTCTGTCCCACCTGGACATGGTGGAGCAGGAAACTGGAAACCCTCTATAAGGGTCCACAGGCAGAACAAAGATGGGGATCAGCCTTGTGAATAGAGGCTGTGGCTTCCAAGTAAATCCTGACAGTCCTAGCCACAGGCAGGTTATGTAGGGGGACAAGACAAAAGGAAAGAAGAAGAATGTCCTCATTGAGGTGGAAAGAAAAGACCACCAAAGTAGGAAGGAAGGATTCGGTCTCAAAACCATATGTGCAAAACAAGAAAGGACTCTTTACAAGAAAGGGCTGCCAATTCAGAAATGCATCTAACAGACATAATGGCAACCAGGAAGCCGACCTTACATGTGAGGCTTTCTGAAGAAAAGTATATAAATGGTTCAAAGTGGGGTATCTGAAGTACAAAGAGTTCCAGTTTGAGATCCAAAGCTGATACAGGAGGTCAAATGAAGGAATTTATAAGTGCAAGTCCCTGAATAAAAGTCTAAGGGAATGTGATTGCAAAGGTGTTCCATGTGTGATGGCAAATCTTACAAGAGTTGAATTTTCTTGCCTTGAGTAAAGTGTTAATACCAGAGTTATAAATACCCGTATCATTTAGGACTTGGGTTTCAACATGCATGTCATTAAAGTCAGTGACTGAGAAGCAGGCTGTAGCAGGGGACCTTGGGCCACTAGGTTTGGTCTGTTTGGAAGAAGCTAAGGCTTGTTCTCCACAAGTCTGAGTATGTCTGTGTACAATGTTCTTCTAGGCTAATTTGGTGAGAATTATTGGAACCCTTTGCTCTTCTTTGCACAGCAGTAAAGAGAAGATCTTCATCAAAGGGAAGGCATAAACTGGCTTGAACTGAGTCCAAGGAATCAGTAGTACTAGTATTGTGAAGGCTAGAGTATCCCTGGTTCTGCTTACAAATGTTTTCAGCTTGCTGTTGAATAGGGATTTGCTGAACATGCCACGGTTCGGTTCGCAGCAGAACTTGTGAACAGGCAAAAAATTTGTTCGAACACGCGAACACTGTTAAAGTCTATGGGACACTAACATGAATAATCAAAAGTGCTCATTTTAAAGGCTTATATACAAGTTATTGTCATAAAAAGTGTTTGGGGACCTGGGTCCTGCCCCAGGGGACATGGATCAATGCAAAAAAAAGTTTTGAAAAGGGCCGTTTTTTTTGGGGCAGTAATTTTAATAATGCTTAAAGTGAAACAATAATCGTGGCTATTAATGAATTGTCGGTCCAACAATACACATAAAAGTTCATTGATAAAAACGGCATGGGATTTCCCCACAGGGGAACCCCGAACCAAATTTTTTTTAAAAAAATGCGTGGGGGTCCCCCTAAATTCTATACCAGGCCCTTCAGGTCTGGTATGGATATTAAGGGGAACCCCACACCAAAATTTAAAAAAAAATGGCGTGGGGGTCCCCCTCAAAATCCATACCAGACCCTTATCCGAGCATGCAACCTGGCAGGCTGCAGGAAAAGAGGGGGGGACGAGAGAGCACCCCTCCTCCTGAACCGTACCAGGCCACATGCCCTCAACATTGGGAGGGTGCTTTGAGGTAGCCCCCCAAAGCACATTGTCCCCATGTTGATGGGGAGAAGGGCCTCATCCCCACAACCCTTGGCCGGTGGTTGTGGGGGTCTGAGGGCGGGGGGCTTATCGGAATCTGGAAGCCCCCTTTAACAAGGGGACCCCCAGATCCCCCCCTGTGTGAATTGGTAATGGGGTACAAATGTACCCCTACCATTTCACAAAAGAAACTGTCAAAAAGGGGAACTTCCCTATGGCTTTCCCCATGTTGTCAGAGGGGGGCGGGGTCACCCGGGTACATAAACGGGCACTGCTGTAGCTTTCTCTGACTGTACTCTTTAATAGGTGACCTTGCAGAAGGGAAGTTCAGTGTTGTAAAGATAGTGTTGTAAAGATAATGTAAATAGCTCTCAATTTTAAATGTTGATGGGACATTTTGACTCCTCTGAGGGCCAGATCTCCTGGACATTCAGGACATTGTAAACTCTACCCCAGCCTGTAATGCTGGCATTCATTATCACTGCCTTCCAGAGTATGTGAAGGAATAGCTTTCCCATTTTAAGGGCAGGATTGGAAATCCACCATGTTAGGGAAAGCAGGGCACATTCATTTCATCAAGGCCTTGTTTTCTGTAGAGAGAAGTGTGAAGTAAATAATTTCACACTGTCTATCTGCTAATGCTACCCGAAGGATATTATTACCTGAGCATGACTGGTGTCAACACTCCAGTTCCTTCAATAATTGAAAATTACCAACGTGAATAGTAAATACTGTATAGTAGTACCCTGCACTGCTTCCTTGGAAAACCTTTTTTATTCATCTGCAAGTTCTACAGTGTCAAAAATGAGGACAAAAAAGTAAGGAGCTTCCCCCCTCAGAAGAACAATACATTGGTAACTATTTCTAAATGGTTGAGTAGCTGTGCTCACTTCTTCTTGGGCAAACAGACTATAAACTCTGGAGAGAGCATTCCCTTGTTGAGCCAAGAACCATCCAGTAACTCTTGCATTTTTCTCCTTATTTTGGGCCATCCATTTTAGAGGGGCATGGTCAGTTAGGAGCTTACAGTAAAAAATAGTGCAGCGCTGAAGGAAACTAAAACAACTAAAAATGATGATGATAAATGTCCATATATATTCATGTGCAATAAATGAATGTAGTAAAAAGCCGGAAGTATCAACGGTGGTAAAGGGTGCTTCATGCAAAACTGAAGTGCTCCTTAATCTGTGCTCACACCACTTGCTAGTCAAACCACTCACCTTGTAACAAGGACCCCTGAGCTAACAGGAAGGTCTTACAGGCATTCACCACTTATTAGTGGTCGGGGTTAAATCTCTTCAGTAATGGCTTAAAAGTTTTCATCCATAATCACATGTAATATAAAAAATAATATAGTGCTCTCTGTATGGCTAAAAATCAATTTACTTTATTAAAAGAGAGGTACTCACATAAGAAGCACTATACCCAGTGCTAGGATAATAGGTGCATAAACTTTAAAAGTGACAGTGAATGATAAGGCGGCTGCAGTGACATCTAAGGGATAAATCCAGTTAGGAGCTTAAATTGTTGCCCTAACAGATAATATTTTAAACTTTCAAGAGCCCATTTGATGGATAGACATTCCCTTTCTACAATGGCGTATCTTTTTTTCAGCAGGGGTCAATTTTCTGCTTAAGAATGCTATAGGTTTGTTCCTTCCCATTCACCACTTGGGACAACACTGCACCTAATCCCACTTCTGAAGCATCTGTCTGCACTATAAATTCCTGTATGAAATCTAGGGGGGTTAGGACAGGGCTATTACACAGAGCTGTTTTTAGGTTCTGGAAAGCTTTCTCAGCTTCTGGGGACCAAGTAACCCCTGTGGACTTCCCCCCTTGGTAAGATCTGTAAGGGGAGCCGCCAACGTAGCAAAATTGGCCAACTTTGGATTACCTGGACTTTTGTGACTTGGGGTTTTACTACCCCCATTGCAATAATGTACCCTAAATACCGGGCCTCCTCTAATCCCACAGCACACTTCTTAGGATTGGCTGTCAGACCCCCACAATGGAGGATGTTACAACAGCCTGCACTTTAGGTAAGTGGCTCTCCCAGTCTGCACTAAAAATTACCACGTTATCTAAATATGCAGATGTATAGGCTTGGTGGAGTTTAAGGATGCGATCCATCATCCGCTGAAAAGTGGCCGGGGCCCCATGTAGGCCAAACGGCATCCCCTTATACTGCCAGTGCCCTTCAGGAGTGGAAAAGGCTGTCTTCTCTTTCGCACATTCTGTAAGTGGTATTTGCCAATACCCCTTCGTAAGGTCCAGGGTGGTGATATATCGAGCATGTCCTAAACGCTCAATTAGCTCATCCACCCTGGGCATTGGTTAAGCATCAAATTTTGACACCTCATTCAGCTTTCGAAAGTCATACCAAAATCGGATGCTTCCATCCGGCTTGGGAATAAGGAAGATTGGACTACACCACTCACTATGGGATTCTTCTATTACATCATGCTCCAATATCCTCCTTATTTCCTCTGAGACTACTCAGCGCCGAGCTTCTGGGATGCAATAAGGTTTTAAGTTAACTTTTACCCCTGGCTCGATCACAATATCATGCCTTATTACTGAAGTTACCCCTGGAAGATCAGAGAAGAACTCCCTATGTCTTAGTAAAAATTCCTTGGTCTCTTGTTTCTGGCTTACGAACAGGGCCTCAGCGATCTCTACCCCAGGCATGGTAGAAGGACCTGCAGTAGTCTTCTGGGATGCGATAAGGTTTAAGTTAACTTTCACCCCTGGCTCAGTCACAATATCATGCCTTATTACTGAAGTTACCCCTGGAAGATCAGAGAAGAACTCCCTATGTCTTAGTAGAAATTCCTTGGTCTCTTGTTTCTGGCTTACGGACAGGGCCTCAGCGATCTCTATCCCAGGCACGGTAGAAGGACCTGTAGTAGTCATCGCCAAGGGTGTGTGGACCACAAGGGATTCTCTGTCTTTTCAGGGCTTCAATAGATGACATGATAGATTTGGTAGGGCTTCCTTTTGCCAGGCTGATGTACTCTATAGTTAACTTCCCCCACCTGTTCTACAACCTCGTATGGCCCTTGCAATTTCGCCAGAAATTTGCTCTCCACCATAGGTACCAGAACAAGAACTCTGTTAAATGTTCGGACCTTGGCTGAACGATTATAGACTCTAGCCTGAGCCTGCTGAGTCTGTTGCAAATGGGATTTAACGTAGGGCATGACTTTTCCAATCTGGTCTTGCATTTGAGCAATATGTTCCACTACACTTTTGAGTGGGGTTGCCTCTTGTTCCCAGGTCTCTTTTGCTATATCTAATAGGCCTCTCAGATGTCATCCATACAGCAACTCGAAAGGGGAAAAGACGGTGGAGGCTTGGGGTACCTCCCGTATAGGAACCATGAGATAGGGCAAGAGGCAGTCCCACTCCCTACCATCTGCCGCTACCACTCATTTTAACATTCTTTTCAGTGTTTTGTTGAACCTTTCCACTAGACCATCTGTGTGTGGGTGGTACACTGAACTGCGTAAGTGATTAATTTTAAAGAATTTACACAATTCTTTAGTAACCTTTGTGACAGACCTAGCCAGGAGAGAGACTTTTGGAGGGGACTGAATGCTAGCCTGTTGCCGATCGATCATGGGCCCTGGCATTTGGGGGAACGGTGCTCTTTGTGAGCTGTTTGCCTAGGGACCCTTGAGGTGGTATTACTGTGTCTTGGGGGGACATGGAGCTGAATCCAAAGTAACACCAACCCCAGGGTCCCCAGAGCTAAAGAGCCCTCCGGTGGTATGTAGCCCAAGTGTGCCTGTGGACAGTGGATGACAGCCCCACAGAAGGCTTTGACTACGATGGCCTGGGATTGTTATACTGGAGGCTGTCCGAGGACCCTGACTTTGGGAGTGATCGGGAGTGGCGTTTGGAGGAAATAATGGAGCACAGAGAGCAAAAACTTAATGTCTCGGAAGTGCACTGGGCACAGGAAGATTTGGAGTTTCTGGCCGTTCAGGAATGGGAGTTTGAGATGGCTTACAGACAGCTGCTAGACTCTGCTCAGCAGCAGGGTGGGGCTCCCTTTGCCTGGGACTATCAGGAAATACCAGTTGACAACTCTGAAATCCTGGCTGAAGAGTTGATGTGGCAGAGTAACAGTGTGCTTTGCCAACCTGCCCCCGCAGCTATGAAGGCGGAGGTCTTATGGCGGATGCAGCAAGTGCTGACTGACCTTGATGATCCTGTTACTGCATGGGATGATCTTGGATGGAGGAATGTGCCTGTCCAGCAGCATGCCAGAGAATCGGCAGTTTAAAATATGAAGATTGCCATCCCCAAACCTGAAGTGCTGACAACAAAGCAGAGTTCTGCTAACCTCTGCCCAGCACTGATAGCATCTTCTGGGTTCCACGGAGAAGAGATGGTGAACCTTTATCCCCAGACACCAGTTGCAGAGACAGGGGATTTGATAGACTTTTCTGCTGAGGAAGAGCTGTTATTAGGGCCAAACTTCACTGTGCTCTGCCCAGCACCAACAGAAGTATCTGTGAAATTACAAGGAACTTCCCCAGCTGAAGCGCTCGCAACCGGACAGAGGGTCCAAGACCTCTGCCCTACAACTGCGGCGGTTCCGGAGGCTCAGGGTGAGAAGGAGGTGGTCACTTCCCAGCAGCAGATCAGGATACAGGGGGAGAAGGGAGAGGAGGTGTTCGTCGTCCCTCCCCAACAGTTGGCCAGGGTGCAGGAAGTTGTCTTTCCTCCCCAGCAAAGATCCGTGCACCTGGGAGACAGTACCACAGACATATCGTCTCAAAATCCAGATGAGGGATTGGAAATGGAAGCAGCCGGCTCACCTCCCCAATGGCAGCTACACAGTTTGGGAGTGGAGGAAGCCAGTCACCTGCCCCAACGGTTAGCTAGAGCGGAGGATGCGGAGTCCCCAGAAGTGCTGGCAACAGGGCAGAGTGCTACCAACCTCTGCCCAGCACCGGCAACAACTACCGAGTTCCAGGGAGGCGGGGCAGTCGGCCTCCCTCCCCAACAGTTAGCCGGAGGAGATGGTGTGGGGTTTCCAGCAGAAGGGCTGGCAACAGGGCCGAGTACTGCTGGACTCTGCCCTCAACTAACAGAGGATGGATTTCCTGTGAAGGTGGATGGGACTTCAGTCTCCACCTGTATACCCCAGGGATGCTGGGCAGTCGGCCCAGATCCCCAACAGCATGACGGAGTGAGCCCAGACACCCTGTCTTCTCTACAGTGGCAGAAAGGACTCCAGGGAGAAGGGCCAGTCCAGGCCTCTCCCGAGCGGCAGATATGTTGTCGGCCAGTCTGGCCTAAAGGTCATGTCTGAGTCATCTAGGCTGTCTAAAGGAATTAGTTAATTAGCACATGTTAATTAGGTTTCTGGTCACAGGTGTATGTTCAGAGTAATATGAGTAATATACACCTCCTCTTTTACTGCATAAAAGAGCCTGTATTTCGCAATAAAAGAGATTCCTGGTTGAACTTACATACAGCCTGTCATCTGGCAACCGTCCACTTTAATGACACAAATATGTTTCTTAGTGCCGCCTGGCTGTTGTGGGGTGCCTCCTGGCGTAGCAACAAAAGAGCTTTGCTGGGTCACACTGTAATCCATAGATTCCTGATTTAGCGGACACCTGGCAGCCAGGTGCCCCAGTTCTTGGCAATGCCAGCACACTATAGGGCCCTGGTCCTGGCGGGTCTCCCTTTGGTGATTGAGCCTCTTCACACCTTGCGCCTCAGGAA
Organism: Lithobates clamitans; assembly: GCA_037952925.1. NCBI lineage: Eukaryota > Metazoa > Chordata > Amphibia > Anura > Ranidae > Lithobates > Lithobates clamitans. The sequence goes on along the minus strand of JBBGZY010000615.1, from coordinate 1,092,969 downwards.
CCTCAATCACATTTACCACCTTTTTACCCCCACTTTAGGGCAGGATCACCTTTTCCCTGGTTGGTGGGCTTCTGTCTCTTGGAGAAGGATTCTTTGGGTACTACCCCCCCAAAGAAAATCCTCAGTACACAAGTACCGCTCCACGAGGGCCACCAACTCATTGGCATCTTTAGGATCAGCTCTCCCGGCAAACCACTGTATGGGGGTTGGAAGGGCACTCACAAAGCTGTTCACTACAACTCTCTCCACGATTTGGGCTGGGGTGGCAACCTCTAGCTGTAACCACATTCGTGTGAGGTGAATGAGGTCATACATCTGGGACCTTGCAGGTTGGTCCACCTTAAATTGGCAAGCATGGACACGCTGAGCTCTCACCACCATTGTTATGCCAAGATGAGCCAGAATATCATTTTTCAGAGTTTTATATTGCCGGGCCTCAGCAGCATTCAGATCAAAATAGGCCTTCTGTGGGTCCCTGGTCAAAAAGGGGGCAAGAACCTCAGCCCATTGGTCCTGGGGTAGCCCTTCACTCTCTGCCACCCTCTCAAAAACTGTGAGGAAAGCCTCCACGTCATCCTTGGCCGTCATTTTCTGTAGTGCAGCCTGCGCTCGCTTGCGTAAATTTGCAACATTGTCCACACGTAGGACCTTGTCAATCAGGGACTGTACCTGACTCTGTATGAGCTTATTAAACTTCTTCTGTTCCTGCATGGCCACTTGGGTAGCAGTTAATAATAAGTGGTTAGTGATCATGCCCCTTATGACGCCAGAGTCCCTGCACATGCTGGGACTGTGACGTCACAAGGGGGCGGGGTCACTGCCTATATAAATGGCTGCGCAGCTCGCACACAGCATTCCAGCAGGAGAGAGCATCGTGTCAACATCGGAAGAAGAGAAGAGGGGACAAGACAGCGCAGAAGACCGGGCCCCCACTAGAAAAAGCTCTAAAGTGGCTATAAAGTAATGTATATAAATCACTTGCATCTCCTCTGTTTTAGGAAGATATAAAGCACAGTATGTCAGTTTTTTTAAAATGATAATCCGAAATATCTTCTTGCACAGCGCTGCTGTGTGGTCACAGGACCTCCCTGTGCTGGCTGGCATATGTCAGAGGGGGATCTCAGCCCCTCTTGCTGCTCTACTTAGATCAGGGTAGGACTGTGAAGGAAGGTCATGTGACCGCACAGCACAGCTATGCAAGAAGGTATTTAGGATAATAATTTAAAAAAAAAACTGACATACTGTGCTTTATATCTTCCTAAAGCAGAGGGGATGCAAGTGATTTATATATGTGACTTAACAACCACTTTAAGCACTTGACCTCTGGAAGATTTACCTCCCTTTATGACCAGGCCATTTTTTGCGATACGGCACTGCATTACTTTAACTGACAGTTGCGCAGTTGTGCGACACTGTACCCAAATAAAAAATGCATTTTTTTTACAACAAATAGAGCTTTCTTTTGGTGGTATTTGATCACCACCGCATTTTTTTAAATCTATAAACCAAAAGAGACAGAAATTTTGAAAACAAAAACAATATTCTTTACTTTCTGCTATTAAAAACACATCCAAAAAAAAATAAAAAAAAATCAAACAACTTCATAAATGTAGGCCAATATGTATTATGTATATTTCTGTAGCAAGGCTTATTCCAAGGCGGTCCCACACATTGGCCCACAGTCTGCTGAATTTGGAGCTTGCCTTTGAAATTCTGCAGAGAGGGTGCTGCCCCAAGGTATGTAAATTGGTCCGCTGCTTCCAGCTTTTGACCCTTCAAAGTGATGGTGGGCTCTTGGTGTTTGGCTTTCGGAGCTGGCTGGTGCATCACTTCGGTTTTCTTTGTGTTGATAAAGAGGCCAAATCTGTCACATGCTGCTGCAAATTTGTCTATACTGGCTTGTATTTCCTGCTCTGTTCCAGCATTCAGGGAACAGTCATCAGCAAAAAGGAACTCTCATAGCACAATCTACTTTATCTTGGTGACAGCCTGGAGACTTCGCAGGCTGAACAGTTTCCCATCAGTTCTGTATCTCAGGCTGACTCCCGAGTCCCAAGGAACTGTTCCGAAAGGCATCTGACAGCATGGCTGAAAACATTATGCTGAACGGTTTTGATGCTAGCACGCACCCTTGCTTGATGTCGTTTGTGATGGGAAAGGCCTCTGAAGCTTCTCCGTCATCCAGAACATGAGCCATCATGCTGTCGTTGAACTGAATTACAATCAGAATGAAACTGTCAGGGCACCCAAACTTCGACATGAGGCGCCACATACCTTTGCAACTGACAGTCTCAAAAGCCTTCGTGAGATACACGAAGATGGTGTACAGTTCACGATTCTGCTCTTGACACTTCTCCTGGAGCTGACGGGCTGTGAAAATCATGTCCACCATGCCATGCTCTTTGCGGAATCTGAACTGTGTCTCTGTTACAGGTGGTCAATCAGGCAATTCAGCAACACTCATGCAAGGATCTTGCCTGCGGTGTTAAGCAGTGATATTTCTCTGATTATCGCAGACCTGACACACTTTTCTTTCCTCTTATAGAGGTGTACAATGGAAACATCTTTTAGTTCCTGAGGAATGGATCCTTGATTCCAGAAGGACTGGAACAGCTGAGTAAGTTTGTCGACAATCACTGCACCACCAGCCTTATAGATTTTCAACGGAATCGCATCAGATCCTGGGGCCTTGCTTTTGGACAGCTGGCTGAAGGCTTGTAAGGGCAAACTGTCTGGCATGCAGGTAAAGGGAATCTACGCCCTGAATCTCTCCCCCAGAAGAGGGGATTTTGATCAAATCCTACAACAAAAGGAAAAAAGATGGATCTTTCGCCTGGCCTCCCTGACTCCCCTGGGCTTGAATACAGAACTAAACCTTCAGCCTTTCCTTGCAGTATGAATATCTGCATGGAGGGGCCCAATATACAAGATACTGACATTGACCCACTGAGACCACCCCTCAAAAATGAGCATTTTTCTCAACAGAGTAGACACTTGATCTTTGAATCTACCCTCTCGACTCAGGTATTTCCCAAATTTGGGACTTAAGGGGCTTCCCTTTCCCTCTCTTTCCTCTTCCCTCCCCCCCCTCCCCCCCCCTTCCCTCCCTCCCCCTCCCTCCCCCCTTCTCTTCCCCCCCTTCCCCCCCTTTCCCCCTCCCCCTCACCCTCCCCCTGCCCCTTACACACCCCCCCCCTTTTCCCTTGTATCTCACTGGCCCACTTTCCATCTCGATCTAATCTAGATTTAATTAACTTCTATGTTCCGGAGTGTCCGTTATTTGGGTATATATCTGTTCCATGTATTGCTTGCTGTACAGATTAATAATAGTCCCCTCAATATGTTATCTCTATACACACTATTTTTAATGGGTATATGTTGTGAGATAGGAATACCTTCTACACGAAGTCAGGCTGTACTCATTAGAACCTATGTTGGTAAAGTGTATACTTAATTAAAGATATGGACACTCTATCATAGAACTAACTATAAGCAATAAACGACAAACATGCAGCGAATGACAGCCTGGACATACACAGACCAGATATACCTCCTTCACTGAATCCAGCTTGGTGGGCGTGTTAGAGGGAGGGATCACTATAAGAATTAGCCCTCACACACCACCTGTACGTCCAGATGAAGCTACACAAGTTTATGTTGTGAAACGCGTTGACGTCATCCCGCCCGGACGTCACGCCTGCTGTCATCCCCCATTGGGGTTAGCCGGCTCACCCATCGAGAGGGCGTTCCGCTCCATGCTGTGAACAAACCGTACGGAAGGAAACAGATGCAGCCGCACGGCCGTCCATCCATCCCAACGAACAACACTATCTGGTTCATGGCGTGTGCATAACCATACCGGGACAGTGTTCGGTACTATCTACAGCGGCCAGTGGAGCAGCAAAACACACAGTGGCTACTGCTATCCGGCAATACATAAGGATTCCCAACCGGGACCCGGGAGTGGTAACGTACACAGCCATCTGTATATGTAGTGCTGCTCATGCCAAGTATTGCCTGTTCCAACTATAGGAAGGCTATGTGTAGAAGTACCTACACCACACCGGACCACTGTATATGATAGCTATACAGCTGTATACTACCCTGAATTCTGGTTACCACAACCCACTAACTTTTACATGAAAGGCCGGCACATTTTTATCATCTACACATATTGATGTCCTAGGACTCATTCCGGCATCCCAGTCCACGGTTATTCACCCTCTCTCTTTCCCTGAGCCCCCATCCCTTCCCCACCCACCACATTCCCCCCCCCCCCCATTCCGCATTTTGAGCCGCCCCTCCCCCGGGGGAATTGATGTCTGTCTAGCGAAACCTCATTCAGCAATTGCTGCATACTCCTCATTGTTGGTTTGCACAGACACCAATAGCTTTGACGTCCGGACGTCTGTTTTTGTATGTCTTGTTATATGTTCCCTATGTCTGTGTGTTTTTCGTTTTTGATCAATCAAGGCTTTGATCAAATTTTACTAGGGCAAGGTCACTCTATGGTTAAGCTGCTGTATAATTCTTCATGTTTTTCTACTGTGTACCAACAATAAATTTTTCACTGATTTATTATACATCCTGTCTATTGCCTTTCCAATAAGCCCCGCTGTTCTTTCTGTCCCCATCTGTCTGGGACACATTTTTTGGTTACTTGTAAGGTTTCAGCCTCTGATAGTGGGATGTCCAGGCTGTAGTTGATATCTGCCTGTGGCATTCTGTCAATCGGCTCGTTATTGATGGAGGATGGGTGGTTCCGTATGGATTGGAAGTGCTCAGCTCAACGCTATAGAATCAGAGTCTTCTCAGTAATGAGAGTTGCACCATCTAAGTTCAGTAGAGAGGAGCTCCCTGAGGGCTGAGGTCCATACAAGAATCGGCTTCGTAGAACCATTTGGCATTGTATCCATCAACAAATTTCTAAATTTCATCTGCTTTGGCATTCGACCAGGAGCCCTGCATCTTGCGAAGCTTGCTTTGTACAATCCTGCAAGTGTTGTTGGAGGCATTTTCCTTAGCTGTTGACGATGGGTCTTTCTGGTGAGCATGGTGAAGGCGGTGCTTTTCAGCAAGTAGGGCCTTGATCTCTTTATTGTGCACAATATCCCGGAAAATTAGTTATCATATGGCATACAGACCTCACAGGCAAATAATTCAGTTTTTTTGCCCACTACTATAAAAGATTTCTTACATCCATTACTCAATCAGTCCAGACACTCTACAAAAACAGGTAGCTTGCATGGTCATGGAGAATAATGGCTGTTACATCATTTACAATAACTTGACAGTAATTAAATTACTTTTGACCTAATACAAATATGCTATATGTTTGTATTAAACCATATAACAAAAATTATTGTGCTCTTGTAAGATTTTTAATTAAGATCTCAAGTAGAGAGCTATATTCATTCTGCCTTAATACGTTTCTAAAAAGATCATAAATAAATTAGTGCTCAAAGTATAAAAAGTGATGCGCGTTTAATGCAGGCACATAAAGTTTTGCTCTGTCTTTTGAGGACACGAGGCTCAGGGGAATGGATGAAGGTTGATTTGAGAAGTTGTCTACTAGAAGAGCACAAGTAAATGAACTAGTAAGATAAGATAAGTTGTTAAGGCTAAGAACAATATAAATATATAAGAAAAGAATATTGACATTGATCCACTCAAATAGGAAAAATGGGAAAAGGGGGCAAGACAACTTTTTGTTTTAATAATGTTAGCTGTGACAAGGCATGTGATATGGGATATGGAATCACCACACTTAAGATTGAGCTCTTACAAGAGGGTTTCCTGTCAGATCATTAGTTTATATTATAAAGGAACAGGGAAACGCAGGTTAGAACTGTAGATAATGGGTCTTGCTACTGTAGTCCCCAAGAAATTCAGCCAATCAGACTTTGACTATAACTGAATATATCAATTTATCCGGGCAAACAGCCACTTTTGTGATTCATATACCCTGCCTGTTACCCATTTCTGGACTGCTCACTAATATGTGAACCAACATCAACACAAGTAAGCAGTCATTCTTGTTCTTTCTCTGTCAGCCCATGAAAAGACCTTCCTCTCTTGTCTCCAGTGCATGAAAAATGTTAAGATTATAGAAGTGTGTAGAATCCTAAAGTCTGATTGGCACACTAAATACACACCACCATTCTTAGCCTAATTTTGGTGTGAAGGAAATTAGGAAGATAATAAATAAGAAGAAAGCAAAAATCACTCAAAAAGAGTGTGGATGCTCTAGTGGGACTTTGAATTGGGTCACTAAGCACTTGATGTAGATACAAAGGTAGAAAGAAGTAATAATTACAAATATATTATATTTATTATGGAAAAATATAAAATAAGTGGCTATGACATATGACAGATTTACAAATCTAAAAATGGATGCACATTAGCGGATGTTGGATATATGCATGAGACAATAACCAATTCTATTGAGAAAAATATACAACAATAGAAATAACCCAACGTTTCGAGGTATTTGAAGGTAAACCTCTTCTTCAGGGAGGTAGTAGGTTTGGTCACGATGAATTTTAAGTCTAGTTTTCCTCCGGAGGATCCGAGTGGGAACCCCTGGACTAACCAGGTCTCTTTATAAGAAACAGGAACCCCTTTCAGCTCAACTATTCAGTGTCTTGCTGAGCTTGCTTTTTCAGTGTTTACAACAAATTGATCATTTAGGCCCTCTTTCAATATATACCAATTTCCTTGTTTGGAAATTGGTGGGTTTTTACATACCCAGCAATCTTTTTCAGCTTATTTTCCATCCTTCTAATCTTAGAATATCAAGTTGATGTTCAGTGTTTTCATTTCATTGTATGTACTCTAATGCCGCATACACCATTTTTCGACCGGACTTGTCTGGTGGACGCCGACAGACCAAATCCGGCGAACAATCCGATTGTGTGTGGGCTTCACCGGACCTTCAGCGGACTTTTCCAGTTGCAAATCTGACGGACTTTAGATTTGGAACATGCTTCAAATCTTTACGTTGTAACTCCACCGGACCCAGAAATCCGCTCGTCTGTATGCTAGTCCGACGGACAAAATCCGACGCTAGGGCAGCTATTGGCTACTGGCTATCAACTTCCTTTTTTTAGTCCGGTGTACTTCATCACGTACGAATCCGTCGGACTTTGGTATGATCATGTGTAGGCAAGTCCGGTCATTAGAAAGTCCATTGAAAGTCCACCAAAAGTCAGTCGAAAGTCTGTTGAAAGTCTGTCGGACGGGCTGTCGGACTTTTGTAGCTGAAAAGTCCGACCGTGTGTACGCGGCATTAGATTGTACGATATACTGTATTATTGTTATGCAACCTTTGTATAATTATCTCCCAGTGACAACTCATTTATACCATGGGGGAGTCGGTCCCTCCCAGCTGCTGAGGGACCAGAAGATTCTATACCTAGGTGGGTGGGCTCTTTGGCTTATTTTCTCTCCCCTTTTTCTTTTCCCCCGCTGTCATTGCAGTTTCCACTCAGCGTACAGGGGGCCGTGTTTGTCCTGTGGACATATTCGGCCCTCCTTACTTCCGGCAGGTTGTTTGCATTGTTGCTTTGCCAATGGACAAGCCAGGTCTGCGCTGCGAGACATTGGCACGGGACGACACAACCTATGCATCTTGGCTGCTCCGGTCATTGTGGAGCGTCATGATGTAGACACGCCCAGCGACCTCCTACCCGGACGTTGCTCTCCATCACCTCCTGGGTGGCTTGCAGTGGGTGAGGCCGCGCACCACTGCACTCGGGGGACATCTGTCCAATCCCTGCATGTCCTTCCCTGCACCTCCCACTTAGATCAGCGGACCTATCATTGGTCCGCCTCAGTACAGGATATGAGTATTTAAACAGATGCATCCCCATTACCCACTCCTGCCTGCAGCATACCACAGACCATAGGGAGACTTCAGAACAAGCCTGGTAAGCCTATTTTGCTGACAAAATGCTTTGGTTACCCTTATACAGATGGGCTCAGCATCGGATCAGGGAACTGAACCCCCCCTTTTCTCTTATGTTTCTTCTTTTCATATCACAGCCCTCAATATATCCCTAAACTGATCCCACAAGCTCGATCTCTCCTTCAACTTGTGTGTCTCAGGATCTGTGGTTATATACACTGTATGTACCTATTAAACTCCAATCATTGAAAATAATATAGTTTTTTTTCTTATACGGAAATTGTTTTACTTTGATTTATTTTACTTTTTCCAGTGTTCGGGAGAGGTGACCAGCCAGCTCTCTAAAATTGGCTTTAGTTTACCGTCTTTGTGAAGGTAGGACGTGTTTCATTGGGGGTGCCCTTTGTGGAGCTGTTGTGGCTACTGGGGATTACTGTCCACTTTGGGGACCATGTATCCATCTTCGGGGGCCCTCCTTGCCTCCTGGTCCCTTTCCTTTTCCTTCCCTCATCCCTTCCTGTCCCCCTGTCCCTGGCCTCTGTGGAGCTGTGGCTGATCGATCTCCCTCTGGATGCTGTGGATGTTCTGGAGAGTCCATTTAAAATATACGTGGTCAGTACCTGTACATATATGTTACTGTATTAAATGTACTACTATGTACTTTGTTAATTAGGCTATGCTTGCTGAAGCGCTAACAACCCTTCATTGTATTGCAAATGCTTATAAATGTTGTCCTTTTCCCTTTTTTTTTGTTTACTTTTATTCTGCTCTAAATTTCTAGACTTAAAATTCATTGTGACCAAACCCACCTTCCCTGAAGAAGAGGTTTACCTTCAAATACTTCGAAACTTTGGGTTATTTCTATTGTTGTATATTTTTCTCAATAGAATTTGTTATTGTCTCATGCTTATATCCAACATCCGCTAATGTGCATCCATTTTTAGATATGTAAAACTGTCATATGTCATAGTCACTTATTTTATATTTTTCCATAATAAATATAATATATTTTTAATTAACACTTCTTTCTACCTTTGTATCTACATCAAGTGCTTAGTGACCCAATTCAAAGTCCCACTAGAGCAGTGGTTCTCAACCTTACTAGTGCCGTGACCCCTTGATAAAATTTCCCAAGTTGTGGGGACCCCTAACAGTAAAATTATTTTTGTAGCGTGGGTTATCAGCACCCAAGGCAAGACATTTGCACCCCTAACCCACAGACATTTAGCGCTCCCAGAGTCCCTTCCACTCGTACAGTTTTAAAACCCCTTATGGTACATTTTAGAATGTACCACTCTTTCTCTTTGTTTTCCTTTCTTTCCCTTTTATCTCTATCCTAATTTCTTGTTTTTTTTCCCCTGCCCCTTTCTCATATTCTTTCTCTCCCTTTTTCTTTGTTCCTTCCCCTCTTTTTCCTCTCGCTTTCATGTATTCTCTATTTTTATTCCTTCTCTTATGCCCCGTACACACGGTCGGATTTTCCAATGGAAAATGTGTGATAGGACCTTGTTGTCGGAAATTCCGACCAAGTGTAGGCTCCATCACACGATCGGAATTTCCGATCGTGTGTACACAAATCCGACGCACAAAGTGCCACGCATGCTCAGAATAAATAAAGAGATGAAAGCTATTGGCTACTGCCCCGTTTATAGTCCTGACATACGTGTTTTACATCACCGCGTTCAGAATGATCGGATTTTCTGACAACTTTGTGTGACCGTGTGTATGCAAGACAAGTTTGAGCCAACATCCGTCGGAAAAAATCCTAGGATTTTGTTGTCGGAATGTCCGATCAATGTCCGACCGTGTGTACGGGGCATTAGTCCTTGGTGGAGGGGGTGGGGGGAATGGGATGAGTGGCAATGCTGGGGGGAGTTCTGATCGGCCAACTTAGGTGCTCTTGATCAAGGTCATCTGCTGATCTGAGAACTATAGTGGGGACTTTTAATGGCAACTATAATCACAGGTAATGTTACTCACGGTGTCTCTGGCTTCACTGTGTCTCTGACTTTGTGGTGTCTCGTAGCAGTGACACCTATGTTGAAATCAGGAGATAGGGTCTTCTCCAGCCCTTTCCACTTCACATTCCTCTCCAGTCAGCTGACCTCTAGTCTCTGCCCCCCCAGCCATGTTGTTAACTGAATGGGCAGCTGAATGGGCGGCCGCGGGCTTCAGGAAACAGCCCAGCTGTGCGGCCGCAAAAAGGCTAGGAGAGCGTTGCGGGCTTCAGGAACAGCCCAGGATTCAGTGACCCCTGGCAAATCATCATTTGACCCCCGAGGGGGTCCCGACCCCCAGGTTGAGAACCACTGCACTAGAGCATCCACACTCTTTTTGAGTGGTTTTTGCTTTCTATTACATTAGGGATGTGGGTTCACTAATAATCTAACTCCATACTGGGGTGACACCATTCACCTATATAAATGAGAAGAGGCCATTGAGATGCTGGCAGAGAAGGTGTCTTGGAATTCTATATTGTGTGTTCTAGACTCACAGAAATATTTAAAAAAAAACTGAAGTGGGCTTTACAGCAAACCTGTACTGTACACATTTACATCCCTATTGGTCAGGGTGTGTAGCAAACACCTAAAGGTTTCTGTTTTATTGTGCCTGCCCTTGACTGCTCCTGAAGTAGAAGTAAAAGAGCCAGTACTATGGGGTATAAAGGGATATGTGACAGACCACCTTCTTTCCAAATTCCAGTGTTTGATGAGTGAGAATCCACTCACAAGATTGAAATTCTGTCACAAGGGTCTACAGTATGATGAGGGAGGAGTTAGGTAGGGTCCCCAATAACCAACCCATTTTTAAAGTCTAGTTAACTAGCTGAAGCTGTTGCCATAGTTTAAACAGATATGAAATTAAAATGAAATAAAAAATTGAATAAAAATTAAAATGAAAAATAAAAGATCAAAATTCAACCATATCTTTGGTCACTATAATAATAAAAAATAAAAAATAATTGGCACTTCGTCCTCCGGACCAAAGAGGAGAGGGACCTTCCGGCTTGTTATCAGCACTCAGTTCTGCATCTCTGATGGTTTGACGGTACATTGGTGCGTATGGAATGGGCAGCATACATATCTGGAAAGGCTCCATCAATGCTGAAAGATATATCCAGGTTTTAGAGCAGTATATGTTCCCATCCAGACAACGTCTTTTTCAGGCTTGTGTTGGAGACTGCTCTGGACTGACAGGATTGGTCACTGGTCCTGGATGGGTATTCATGTGGGTAAAAATGAAGGAATGCCTTCCGGTGGATAGTGCTCAGTGATGGGTGGTGGCGATGGGCCATCTTGGGGATTGGGCTGCTGCCTTTTCTGTGCAACCTTACAGTTATTTTGGCATGTAGACTTGGATAAAAAGAAAGGAGAGCCCAGTGTCCAGAGGGATGCAACTTTAAAGTATGGTTCATAGACGTTTATTAAAAAGTAGCAACATGTACAACAAGCCAGTAAGTTTCAGGGGAATAGACTCCCCCTTCTTCAGGGCTAACAAACAAAACAGACAAAAGAAATGGTGGATAAAAGATGAATATAGCGAAAACTTTTCTTTCACTCATGGTTAGTGTTTAGCTGAAGCTATGTATTATCAATCAACTGTGTTTACTCTTTTTGAATAACACAAACTACCCAAATGACCCTGATCAAAAGTTGACATAGCCTGGTGATTTTGGCCTGATAACATGCACATAAATTGAAACAAAGGGGTTTGAATGACTATTAAAGGTAACTATCCTCACCTGTGATCTATTTGCTTGTAATTACTGTGTGTGTATAAAAGGTAAATGCGTTTCTGGACTCCTGACAGACCCTTGCATCTATCCTCCAGTACTACACTGACGTTTCTGGATTCTGAGTCATGGGGAAAGCAAAAGAATTGCCAAAGGATCTGCGGCAAAAGGTAGTTGAACTGTATAAAATAGGAAAAGGATATAAAAAGATATCCAAGGAATTGTGAATGCCAGTCAGCAGTGTTCATACTCTAATCAAGAAGTGGAAAATGAGAGGTTCTGTTAAAACCAAACCACGGTCAGGTAGACCAAATTAAATTTCAGCCACAACTGCCAGGAAAATTTTCGGGATGCAAAGAAAAACCCACAAATAACTTCAGGTGAAATACAGGACTCTCTGAAAACATGTGATGTGGCTGTTTCAAGATGCACAATAAGGAGGCACTTGAAGAAAGATGGGCTACATGGTCAAGTCACCAGAAGAAAGCCATTACTATGCAAATGCCACAAAGTATCCCACTTACAATACGCCAAACAGCACAGAGACAAGCCTTAAACCTTCTGGCACTCATTTGGAGTGATAAGACTAAAATTTAGCTTTTTGGCCAAAACCATAAACACAACATTTGGAGAGGAGTCAACAAGGCCTATGATGAAAGGTACACACTGTAAAACACGGAGGTGGGTCGCTGATGTTTTGGGGATGTGTGAGCTACAAAGGCACAGGAAATTTGGTCAAAATTGATGGCAAGATGAATGCAGTATGTTATTAAAAATACTGGAGGAACATTTGCATTCATCAGCCAGGAAGCTGCGCATGGGACATACTTGGACATTCCAACATAACAATAATCCAAAACACAAGGCCAAGTCAACCTGTCATTGGCTACAGCAGAATAAAGTAAAGGTTCTGGAGTAGCCAACTCAGTCTCTTTTTATTTAAAGATGAAATATGGTTTTGCTGTGATGGTAATGTACATTATAATGTAAATCATTCCAGCTTACCTTTGGTCACAAATATCTGAATAGTATAATCCTTTACCAATACATGGTGATAATTTGATGCCTAGCAGGGAGATTATCTTCTGCGGATTTTTGACAAGGTAGCTATGTGTTTTATGCATGTCACCTGGATATGATGATGATTTATGTTTATTATACATATGTTATTATTATACATAGTCTTACCTATGTTTTTTATTTTAGATAGTGAGACCTGTTTTTCCCAACATCCCCCGAGTGTGTCCTGCTGAAGCAATACAGAGGAACGCATTGACGCACCATGTACTTATGTCTAATGTGTGATATATGTTTTTAATTCTTTACCTTTTATTGCTCTATTTGCATAATGAATTGTTATTAATAAAATATATTTTTTACCTATTCCTCATCCAAAGTGCCTTTAAAGTCCGACCCAGGCCTATCTTTTGGCCTTTTTTCTTTTTTGAGTTACAATCTGCCATCTCAGTCTTCTGACCTCAATATTATTGAGCCACTCTGGGGAGATTTCAAACGAAGATAAAGAGCCTCATCCAAAAATACCACAAAAGACTTCAAACTGTCATTAATGTTAAAGGGGGCAATACACAGTTGATTGATAATAAATGGCTTCAGCCAAACACTAACCATGAGTGAAAGAAAAGTTTTTGTTTTATCATTCATTGACATGAAATGTTCACCACATGTTGGTAACAATCTATGCAATCCATACATACAAAGAAACCAAAACAAATAGGTTCCGAATTTTTTATGTATAATAAAATCAACATGGGGACAAGGTGATTTGGGGGGCTGCCCTGCCCCAAAGCACCCTCGCATGTTGAGGGCATGTGGCTTGCCATGTTTCATGCTTGGATAAGGGTGGGGTATGGATTTTGCGGGGGACCCCACAACATCTTATCAAAAAATGTGGGCATATTTTTTTCAGAATTTTTAATTTCCAGCAATTCTTTTGTTTACATTCAGCTGTCAGCAAGGGAAAACCCGCTGACAGCTGATGAGTCTTTGGTTGTTAAGGATGTGGTGGCCACCTTCCAGCCCGCTCTTTAACAACCAGCTATTCTTCATAGCAACTATCAGCAACAATAAGTACTGCATTTATACCTCAGCAGCATCTTTTAAAACTCTCTATATTATTTTTGAAGGCATTCTGTTCATACTTCTCTTATACAAGCTGAAACCTGCATACAAGACCTAGGAATAACCATAGCTTTTCTGGATATTTAACCAAAATGAACCATATACCTGTAGTACAACATACCTCAGACAAATAGAAGACATGTAGATACAGATATATAACATTATAAATGTTCACAAGAAGCAGCATATAAAATCCTGTATGCACACTCTCCCTGCCTGCACACTATGCTACCGACCACAAGGCCACAGGCATTTTTTTGATCTTTTGCTTAAAAAAAAATTGTTTACTTCCAGCCTGGACCAGAAGTGACGTCACTCTGATCCTCCAAGGCCCTAGAGGTGATCAAAGATGATCTACTCTTTGAACACCCCTGGAATTAGCCAGCGGCACCATCGGATCGTTTCTCTGGTGAGTCAGCGGTAACAGTAAGTTCCAGGGAAATAGGCACATTCCCAGGTGCAATAGTGGAGGAATCACAAACTGGCATAGGCCCACCGGTGCAAATCAACACACAAAGACGCGCAGCGGCATGAACAGGCGAACGCACATGTGCGGCGGCACACGCAGAGCGTGATAGTGGTGCCACTGCCTATTTAAACCCACTACTGACAATGGTACATTGCAGGTTTATCGTCAGATCCCTCTGTGTTCCTGTGTCTTGTATATCCTGCTGATCTGACTTCCTGTGTATCAACCCGGCTTGCCTTGACCTGTGCTTCTTGATCTCCTGCCTTCACTCTTTGGCTTGTATCCTGACTTGTTTCTGTTGCTCCCTGCATCTGATCCCAGCCTGGCTTACGGACTCTGCTCTTACCTGTCACCTGTGCAAAGACCCGGATGGCTCCTGTTACACTTACCTTGGACTGTCTTACTGTAAATGACCCCTGGCCTGGCTCCCGACTCAGCTATCTGATCTGCTCCACTGGTCCATATCTCTTGGACTTTCCTAGAACACCTCTCTGGGAGTATACCTTGCCTGTTCCAGCAAGTTTCTGGCAACCAGCTCCTGCATTCAGGCAACCCATGCTTCTGTGGGCACCACATCCCCTGTGTCACCTTCAGGGGTGTGCAGCATCTCGGCCTCCTACCAAGTTCCTGACACCAAGAAACACCGGCAAGTCGTGGGAGGGGGGATGCTTCTGAAAGCATTCCAGTGGCTCATTACCTCTTGGATCACTTTCATGAGAAAGCCAGCTGTCGGCAGAAGAAATAGATACTGGGGTTATGGCTGATAGCTTCAGCCATAACCCCAGTAAACCACTTCAAAGCTAAAGATATACAGTGGGGACGGAAAGTATTCAGACCCCCTTACATTTTTCACTCTTTGTTATATTGCAGCCATTTGCTAAAATCATTTAAGTTCATTTTTTTTCTCATTAATGTACACACAGCACCCCATATTGACAGAAAAACACAGAATTGTTGACATTTTTGCAGGTTTATTAAAAAAGAAAAACTGAAATATTACATGGTCCTAAGTATTCAGACCCTTTGCTGTGACACTCATATATTTAACTCAGGTGCTGTCCATTTCTTCTGATCATCCTTGAGATGGTTCTACACCTTCATTTGAGTCCAGCTGTGTTTGATTATACTGATTGGACTTTATTAGGAAAGACACACCTGTCTATATAAGACCTTACAGCTCACAGTGCATGTCAGAGCAAATGAGAATCATGAGCTCAAAGGAACTGCCTGAAGAGCTCAGAGACAGAATTGTGGCAAGGCACAGATCTGGCCAAGGTTACAAAAAATTTCTGCTGCACTTAAGGTTCCTAAGAGCACAGTGGCCTCCATAATCCTTAAATGGAAGACGTTTGGGACGCCCAGAACCCTTCCTAGAGCTGGCCGTCCAGCCAAACTGAGCTATCGGGGGAGAAGAGCCTTGGTAAGAGAGGTAAAGAAGAACCCAAAGATCACTGTGGCTGAGCTCCAGAGATGCAGTCGGGAGATGGGAGAAAGTTGTAGAAAGTCAACCATCACTGCAGCCCTCCACCAGTCGGGGCTTTATGGCAGAGTGGCCCGACGGAAGCTTCTCCTCAGTGCAAGACACATGAAAGCCTGAATGGAGTTTGCTAAAAAACACCTGAAGGACTCCAAGATGGTGAGAAATAAGATTCTCTGGTCTGATGAGACCAAGATAGAACTTTTTGGCCTTAATTCTAAGCGGTATGTGTGGAGAAAACCAGGCACTGCTCATCACCTGTCCAATACAGTCCCAACAGTGAAGCATGGTGGTGGCAGCATCATGCTGTGGGGGTGTTTTTCAGCTGCAGGGACAGAATGACTAGTTACAATCGAGGGAAAGATAAATGCCACCAAGTACAGGGATATCCTTGGCGAAAACCTTCTCCAGAGTGCTCAGGCCCTCAGACTGGGCCAAAGGTTTACCTTCCAACAAGACAATGACCCTAACAACACAGCTAAAATAAGGAAGGAGTGGCTTCACAACAACTCCGTGACTGTTCTTGAATGGCCCAGCCAGAGCCCTGACTTAAACCCAATTGAACATCTCTGGAGAGACCAAAAAATGGCTGTCCACCAACGTTTACCATTCAACCTGACAGAACTGGAGAGCATCTGCAAGGAGGAATGGCAGAGGATCCCAAAATCCGGGTGTGACCATCTTGTTGCATCTTTCCCAAAAAGACTCATGGCTGTATTAGATCAAAAGGGTGCTTCTACTAAATACTGAGCAAAGGGTCTGAATACTTAGGACCATGTGATATTTCAGTTTTTCTCTTTTAATAAATCTGCAAAAATGTCAACAATTCTGTGTTTTTCTGTCAATAAGGGGTGCTGTGTGTACATTAATGAGGAAAAAAATGAACTTAAATGATTTTAGCAAATGGCTGCAACATAACAAAGAGTAAAAAATGTAAGGGGGTCTGAATACTTTCCGTCCCCACTGTATATATAAATATATAGGGACTGGAAGACCTGTTCTGAATGATTTGTTCTTCTGAAGGGAGCTAGGCAGAGCTGGGAGGTGAGAGGGGCTACCAATTATTTTCCCTGTCCATTCTGACTTGATAATGGCAGTGTTGCCTAACCTGAAATTAAAAGTGTCACTGAAGGTACCGGTCACCCAGCACACAGAGACCAGACAGAAGTGGCCAGTATTCTTACAAGGATGCGTTGGGATCCCACTATGTGTACTATGAGTTTTAATAAGGTTTGGGGAGCCTAGAGCAGCATACCTACTGTATACCCCAAAAAAGCACTATCTACATGGTTCATCAATTTAATACATTTTAAAATAAATTTCTCCAGGATGTAACTTTTCCTTATTCCTGTCTCATTTTCCTGAATATATTGCATTTAATTGTTATAAAGTGTGATTGCTTAACAAACTTGATGATCTTTTGTGGTGTTGATTTAATGTGTCAGAAGATTTTTTGATCTCTGAACAGACTGTATTTATAATGAACAGATTTATTCACCCTTTCCATATATTTGTATTGGCAAGTGTGGTTGATTCCTATTCCACGAGAAAGATAAAAGGGGCAGATCCATTTTCCCTGTCAGTGAGACAACTGCCCCTTATACTGATGTTTTTACTTTCCACATAAAAAGCTATTCTATTCCTAATAGCACTTATAACAACTAGAATAAAAGAAGAAATAAATAAACATGCTTTCCTTTGAAAGATGGGTCTATTTTCTGCACATTACGCTCTAATCTATCACCAGGAAAATATCGCTAAACATTCTGGCATGAATATGATTGCCTGCAAGTCAATATACTCTCTGCAGAGAAAGAGGTTTTTAGCATGCTAGTCATGAGCAACCTAAAAGCCCTTTAAAAAAAACTACACATTTATTGAAAAAAAAAGTTTACAAGTCTATAAATAACGCATTCTGCTTTTATGAATTAGAGCATAAACTGTAAAACATGCGCATATAACTTCCACCTTGTAATGCAGGCATTTTCCACCCTTTTTACCAGGCAGATGGAATTCTTAAGTTTACTTTTCAAAAGCAGATATAAACTATTGTTATGGCCATTTCATTTAGTAAACAAATGCTGCATTTCTGTTCTAGAGTGCTGGATCTTTTAGCCTTTCATCAAGTTTTGTATAATATGAAAATGGGAACACATATAGGGAATTTGATACAAAGCTATATATTTTTTAGCTCAAGTGTTTCAGGCAAACTGCTAAGACCATTGTAGTTTATCCCTGAATGTAATTTATTTTTCTGTAAGTGCCAATATAGGTAAAAGGTTTTTCCCATTTATAGCTTATTTATTTTACCCAGATTTCTATCTGGATGTTATATGACAAACATAACTACCACTGTAATGCCCCGTACACACGATAGGATTTTCCGATGGAAAATGTTCTAAGGGGGGTTGTTATCGTGTGTAGGCTCCATCAGACTTTTTCCATCGGAATTTCCGTCACGCAAATTTGAGATCTGGATCTCAAATTTTCTGACAACAAAATCCGTTGTCCTAAATTCCGATCGCGTGTACACAATTCCGACGCACAAAGTTCCACACATGCTCGGAATCAAGCAGAAGAGCTGCACTGGCTATTGAACTTCATTTTTCTTGGCTCGTCGTACATGTTGTACGTCACCGCGTTCTTGATGTTGGGAATTTCCGACAAGATTTGTGTGTCCGTGTGTATGCAAGACAAGTTTGAGCCAACATCCATCGGAAAAAAAACATGGATTTTGTTGTCGGAAAATCCTATCGTGTGTACAGGGCATTACACTTTCAACCAATGATGAATTTAATATGTAAATGATGTATAGAAGTGTTTATGGCCTTCCAAATCATAAATGGGTACAAGGGGAAAATAAAGCAGTACAAGGCCATTTAAGCACTAAAAGAATGCTTCTGAGATTGACTCTATAATTATAAATAAAAATAATTTCTGCGTAGGTGCCAAAACCTAAATTTACACAGCAAAAAAGAAGAAACAATTAGTAGAAATTTCACATGTAATCGTTTGGCAGGAGAGGGAATAATTTTACTGTCAACTTTGTTTAGTGCATTTAGAGATGGATTGTTCTTTGAGCTAACTTCAATGAAATACATCTTCAATTTAACAGGATTACAGAAAAATTTCACTGTTATGATTTTATGGTTGCTTTTATGATATTTAACATGATTATTTCTTTTGTGTTATTATTTAAACAATACAGTATAAATAAAGTATTCTTGTTAAGGTCATTTCAAAAGAAAACAATTGAAACTGACCTTTTATTACATAACCCCTTTTCTTAGAAAGCAAAGGTACATGATAACTCTGGTTTGCTAAAATCATTCAAATGTGACACATCATAAATATTTTCAGTAACTGTAAGGTGTGCACACGCTCAGTGATCATTATTGAGAAGCCAAAAAATAGTAGATCATCAAAGAGAAGTATTTAAAATTCACAAAGAAAAAAATCTAGTAGCAAAATCTCAAATCTCGAAAGTTCAAATTCTAAAGTTGAGACCTAAAGCTGACAATCAGTATTTTACAGACAGAAGAGGACATAATACAAAAATCTAATAGTAATAATAAAAACATTTAAAAAAAATAAAATATATGCATTGATGGTCAACTATAATTTATGCATTCAAAGTGTATCAATGACACTTTCCTAAAAAGCCTCTCTCCTAAGATCACAACTAGTCCATGGTCTCCTAACATTGCTGATTGTGCTAAAAAGTCAGGGCTTAGTGGAGAGGAGCAAATGTTTTGCAGAAACAAATGTCAAGCAACATTTATTCGTATTTGAAAAATTAGCTTTACTATGGCAGTATTTATGTGTTCTGTATTTATTCATTTATTTTTTCATGCTTTGTTCTGCATTAACTCCTATACTGCGTTTTAACTGATGCCTACAGGATAGAAGAAGGAGTATCATTTTCCAGATGTTCATGATGCCGCCCCTATTGGTGACAGGTGAATACAAGGAAAGAGCAGCTTAAAGGGGCTGTTGTCGCTCTGTGTATGGGAAAAAGAGGGAAGATTATGTTGCTATGTGATTGGATTTTGTCTAATCGTTCTCGCCTTGGCAGGAACCCAGTCGGGGTTCCCAGGTAGTGGACATTATGGACTATTAGGACTTTTCTGCCATATTTAGCTACAAGTAATTACTGGACAAGGGCTGTCAGGTGGCAAGAGGGGCAAGAAAGTTTGATTGGGACTGTAAGCCATGTTGTAGGTGATGTAATATGCTGAGAGCTGATGAAGTTTCTACCAAGTAAATAGACGTTTTGTTGCCATTGACAACTGTCTGGTCTGAAGTCATTTCAATAGTTACAAAAGGGGTGCATGCATGGTGTATCAATTTACATGGGCATATCGGAGGCTGAGACGGGGTAAAGATAATAAGCAGTTAAGTTAACACTTTGAGTGTTGGGCTGTCATTATCAGTGATTACAGTACTAGGGTCTAAGTGCAATATAGCAGCCAGCCATTTAGGAAGCTGAGGTGACGGAGGTCCCTGGTAGCAGAGCCTGTGTGCTTGGTTTCTTCCCTAGTGATCAGTAACCCGACTTGGGTCCGATTGTTTTACAGGACATTCTAGGAACCCAACCTGGAACTAACAGAAGATGGAGTTAGGCCTCAGAGTACTAAAGCACAGCTTCCTGGGATACAAATCTAATAAAGGAGGAGAGGGTTAAACATGTGTATCAGTGTCACGGGGATGAGGTGACAGGTTGCTGGGCTGGTAAAGTCCAGTGCACGCTATGTGGCACCGGCACAGAATTGCTGCATGGAGAGAGGCTCATGTTTTAGGCGTGTAATGTCTACAAAGGTATATCCTTATTATCAATGTATCTCTGTTCTTTACAGACCCCATATGATTTTATATTATTAGACTGTTCTATATAAACATAATCTTTAAATGCCGCTTCAAAAAAAAACATCCAACAGCTCTGCTAGATCTATGCTTGTCCGAAGCATGTTTGAATCCAATCCCCTGCTGGAAGTCTATTCCAAGAATCAATTACCCTTTCAGTAAAATAATACTTTTTAAGATTAGATTTTGAACTTTTCTTCTGCTAATTTGAAGTCAAGTCCCTGTGTTTTTGATCTCAGTTTCGGGGGGTGCCGATGCGAGTGTCCGGTGGTCGCGATGACTGCTGACCATGTGCGATCGCGGGAACAAGAGCCAGAACAGGGACGTGTGTGTGTAAACACACAAATTCCTGTTCTGTGAGGAGAGGAGAGACAGATCGTGAGTTCCTACTAGCTAGGAACAATGATCTGTCATTTCCTCCAGTCACTCCCATCCCCCTACAGTTAGAACACACACTAGGGAACACAGTTAACCCCTTGATCGCCCCATTTGTGTTGACCCCTTTTGACCCCATTTGTGTGCAATCGCGGGAACAAGAGCCAGAACAGACACATGTTTGTAAACACACAAATTGCTGTTCTGTGAGAAGAGGAGAGACAGATCGTGAGTTCCTACTAGCTAGGAACAATGATCTGTCATTTCCTCCAGTCACTCCCATCCCCCTACAGTTAGAACACACACTAGGGAACACAGTTAACCCCTTGATCGCCCCATTTGTGTTGACCCCTTCGCTGCCAGTGACATTTACACAGTAATCAGTGCATTTTTATAGCACTGATTGCTCTATAATTGTCAATGGTCCCAAAAATGTGTCAAAAGTGTCCGATCTGTCCGCCATGTCACAGTCCCGATAAAAATCGATGATCCCCACCATTACTAGTAAAAAAATAATAATAATAAAAATTAACCGCAGAGATGATCAAATACCACTAAAAGAAATCTCTATTTGTGGGAAAAAAAGGACGTCAATTTTGTTTGGGTACAGTGCCGCCCAACTGCGCAATTGTCAGTTAAAGCGACGCAGTGCCGTATCGCAAAAAATGGCCTGGTCATTGAGCAACCAAATCTTCTGGGGTGAAGTGGTTAAAGGTTTCAATCATGTCTCTCCTTTCCCTTCTTTCCTCCAGACTGTACATTTAAGTTTCTGAAGCCTCCCCTGATATGTTTTATACCTTAGAATTTTTACCAATTTTGTTACCCATCTCTGGACTCATTGGGGTTGATTTGCTAAAACAGTCTGGTGCAGCTGTGCATAGAAACCAATCAGCTTCCAGTTTTTATGTCAAAGCTTAAATGAACAAGCTGAAGTTGGAAGCTGATTGACTACCTGTGCACTGTGCATCCAGGAAAGTAATTTGCTTTTCCCACACCTTGACACACTGTTGCCAGTTACGCCATTGAATTCCGTACTCTGGCAGCAGAGGTTGCTTGGAACAATGAGGTCCTCGTGGCTGCTTTTTCTCATGGTCTCTCGGATATCATCAAAGATGAGATAGCAGCCCGAGATATACCCACTGTGCTGGAGAGGTTGATCATGTTTGCCGTTCTCATTGACTCCAGACTCCGAGAGAGACCTTCCTTTAAGGAACGCTTGCTTCCTTTAAGGAAGTATCTTGTACATCTTGCGCCGAGTTTTGCAGTCCCACCCGTGCTTTCCTCACCTCCCATACCTCCTGATAACGAGTCTGCCAGTGAGGCAGAGCCCATGCAATTGGTCTTTACATGTCTCTCTGCAGATGAAAGGCCTTTAGGAGGAGGGAGAGATTGTGCCTTTATTGTGGCCAGGCAGGTCACTTCCTGAAGTTTTGTCCTACCTGTCTGGGAGAACGCTTGCACCTGAGGTCCTGTAAGGGACAGACCTTAGGTGGCATTGTTTCGTCCCCAGTTATTCAGAAGGATAAGTCCCTGGTTCCAGTGACCCTTTCTTGGTCTGCGTCATCGAAATACAGGCTCTAATCGACTCTGGGGCTGGAGGCCTGTTCATTGATGGTGCCTTTGTGTCTAAGCACTCTATTCCGCTGCAGCTTCGTGCCACTCCACCTGCCATTGAGGCTATTGATGGGAGACCTCTACAGCCTGCCCATGTGACTCATGAGACTGCTCCATTGACCATGGCCATAGGGGCTCTTCACCATGAGATAATTCAATTCCAAGTAATTTCCTCACCTCACTTCCCGGTGGTTATTGGTTATCCTTGGTTACAGAGGCACAACCTCTCTTTTGATTGGCTTTGTGCTGAGGTTCTTTCCTGTTAGCCACAATGCAGGAAGACATGTTTTCGGAAATGGGCAAGGTCTTGTGCACCTCTTCACTCTCCTCCCTGCCTGAGGAATACCGCAAATTTAGCGATGTCTTTGAGGTCAAGCCGGTAGTTTTCCTCCACACCGGTCATATGATTGTGCAATTGACCTTCAACCTGGTGCCATACCCCCTCGTGGCCAGGTTTACCCTTTGTCTCTCTCCAAGGACAAAGCCATGGAGGAATATGTTGCCGACGCACTTTCTCGAGAATTCATTTGTAAATACTCATCTCCTGCTGGTGCTGGTTTCTTCTTTGTGAAAAAGAAGAGTGGTGAACTGAGACCTTGTATTGATTATAGGGGTCTCAATTGCTTCATGATTAAGAATGCTTATCCGATTCCATTGATTACAGAGATATTTGACTGCCTCAAGGGAGCAAAGGTTTTCACAAAGCTTGATTTGAGAGGGGCATACAATCTTGTGTGGATCAAGGAGGTCAACGAATGGAAAACTGCATTTAATACCAAAACTGGCCATTATGAACACCTTGTAATTTGGTCTTTGCAACGCTCTGGAAGTTTTTCAGGAATTTATCAATGATGTCCTGCGAGATTTGCTGCAGCTATGTGTGGTGGTTTCTCTCGACGATATCCTCATATTTTCCAATTCCCTAGAGAGCCACCACACAGATGTCTGTCGTGTGCTTCAGAAGCTGAGAGATAATAACCTTTATTGTAAATTGGAGAAGTGTGAGTTTCATCGTGAACAGGTTAAATTCCTGGGTTATGCCATTTCCACTGCTGTTTTTTGATGAACCAAGAGAAACTTTCGGCAGTTCTACAGTGTCCCCAACCCGTGGGTTTAAATCCATTGCAACATTTTCTTGGCTTTGCCAATTATTATCAGAAGTTTATTCATAACTTCTCTGGTCAAACCCCTGACTGATGTGACCAGAAAGGATGGTAACCCACAGAATTGGTCCCCGGATTCCATTAATGCCTTTGAGAGTCTCAAGGCGGCCTTTGTTTCTGCTCCTGTGTTGGTACATTCTGATCCTAATGTACCTTTCATCCTTGAGGTTGATGCATCTGAGACTGGAGTTGGTGCCCTGCTGTCTCAACGTCCTACCTCTGAGAGCGCTGTGCATCCTTGTGGCTACTTTTCCAAGAAATCGTCTCCTGCGGAATGCAATTATGAGATGGGGACAGAGAGTTGTTAGCGATCGTTTTAGCCCTTAAAGAATGGAGGCATCTCATTGAAGGTACCACTGTGCCGGTTCTTATTCTGACTGACCAAAACAATCTTACATTCTTTTCGGAGGCTAAATGCCTCTCTTCCAGAAGAGCACAATGGGCTCTTTTCTTGTCGAGCTTCAATTACATAATTTCATTCTTACATTCGGTACTAAGAATGTAAGGGCTGATGCATTGTCGCAACAGTTTTCCTCCGCTTCCAAGATGGAGTAGGTTCCTGTTCCTGTGATTACTCCCAATCTTATTCTGGCTACGGTTCATACCAGTCTCACTTCACCTTTGGGTGACAGAATTCTTGCCGCTCAGATCTATTCTCCTCCTGAGAAACCCTGTGACTGCTGCTTTGTCCCTGAGAGTGTCCGCACTGTTGTGCTCCAGACTTACCATTCTCCCAAAGCTGCTGGCCACCCAGGGAAGAATCAGCTCATTTGAGGCATTTCCTAACAATTCTGGTTGCCTAGTCTATGCACTGATGTAGCCTCCTTCGTAGCTGCTTGTTCCATGTGTGTGCTCAGAGTAAGACACCACAACACCTTCTAGTGGGCCTCCTACAACCCATACCCAATGGAAAGAGGCCTTGGACCCACCTGTCTATGGATTTCATTGTGGAGTTACCCAACTCCCAGGGCAACACAGTTATCCTTTTGGTGGTTGACCGGTTCTCGAAAATGTCTCATTGTATTCTTTTTAAGAAGTTGCCCACATCCAAAGAACTAGCTTCTATTTTTGCTCGGGAGATCTTTCGCTTAGAGGGGCTAACCAAGGTTATCATCTGGGACATGGGTAGCCAGTTTGTGTCCAGGTTTTAGCGAGCCTTCTGTGCACAGTTGGGAATTCAGCTTTCCTTCTCCTCTGCGTATCACCCACAGTCCAATGGGGCCGAAGAACAAGCCAACCAGTCCTTGGAGCAGTTTTTACGTTGCTACATTTCAGACCACCATAACGACTGGTCAGACCTCTTACCTTGGGTGAAGGTTGTTTACAATAATGCCGTCAATACCGCTTCCAGATTGTCTCCATTCATTCATTCCAACCATTCATGTTGCCTGACTCAGTTGTTCCTGGGAGCATTCCTGCATTGGAGGAGCATCTCCGTGGTCTTTGTTCCACTTGGGTAGAGGTCCAAGAGTCCTTGCGATGTGCCAATGATAGGTACAGACTACATACTGACCCGCAGACACCTACCTGCACCTTCCTACCAAGTTGGGGACAGGGTCTGACTGTCATCTCACAACCTCTGACTCCGTGTTCCCTCATTAAAACTGGCACAGCGGTTTATTGGGCCTTTCCGTATTCTCCGTAGGATCGACCCAGTGGCTTACGCTTTAGACCTTCCTTCTAATATGTGTATTTCTAATGTATTTCTTGTCTCCTTATTAAAACCTTTGGTATGCAACCGCTTCACCACCTCGGTACTATGTCCTCACCCTGTTCAGGTTGAGAACCATAAGGAGTATGAGATACAATCTATCATTGATTCCCGTAGCTTCCATGGGCATATACCTGGTTCATTGGATAGGGTACGGTCCGGAGGAACGCTCTTGAGTCTTATTCTCGGAATGTACATGCTCCTGTCCTCCTTCGTGCTCTCCATAGATGTTTTCCCCTCAAAACTGGTGGTCCTCCGAGGGAGGGGTCATTGAGGAGGGGTTACTGTCAGGGCTGGGCTCAGCCCTTCCTTCTCAGAGCTCTGTGCTCAGCTGTTGGTTAATTGCCAGCACTCTTTATTCCACAGTGACTCACCTGGTCTTCATTTCCTGCACGTCAGCTAGCTCTGCTAGCTATTTAAACTGCATGGATCAGATCTTCTGTGCCTTCGCCTTGGTCAACATATCCAGACTATCTCTGCTGTGTTTTCCTGTGAAATACTTTTGCTTGTCTGACTTCCCTTCTGGTTCCTGTCTCAGTCTGGTTTGTGGTTCCTGAGAGTTATGTGGTATTTCACATAAAGACAACGCTAACTTTTCTAAGAAGATTCTGCAATAAATTATCTGCTAGTTGTTTGTGATAATTAATCCAGTTCATTATAAAACATATAGTGGTAGTTATTTACATTCCACTGGACTGTTCTGTAATGTTTAAAGCGGAGTTCCACACAAAAATGGAACTTCCGCTTTTCGGAACCCTCCCCCCCTCCGGTGTCACATTTGGCACCTTTCAGGGGGGAGGGGGGTGCAGATACCTGTCTAAGACAGGTATTTGCACCCACTTCCGGCATAGACTCCCATGGGAGTCTATGCCACTTCCCGTCCCTCCGCGCTGTCTCCTGGGAAACGCACAGCTCCCAGGAGAGAGCGGGGACCACTTGGGACGCGCAGCACGACTCGCGCATGCGCAGTAGGGAACCGGGAAGTGAAGCCGCAACGCTTCACTTCCTGATTCCCTCACCTAGGATGGCTGCGGCAGCTGCCGAGAACCGAGCGGGTTCTCGGCGTCCCCTGCCGACATCGCTGGACCCTGGGACAGGTAAGTGGCCATGTATTAAAAGTCAGCAGCTGCAGTATTTGTAGCTGCTGGCTTTTAATATTTTTTTTGCGGTGTGGGTGGACCCCCGCTTTAAGACATATTGCTGTTCATCTAAGCAGCTTCTAAAGTCAACATTACAGAGCAAGTCCACCTGACTATGACCAACATTATCTTACCTGCAAAAGGCATGTCCATAAATACCCTATATTACCCTAAAAGGCATGTCTATAACACTTTAAAGAGACCAGAGTCACAGCTCTTTTGGAATGTGTTTCAGTGCTAAATCTTTTGTCAAAATTATGCTGTAAGTGGACATTTAGGTCACACTAACACCATCATAAGATGTAGTGTTGTTCTTTTTTGTTTTCAGTTCTTTTCTCTTTTTATTACAAGAGTTACAAACTAATACGAAGATTCTACTCTACTGTACTTTACTGTACTGTATCATAATGTAACATGCTGTATTTTTTTATTTTATAATTTTATAACCAAATAATACATTAGAAAAGTTAATACCCAAACATGAAATAAATACACCATATTCAAAATACTTTAAACCCTACACTTTGAAAACACTTTTTAGAGGATGTGATATTGCTAAATGTAAAATATTCAGTCAATTCATTCCTTTTAATACATAAAAAAATAAACCTAATTCTCAGACTGAAAATACTCAAATAAGTCTGAACTCTGGGTATCTCCTAAATCTCCCCTTGCAGTGTCCTTCATACACTTCAAGGATTAAATGCTCATTTTGTCTAGGGGGATTGGAATAAGCATAATACTTACCTTAATCCTTGCTCTTCTAGCAGCTTTGGGAGGCATATTGTATGGAGGAGAAAACCTTGATGAGCAATTAGTAAGGTAAGTATTTCACCTTTTTCCTTAAACTCAGATCAAACTAGCATGCACTCTCACCATTGTGTGTGAATGGGAGTCACTGCAAGGTGAAAATGTAGTGATACCCATAGTTTAGCTTAAACCGCTTGCTTACTGGACACTTATACACCCTTCCTGACAGGCCAATTTTTAGCTTTCAGCGCTGTCACGCATTGAATGACAATTGCACAGTCATGCAACACTGTACCCAAACAACATTTTTATAATTTTTTTTTACACTATAGAGCTTTCTTTTGGTAGTATTTATACACCACTGGGTTTTTGAGTAAAACTCAACCACTGTGTAGGACTGCCAAGCAGGAGCAAAGGTTGTATATGTAATGAGCAAAATATAGTTGTCCTCATGTATATAATTTCAAACACTACACAGAAAAAAAAAGACTCTCTATAAAAAGATGTCTGCATTAAAAAAAATCTCAATGAGTCAATGAACAGGCATATTCTCTCATGTGTAACATGCACAGTACACCATGGATTATACAAATCAAACTGCAGTTGAAAATTAAAACGGCTTCCCTCTTCAATATTTTCTTGAAAATTGTGTTCCCAGATGGCAACCTCTTAAAGTCTATATAGTGTTCCTGCAGCATATTAATATATCCTTATTAACAATATTGTTTAAAGATTGGAGTATAGATGTTTCTTGGGAGAATATTAGATTTCACACAACTTTCACCCAAGATGCACCTATTTTCTAAATTAATCATATAGGGAAAATGAGTGTAAATGTTGTGTTAATCCTGGGTGAAAAAATTAATACATATAACCCTTCTTTTACAATAAAATAAGAATTAGACTTTGTTCTTAACCACTTAAGGACCGAGCCTCTTTCTGAGATTTGTTGTTTAAATTTTTAGATAAAAACATTTTTTTTTGCTAGAAAATTACTTAGAATCCCCAAACATTATACTTTTTTTTTCTAACACCCTAGAGAATAAAATTGCGGTCGTTGCAATACTTTCTGTCACACCATATTTGCGCAGCGGTCTTACAAGTGCACTTTTTTGGGAAAAAATACACTTTTTTGAAATAAAAAATAAGACAACAGTAAAGTTAGCCCAATTTTTTATATATTGTGAAAGATAATGTTATGCCGAGTAAATTGACACCCAACATGTAATGTTTCAAAATTGCGTCCGCTCGTGGAATGGCGACAATCTTTTACCCTTAAAAATCTCCATAGGCGACGTTTAAAAAATTCTCCAGGTTGCATGTTTTGAGTTACAGAGGAGGTCTAGGGCTAGAATTATTGCTCTCGCTCTACCAATCACTGCAATACCTCACATGTGTGGTTTGAACACCGTTTTCATATGCGGGTGCTATTCATGGGACGGGGCGCGGTTAAATTTATTTATTTTTATTCTTATTTATTTTACCTTTTATTTTTTATTTTTACACTTTTTTTTTTTAAAAAGTGTCACTTTTATTCCTATTACAAGGAATGTAAACATCCCTTGTAATAGAAAAAAAGCATGACAGGACCTCTTAAATATGAAATCTGGGGTCAAAAAGACATCAGATCTCATATTTACACTAAAATGCAATAAAAAGAAACAAAAAAATTGTCATTTAAAAAAAAAAAAATGGCCCTTTAAGAGCTATGGGCGGAAGCAATGTTTTGACGTCGCTTTCACCCTGCAATGATATGGAGACGGGTGGGGGCCATCTTCCCCTCATTCGTCTCCATGTCAGGCCACAGGAAGGATCTGATTGCCTCCGCCGCTGCCGACGGCTCCGTTAAGCAGTGGAGGTCACCGGATTGTGGCGGGCCCCCCTCTCCCGCCGGAGATAAAAGTGATATCACGGCGAATCCACTGCAGAGACCACTTTGATCTTAAACTGGGCCGCTCACTGAAGAAGAGGACACCGGGGTTATGGCAGCTAGCTGCTGCCATAACAACGATACCCTCCTTCAAACAGCCAACGTATAACGACGGTGGGTGGTCCGGAAGTGGTTAATATGCATTTATAAGGTTTTACAAGACATATACGCCAATTTCAGCATGTGGAACATCCTCATTTAGGATTACAGTAAATATAATATACACAGTAAATGTACTAAAAATCAACAAAATGTTTTCAAAAAATCACTACGGTTCATTAGATCTCATTTACACTATGATTCTAGGAATTTCTCTTTTGTGTGTTTGTTTTTGTACATTGTCATGCTCTGGGGATCAGCAACACAATACCCAACAACCATGTTACAAGAGCTAAACAGTTCATAAAATGGTGAAACTTATTGGATTTATGTTGTAAATGCTGCATAAACTGTCAGCGCCATATAAATACTGTATAGTAATAATATTTTATAAACCTTAAAGAAATTCTGCGCTTATGAAAAAATAGTGCAAATACAGCAGCTAAACACTATACCCTGATACCAGGCATTCAACATAAGATACATCAAAACAGTGCAACACTTATATACAGTAAATAAATGTTCTCTAAGAAAGTGATTACAACTATCCCTGATACTCATAAATAAGTGATAAATGTTTATAGAACAATATAGTGGATGTGTAACTACAAGTATAAAAAAAACGGTGACTAACAATGTCCAAAGAAGAAAAAAACTGTGTAATCAGTTACGTTGCCAGTCCCAGATGCCATGGTGGAAATTGAAGCTTCTTAAAATAGCCAAAGTGACACCATCCACTCTCATGCAAGGCTTACAGGAACGCTTGTGACTCTCTGATAAGTGTGGTCAATGAACGCTTATTTACAGCAATAAAACCAGCATCATGGAATAAGGGGTAATCTTCACAGAAAAGCCCAGAGAATACATTAAAGAGGGTAAAGCAAAGCATCCTCTATGGTTAGTAACGGCTTGACTCTGGCTCAATCCGATACAATCAAGGTGTGTAGCAGGGGACATGTAATAATGACATTTCTCCACATAGTCTTAAAACGCAAACTGCATAGTTTAATGATTAAAATTGCACTTACATCATGACCAGACAGTCATGTACACAAAACACCAAAAGAGGTCCTCCTCCAGGAACAAAGGTGGCCGACGGCCAGTTGCACATTCATGATAGTGTGTGTGCATGCCTCCACTCTATGCGTTTCACCTAACATGACATCAAGAGGCACGACGCACCACGCTCTTAAATAAGGCAAGAGACCAAGAAGGATCACTACCATTGGGTGAGGACACAAAGGGGAAATACTAAACACCTGGGTCCTGTTAGGCATATCGTACAATGGTCTGATCATTACGAACAAACTCCTTACATTTCCTAGCGCCATCTTGTGGTAAGAAAGGAGAAAGCCAGAATTAAAAGAAATAAAAAACAAAATAGCATGTTTTTTGTTTTGTTAGATAAAACTAGAAAAAGTTTATAGCAGTACAAAATGTAATACTATTAGTTCCTTAAGCAATAAAAGAGTACATGGAATAAGAAGCTACTCAATTAGTTCTAATGTACACTAAAATCTTAGATGTCTTAGTACTTCATTATTAGGACAAGGTGATTTGTAGTAAAGGGGAACTTTACCTTAAAGTGTATCCAAACCAAAGAACAAAAATGTAATATGTGGATTACTGGTCCCTAGATGTGCTGGTTGCATTTATTTTCTTTTTTCAGGCTATTTCCCCCTTTTCACCAGGTGATCCTCCAAGTAACACACTTCCAGTCCTAGGGAGACAAGCCTCACTCACAGTGATGCATCTATAGAGAAGCAGCATCATCACCCTAGGACAGGAAATATTTCAGGGCTGGAGAGCCCTCCACCCTCTCCTCATCTGTATAACATAGTTGGAAGGTGTTCTGTAGTGCACAGAACTGAGAACAATGTACCTAATAAGAGTGCAGCACAGCCAGAGGGCACAGGAAGTTATCAACAGTGTTTTGTTTTTTTTTACTTACTGAACAGATAAAGCAAAAAACAATTTCATTAGTATATTTAACAGACCATAGAGGATCAAATAAGTTAACATAAATAGGTATATGTAAAAAAGGAACAAAAAAATTGAATTTACTGGTACCCAAAAGGAATGACTAGATGGACATATAAAATTTCAAATTTTATTACAAAACATTATAATATACATAAGATAACAATCTTAAAATGTATGTGCATTGGTCATATTCCATAAACCATGAAAATATGCACCCTAAAGGGATGTTACTATGTACAGAAAACTTCTGTTTTTCTGTTATTCAGTTCTATTGTTTTAAGGCAAACGCATTGTGCACAGCAGCTTCTTCAGGGTCTTATCATCCTGGTTGCGAAGATAGAAACAGTGGCAAATTGCTTGACCAATATGGCTTAGGGAGGATGCTATCACATGCAGTGTGACAAGGAGATGTTGCAAGGGCAAGAAAGGTGGAACAATAATAATTCAGTACATTGACTTAATGGGACAGCTAGTAGGAGAATATATATTTAGTCCTATCAGAAATAAAGGAAGGCGGTGGCACAACACATCCTATCTCGAGATGAAAACCTCGAAGGAACAGATATTGGACCCAAACCTACCGATTCAATTGTCAGGAACAGTTCCAGAATAAACCAGTATACAAATATAAGGAACCAGGTACCTCCACCTATATCACCCAACCAGTATATACTACTTGTTAGTAACCATCATGCGTGTCACATCCTCCATTTGCCCCTCCAATTGGGGGTATACTTTTCTAAAGCAATGAAGGTGGTTCCAGCAGGGTTCTTATTATGCTTCATGGCGTGACATGCTGTGCCCATTGAAGTCTTTCTTTATATTAGCAATGTGTTGGCCTAGACACCCCTGTAGTGCAGCCAACATATTCTAGGTAACACGGACACCTCAGCATAAATATGTTGTGCAAGAAATGAATGAGAGTATCTCATCTCTTTTCCAGTCTGTGCAGATGTAAAACTAGTAATTTAACTCCCTTTAAAGGAGTTCATCAACCGGTCGAAATAAGAATTACATATATACAAACATGCCCCGAATTAACCTACCTACCTTTCATGGACCTCAGCCTGGTTTATACAAAACCATTCAATACGCAATAAAAGATCAAGAAGACAGATGCCATAACCCCAAATCCAGTTTTGCTTAACATTCCTCTCAGCTTTAAGGCCCCATTATACTTGGAATTTGATGCACCCCAAAAATAAAATAAAATAAAATAAAGACAGAGTTCACCCTAATAAAAGGTAAAAAAATGTGCATTTTTTTTTTCCTATGAGCCTATAAAGCATGGTACCAAACGTTGGTATTAAAAGTAACGCTGCCCCCTTCTACTTCGCTTACCACCACTGTGCCTAGGAGAACAAAAAATATGATCTAAATCCAAAGCTGCCACTTTAAATGCTGAATTGTATATATAGTGTTTTTTTTATCGTGCATCAAACTTAAAAATAATAATAATGAAAAAAAACACAGTAGCTCTATCTTAAAGAAACTATTTTTCCTTTAAGGTGATACTGCAAATGAAAATACTCAAATACACAATGTGACCAACAAGTGACAGGTGATTAAAATATACAAGTGTACAACCAATAAATATATTAAATGCATGAAAAGGTCCTAAATAAAAAGTCCTTTAAATAGTGATGTCTTCTTAGTATCTTTCACCACACCCGAGTGTTCAGTGATCCCACTCCCTAAAGAAATCCACTCACTGACTCCAAGTGCCCACACTCTTGTGTAAGGCTCAAGTGCTTTTTGACCACACCAGAAGGGTCACAACGGCAAACCAAAAATCCAAAATCGTGTGCAGGAATCGTTCCACATGTAAATGAAAATAGTGCTCCAATAGTGTAAATCGTATAACCAGTTTATTGAAAACACACAAACTCTTCAATATTAAACTCACACTTTCCAAATTTAAAAATAGCAGAGTAAAACTTCCACAGCAGAATGAACTCCACAGCACAGCACAGCAAACATTTGGATACCACAGTGTAGGGTTGCAGTCACGGCAGACCCGAGGTATGCAGGCGTCAGACAGCTTCTCTCACCTACTCCTCGATGCCTAGCCGCTCTATCCGAACACCACTTCCTCGTATAGCTCAAAAGCGTCACTCGTCATTGGTGGAGAACGTCATACAGCCACGCCCCGACATCCCATGAATATCCCATGAATAAGTCAGTGTATGATGAAACATGTCGGGGAGTGGCTGTATGACGTTCTCCCCCAAGACGAGTGACGCTTTTGAGCTTTACGAGGAAGTGGTGTTTGGATAGAGCGGCTAGGCATCGAGGAGTAGGTGAGAGAAGCTGTCTGATGCCTGCATACCTCGGGTCCGCCGTGACTGCAACCCTATACTATGGTATCTAAATGTTTGCTGTGCTGTGGAGTTCATTCTGCTGTGGAAGTTTTACTCTGCTATTTTTAAATTTGGAAAGTGTGAGTTTAATATTGAGGAGTTTGTGTGTTTTCAATAAACTGGTTATACGATTTACACTATTGGAGCACTATTTTCATTTACATGTGGAATGATTCCTGCACACGATTTTGGATTTTTGGTTTGCCGTTGTGACCCTTCTGGTGTGGTCAAAAAGCACTTGAGCCTTACACGAGAGTGTGGGCACTTGGAGTCGGTGAGTGGATTTAGGGAGTGGGATCACTGAATACTCGGGTGTGGTAAAAGATACTAAGAAGACATCACTATTTAAAGGACTTTTTATTTAGGACCTTTTCATGCATTTAATATATTTATTGGTTGTACACTTGTTGTATATTTTAATCACCTGTCACTTGGTGGTCACATTGTGTATTTGAGTATTTTCATTTGCAGTATCACCTTAAAGGAAAAATAGTTTCTTTAAGATAGCGCCACTGTGTTTTTTTCACTATTATTATTTTTAGGTTTGATGCACGATAAAAAAAACACTATATCCGTGTTGGAACAAACAATGACCACAGCAAATGGAGGATGGGAAGGATTGGCCAGATAGTGTAAATCCGTTTAAATGAAGATTTATTAAAAAGTAGTATACACTCACATGAAAGGTATCTAAAAAACAGCGCTGTGAAGAAGTGGCGACAGTGGGGTCCTACCCGACGCGTTTCATCTGCATAGATGTCATCTGGGGGGATCCCCCCACTGTAGCCACCAGAGTATATATAGAGAAACCTTAAAAATAATGAAAAACAGCTCCACGGTTAATAAAAACGTCACTTCCGGTATTGGAGGAAGATGGCCGAACGGCGTGCGTTCCACGTTGGCCGGCATGCGTTCCACGCCTCACCGTGGTGGGCACCGGAAGTGAAACAAAACAAAGTAAAATAAAATGCCCCTGTATAATTCATATAGAGGGGACCAGTCATTAGTCACAAAAGTAAAGGGATGTGAGTAAATGAGTAGATGCCGGTGAAGTGAAAAGGGCATGAAGGATGTGTGCGGCGTATAATGTGCGCACGCATCGAGATGACAAAAATGTGTATTGCGCACTTATACTTTATGTGACATATACAGTAGGCAGCGCTGTTCATTTTTGCTTTATTTTCACTATCTCATGTTCAATATAACACAGTATAACAACAGCTACCTAAAAACAGAAGGTGTTTTTCAGTTTCACCATAGAGCATGGGTATTCACAGTTAACTTTTTTTTGCTAGCTTATCAGAGCTTACCAGAACAAACAGTGGCACTTAATAGATATAATGGGTACACAATACTAAGAGTTTTATTTTCCTTTTTTCCACTGTTTCTGTGGAAAAAAGTAACAAGGCCGGTTGGTTCAGCAGGAACCTGCTGAGATTCAAACCATTCATGGGCTGAGTGTACCAAGTTGATCGATCAATCAACTTGGGGACAACCAGCCTGCTGAATCAACTTGCGATTATTGCTAGCGTCTGCTATAGCCGCTAGCAATAATCACTGTCTTCTCATCGCTGGGAGAAGACAATTGCTGATTTCCCGGTCAGCACTGTCTGTGTTGATGGGGGAATCGTGGAAATTTCTTTCCTGCAACCCGTGGTTGCAGGAAAGAAATTCTCACCGTATATGGCCTGCCTTATACATTGAGTGGGAGGCACTAATCTACCGATCTCATTTCTCCTAGGCTGAAGATTTTTGAAAGTCGGTTAAGGTCCAAGGAATTTTTAAAACAGAATTTCTAGCAATGTAATCATCATTCCTTTAATTTCTGTTCAGGGAAAAGTTATAGCCTCTTTAAAACCCACCACCTCATCTACTTTCCCTTTGCTTCTCCATCACCATTTACCTTCCTTTTGGCAGACTGCCCCTCAATTCCTGCTGTGTCTTGAGATAGGAAGAAGGAAAACCACTTCTTCAATACAGTTACTCACTGAACCAACTTTTATCTAGGTCTAAAATGACTTGTTTAACCAGTGGCGGCGGGTCCATAAAGGGCGCAAGGGCACCGTCCCCTTAATCTCCATGCACCACCCGCTAATCTTCATGCAGGGCACCAGACGCATGGATTTCTACAATTTTTTTTTGAAGCACATGATTAGAGCCTAAGGCTCTAATTTACTTCAACAAGGTTGGGCTCGGTGCGCACCTGTGACATTAGTAAATAAATATTCGCTATTGTCTTCTGGCTTCTCTTCCCAGCTAATCATGACAGGAAGCGGGTCTTAAGACATGATTGGCTGGGAGGAGAATACAGGGAAGCCGCGACATGGATAGGGTACCAGAGAACCAGCCGCCGCTGCATTTAACTAATGTAACAAGTGTCTGCCATCCAAGCCACTAAGCCCCAGACGCTTTGTGATCTCCTTAGTCCTCAAGTTATGTAACCCACTACTCCAGGCATGTCCAAAGTCCGGGCCAGACGTCAGCCTGATAATTTTGGCATGTATATGTCAAAAGATATTAATGCTGGCTGCCTTGTAGGGGACAGGGAGGGACAGGGAGGGGGCGGGTAGTGTAGTGCCGTATATACAGGACTATTTCCTGTTTACACAGCGGGCTCTGTAAAAGGAAGTCCCGTCTTCTGCATTGCCATTGGACGACTGTTCTGTCCATCATAGGAGGCAGGACTTTCTATTAAAGAGGCCACCGAGAAAACAGGAGTTTCTCCTGTATGTCTGTTGGCGCTTGTCCTGCCCCCTCCTTGTCCCCTCCGAGGCTGCAGATGGGCATGAATCTGGCTGCACTGATGTCATGTCAATGGGGATGCTGCATTCAGGACAATGTGGGTGCTGCATTTATGACATTGGGGGTGCTGCATTCATGGCAACATGGGTGCTGCATTCATGGCAACGTGGGTGCTGCATCCATGGCAACGTGGGTGCTGCATCCATGGCAACGTGGGTGCTGCATTCATGGCAATGTGGGTGCTGCATTCATTGCAACATGGGTGCTGCATTCATGGCAACAGGGTTTGCTGCATTCATGGCAACGAGGTTTGCTGCATTCATGGCAATGGGTTTTGCTGCATTCATGGCAACGTGGTTGGTGCATTCATGGCAATGGTGGGGCTGCATTCATGGCAATGGTGGGGCTGCATTCATGGCAATGGTGAGGCTGCATTGATGGGCACTGACCCTTATTTTGCTTCACAGTTTATTATTCAAAGTATAAGATTTTTTCCTGAAATTTCTTAAAGTTAAGGCACGTGTTATAAGCCGATAAATACAGTATATCCAAATAACACGCCCAAGCTCATTTCTTCACCACAAACAGCCACAAAGGCAGGAGAATTCTTGTTGGGCAGTGTATTAGTGCTCGGACAAACACACTTAGACCGAATTTTAATGGTTCAAAGAATGTCAGGCAAAATGGTCGGCCCTCACGCATGTTCACTTCGTCAAATCTGGCCCTCTTTGAAAAAAGTTTGGACACCCCTGCACTAGTCCTTATGAGATTTCCTCAAAACCTAGCAGATGAGCCATCTGATTATCTTCTCAGAGGTTTGCATACGATCATGGAAGCCAAGAGCCACTGGGCAGAAAAACAAAATAGCCACAAAGGGTGCTTTTTTCAACTGCTGTGGTACTATTAAAAAAAAAAAGTTTGATTGAAATGTGGACTATTGGTGGATACAAGTGGATACAACTCTAAATACATTGTAAATCTAAATTCCCATCTAAAAATATAAAAATATAAGGATTAGAACTGTACTTCTGTATTTTCACAAGCTCTCCCTGACATCTCATATTAATGTTTAGCCTTTGAAACATGAAATAACCATTATGATATTTGGAACAATAATTCATGATTATTTTGGGACACCAATCTATCATTATGAAAGAAGCTTTATCAATCATTCACAAATAAAAGACAAGTAATATTCTCTCTATATGCCAATTTGGTCACAGCTAACATTATGAAGTTTAAAACAATGCAAGTAAGTATCATTGGATAAAGTTGCATTCAGTTACACGCAGGCTTTAAGTTACCAAAATTAGTTTTTACATATTGTTTTAGGGTATTTTTTCCACCAAAAAAAATTTGCACTATAACTATTAGCTAAAGTCATTTTACACATGTATGTTTTCTAAATTAGACAAGTGTCTCTTTAAAAAAAAGCACATGATCAGGTAGGAAATACATTTTATATTCCACCTTTGCACCAATTTAGGTGAGGACTAGCAAACCTGAAGCAACCATATAGAAAAAAATTGGAGAGAGTCCCCAAAGAAAGCAGGTACCTAATGCAGCCTCAAGTGGTATCAAACTGATTAATTCTTTATCAAGGACATCAAAGATTAGGAATATATATATATAATAAAATGCAATCAAAACCTCCATCTACCACTAAAATTGACAACGTTGTCAAATGTTAAAAACAATGCCAGAGTTTTGTTCACCAGCAACTGAATGGACTCATGCAGTAATCCCAAGCTCAAACCAGACCATGACTAAAATACAAATTACAGTGTGTATTTATTACATTTGTATTGCTTATTTCAAGAAAAAAGTAAATAAATAAATAATACAAAACAAATAACATACAATACCACATTGGTTCGCATTACATTCATACAATACTTGTGATCATTGAGATGTTTTGTACCAATTGCAATACCAAAAATATAGATGGTAGTGTTACATACAAGAAAAGCTTATTTTTTATAAATAGTAAAAAAGAAAAATAAATCAAAACAGAAGAGAAGAAAGAAGAAACAAAAAAAGAAAGAAAAACATGAATAAAAAAATAAAAAGGGGTGGGGAGGGATCGGAAGCATAAGAATGAATTTCAAGTTTAAAGAATATGGTCAATAAAAGCTCCCAGATAGCCACAATTATTAAAAGAAAAAACGTCAAAGACTTGAGATAATATCACAGTACAAATCAGTGGTTTTGAACTTGAACCAGCAGGCCCATACAGTATTTTAGAGTGTTTAACAACAGTACCTCTGGCAATATGCGTAAGTTCTTCTAAGAGACACATATCATCCACTTTACGTAGCCATTGAACTAAAGTGGGTACAGTGCATTGTCCCCAGTAAAGTGGGAGCAACGATTTTGCTGCATTTATAAAATGTGGAATAATTCAACTTTTGTATTGGCTTATTGATTCTGTTGTACAATGGAATAACATAAACCAAGGTTCTAATCTAAACTCGTGGCTGCCACCTGCCATTACACCTGAACAAGTGGGCAAGCCCACCAAATGTGTCCCTGCTCGGCACGGAATCCACAGTCCCTCCAACACATAGGTGAGACAAATGAAGACATTGCATGTAATTTAACTAATGTATAATGCCAGCGGATAGGAAATGTATAATTTACTTCCTCTATTCTGGAAGAGATAGAGGACATATAAGAAAGCTGCATAATCATTCAATTCAGACAATGTACGAAACGGCTGCTGCACATTCCACACAAAATAAGACAATTGGGGATAGCGCCATTGGCCCATAAAGGTGGGCATAAGTGACCCACATAAAAATTGTAGGGGTTTTAACTTGGTACTTTCAATGGCGTGGTGTAACATAGGTTGACAATCCCTGAACCACCGCTTAAAACCTTTGTCCAAAGATGAATGCAAAACTTATGGAATAACTTAAAAATCAGTATCTGCAAGAATGGATTCCAGATGCACCCAGAGTTTGGATTTTCCGGCATATTTCCAATCTGCAATACATGTTAAGGCAATCACTTGATAATATAATTTAAAGCTAGAAAGTGCCAAACCACCCATTAGTTTAGTGTGGTATAAAACATGCCAAGAGATTCTGCCATGCCTACTTTTCCATATATAGTGTTAAATAAGGCATTGTAAGGTAGTAAAAAAAAACTATGGGAACACCCATAGGGAGCAATTGAAAGAAGAACAAAACTTGTAGTAATATATTCATCTTAACAACATTAATGATACCTAGCCATGAGTGACAAATAGAAGACCACTTGTGTAAGTATGTCTTAATTGCATTAAGAAAATCATAACAGCCATTGCTTGATGTTTATTCAATAGCTTTATAGGGCGTACACACGGTCGGACTTTGTTCGGACATTCCGACAACAAAATCCTAGGATTTTTTCCGACGGATGTTGGCTCAAACTTGTCTTGCATACACACGGTCACACAAAGTTGTCGGAAAATCCGATCATTCTGAACGCGGTGACGTAAAACACGTACGTCGGGACTATAAACGGGGCAGTGGCCAATAGCTTTCATCTCTTTATTTATTCTGAGCATGCGTGGCACTTTGTCCATCGGATTTGTGTACACAAGATCAGAATTTCCGACAACAGATTTTGTTGTCGGAAAATTTTATCTCCTGCTCTCCAACTTTGTGTGTCGGAAAATCCGATGGAAAATGTCCGATGGAGCCCACACACGGTCGGAATTTCCGACAACACGCTCCAATCGGACATTTTCCTTTGGAAAATCCGACCGTGTGTACGGGGCATTAGAGTGATCACCGTGAAGTTCCCGCTCATCTGTGTGATCCCTCTTTTTCACACACTGTAATTTATAATTTAGTCATGCTCTGGTTTGAGCTTTGAGATTACCACATGAGCCTGTTTAATTGCTAGTGATCTTCATCATTTGACATTGTTGTCAATTTTAGTGGTGGGTGAAGGTTTTGATTGCATTTACTTATGTATATTCCAAATCTTTGATGTCCTTAATAAAGAATTAATCTGTTTGATACCACTTGAGGCTGCATCAGGTACCTGCTTTCTTTGGGGACTCTCTCCAATTTTTTTCTATATGTATGTTTTCTATTGCTTTAGATTTTAGAATAGAAAACCATGTTCTCTATTCAGTGAATTATTCTGTCTACAATATCAAATCAAATAACTACTATATGATATGGAAACATCAAGGAAATATAGGTAGATATTTAAATGTGTACAACACTTACCTGCATAATCTGTTCTTGCATAATGGCTGTCCTCTGATTTCGTAGTTGCTGTTGTATTTTCTGTTTAAAGCAAAATGAATTTGTTAACTGTTGTGCTAGCTCTGGTATATTTTGACATGTATTTAACAATTTCCAAACGAAATACATAACTTTGAGGCATATCTGTTTTATGGATAAGCTAATCTTCCCGAGTTGAGTTTGTAAACAGTTTAGCAAATCCTGCTCAAGATTCACAAACTTTGTGGCAACCACCCCATTGAAATCTATGGGGGATGGGGATCTTGTTATTTAAATGTTGCCATTTGTAGGATAGGCAAGCTTTTGTCAAATTAAATCCATGGGGGATTTGCTGTGAACCCAAAAATCATCTTCTATTTTTTCAAATTATTAAACATGTTTACATTCATTTAATGTTGACTGACTCATTACCTCTGGTGGAACTCCAAGCATCAACTATTTCATTAAAGTATTTGTTTAAGGTTAGGTTTGAACTTTCCACCTACTAGTTTTGAGGTAATGTTGCTAATGTTCTTGATCTTAGGTTCATATTGCAAATACTGCCCTCCTACATGTTATTCTGACCCTTATTGTATTTGAATAGTTCAACAATAACTCCCCCTTCCCCTCTTTCTTCAAGTATGTGCATAAATGTGCATATTGGGGTTGATTTAATAAAAACATTACACTTTTCACTTTGCAAGAAAATTTTCCCTTTGTTTAGTGAATAAAGTGAAGCTCTGTTGACTTCAGAAGCGAAGGGAAAATTTCCTTTCCAAGTGAGAATTCCATTGCAAAGTGAGCAGCCTATTTGCCTTTAGTAAATCAACCCCATTGAGCTCCTGCAGTCTCTCCTGAAATGTTTGATCCTTCAGACCTTTCACCATTTTTGTTGCCTATCTCTGGACTCATGCTATCATATGAATATCCTTTTGTAAGTGAGGTTTCCAGAACTGGACACAGTTTTCTAAGTGAGGTCTAAATACAGATCTATAGGAATCAGGATCTCTCTCCTACTGCTGGTGATCCTTTAATGATGTACCCCAGAATTCTATGTACTTCACCCTCTGCCTGGCCACATTGCTCAATTTGCAAATATTCAAAATAGGAATCCCAAATTATTTTGCTCTGTATTTCTGGCAAAAACCGTACCTCCAATATTGTACTCTGAACCTGAGTTTCCACTGCTTTGTCCAATATTCCAGCAATAACAAATCATGTTCCATGTTGCAAACACCTCCAGGAATATTAAGCAATTAAGAATATTACATACTTTTGTGGGCCAGTGTGAAGCTACCCATATCTTGCCCAACAAACCCTCAGTTATATCACTGACAAACAGCCCAATTAGAACAGAACCTAGCACAGAACCTTCTGGTACACCACTAGTATATGATAAAGCAATGGTTCTGGACAGCTGCACTTTGAAAAATCCTCTTAATTGAAGCTTCATGTGACAGGTCGTTAACAGATAGAGCAGGGCACAAAGAGGCAGATGTGTTTCGTGAAAATGTTAGCGCTTAGTCATTACCTATTGCAACAAGTCATCACAATCACCTATATACTGCTCTAATGTGTCATCATTAAGTTATAGGTGAACCATCCAATTAAAAACAGTACTCAGTCAGTATCACAAAGAAAACCCAGCTGCAGTACACACTACATACACTCAAACCCTATGTGGAGAGTTTGGTCCAGATCCAATGCCAAAAAGAATCTGATTCACCAATTGCACTCTGATCAAGCTCGACACATGATTTAAAATCATTGTATAGTAGCAACTAAATCTGGGTTTTCATTGTGATACCGGATAAGTACTGTTTTTAATTGGTTAGTTCACCTGTAACCTAATGATGATATCACTTTAAAAATACTCCCTCCCCCCGTCCCAAAACCTTTGCTTACTAACTTGTGTAAAAAAGATGCATATACTTACCTATTTTCATCTTGCTCTAGTCAGTCACATGATCTGGCTCCCCTGTGTCAGCTAGTGCTCCTGCAGGGGAGAAGAAGGAGCGCCCGCAACAGATGGTCCAAAGTAAGCCTTTGGGTGACATTACTGTTCAAATATTACCAGACGTTGTTGAGTGCACTCTCCTTTGCTCTGTAGCTGGTTGCTGGCTGACATGAGAGATCATGTGGCCAGACCAGAGCGGCATTAAAATAGGTAAGTATATGCATCTTCTTAAGCAGGGTATACACTGACTGAAAATCGCCCAGTTCAGCATGAACCCGACAACTTTTGGTCCATGTGTACTGCTGTTTGTTCAACAGAACCCGGTCTAATGACTGGCTTATGTTGAATGGAAAAACCAGCATTTGATTAGTGCTTGCAGCCAATCAGATCTGTCTATTCTGATTTGTCATAATACAATACAGCAGCAGGGGAGGTCTCTGCATTACACATAATTTGTCTTGATGCTGGGATCTGTCAGGTTTTTTCAACATGCTGGTTGAATGAAAAAAAAAAAAACTGAATGTGCTTTATATAAGTTGGAGGGAGTTATAATGATATAAATGTTATTACAACCTAATACTTTTTAACAATATATTTATTTATACTGTAAATAGTTTTTACTGCCAAATTTTTTTTCTACAAGAATGTTCAATTTTTACTTGCTTGCTTTCTATACATCTAAACATTTTTGCAAACACTGGGGTTGATTTACTAAACGCAAATAGGCTGTTCACTTTACAAGGTCATTTGCCTCAGAGCTTAGTGAGTGTGGTCACATTTCACTTTGCAAAGAATACCCAATCACATGCAACGAAAAAAAACAACAACATAATTTTGACTTGCGCATAATTGGATGATGGAAGTCAGCAGAGCTCCACCTCATTCACTAAACTCTGGTGCAAATTCTCACGCAAAGTGAAAAGTGAACAGCCTATTTGTCTTTAGTAAATCAACCATACTGATTTCATTTTTATCAGTTAAAATGACAACCTGTCTGTATAGCATAACTAGCTTAATCTATCATTAAACAAACCCCAGCACTTGCTTTTGCTTTAACCTTTTCAGCCCTGGAAGATTTGGCTGCTCAATGACCAGGCCATTTTTTTTACGATTCGGCACTGTGTTGATTTAACTGACAATTGCACGGTCGTGCAACGCTGTACCCAAACAAAATTTGTGTCCTTTTTTTGGTGGTATTTGATCATCTCTGTGTTTTTTATTTTTTGTGCTATAAACAAATAAAGAGCGACAATTTTGAAAAAAACACAATATATTTTACTTTTTGCTATAATAAATATCCCAATTTAAAAAAAAAAGTTTCCTCAGTTTAGGCCGATATGTATTTTTCTACATATTTTTTGGTAAAAAAGTCAAAATAAGCGTATATTGATTGGTTTGCGCAAAAGTTATAGCGTCTACAAAATAGGGGATAGATTTATGGCATTTGTATTATTATTATTTTTTTTTTACTAGTAATGGCGGCAATCAGCGATTTTTATCCGGACTGCGATATTGCGGCAGGACAAATTGGACATGTTTGACACATTTTTGGGATGAGTGACACTTATACAGCAATTAGTGCTATAAAAATGCACTGATTACTGTATAAATGACACTGGCAGGGAAGGGTTTAACACTAGGGGGCGATCAAGGGGTTAATTGTTTTCCCTAGGTGTGTTCTAACTGTAGGGGGGTGGGACTGACTAGGGGAGAAGAGAGATCGGTGTTTATACTTAGTATGAACACACAATGTTTACACAATGTTCATACTTAGTATGAACACACAATCTATCTCCTCTCCTCTGAGAGAACAAGGATGTGTGAGTTTACACACACACATGGCCGTTCTCGTCCTGTCACGAGCGATCGCGGGTGTCCAGCGGTCATAGGCTCTCACATTGACTCGACAGGCGCTTGCACTGGCTCTGGGGACACGCTTCGGGTGCATGCGCCACCAGAGGCATCTTAACCGCTTTAGCCACAGAAGATTTTACCCCCTTCCTGACCAGAGCGTTTTTTGCGATTCGGCACTGCGTCGTTTTAACTGACAATTGTGCGGTCGTGCGACGTGGCTCCCAAACAAAATTGATGTCCTTTTTTTCCCACAAATAGAGCTTTCTTTTGGTGGTATTTGATTGCCTCTGCGATTTTTATTTTTTGCGCTATAAACAAAATAAGAGCGACAATTTTG
This sequence comes from Lithobates clamitans, assembly GCA_037952925.1. Taxonomy (NCBI): domain Eukaryota; kingdom Metazoa; phylum Chordata; class Amphibia; order Anura; family Ranidae; genus Lithobates; species Lithobates clamitans. The sequence continues at coordinate 1,048,148 of JBBGZY010000615.1, read as the reverse complement.
AAAAAAAAGCATTATTTTTTACATTTTGCTATAATAAATATCCCCCAAAAATATATAAAAAAACATTTTTTTCCTCAGTTTAGGCCGACCGTATTCTTCTACATATTTTTGGTAAAAAAAAATCACAATAAGCGTTTATTGATTGGTTTGCACAAAAGTTATAGTGTTTACTAAATAAGGGATAGTTTTATGGCATTTTTATTAATATTTTTTTTTACTAGTAATGGCGGCGATCAGCGATTTTTATTGTGACTGCGACGTTATGGCGGACATGTTGGACATTTTTGACACATTTTTGGGACCATTGTCATTTATACAGCGATCAGTGCGATTAAAAATGCACTGATTACTGTGTAAATGACACTGGCAGTGAAGGGGTTAACCACTAGGGGGCGGGGAGGGGTTAAGTGTGTCCTAGGGGAGTGATTACTAACTGTAGGGGGATGGGCTAGCAGTGTTATTACTCTGATCACAGCTCCCGATGACAGGGAGCTGTGATCAGTGACACTTGTCACTAGGCAGAACGGGGAGATGCTGTTTACATCAGCATCTCCCCGTTCGTCCTCTCCATGAGGCGATCGCGGGTACCCCCGCGACGATCGAGTTCGCGGGACCTGCGACCCGACTCACGGAGCTCCCAGCCATCGCACGCCTGCCGCTGCCGGCACGCACGCAATGGCACGGCGGGGAATTCAAATGGACGTACAGGTACGCCCATTTGCCTAGCCGTGCCATTCTGCCGACGTATATCGGCATGCGCTGGTCGGGAACTGGTTAAAGAGCCGACGTACAGCTACGACAGCTCACGCAGGGGAGCCAACCTGCCACAGTATAAGTGCGGCGGCTGGTCCGGAAGAAGTTAAAATTTACCCCACCTTTTCCTACTGCCATTTGTGGCATTTTTAGAATCAAGAGTCTAACTATGTGCACTTCCTGACCCCACATTACTTAATTAAATATGAGAAATGCCTTATATGTTTTACAGTTCTGAACATTATCATGGAACTAATAATACTTTAAGGCGTTTGACATTGACTGCTACCACTGACAGATTTACCATGTTCTTGATGTATTTATGCCATGGTAAATTCTTAATAAAATAAGGCTTTTAAACTTTAGTTAGAGATAAGATAAAATCGTATATAGTAAGGTAACAAAAATGTATCAATTAACGTGCGGTCCTTCTAGGTATGATAACCTCCCTATACTTAGTAGACCACCACTGCGCCTCTGGAGATCAACCTAGGTTATGACTATCCTTAGTTGGTGTTTTCTACCTATAGCTGCCACTTTAAGTGAATATAAACCATATACCAAATAAATTTCAAATCTTGTGACGTGCTAGTGGTGTCCTACACCCACGTGAAGAATCCAAAATTTGTGGCGCTATCCTAAATGCACTTGTGTTAACACTGTATCCAGTGTAAAAAACTAATCTAGTGTACCCTTTATTTCAGGTGTAGAATGAAAATTCAAAAATCAAAAATCAAAAATGAATACTAAATAAATCAATTAAATTAATTAATTAAATGCATCAAATGACTACCATACCAACAGTGACTTAGTGCTGATAAAAATAAATCATATATGTGACACCTTCCTTAGAAAATAGGTGACTTAATATAAATAACTAGCACCTTGCTTGTTAACAATGTGACTGAAAAATAAAGTCCGTGGAAAATACACACGTATGTGTGGAAAAAAGTCTGTGATAGTGGTTGGATAAAAAGTAACAATTGTGCCACAGCAAGTCCTTAGTGTATCTTGATGTTAGATGGAACCTTCCACCACACCTCTGTGTTCAGTGCTCCCTCTCCCAATAGACAGTCTCTCACCAGCTCTCTCTGCCTCCACTCTCGTATGAGGCTATAAAGCATAGGAGTATCCAGGCTATCAGCAGGGGTGAAGTTACATCCATCCAGGGAATTGCTCCATATAAGAATGAAAAAAACTCCCAATAGTGTGATAACGTCACAACTTTTAATAATACACACTTCAAATAGCACTACAAAGGATGCACTCACATTGTGTAAAATCTTTAAAAGCACAGCACAAAACCACAGCAATCTGCACACAGCAAAATCAACACAGCGATCTGGACAAGCCTCACTGGGGGGTATGCGGTCACGGCGGACCCTGTCACGGCTGGCGTGTAAGAAGACTCTCTCACCCTCTCCTCGCTTGCCCGTCCACCGGACACACCGTCTCTCCTGTTAGGCAGACCACCACGATCGCTTCCTCCTGTCACTAGGTATGTAGTGTTTAACCTCCGCTCGGCCACGCCCCCGACATGTTTCGCTACGTCTGTAGCTTATTCATGGGATAGGCCGCTCAAAGCATCAATCTCCTTTTATGTACTCCCCTCCTCTCCATTAAAGTAGAGAGATCACAGTGCGCATGCGCATCCTGTGTATCTCGCGCCTGCGCAGTTCGAGTGTCCCCGTGAGCGCAAACCCCCGCTGCTCATATAGGCCGGTCTGCAGTGTATAATACACCTCAACCAGATTGTCGGCAGCTCTCTGATGGATCATCCATATTACTGGCTATCTTACAGAGTAGTGGGTGATTTTATAGCATTCTAACGTTCTGACATGTTTTTCCAACACACTTTATGTGCTCTAAAATTCATTAAAATATACAATGTTATTACAACAAATATATTATGACTTCTCCAAGCGCTATCTAATCAGGTTATTGATAACACACCTACTTAATATTTAAAATTATATATCCATAAAGGTAACTGAACTACAGATGCCTACAAAGTGGTATGATAACATAAATGGGAAAACTAAGACTTAAATGAAGTGATGATATTAAATATTAAATATCCTGAACCGTCTTGCCACGTGCAGCTGGCATAGCTAATATATAGTGTAAGACGAATAAAAATATATTATTAAATAAAATTAATTATTATAAAAAATTATTTAAAAAATTTTTTATTATTATGGCTGGGCTGCGTTTGACATATTAAAGCTGAAAGCCAAAACTCCTTGATTAAGTCTTGAATCATTCTAAATCCATAAATTAAAATAATCATACACACTGCTATTGGTCATTCGTGCGATTCTATTCTTTGCACTAATGTTACGTCAAACCGCAGCTTCATGTATGGACCTCTAAAAATCTGTATGAGACAATATTAGGCTAAAAGTGGATCCTGTATTTCAATTAAAATGGGGGATTCCCATATCATAACTGAACGAGATTGTTTAGTTAAAAGTCATTGATGAAGCAATTGAGATCTAGTTCAATGTTAAGTCCCCTCGGGGTGAGACTTTTAAAAAGGAATATCCATTCCGTTTCTCTGCGTGACAAGTCCCTCACTCTATTTGAGCCCCTCCATGAGGGGTATACCACATCAATGCCACAAAATTGCAGCAGAGATGGGTCCTGTTGATGTTTTTCCTTAAAGTGCATGGATACGCTGTGGTACTTATAACCGTTTTTTATGTTGGTCAAATGCTCATTAATCCGAACCTTCAGTTGCCTTTTAGTTCTACCAACATAATAAAGACCACAGGGGCACCACATGAGGTAGACAACATGTGTTGTGGTACACGTACTAAATTCTTTGATCTCAAACCTCTCTCCTTCTCTGTTGGTGACACTGGTGATGCCTCTATTACTAACCTTCACTGTTTTGCAGCAGACACACCTCCTACAACAAAAGAAACCTCTAAAATTAAAAGATAAGGACCTTGGATTTGGTGGATCCAAAATCTTCTTAACTATTTTGTCTCCTATACTTGGGGCCCTCAACCCAACCGAAATTTATTTATAGGAGGGCCCCAAGTATAGGAGACAAAATAGTTAAGAAGATTTTGGATCCACCAAATCCAAGGTCCTTATCTTTTAATTTTAGAGGTTTCTTTTGTTGTAGGAGGTGTGTCTGCTGCAAAACAGTGAAGGTTAGTAATAGAGGCATCACCAGTGTCACCAACAGAGAAGGAGAGAGGTTTGAGATCAAAGAATTTAGTACGTGTACCACAACACATGTTGTCTACCTCATGTGGTGCCCCTGTGGTCTTTATTATGTTGGTAGAACTAAAAGGCAACTGAAGGTTCGGATTAATGAGCATTTGACCAACATAAAAAACGGTTATAAGTACCACAGCGTATCCATGCACTTTAAGGAAAAACATCAACAGGACCCATCTCTGCTGCAATTTTGTGGCATTGATGTGGTATACCCCTCATGGAGGGGCTCAAATAGAGTGAGGGACTTGTCACGCAGAGAAACGGAATGGATATTCCTTTTTAAAAGTCTCACCCCGAGGGGACTTAACATTGAACTAGATCTCAATTGCTTCATCAATGACTTTTAACTAAACAATCTCGTTCAGTTATGATATGGGAATCCCCCATTTTAATTGAAATACAGGATCCACTTTTAGCCTAATATTGTCTCATACAGATTTTTAGAGGTCCATACATGAAGCTGCGGTTTGACGTAACATTAGTGCAAAGAATAGAATCGCACGAATGACCAATAGCAGTGTGTATGATTATTTTAATTTATGGATTTAGAATGATTCAAGACTTAATCAAGGAGTTTTGGCTTTCAGCTTTAATATGTCAAACGCAGCCCAGCCATAATAATAAAAAATTTTTTAAATAATTTTTTATAATAATTAATTTTATTTAATAATATATTTTTATTCGTCTTACACTATATATTAGCTATGCCAGCTGCACGTGGCAAGACGGTTCAGGATATTTAATATTTAATATCATCACTTCATTTAAGTCTTAGTTTTCCCATTTATGTTATCATACCACTTTGTAGGCATCTGTAGTTCAGTTACCTTTATGGATATATAATTTTAAATATTAAGTAGGTGTGTTATCAATAACCTGATTAGATAGCGCTTGGAGAAGTCATAATATATTTGTTGTAATAACATTGTATATTTTAATGAATTTTAGAGCACATAAAGTGTGTTGGAAAAACATGTCAGAACGTTAGAATGCTATAAAATCACCCACTACTCTGTAAGATAGCCAGTAATATGGATGATCCATCAGAGAGCTGCCGACAATCTGGTTGAGGTGTATTATACACTGCAGACCGGCCTATATGAGCAGCGGGGGTTTGCGCTCACGGGGACACTCGAACTGCGCAGGCGCGAGATACACAGGATGCGCATGCGCACTGTGATCTCTCTACTTTAATGGAGAGGAGGGGAGTACATAAAAGGAGATTGATGCTTTGAGCGGCCTATCCCATGAATAAGCTACAGACGTAGCGAAACATGTCGGGGGCGTGGCCGAGCGGAGGTTAAACACTACATACCTAGTGACAGGAGGAAGCGATCGTGGTGGTCTGCCTAACAGGAGAGACGGTGTGTCCGGTGGACGGGCAAGCGAGGAGAGGGTGAGAGAGTCTTCTTACACGCCAGCCGTGACAGGGTCCGCCGTGACCGCATACCCCCCAGTGAGGCTTGTCCAGATCGCTGTGTTGATTTTGCTGTGTGCAGATTGCTGTGGTTTTGTGCTGTGCTTTTAAAGATTTTACACAATGTGAGTGCATCCTTTGTAGTGCTATTTGAAGTGTGTATTATTAAAAGTTGTGACGTTATCACACTATTGGGAGTTTTTTTCATTCTTATATGGAGCAATTCCCTGGATGGATGTAACTTCACCCCTGCTGATAGCCTGGATACTCCTATGCTTTATAGCCTCATACGAGAGTGGAGGCAGAGAGAGCTGGTGAGAGACTGTCTATTGGGAGAGGGAGCACTGAACACAGAGGTGTGGTGGAAGGTTCCATCTAACATCAAGATACACTAAGGACTTGCTGTGGCACAATTGTTACTTTTTATCCAACCACTATCACAGACTTTTTTCCACACATACGTGTGTATTTTCCACGGACTTTATTTTTCAGTCACATTGTTAACAAGCAAGGTGCTAGTTATTTATATTAAGTCACCTATTTTCTAAGGAAGGTGTCACATATATGATTTATTTTTATCAGCACTAAGTCACTGTTGGTATGGTAGTCATTTGATGCATTTAATTATTTAATTTAATTGATTTATTTAGTATTCATTTTTGATTTTTGATTTTTGAATTTTCATTCTACACCTGAAATAAAGGGTACACTAGATTAGTTTTTTACACTGGATACAGTGTTAACACAAGTGCATTTAGGATAGCGCCACAAATTTTGGATTCTTCACGTGGGTGTAGGACACCACTAGCACGTCACAAGATTTGAAATTTATTTGGTATATAACAAAAATGTATCCACTAGAAGCTCTGGCAGCTCTAATAATTTTTTTACCTTATGTTATTTATTGTAGAAGGATGGGAAAAAATACTGACAACCTTTCCATGGTTTGATTTAATCAACATTTATGTTCCATTACAGATGTTATCAGTTTGAGTAAAGCCAATGTGAAATATGTGTAGACATCAAAGTTGATGTACATCGTTTTTATTTTATTTTTTCTGCAATGGATGTTATAGATGGGTAGGAACAAAAAATAATATGGAACAAACAGCTGACTGGACCAGCAGAATTGTTTGCTTCATGCAGTGGCGGCTGGCGCTCAAAATTTTTTGGGGGCGTGCAAACAAACTGAAAAATACTGAAACCCCCTTTCAATTGCAGCCTTACTGTGCCCATCAATTGCAGCCACTGTGCCCATCAATTGCAGCCATTGTGCCCATCAAACGCAGCCACTTGTGTCCATCACATGCAGCCACTTGTGCCCATCACATGCAGCCACTTGTGCCCATCATATGCAGCCACTTGTGCCCATCATATGCAGCCACTTGTGCCCTTAAAATGCAGCCACTTGTGCCCATCATATGCAGCCACCGTGCCCATCATATGCAGCCACTTGTGCCCATCATATGCAGCCACTTGTGCCCATCATACGCAGCCACTTGTGTCCAGTATATGCAGCCACTTGTGCCCATCATATGCTGCCACCGTGTCCATCATATACAGCCACTCGTGCCCATCAAATGCAGCCACTTGTGCCCATCATATGCAGCTACTATGCCCATCATATGCAGCCACTGTGCCCATCATATGCAGCCACTTGTCCCCATCATATGCAGCCACTGTGCGCACCGTTCCCCCCAACTAGCCGGGCTCACGGCTCTGGCAGTGCATCCAACCCCCCCCCGCTAGCAGCTCTGGCAGTGAATCCAACCACCCCCCCGGCGCGGTTCTGGCAGTGAATCCAACCACCCCCCCAGTGCGGCTCTGGCAGACCCCCCTGACACTTACCAGGCAGCAGCTCCTCTCCAGCATGTGTCTCTCCTCCGCTCCTCTTCCTAAGTGCCAGGCATCCAATAGAGTGGCCTGGCGCTTTGGCCAATCAGGAAACAGGTCTGACACCCTGCCTCCTGATAGGCAGGGAGAAAGGTTAGTGTGAAAATAGCGAAAATGAATTTGCTATAGTCACACAATTGGGTTGGATAAGGGCACACTCTCTGCTCCCCAAGCCCACCCTATTTTGAAGCCTATTAGAGCCTCTGACTCTAATCAGGTGCTTCAAAAAATACCACCCCCTCCCACCCCCGCCATAGGAATCCATGCATTCGGCGTCCTGAAAGGGGCCGGGCACATGGATGGAAGGGTGGCGCTCGTGCGACCACAGTGCATGGGCTGCCACTGCTTCTATGGGCACAATGTTACCAGCAAAAAGACAAGAATTATATAAACATAAATAATAGTGCACTTCTGGTTACTATGCAAGAAATGAAATACTAAAAATGTATCAAAGTACAATCAAACAGTGAATTGAATAGTCCATAAAGTTCAACATGGAAATAAGTCCATGTGCCAATAGCATTGAAATCATATAGTGGAATAAAGGTTTATCTATTTCTTCTCAAGATAATGATATATCCCACCGGGTTTCAAACCACGTGACTTGTTAAGGAATTCCACCATACACACGTGCCCTTCACCAAAATCAAGCCTCTTACCAGATCGTTGTGATCCTAAATTACAAAGATCAAACACACATGAGAAATAATACCCCTCTGGGTGTCTCTGAATGGGATCAGTATGGTCCATTGGGTTTCAACATATGATATTCTCCAATACCAATGACACAACTTCAGATCCAAATCATAAAGCCGCCATGAAGGAAAAGGAACATAGATCGCACATAGCATGAATACTACTAGTACATGTTTATTGTTAAACAACAACAAGTTTCTCACATGATTCATGACAATAAAAAGCATTCAAACCACATGGAGCCTCCCCGACAGTCGGCAACGGTTGGGAAAATGAATCACCGCTCAGGTAGACCTGCTTCCAGGTGTGTAAGTGTAGATCCTTCAGAGGAGGGGAGTCCCAGGTGCTGGCTAAATGCAAGTTGAAGCAAGGTTGAAGCAGGAAAATCTGGATGCCGCACACCGGATAAAGTTGAAAAATCTTCTTTATTGTAAAACTGGGATCATCAAAAATACAGGACAATCAGGCAGATAGTACAGACACAGCTGACGCGTTTCGCACTCTAATTTGAGCGGTTACTCATAGTCGGCAACGGTTGGCGTGAAAGACGTCACGCGCTTGTAGCCCTGCCCAACAAGTTTTGCGTCACAGTGTGTCATCAGGGGGACAGTAGCATAAATGTGCGACGCCAGAGAACAAACTATTTTATACAATCATGTGAGCAGTCTATACATTTATTTGTTCTGACTTCCTTAAGTAAGGAATGTGGAGTTCAGTATAACTAGAAATAACAAAATGAAAAAGGAGAAAGGTAGGGTGGGGTTGGCAAACTGGCAATTTCTGAATTTTTAAAAACGATTGGCAAGTCAGATATTACTGTATATTGCTAAGCCCAAGCACAAGAAGCTTTTGACCCAAGTCTCCTCTGAGGATCCCCATGACTGTGAAAACCCACTACTGTCATAAGTGTGTAAGACTCCTCATGGAGACCTACTTGCAAGGGCGTAAATAATGATTTTTCTTGTGGGGGATTTCAGCCTCAGGCACCCAGAGGAAGCAACACATGAAGTATACTTTGTAAATGGATAACTACCGCGCTGTCTAAATAACTAACCTAGGGGGCACTGCTGCAAATACCTGTGAATCTGATCCAAAACAGAAAAAGTGAAGATGCATAAATGGTGGTGTTTGCGCTGTGTAAAAGAGAGTGTTATGAGGGAACAGAATTATTGGAAGTGTATATAAAGTGTAAATAAAGTAAAAGTCAAACAAATATATCAAACATAAAACTCCATAAATGTGGTGCAATCCTGGTTTAAAACGTGACAAACCAAATAACATAATCGAGTAAAAAAGTCTGTTTGGAGTATGTAATATAAAACCCACCCAGCATACAGAGTGCAATGGTCAGGAGTTTAACAGTATATCAGATACAGTTCAGCATACAGAGTGCAGTGATCAGGAATATGTCATGTATAGCCCACTGTACAGAGTTTAGTGGTCAAGGTTATGTCATATACAGCCTAGAATACAGTGATCAGGAGCATGTCACATACAGCCTGACGTACAGAGTACAGTGATCAGGAGTATGCCATTTACAGCCCAGTGTACAGAGTTTAGTGGTCAGGAGTATGTCATTGACATCCCACTGTGCAGATTGCAGTGGTCAAGATCATGCAAAGTGCAGTGGTAAGGATAATTTTATTTCACAGTCCAGGGTACAGAGTGCAGTGGTCAGGAGCATGCCATATACAGCACAGCATACAGAGTGCAGTGGTCAGGAACATGTCATATATAGCCCAGCATACAGAGTGCAGGGGTCAGGAGCACCTCAAATACAGCCCAGATTACAGAGTGGTAGGGGTACACATCATATACTGCCAAGTGTGCAACTGTACATGCTGTCCATTCATGGCCAGTGTGAGGAAGAATAAATAAAGTATACCCAGGGTGAGTAGCTCCTGCCCCTAAATGCCTACACCAAAGATGGATGTCCAGGGGGGGATTGTACCTCCCCATATTTACACCTTGCCTGCTTGTACCTCCTCTGTGCTCTGTATTAACTACAGTCACATAATCACATCTTGGTCAATAATGCAAAGCTCTGTGAAATACTGATGCTGCTTCCATAAAGTGTGCCGCTGTCACCCATCTGGGACATTCTGTAGGGCTACAGTATTTATTTGACTATTGAAGGAAAATAATTGGATGTCTTAAGAGATGGAATATGACTATGTGTTTGCAGGAACAAGCATGTCCCCCCTAGGGTTTAGCTCTGTTAAAAGACAAAAAAAAATGGACAAAAAAACACTGCAAGTAAAATCTAAGGAAAAATTATTAAAAAAAACTAAACCAACATTAAAATGCCTAGTTATAAAACATTTGTTGGACAAACATAGAAAGCATTCATCCAAACTTCACAAATTCTCTGCACATTTTTTACTAATACTGTTCTAAGACTTCCTATGAATATCAGCTCCATCTAGTGGCCAAAATGTGGTATTTTTTGTGAAATACCTCAGCCAGGGCAGGACTGGGTACTGTGTTGTTCTGGAGCATGCTTAATCAGTGCCCCCAGAACTGGAGTCATCTCCATCAGCTCACAGTCGACTACTGATGATCAATAAATTCTACAAACCAGATAAGCGCACTACAAAGTCCAGCTTCTCAAACAGTCAGTCAAAGGCATCAATGTGTTTTTGGACAAAGGCCAATTCTAAATAACAGGTGACCTGCAGCTTGCCAAATAGATCCAGGGAGATCCGAGAAACTCAAACAATAAAGAAGAAATAGCAGCATGGGATCCTAATTAGTAAAGGGATATTAATGTATTTAATGATAAAAAAGAACACTCACATGTTTAAATCTTGACATTCGGAGTAGGTAGTGGATGGGACTACCTCAGGGTTGTTTAGGTGTGTCAGCAGTTCATGAAGCTCATGCCAGCATAGGAAAAACCTGATCCTGACAGCTGTCAGAAGAGCCGCCAGACCCTGGCATCCTGCATAGTACACTCTGCCTAGTGGACCCCCTACATGCATATGAAAGGTGAAGGATCAGTGTGTTTTTTTAGGACAAAGTGCTGGGGGAGCTTCATGAACTTCTGACACACCTAAACAACTCTGAGGTGGTCTCATCCAATCCCTACGCTGAATGTCAAGATTTTAACATGTAAGTATGCTTTTTTATTGTTGAATAAATGTATATCCATATACTGTACTTACGAGGATCCCATGCTGCTATTTTTTTGCTGTTGTTTGAACTACTGATGATCAGAAGCTGGTAGCATAGGCTTCCAATGATGTCAGCACTGTTCAACCGATCACAGTGCTGCATGCTCTGGAGTCTCTCCTACTAGTTTTGGTCAGTACATTTAAAGGGCCACTTCCCAGCATCGGCAATGGGTTAAGCTAAATCAGACAAATTTTCATACAAAGAGTCCCTTATATTTGCTTTGGTCAGAGAAAAACATGCTATATATATATATATATATATAGATATATATAAACTGAATATCTCAAATACTTTTAAAACATGTAAACTTACTGTTACTGTATGAATAGAAGCAGAATAATTTAGCTGAGATTTCACTAGAAAATGTTCAGTACATAGTATTTGGTACACTGTATTAAGAAAAGCAAAATACAAAAATCAATCCAAAGATTTTAGAAAGTCAAGCTGCAATGTTGTGTTTTGCAGTATTACTTGCTAACATAACCTCTGTGTTGAACCAGAACGGACGTGTTTCAAAATATATTGACTAAAACCCTTAATAATGTTATTGAAAAATATTAAACAACAATTCATTAGAGTTAAAGGTGGATGATCTGGTTCATTAGAGCCACAAGTCAACACAAATCTCTGCTCTTAAAAAGGGGAATTACTCACTAATTTATATTGTGATACTCTTGTGATATTCTGAAGAGAAAACCGCTATCAAATAGCTTTATAATGTTTATATAGTTGGTGAATAATGGATTTTCAATGACCCTTATCCAACAGCAAGACATTTTAAGAGATTCCTATGTTTGTACATTTCCCTTAGAGTCAACATAGGTTTTTCATACCTGGTTTTCAGACCAATTACAGATTGTAAGCTTGGTCATTAGACCACACAGTCTAGTTCTGAAAATATAGATTATTAGGTGACCTGGTGAAAAAAGATGAAATCAAAATGAGATGCTCATTAAAAACAAAAACAATGCTTCAAAGTCTGCCAGTCATTTTTGTTGCAAGCAGGACTAGACTTGGGCTGGAACCTTTTTTTTAAAAGTGGTTATTTTCTATCATGTTTATTGTAAATGATACAGTTACATCTGATTCTTGGCAGCTCTTTTTAAGGCAAGAAAAGGCAATCAAATATGATACAATACATTACCTAGCTTTCAGTATGGAGTAGATCTGTGTTTTGCTACACTACATTGCTTGTTTCAAAGACAAAAAATTTGGTGTAAAACACCAGCAAATAGTTACTAATGGCAACAGAGTTCTATCCTTTCAAGAGTATCAAAAATCCACATTTATTATATTAATTTAAGACAAATTGGCAGAACCTACTCCGGACGCTGCATAACATCAGACAGGTTAAGGTGTCAGATGAAAATTCATCTCAAGTGTCTATAAAGGAAACAGTGCACGATATAAAATGACAACTTAACCTGTGTGTGGCTCCAAGGAAAGATGGGTAGAGAAAGAGGGAAAGGAAGGAGGAAAGCTGACTAGCAATAAGGTTGTTATAAGGGAGCAAAAATGCCCTAAAATGCATGGTAATATGGGATATAAGTCCTGATATTTCCATCCAGGAAATAAGTATCTTGAGCAGCCAAGTATAAGTCTTTTTTGTATGGAAAGATTTCATAGGAAGTCCCAATACTCGTAACAGCAGTTTTTGAAGATGGTAAATGGATCTTTAACTAATTGTCAGAAACCATGAATCAGACCGAGACAGAAGTACAGTTAATCACATTTGTTTAATAAAAATAAAAAAGGTAAACAGAGTAAGCGTAGTCAATACATAGCCAGAGTTCAGTAACCAGAATGGGTAGTCAGCCAATGCCAATGTCAGAGACCCAGAGATAAACGTAGTTGTATAGCAAGCAGGATCAGGAGCCAGAAGGGACATCAGCCGAGCACGTCTTCAACAGGAACGCAGGAGAAAGTCTCTGAGATGTGACCAAAGGCGAAGGCAGAATAAACGACCTTAACGTCCTCAACGACCCCTCCCCCTCGGAGGACCACCGGGCTTGAGGGGAAAACATCTACGGAAATCACAGAGGAGGACAGGGGCATGTACGTCCGAGGATGAGACCCGAGAGTGTTCCTCCCCTTCCAATGCACCAGGTACTGTATGCACCCACGGAACCTATGGGAGTCAACAATGGATTGTACTTTATACTCCTCATACTCCTCATGGTTCTCAACCTGTATAGGGTGAGGACGTGGCACCGAGGTGGTAAAGCGGTTGCAGACCAAAGGTTTCAATAAGGGGACATGGAACACATTAGAGATTCGCATACTAGGAGGAAGGTCCAACGCGCAAGCCACTGGGTTAATCCTGCAAAGGATATGGAAAGGCCCAATAAACCGAGGTGCGAACTTCAAAGAAGGAACACGAAGTCGGAGGTTGCGAGACCACAGCCAGACTCTGTCCCCAACCTGGTAGGAAGGTGCAGGCAGGCGTCCGTGGTCAACATGGAGTCTGTACCTATCGTTAGCATGTCGCAAAGCCTCCTGGACTTGTGCCCAAGTGGAACAAAGACCACAGAGATGCTTCTCTAACGCAGAAATACACTGTGGAACCAATGAGGCAGGCAACATGGAAAGTTGTAAACCATAGTTCGCCATAAACGGGGACAAACCGGAAGCTGAATTCAAGGCACTATTGTGAGCAAACTCCGCACACGATAAGAGGTCTGACCAGTTGTTATGATGGTCAGAAATATAGCAACGTAGGAATTGCTCCAAGGACTGATTGGCTTGTTCTGCGGCCCCATTAGACTGCGGGTGATACGCAGAGGTGAAAGCAAGCTGAATACCCAACTGTGCACAAAAGGCTCGCCAGAACCGGGACACAAACTGACTACCCCTGTCTGAGACAATCACCTTGGGTAGCCCATGTAAGCGGAAGATCTCCCAAGCAAAAATAGAAGCCAGTTCCTTAGAAGTAGGCAACTTCTTGAGTGGAATACAATGCAACATTTTTGAGAACCGGTCAACCACCATAAGGATAACTGTGTTGCTCTGGGAGTTGGGTAACTCCACAATGAAATCCATAGACAGGTGGGTCCAGGGCCTCTCTCCATTGGGTATGGGTTGTAGGAGGCCCACCGGAAGGTGTCGTGGAGTCTTATTCTGAGCACACACAGAACAGGCAGCTACGAAGTCGGTTACATCAGCACTTAGACTAGACCACCAGAATTGTTGGGAAATGGCCCAAAAGAGTTGATTCTTCCAAGGGTGGCCAGCAGCCTTGGGAGAATAGTAAGTCTGCAGTACGGAGACTCTCGAGAATAAAGCAGCGGTCACAAGGTTTCTCAGGAGGAACATCAACCTGAGCAGCAAGAATTTTGTCACCCAAAGGTGAAGTAAGACTGGTGCGAACCATAGCCAGAATAAGACCAAGAGGAATCACAGGAACCGGAACTGACTTCATCTTGGAAGTGGAGGAAAATTGTCATGACAAGGCGTCAGCCCTTACATTCTTAGTACCGGGTAAGAATGAGACAATGTAATTAAAACTTGACAAGAAAAGAGCCCATCGCACCCTTCTGGGAGAGAGGCGCTTCAGACAAGAATGTGAGATTCTTATGGTCAGTAAGAATGAGAACCAGCACAGTGGTACCTTCAAGGAGATGTCTCCATTCTTTCAGGGCTTAAATGTTTGCCAACAGCTTTCTGTCACCAATCTCGTAATTGCACTCTGCCGGTGACAATTTCTTGGAAAAGTAGCCACATGGATGCATAGCACTCCAGTCTCAGAAGCACTTCTAGGATCAAAGGCAACATAGGATCAGGGTGTGCCAACACAGGAGCAGAAACAAAGGCAACCTTGAGACTCTCAAAGGCCTTAATGCACTCCAGAGACCAACTCTGTGGGTTGCCGTCTTTCCTGGTCATATCAGTCAGGGGCTTGACCAGAGACGAGAAGTTACGAATAAACTTCTAATAATAGTTGGCAAAGCCAAGAAAACGCTGCAGAGGACGTAAAGCCACGGGTCAAGGTCACTGTAGGACCGCAGAAAATTTCTCTGGGTCCATCGAAAAACCATCAGTGGAAATGACATAGCCCAGGAATTTCACCTGTTCACAATGGAATTCGCACTTTTCCAATTTACAATAGAGGTTGTTCTCTCGTAGTATCTGAAGCACACGACAGACATCTGTGTGGTGGCTTTCCAGGGACTTGGAAAATATGAGGATATCATTGAGATAAACCACCACACATAACTGCAACAAATCTCGGAGGACATCGTTAATGAACTCCTGGAAAACTGCCGGAGCGTTACAAAGGCCAAAAGGCATTACAAGATACTCATAATGACCTGATCTGGTATTAAATGTAGTTTTCCCAATCGTCGCCCTCCTTAATCCTGACGAGATTGTATGCCCCTCTCAAATCAAGCTTTGTGAAAACCGTTGCTCACTCGAGGCGGTCAAATAACCCCGTAATCAACGGAATGGGATAGGCATTCTTAATCGTGGAACAATTGAGACCCCTATAATCGATACAAGGTCTCAGTTCACCACTCTTCTTCTTTACAAAAAAGAAACTAGCACCAGCAGGAGACGAGGATTTGCAGATGAAACCACGAGAAAGTGCGTCTGCAACATATTACTCCATGGCCTTATCCTCCAAGACCGACAAAGGGTAAACCCGGCCACGAGGGGGTATGGCACCAGGTTGAAGGTCAATTGCGCAATCATACGACCGGTGTGAAGGCAAAGTACCGGCTTGACCTTTGTCAAAGAGATCACTAAAATCCCGGTACTCCTCCAGCAAGGATGAGAGTGAAGAGGTGCACAGGACCTTTGCTATCTTCTGGAAGCATCTCTCACTGCACTGTGGCGACCAGGACAGAACCACAGCACGGAGCCAATCAAAAGAAGGGTTGTGCCTCTGTAACCAAGGATAACGAATAACCAGCGGAAAATTAGGTGAGGAAATAACTTGGAATTGGATTATCTCATGGTGAAGGGCCCCTACGGCCATGGACAATGGAACAGTCTCATGAGTCACATGGGCAGGCTGTAGAGGTCTCCCGTCAAGAGCCTCAATGGCAAGTGGAGTGTCATGCAGCTGCAGCAGAATCGAGTGCTTCGATACAAAGGCAGCATCAATAAACAGGCCTGCAGCCCCAGAGTCGATTAGAGCCTGTATCTCGATGGATGACTCAGCCCAAGACAGGGTAACCGAAACCAGGGGCTTATCTTTCTGGGAAACTGGAGACGAAACAACACCACCTAAGGTCTGTCCGTGACAGGACCTCAAGGTTTGGGCGTTCCCTGGACGGGTAGGACAAGACTTCAAAAAGTGACCAGCCTGGCCACAATCTGGCACAATCTCTCCCTTCTCCTAAGGGCTCTCTCATCCGCAGGGAGACGTGTGAAGCCCAAGTGCATGGGTTCATCTTCACAGACCGACTCAGTACCAGGAGGCATGGGAGGTGAGGGAGGCAAGGGTGGGACTGCAAAGCTCTGAGACAAATGTACAAGAGGCTTGTGCCAGTGCTCCTTAAAGGAGAGTCTTTCTCTGAGTCTGGAGTCAATGAGGATGTGATCAACCTCTCCAGCTCAGTGAGTATATCTCGGGCTGCTATCTCATCCTTAATGTTATCCGAGAGATCATGAGAGAAGGCAGCCATGAGGGCCTCATTGTTCCAAGCAACCTCTGCTGCCAGAGTACAGAATTCAATGGCGTATTTGGCAACAGTTCTCGGACTCTGATGGACATGAGGCTCTTGACAGCAGAAGCAGAGCATGCGGGAACGTCAAATACCCTTTTGAAGGAAACCACAAATTATGGGTAACACAGGAACACGGGTTTTTGCTTCTCCCATAGAGGGTTTGCCCAGGCCAAGGCTCTCTCAGAAAGCAAAGATATCACGAAACCTACTTTGCTTCTGTGGGAGATGCTTGGGGCAGCATCTCAAAGTATATCTCAACCTGGTTGAGAAACCCTCTGCATTGGACAGGATTGCCCCCAAATTGCTGGGGAAGCAGAGCAGAACCAGTCATGCCTCTTATAGAGATAATACTCGAGGTCTGCACAGAGACTGGAGCAGCAGCAGTGATGGCCTGCAAGGTTGTACCGGAGCAGCCATAGTGGAAGATTCCAGGTGAGCCATGCAACTCAGGAGTGTTTGTAACGCCAAGGTAAAAGGATCCATGCGGTGATCCTGGTCATCCAATCTGGAAAAAATATTACCAACAAGTGGACTGACTGCATCTTCTGAATTCATGGCCTACGCCTACTGTCAGAAACCATGAATCAGACCGAGACAGAAGTACAGTTAATCACACTTGTTTAATAATAATAAAAAAGGTAAACAGAGTATGTGTAGTCAATACATAGCCAGAGTACAGTAAACAGATCGGGTAGTCAGCCAATTCCAATGTCAGAGAGCCAGAGATAAACGTAGTAGTACAGCAAGGAGGATCAGGAGCAAGAAGGGACGTCAGCCGAGCAAGTCTTCAATAAGAACGTAGGAAAAAGTCTCTAAGATGTGACCAAAGGCGAAGGCAGAGATGAAGTGAGCTAGACGGCTTTAAGTAGGCAGGACTGACGAGCAGATCATCAACAACTGAGTCACTGTGGAGAGAAAGGAGCTGGCAATTAGCCGACAGCCGAGCGGCCATCTAAGAGAAGTAAGGGCTGACCCCAGCCCTGACACTAGGATCATGTAAAGTCCCGGTACAGTTGAGACCTAGGTTAGTATTGAGCTTTTGTCCAAAATGTAAAACCAATCATGGGACCCTTGTAGGTTAGGGGATATGAGGCTTCATATGAAGCTACATTATTTACTATAGAGAAACGCATTGACATCATCATTGTTCCGTCATGTAACGCCACCCATACCAAGCTCCTAGCGTTGAGGATGCTGACAGCACATGGAGACATCCAATCGCGGATGGCAAACAGCCGACAGCATAAGCGGAGCCATAGCCAGTTACGCACTGATACCAGTGTTTGGAGATCAGCGACAGACCCACGGAGGCCATCAGCACATCCACTGTACGAGCAGTAAAGTACCCTTATTACTGGGCGAACGCACTTAGCCCATAACAGGTGACTTAAAGATATACCATTTGCTTACATGAAGCCTCATATCCCCTAACCTACAAGGGTCCCATGACTGATTTAACATTTATACTTCCCTGAAGGGACAAAAGCTCAATACTAACCTAGGTCTCCACAGTACCGGGACTTTACATTATCCTAGTTAAAGATCCATTTACCATCTTCAAAAACTGCAGTCACGAGTATTGGGACTTCCTATGAAATCTTTCCATACAAATAAGACTTATACTTGATAAACCCTTATGCATCGTAAACATGATCGGATTTTCCGAAAACAAATGTTGGATGTGAGCTTGTTGTCAGAAAGTCAGACCGTGTGTATGCTTCATCGAACATTTGCTGTCGGAATTTCCGCCCACAAATGTTTGAGAGCAGGTTCTCAAATTTTCCACCAACAAAACTTGATGTCGGAATTTCCGATCGTGTGTACACAAGTCCGTCGCACAAAAGTTCACGCATGCTCGGAATCAAGCAGAAGGAGCCGCACTGGCTATTGAACTTCCTTTTTCTTGGCTCGTCGTACGTCTTGTACGTCACCGCGTTCTCAAGTTCGGAATTTTGGGCCAACATTTGTGTGACCGTGTGTATGCAAGACAAGTTTGAGCGAACAGCCTTCGGAAATAAAATCCACGGTTTTGTTGTTGGAACATCCGATTGTGTGTATGGGGCATAACAAAGCACTGGGTTAAAGGCTACTCAAGATACTCTTTTCCCGGATGGAAAGATCAGAACTTACATTTCATTACCATGAATTTTAGGACATTTTTGCTCCCTTACAACAACCTTATTGCTAGTCAGCTTTCCTCCTTCCTTTCCCTCTTTCCCTACCCATCTTTCCTTGGAGCCACACACAGGTTAAGTTGTCATTTTTATTTTATTTTATTGTGCACTGTTTCCTTTATAGGCATTTGAGATGAATTTTCATCTCACACCTTAACCTGTCTGATGCTATGCGGCATCTGGACGCTTCTTTCTAATTGTTATTTCTACTGTCTTTGTTTACGTGAATGTGTGATGCATCATCTACTACAGTGATTTCTCATTGGCCATTATTATGAAACTAAAATTGGTGCCTGTTTAACCTCTTATGAAACCTTAACCACTTGGCTACAGGGCACTTTCACCCCGCCTTCCTGCCCAGGCCAATTTTGAGCTTTTAGTGCGGCCACGATCACCATGCTGCTGCGCTCTCCTGGGGGCATGCGAGAGTGGCCGTTCTGGGATGATGTCATCCCAGAATGAGAGCCGCACCACCCCTCCGTCATTTGATGGTGGGCAGCAAGCGGTTATTTAACCTGAAAGTGGTTGTAAACCTCAGACATAAAATATGAACAAAGCACATCTCTCTATAGTGGGTTCTTGTCTCAAGAGTACTAAGTGTCACTATTGTCTGTTGCTTTATTCCTCTGCTGTCAACATGAATCACTTCTGACAAGTTTTCCTGACACCAAGTGTCAGGGTACCAATAGCAGGAGGTCTCTAGGACCCAGCACCTGTCAGAGAACCAGGAGGCCTCTATGACCCAGCACCTCCGCCAGCATATCACATGGGCCTTTATAAGGAAGTCAGCCCTTGGCTGAAGTGCTGTTTGATCTCAGATGTTACTGACATTCCTGTGTTTCTTGTTTTCTGTGATCCTTGATTACCACCCGGCTTGTTCCAGACCTGTCTCCTGCGTGCCTCCTGACCTTGACCTAGGCTTGTTAAACGGATCTCCTCAGCCTGCTACCTGTCTTGACCTCAGCTCCGACCTAACCTCATCTATCCACCTGACACCGAACCTTGACTTGTACCGACTACCCTCTGTCTCTGTTTACCTGCTACATCTCACAGGCACCACCTGCCTGCAGCAGCCCCGCAGCACATCAGCGGTGTTCCTGAGCCTTTTCTGCAAGCCACTCTGCAGGCGACCTGTGGACTTTGGGCCTGACTCCTCCTGTCTCACCTCCAGGGGAGTCTGAAACTGAGCTGCAAGGGAAGCCCTTTCTCCATTGGCCTCCAGCACTTTGGTACTTAATAGTATCAAACAGCCAAGATGTCTAAGGCAGAGAGAGGTGCTTCTGCGCTTAAAAGCCTCAGTCAACAGATGGAGGCACTGACGCAAGCATTCAAGAATCTGCAGGAGGGTTATTTCCAGCTTGATGGACGTTTCCATGCCCTCACAGCTTCTATGACTTCTGCTGAAGCTAGCCAAGCCACAAGTCCCGCCTCTACATCAGTGTCCTTCAATTCCACTGCTGCTGCTTCTCCCTCAGTTGTACTGCCTTCTCCAGAGCCCAGACTTCCCACCCCTTCAGGAATGCCTGGGAACTTTATTTTGCCCTGCAACCTTGGACCTTTGCTATAGAGACTGCCCGAGTGGGGTTCATCATCTCCCTCTTGTCTGATAAACCACAGTCCTGGGGCCCATAACCTCCTTTTTGAAGCCATGGCTACTTTATATTATGAAGGGTAGAGTACTAATGCGCTACCAAAAAGTGTTACTGACAAGTAAAAGTGCTTATTGTAAAGTGCTTCGTGAAACAATAAAAAACAGCTAAACTTCTGTAGTGTAGCCAACACCAGTAACTATGTGTATATGTGGTGAAGCAGCGCTAATTAATTAAAAATAACCAAGAATAAAGTGCTAATTACTTGAACATGACCGGAAATAAAGTGCTAATGAACAGAGATACCAGAAATATTTCCCACAGTATATCTTATCAAAAAAACAATCCTATAGATATATTCAATCAGGATAATATTCAGTAAAAAAAACATTCAGTATAAATAATAAAGTTCATCACATCATAATAGCATTCAACATAAATCAATTCGGTGAAAAAAGTCCAAAAGTAAAATGTATCCAAAAGAATCTAATGATTCAAAGAGATAGTCGGTCTCTTGTTTGAAATTTAAATCAATAAATTCTTGTGCAGGCAAGTGGAGATGAGGGGGAGAGGGACAGGTAAAGGGAGTCCAATTGACAGATGTAAAATGACAAATAAACAGTCCTTTTAGAATCCTCCTCCAGTGGTACTAGCCTCTCACCTTATGTTTAGACCCCAACGGGTCCTGTAGTGCATCAATGAACGACAAGAGGGTTCCTTTATCCACCTTGGTGTATCCAAGACAGGGAATCACTGCAGCTTTTCCTCCAAACTCCACGGTCTTTTTCCTGAAAGGAAATATCTCCAGGTCCATGGGATCAAAAGCAGAAAAGAAGATTCTCCATGTCCATGGTGTAGTACATTTTTTAAAAAGATTCTTACATTTATTAAAAAATCATCACAGTTAAAAACGGCATCACAGGCCAAACAGCAAAAAAAAGTGTCCAGAAAGTAAGGACTTCCGGTCACGGCCGTAACCGGAAGTGACATTACCAAGCTCCTCCCAATGGGAGCTAGATAGGTGCCTGCGGGAGTGACATTCTGAGCGCTCTCAGACCTTTTGGCCAACCTGTGTACGGCCCAAGGTCCTGGCTCCAACAGTTCCTGCCGCTACTCCTCCGAATTTCTCCGATATAGAACCAATTCAGATTGGTCTACTCTGACCCGCTCTAACCCCAGAAGAAAGAGAACGCAAGCGACAGAACAACTTCTGTATTTACTGTGGAGCATCAGGCCACTTCCTACACAACTGTCCGGTTCGGCCAAGTAAGTCCAAGCACTTGTACCCTACATACCTTCAGCTATCTGGGACTCCATCTGCTCACATAATTCTCCCCATCGCTCTGCAGGTGGCTGGAAGGGACGTCAAACTGCAGGCAATCATTGACTCTGTAGCTTGCAGCTGCTTCCTGGACATCAACCTGGCTAAAGACCTGCACATTCCTCTGACTCTCAATGATCGAAAACTAGATATACACCTAGCTGATGGCACTTCACCCAGTTCAGGACCTATTACACAGGAAATGGTCCCTATTCTCACAACCACAGACACAGGGCACCAAAACTTCTCCGTTTTGATGTTGTCAGATCTCCCATTTTCCTAGTTATTCTCAGAATACCGTGCCTACAAGTCCACAACCCTTCAGTAGACTGGTCCAGAGGGGAGATCACTTTGTCATCCAACTACTGCCACCAGTATTGTGGCATCCCCATGCAAACCAACTCCCATACTTGCCTTACCATACAACCAGCAAAAGACACCAGTCAAGTAGTCCCTTCTGTCTATCACGACTACCTCAATGTCTTTGACAAAAGGAAAGCAGATACCTTGCCTCCACACCGGTCATATGACTGTCCTATTGAGCTACTCCCAGAGCAGAATTCCCTTCTAGTGCATCTTCCCTTTGTCCGAGGTGGAAATGGAGGCCCTCAGATAGTACATCGATAAGAACTTAGCCAAAGGCTTCATTCAGCCCTCCTCCTCACCTGCCGGAGCAGGCATCTTCTTTGTTGAAAAGAAAGACCACTCCCTCAGGCCATGCATCGACTACCGGGAGCTCAACAAGGTCAACTACAAGAATAGGTATCCTCTTCCCCTCTTCCTGGAGTTGTTCCAGAGGTTCTGAGCAGCCCGGGTATTTACGAAACTGGACTTGAGGGGGGCATATAATCTGGTGCACATTAGAGAGGGGGACGAGTGAAAAGCAGCCTTCAGAACACGCTTTGGCCACTTTGAATACCTTGTGATGCCCTTTGGGCTATGCAATGCCCCCGTAACATTTCAACACCTGGTCAATGATATCTTCCAAAAGTACCTTAACTCTTAACTTATTCCTGAAACAATCCATTCAATTCTTGGGGCTCATAATCTCCGTTGAAGGGATTTCCATGGATCCCCAGAAGGTCTCAGCAATCCTAGACTGGCCTGCACCTTCAGACTGAAAGGGTGTCCAAAGGTTTGTAGGCTTTGCCAACTTCTACCGGAGATTCATTAAAGGTTTTCTGACCATCATCGCCCCAATTACTCAACTCACAAGACTCCATACTTATTTCCTCAAGAATGAGGAAGCCCAAGAAGCCTTTGAACAACTCAAAACTTTGTTTACTTCTGCTCTGGTGTTGCAACACCCGGACCCAGCACTCCCTTTCGTTCTCGAAGTAGATGCTTCTGAAGTGGCAACAGGAGTCATATCCTCTCAGCGTCTGGGCCCAAAAGCTCTACTGCACCCAGTAGCCTTCTGCTCTAAGAAATTAAACCAGGCAGAAAGAAATTAAACCAGGCCGAAAGAAACTACGATGTAGGTGACCGAGAGCTTCTGGCTATTAAGGTGGCCTTCGAAGAGTGGAGATATCTATTGGAGGGCACCAATCACCCAATCGTGATCTTCACCGATCACAAAAACATGGAGTATCTGAGGTCCGCCAAACGTCTAAGACCCCGGCAGGCTAGATGGGCGCTATTCTTCTCAAGATTCAACTTCCATTTAACATATAGACCAGGATCCAAGATCAGGAAGGCCTTGTCCCGGATGTTCCCTGAATCTACGGAATCTGCTACCCTGAGCAACATTCTTTCAGCCCAGAACTTTTTTTATTGGCTCAACCCAGTTTTAAATCGGTCATTGAATGAGCCTCTTCTTCATGCCCTGAATCTGAACAGGCCTTGTTAAGAAAACAAGATGCATTACTCTGGCATCAGGATAAGGTCTTCATACCTCAGGAGGCAAGGCTTCAGGTCTTCAAGACGTACCACAACCACCAGTTAGCCAGCCACTTTAGAGCTTGTAAAACTAGTGAGCTCATCCAATGGTCCTTCTGGTGGCCCAACCTTAGTCGGGACTGTAGAACCTATGTCATATCCTGCTTAGTGTGCCTACGTAGCAAAGCCCTGGGGACTGTTGAGACCCTTACCCATTTCCAGCCGTCCATGGCAAATGATCTCCATGGACTTCATTGTGGAGCTCCCACCCTCGAAAAGGGTTTACTGCCATCCTGGTGGTGGTGGACCGCCTGTCGAAGATGGCTAATTTTGTACCCTTGGTAGGCATACCTTCAGCAACTGAGACCGTCCCCATGTTCATAAAGGAAATTGTGAGACTCCACGGCTTACCCAGTAGCATTGTTTCTGATCGAGGGGTACAATTTACCTCCAAGTTTTGGAGGGCGCTCTGTAAGGCCCTGAAAGTAGAACTTTGTTTCTCATCGCCCTACCATCCTCAGAGCAATGGACAAACAGCGTACAAATCAAACCTTGGAGCAGTACCTGCGCTGTTTCTCTGCCTTCTCCCAGGACAACTGGGCTTCACTGCTCCCACTGGCAGAGTTTGCCTATATCAATTTGCTACACTCAGCCACAAACCAGTCTCTGTTCTGGGCCAACTACGGATTCCACCCCCTTGCCTTACCTGAAACTATATCAGAATCAGCAGTGCCTGTTGTTCAGGGCAGACTTGCTTTTATACAGCAAAACTACCAAACCCTCCAAGAATGCATACAGAAGGCTCAAACCGACTACAAAAGTTTTTTGCCAAAATAAAAGGGAGAATCTCTCCCTTCAAGTCAGGGATGAGGTATGGCTGTCAACGGCTAATCTGAAATTGCCATGCCCATTGAAGAAGCTGGGGCCAAGATACATCAGGCCGTTTCCAGTCAAATGTGAGGTAAACCGAGTGGCGTTCAAATTATCCTTGCCTGATTCTTATAGGATTCATCCAGGTTTTCATGCCTCTCTCCTTAAATCGGCCTTTCCGGATCCTTTTCCAGGGATCTTGGAAACCCCTCTGCCACCAGTAACTATTGGAGAAGAAACAGAATGCGAGGTGGAGTCAGTATTGGATTGCAGAAGGCAAAGCAGGCAAATCCAATATCTGATCAAGTTGAAGGGGTATCCTGGGAACCGATGAGCAACATCTATGCCCCTAGACTCCTTTGGGAGTTCCATACCAGATATCCAAGAAAGATGGCCCAGTTGGGCATCCGGAGGCTGCCCGTCAGGGGGGGGCACTGTCAGGGTACCAATAGCAGGAGGTCTCTAGGACCCAGCACCGGTCAGGGAACCAGAAGGGCTCTAGGACCCAGCATCCCTGCCAGCACATCACATGGGCCTTTATAAGGAAGTCAGCCCTTGGCTGAAGTGCTGTTTGATCTCAGCTGTTACCGACGTTCCTGTGTTTCCTGAGATCCTTGATTACCGACCCGGCTTGTTCCAGACCTGTCTCCTGCCTGTCTCCTGACCTTGACCCAGGATTGTTAAATGGATCTCTTTGGCCTGCTACCTGTCTTGACCTCAGCTCCCACCTACCCTTGAATATCCACCTGACACCGAACCTTGGCTTGTACCGACTACCCTCTGTCTCAGTGACCCTGGTTACCTGCTACATCTCACAGGCGTCATCTGCCTGTAGCATCCCCGCAGCACATCAACTCTGCAGACGATCTTTGCAACTTTGGGCCTGACTACTCCTGTCTCACCTACAGGGGAGTCTTAAACTAAGCTGCAAGGGAAGCCCTCTCTCCATTGGCCTCCAGCACTTTGGTACTTGATACCAAGAGAAAAAAGTCACAGGGGAGGGAGCTCCAGCTGATTGACAGCCTCATATGTGAGCTGTGTGAAGGGGGTTGTGTCCCTTGTCTCCAATTAGCTGTTAGAGCTCTCCTTACTGAGCTCTGAACAGTGTACCTTCAGGTCCTTGAGAAGACAAGATTGCAGATAAAGAAGTACAATGTATGAAGAAGAATTTATTTCATCCCTGCGTATCACCTGAGGCCATTGGCTTCACTGGCCCTCTTCCTCTCAGCTATTATTTTTCTGCTATTTTTGTTTATTTCTGTTTTTTAACTTTTGATATTTACATTTGTTGTTTATTTTTTATTTGTTAAATGTATTAATGCCATATAATAATGTGCAAAATTAAATTTAAGAGGCCCTGTGGTCCTACAGCAGCAACACTTAAGGAAGGATGATAACAATTAGAGAAGAAATGGGAAGGGGTGGATTCATTCATGTAATTTCAGCTCCTCCACCTGGGGATTGGCTACTCACGTTGAAACAATAATGTCAGCCTGGTAAAAAGGGAACATAGCCTGCAGCTACTGTTCATATTCAAAATGTAATATTTACCTAATAAAAAACAAAACAAAAACATTTTAATATGTCAAGAACTAAGAAAATTAATCTTAAATTTTAACCGCTTCAGCCCCGGAAGATTTTACCCCCTTCCTGTCCAGAGCACTTTTTGCAATTTGGCACTGCGTTGATTTAACTGACAATTGCGTGGTCATGCGACGTTGCACCCAAACCAAATTGACATCCTTTTTTTCCCACATATGGAGCTTTCTTTTGGTGGTATTTGATCACCTCTGTTTTTTTAAATTTTTTGCGCTATAAACAAAAAAAGAGTGACAATTTCGAAAAAAACGCAATATTTTTTACTTTTTGCTATAATAAATATCCCCCAAAAATATATAAAAAAAAAATTTTTTCCCTCAGTTTAGGCCGATGTGTATTCTTCTACATATTTCTGGTAAAAAAAAACAAATTGCAATAAGCATATATTGATTGGTTTGCGCAAAAGTTATAGCATCTACAAAATAGGGGATAGTTTTATGGCATTTTTATTTTTTATTTTTTTTATTAGTAATGGCAGCGATCTGCGATTTTTATCAGGACTGCGACCATTGTCATTTATACAGCAATCAGTGCTATAAAAATGCACTGATTACTGTGTAAATGACACTGGCAGTGAAGGGGTTAACCACTAGGGGGCGATGAAGGGGTTAAGTGTGTCCTAGGGAGTGATTCTAACTGTGGGGGGATGGGCTACTAGTCACATGACAGCAATCACTGCTCCCGATGACAGGAAGCAGTGATCTCTGTCATATCACAAGGCAGAGCACTTCCCCGTTCTGAGGATCCGTGACACGATCGCCGGGAGACCGGCAGACGTCAAGTCTGCCAGTCCCACGGGCAGGGTCACGCTGCACGCGTGCGCCTGCTACCCCCGACTTTTAAAGGGGACATACAGGTACGCCCATTTGCCCACTGCTGCCATCGTGCCGCCGGTCGGCAAGTGGTTAATGCACATACAACACATTACACATTCTCTTTGACAAACCTGAGAAACAGTCATTTACACTAAATCAAGTGCAATTTAAGTGGAAGAGTGATGGATTGATTAATAGTGAGTTATGTACAATGAAAAGGTATGCCTAGATATAGTGAGAAATATTGATTGGATGCAAGGAATTCACATCTAGAAATAGTCATGACAGAAGGCCAAAAAGTTATGTATTATTAAATACGCGTGACAAGACTGACATATCAGTCCCCTCAAACCATGTTCAGTGTAGGTGAATACAGAATTTATTTCTATTTTAAAGCCATTCATTATTAAGAAACTGTTAAACCTAGAACCTGTAAAGTAACATTATTATTAAATTACAGTATTATTTTAGTATGATCTTTACAAACTCCTGTATAGAAAGAAAAAAATAAAACCTGAAATCAAAAGGTTACCAGGTTAATTCACAAGATTCACTGTGCATTTAATAAGGTATAATATGGATATTTTGGAGGGGAGGGGTTATAAACACTAAGCCTTGGCCTTTTTATGTTTCTATGGTAACCCTTATTAGATATACAGGAGTTATGATGATTTGCAATCCCATAGATACAAGAAAATGATAGTACTAGTAGAAGTTATTTTAACAGCACTGACCTAACCAGGCTCCCATGGCAACTAAGTGATACTATGATGAGAAGGGGGAATATTGAACCATACTTGGGTGAAGACTGGAATGCTGGGCACAAAATACATCCTTTAGGATTTCAGGAGTGTCATAGTTTTATCACAGTAATCTATAGTATATATTTTACAACTAAACACAATTGTTACCCTAATGATCTTGTCTTACTATATTTTTTTATATATATTTAATATTTTTTTATTTTTGTATCAATTGCTTCCCATGTATATGAGTATCATGCAAGTGATAACTGTATCATATTAATTTCTACAGTTGTTCATGTGATATGGGGGTAGTTACAAAATGTACACTCCGTTTAAGTTGTAAATTATATATATATATATATATATATATATATATATATATATATATATATATATATATATATATATATTTAACCTTAAAAATGTCACAAAATGAAACATTGATCATGTTTGAAAAACACAGATTTTTTTTTGCGTTAATGACTGAGATTCATAAGGTAAGGTGCAGCGCAAAGACAGGGAGATTAAAAATACAATGATAAATGCAGTATTAAAAAAGCAATCACAAAAAAGACCAACAAGAGAGAGGAAGAGGACTAAAAGTCCCAGCAAGCACCAAGAGGATTCCACGTGACAATCGCACAATTCAAGGAAGATAATGGTGACAGACCCTCCACCTTCAGAGCAATCACTTCGCTCACCTTAAGGACTGGACCACTGAATTAACAGATGGTCAAATAGACAGGTCCCTTCATAGGGTAGATGATCCAGGCAAAGACAGGAACTCCAGTAGATTCCCCAGAATATAAAAAAGGTGAAGCAAAAACAACTCCGTGCTCACTGTGAATCAGTTACAAAGCAGCTTTATTTTACAAATGGTTTCTCATGAATGGCTGTTTAAAATATGGCATTTTCATCATAGATGGCTGAGTGGTGTGTAAGATGCAGGTCAGGTGACATCAGCGCATAGCTCCTCCCCCATATGCATTCAGTTCATAGAACTTCATCAGCGGGGCAGTGCCTATAGAACGTCACCTGTCATTATGGTTGCCACCTCATCCCTTTAAACCCGAACACATATTAATTACACAGGTTCTGTGGCTGATTAAGGTGGTAATTAAACTCACTTGGTGCCTTATCTGCATTTAATTAGCCTCAGAACGTGTGTAATTCATAGGTGTTCGGGTTTAAAGGGATGAGGTGGCAACTCTACCTGTCATGCTTAAAACCTTATCCGTCATCATGGAAACCATGATGTGATCGGGGTGGGGGGGGGGGGCGCAGCTAGGCCTCCCCCCTCACATGGTACACAAATCCCATCAATCAGAGTTCCTGCTGAAGGGGACAGAGAAAAGGATATCACATGACCAAACCCCTTCCAGGTAAGGGGGTGAACACTAGGTCAGCAAAAGGATATCACATGACCAAACCAATTCCAGGTAAAGAAGTGAACACTAGGTCAGCACAATGACCCCTAGTGGCCAGTTAAGAAAATGCTCGCTGAGCATATAACATATGAGTATATAAAGTATATATAAAAAATGCATAAGATATTAAAAGCACTAGTCACCCACTGACTCCTTGCATCTCACACTTTCATGAACAATGAACATACAGTCCTGATATGGAAAAAAATACAAAACTAGTAAAAATAATAAAATAAAAAATTAAATAAAATAAAATAAATAAATAAAATTATAAACACAACTACCTATCAGAGATTAAACTATTTAAATCAAAATCTATATTTAACTCTTCGGGAGAGAGGACTTTAGCCTCAAAAATTCAGAAGGACTTCCTCTGGCCAAGGCGGTGGATATAATTACCCACCCCCCGCCAATGTTTGTCAACCTTTTCGATGCCCAAAAACTTTAAGTCCCTAGGGTCACTATTGTGACATACTCTGAAATGTTTGGAGACACTATGGGATCTGAGTCCCTTTTTGATGTTGATGTGTTCCCCCCACGCACACACTCAGGGGTCTAGAGGTTCTACCAACATACTGGAGTCCACAGTTGCACTCCAGCATATATACCACCCCTTGTGTGCTACATGTTATCAGGTTTTTTATCTGATACCTCCGACCAGTAGAGGAAGAAACAAATTCTTTACGTTTTTTGTTGTTGCATTTACATTGTTTACACGCTGGGCATCTGCCACAACCATAAAAACCGGACAGAAAAGAAAAAATCCTATTCTCTCTAATGATAGGGGGGTCTATGACTGCAGGTGCAATAGCATCTCGCAGGGTTGGTGCCCGCCTTTAAATAAAATGGGGTCGGCTGGGGAGAACCGTGCCAAGCACCCTATCTTTCCTGAGGACATCCCAGTGCTTCAAGATGATCCATTGTACATTATAATCAAGGACAATTTTGTACTCCTGCATGTTAACACTCTTTTATTCCCCGTAATAAAATCAGCAACCAATGTTTGTCTGTCACGATTCCCTATCTCAACAGGATCTATAAGGACTTGCTCCTTTTGGTAACCCTTTTGTAAAAACCTCTCCGCCAAAACTTGAGATTGAGCCCGATAATCGGAATCCAAGGCGCAATTGCGCCTGACACGGATAAATTGGCCTTTGGAATATTACACAGCCAAGTGCTGTGATATACCAATTCCTATCCCTTGGCTTGAAATAATTGCATGTTTTAACTGCTTCAGATCTGCGCTATAGCTGAATGACGGCTACAGTGCGGATCTGCTTTGCCGGGAGTACGTCTATTGATGTCCTCCCCTTTCTTCGCTCTCTACACACTCTCGTGAGTGCGCATCGGGGAAAATCTGTGCTGGCCGTGTCCCTTGGACACAGCCAATCACAGATGACTGTAAATGGCCAATCACAGCGGCCATTTACAGCGCTATCGGCGTAGCCAATGAGAGATGATCTCAAATGTAAACATATGAGATCACCTCTCATTACCGGCTCTCCCTCCTCACACAGAGACCGAGTGTGAGGAGGGAGAGCTTCTGTGCAGAATTGTGCGTGATTCCCGGTCATTTGACAGTAAATTAAAAATAACACAGTGTGCCCAAACAGTGCCCACTCAGTGCCCAATCAGTACCACTGTACCAATCATCATCTATAGCTAGTGCCCATCTGTGCCATCAGTGCCCATCAGTGATCAGTGCCCGTCTGTGCCACCCCTGTGCAATCAGTGCACATCAGTACCACCTCATCTGTGCCCATATGTTCCACCTCATCAGTGCCCATCTGTGCCACCTCATCAGTGCCCATGTGTGCCAATCAGTGCCCATCTGTGCCGCCTCATCAGCACACATCTGTGCAATCAATCAATACATTTCTGTGCCGCCACATCAGTGCCCACCGGTGCCGCCTCATCAGTGCCCATCTGTGCCACCTCAACAGTGCATATCTGTGCCGCCTCATCAGTGCACATCTGTGCAATCAATCAATGCACATCTGTGCCGCCTCATCAGTGCCCATCTGTGCAGCCTCATCAGTGCCCATCTGTGCCACCTCATCAGTGTCCATCTTTGCCACCTCATCAGTGCCCATCTGTGTCAATCAGTGCCCATCTGTGCCAACCCATCAGTGCACATATGTGCCGCCTCATCAGTGCCCATCTGTGCCGCCTCATCAGTGCCCATCTGTGCCACCTCAACAGCGCACATCTGTGCAATCAGTGCACATCTGTGCCGCCTCATCAGTGCCCATCTGTACCACTTCATCACTGCACATCTGTGCCGCCTCATTAGTGCACATCTGTGCAATCAATCAGTGCAAATCTGTGCAATCAATCAGTGCACATCTGTGCAATAAATCAGTGCACATCTGTGCTGCTTCATCAGTGCCGCCTCATCAGTGCCCATCTGTGCCGCCTCATCAGTGCCCGTCTGTGCCACCTTATCAGTGCATATATGTGCCACCTCATCAGTGCATATCTGTGCTGCCTCATTTGTGCACATCTGTGCAATCAGTGCACATCTGTGCCGCCTCATCAGTGCACATCTGTGCGATCAGTGCCCATCTGTGCCACCTCATTAGTGCACATCTGTGCCATCAATTAGTGCACATCAGTGCCGCCTCATCAGTGCCCATCAGTGCAGGCTTAGCACACACCTGTGCAGTCTTATCACCATCAGCAACCATGCCCAAAAGATGCTTTTCAGCCGAGGAGGCATACCAAATACTTTCCATGGCCAATAAGAGCAACAAGGAGCTCTCTTTTTTCCTTTTGAAATTCGGATTCTGAGTCTGACGTAAATTATGAGCCAGACCTCAGTAGTGGAACACTAACAGACTCAGAGGAGGAAGATATTCTGCCCGTCAAATGAAGACATTCTGGTGAGGAGGCAGTGGCATCCATCAGCACCGCAGTGCCATCCACCATAACCGCAGTTCCATCCACCAGCACTGCAGTACCTTGACAAGAAAGGCCAAGTACCAGTGGGATGTCACCTCAGCCCCAAAGGGTTAAGACCCATGCCAGCCTTCCCTATGCCCTTCAGAACCCCTTCTGGCTTCCTCTTAATTCAGGAGAAGCTGCCTAGCCAGGAGTCCAGGTGGATACAGAGAATTTTTCCCCAATCAATTTTTTTAATTAAAATTTTTACAAAGGATATGTTAGCGTCAATTGTGGCCCAGTGCAACCTGTATGCACAGCAATTTATTTTGAATAATCCAACATCCTATTATGCCCGTCCCTACGAGTGGAGCGACCTAACAGTGGAGTAGTTGAAGGTTTTTTTGGGCCTCACATTTTGTATGGGACTCACCAAAAAAAATGAATTGTGTTCCTATTGGTCAACCCACCCCATCCATCACATGCCGATCTTCTCCACGGTAATGCCCATAACTAGATATATGATGATCATGAGGTTCCTACATTTCAGTGATAATACCCAGTGCCCTCCCCGAAGTGACCCAAATTATGACAGGCTTTACAAAATTCTGCCAATACTAAATTATTTTTCAGAAATATTCCCCCAGTTGTTTACCCCGGACCAACACATATGTGTGGATGAGTTCCTTGTTAAATTTAGCAGCAGGCTTAAAATTTAGCAGTTTATCCCCAGCAAAAGAACCCGCTATGGGGTAAAGTTATACAAATTATGTGACCGAGCCACAGGGTACACATATGCCTTCATAGTGTACGAAGGGAAGGACACCCAGCTGCAGCCCCGCTAATTGCCTAGACTTCTTGGGATCCAGTGGGAAAGTTGTTTGGACCTCATATACCCCCTACTCGACAAAGGATACCACTTGTATGTAGACAAATTCTACATGTCAAGTCTGCCCCTGTTCCACAACCTTCACCGGAAGAAGACGCCAGCATGTGGCACCGTAAGAAAGAACCGGAAGGGCTTTCCTCAAAGACTTGTCAATATGAAGTTGAGAAGAGGAGAGACGGCAGATCTGCCAAGCAAGGAGATTCTGGCAGTGAAGTGGAGGTACAGAAGGGATGTCTACATGTTGTCTTCGATCCACAATAACACCTACGTGGAAATCCCCAGACGGAATGGTCCCATACAAAAACCAACATGCATCCATGAATACAATTTGTTTATGGGGGGAGTCGACCTCAACGACCAAATGCTCGAACCATACCTTGCCACAAGACGGACATACCATTGGTATAAAAATGTAGCAATTTATTTTTTTCAATTGGCCATATACAATTCCTATATCATTTACTGCAACTCCACCCAAAACCCTGAACCCTTCCTTGGCTATCAGGAGGAAATTTACACTGCCCTTGTAACTAGATAAATAAACGATCAAGGGGTTAATATGGCGCACAATGGAGGTAGCCGAGTACATATAACTAAAAATGGTGGGGGGAATGGGGTGGGTTGGGGGTTCCTGAGAGGGGGAACTTGGTGGTGGTAGTTAATGTTTCACAACAAGTTCAGGTATTAGTCCATGTAAGGATAAAATGATGCTGAATAAATGGAAAGCAGCCAGTCTATAAAAGCTAGAAGAAGCTCTGGAATAATAAAAAAGAAAGAAGGACGGCGCCCTCTAAGTGCAACATGTATGTTAAAAATATTTATTACAATAGATAAAAACACTCACATTTGAGTTGCTAAAAACCAGCATGTAAAGTAGTTTCATCCGCGTGCTCTTGGGGGATGTGGGTGTCACGGGCCAGTGGGGGGGTTCCTGGGATGTGAGTCCTGTGACCTGGGTCCTGGTAGCTGTTCTGGTGGTGCCGAGGGTCCTCAGAGCCTCCGGGCAGCCAGGATGTCGGTCATGGATCCTCCGTGGAGCGCCGTGCTAACCTGCGTCTTCACTTCCGGGAGCGGGGTGAGGCGGGCGGTGCTTCGCGTTCAGGGCATGCATGCTCCTTCATCAGGCTATGCTCCTGGCCCATGACACCCACATCCACCCCCATCCCCCGAGAGCACGCAGATGATACTACTTTACATGCTGGTTTTTAGCAACTCAAATGTGAGTGTTTTTATCTATTGTAATTTTTTAACATACATGCTGCACTTAGAGGGCGCCGTCCTACTTTCTTTTTTACTTTTCCTTGTAACTAGATAGATTGATGGTTGTTAGGTTTAGACCTTTTTACATTTTTTTTATGTCTTTTTATTCATTTTCAAAAAAAGAAACAAAAAAGAGAACAATTAAACATACATCACAACCAGGCCTCTGCATAGGTGACTGTTTTCACTGTTGCCATACTTCAGTAAATTATTAGTGAAGTATGGTAAATGTAAGCCTCAGTTCCTGCCATTTACCCTCACACCTCTTATGCCACTGCCTGCTCTGTAACTGACCCTGGCTTGTTATTCAACCATGCTTCTGCCTGCCGATTCTGTACATACCTCTGCCTGATCTGGAACTGATCCTGGACTGTTATTCAACCATGTTTTTGCCTATCGATTCTGTACATACCTCTGCCTGATCTAGAACTGACCTTGGACTGTTTTACCATGTTATTTGCCTGCCTCTTGGACTGATCTTGCACCCTACAACTGGACTAGTGGGATTCAACAGAGGGGTCTCACATATGTGAGGGGCTCCAGAATAGTTTTTCTGGATGAAGAAAACTATTTTTTTGTTTTCTCATGCCTAGATTAGGGTCTGGAGACTTGGAGGCTTCAAAGAGATTTGGGTGGGAGAAGCCTCTACCCCTGTCCCCATTCTGTCCTGAACGAGGCCCTACTTCTGCCTGCTGCCTTTAGGACTTACTGCCATCATGCCTCCATCTGTCGTACTGACCGCAGCACATGGACCATGTTCCTGCCTACTACCAATATTTTTGGCACTGCTGACAATATCTCTGCCTGCACTGACCCTGGAGTGTATATGGACAGTATCCCTGCCTGCTGCCTTGACAATTGTGTTCACTGTTGCTGACCAAGTCCCTGCCTGCTGCCTGGACCAGTGCTATCCTCCTGTGGACAACTGCGCTACTAAAACCACAGGTAATCTTTTGTTTACCCTTTGCTCAGCATAATGCATATTGGGGTGTAATTCTTGGTATGTGCATGCTATGTGTCCCTGGAACACCTGACAGTGTTCCTTGCATGTTGGATCTCTGTATGTGGCCAGGCTGTGTATAAGTCTCACACATTTGGTATCGCCATACTCAGAAGGAGTGGCAGAATGTATTTTGGGGTGTAATTTTTGCTATGTAAATGCTATGTGTTGGAAATATCTTATAAACAGACAACTTTGTGTAAAAAAAATGCATGCATTTTCATTTTTTTCCACATTTTTCAAAAACTTCTGCAAAAAAAATGAACCATTCAAAAGACTCATTATGCCTCAAAGATTATATGCTGGGGTGTTAGCTTTCCAAAATGGGGTAATTTTTTGGGTGTTTCCAATGTCCTGGTGATCCAGGGCCTTCAAAAGTTTAATAGGTGGTTGAGAAATGAGATGTGTATTTTATGCTCCTAGAACGCCTGAAGATGCTACTTCAATGTTGGGCCTCTGTATGTAGCCAGGCTATGTAAAAGTCTCACGCATGTGGTATCGTTATACTCAGGAGGAGTTGCAGAATGTATTTTGGGGTGTTATTTTTGCTATGTAAATGCTATGTGTTTAAAATATCTTATAAACGGACAACTTTGTGTAAAAAAAATGAGTTTTCATTTTTTTTCCACGTTTTCCAAAAACTTCTTTTTGAAACCTTTAATATGTGATACCCCAGCCTTTCTTAGGGATACCAAGCACATCATACAGATCATGGAAACCCTTCTGTGTACCAGTAGTAGTGTATTAGTCAGAGCCGATGTTGGCTCCCTATATACTATTATTGGCCATAGGGAGGCCATTGCTTCTGTTAAATGGGCTCTTAATAAATCTAATCTCAGTAGCTCACATAAAATGTTTTTGCTACAGTGCCTAGAATTTTGCCTTACTATGAACTATTTCTGGTATGACAGGCAGTTTTTCCTTCAGATCATGGGCGTAGCTATGGGGTCTAAGTTTGCCGCTAGTGTGGCAAACTTAGTCATGGCACTATGGGAGGAGGAGTCAATTTTCCATGACTGCCCTGGCCAACTTGTTTGCTTCAAACTCTATATTGATGACTTAATTATGGTCTGGGAAGGAGATACAGACAGCCTTGAAGCATTCCTGCTTAGGCTGAACAACAACACTAAAAATATCTCTTTCACTTGGAGCATTGATACAGAACATCTTGTGTTTTTGGATCTTGAAATTTTCAAGGAGGGGGATCATTTTAAAACATGCAATTATTTCAAGCCAACGGACAGGATTGGGTATATTCCATTAGATAGCTACCATCACAGCACTTGGCTGTGTAATATCCCTAGGAGCCAATTTATCGGCGTCAGGCGCAATTGCGCCTTGGATTCCGATTATCAGCTCAATCTCAAGTTTTGGTGGAGAGGTTTTTTCAAACGGGTTACCAAAAGGAACAAGTCCTTATAGATCGTGTTGAAATAGGGAATAGTGACAGACAAACATTGCTTGCAGATTCTAATACGGGGAATAAAAAGAGTGTTAACACGCAGGAGAACAAAATTGTCCTTGATTATAATGTACAATACAGACAGATTGAACGGATCATCTTGAAACACTGGGATGTCCTCAGGAAAGATAGGGTGCTTGGCACAGTTCTCCCTAGCCGACCCCATTTTATTTACAGACGGGCACCAACCCTGCGAAATGCTATTACACCTGGAGTCATAGACCCCCCTATCATTAGAGAGAATAGGATTTTTTCTGTCCGGTTTTTATGGTTGTGGCAGATGCCCAGCATGTAAACAATGTAAATGCAACAAGAAAAAATGTAAAGAATTTGTATATTCCTCTACTGGTTGGAGATATCAGATAAAAAAAAAAACCTGATAACATGTAGCACACAAGGGGTGGTATATATGCTGGAGTGCAAATGTGGACTCCAGTATGTTGGTAGGACCTCTAGACCCCTGAGTGTGCGCATGGGGGAACACATCGACATCAAAAAGGGACTCAGATCCCATAGTGTCTCCAAACATTTCAGAGTATGTCACAATAGGGACCCCAGGGACTTAAAGTTTTGGGGCATTGAAAAGGTTAACAGACATTGGCGGGGGGGGGTAACTATATCCGCCGCCTTAGCCAGAGGGAGTCTTTCTGGATTTTGGAGGCTAAGGTTCTCTCTCTTGATGGGTTTAGTATAGATTTTGATTTAAGTTATTTCATCTCTCATAGGTGGTTTTGTTTATAATTGTATGTATTTATTTTATTTTTATTTTATTATTTTTACTAGTTTTGTATTTTTTTTCCATATCCTGATTGTTTGTTCATTGTTCATGAAGGTGTGAGATGCGAGGAGTCAGCGGGTGACTAGTGCTTTCTATATCTTATGCATTTTTTATATATATTTTATATACTTACTGTACATGTTATATCAGTGATGGCGAACCCTGGCACCCCAGATGTTTTGGAACTACATTTCCCATGATGCTCAACTACACTGCAGAGTGCAAGAGCATTATGGGAAATGTAGTTTCAAAACATCTGGGGTGCCAAGGTTTGCCATCACCGTGTTACATGCTCAGCGAGCATTTTCTTAACTGGCCACTAGGGGTCACCATGCTGACCTAGTGTTCACTTCCTTACCTGGAAGTGGTTTGGTCATGTGGTATCCTTTTCTCTGTCCCCTTCAGCATGAACTCTGATTGATGGGATTTGTGTATCATGTGAGGGGGAGGCATAGCCGCGCCCCCCGCTCGCATCATGATTTCCATGACGACGCATAAGGTTTTAAAGAGGACGGGTAACTTTCTTTAGGCACCACCGCTGATTAAGTTTTATGAATGGAACACGTACGGGGGAGGAGCTACACGCTGATGTCACCCGCTGCTGACCTGCATCTGCCGTTTTTTAAACAGCCATTTGTGAGTAACCATTTTTAAAATAAATCTGCTTTGTAACTGATCCACAGTGAGCACTTAAGAAATGTTTTTGCTTCACCTTTTGTATATTCTGGGGAATTTACTGGAGTTCCTATCTTTGCCTGGATCATCTACCCTATGAAAGGACCTGACTATTTGACCATCTGTTAATTCAGTGGTCCAGTCCTTAAGGTGAGCGAAGAGATTGCTCTGAAGGTGGAGGGTCTGTCACCATCATCTTGCTTGAATTGTGCGATTGTCAAATTGAATCCTCTTGGTGCTTGATGGGACTTTTAGTCCGCTTTCCCTCTCTTGTTGGACTTTTTTGTGATTGCTTTTTTAATACTGCATTTATCATTGTATTTTAATGTACCTGCTCTTGCGCTGCACCTTACCTTATGCATTTTACTTGGATTATGTGATGATCTTTTTTGTGCTAGGTGCATTCGTTTTTAGGTTATTTAGGAATTATTTTTTGCGCTGATTGCTTTATTTGTATTTACTAATGACTGAGACATCTCTCTGAGAGTCATGGTTATGGAGATAGCTAATCATCCTTGGGCTGCATTCACACCTGAGCATTTTCAGCTCGTAAAACGCTCATCCCAAAAGTTCCAAAATGCCCACCAAGCAAAATCCCATTCATTTAAATGGCCCCTGTTCACATCTGAGCATTCTGTCAAACAAAGCAAAACGCCTAAAGCTCCGTTCACACCTAGGCGTTTTTTGGCAGCAGCGTTTTTCTGCTGTAAGCCTCAGCTATAAAAACGCCCAACAAGACAAATCTTATTCATTTCAATGGCCCCTGTTCACATCTGAACGTTCTGTCGCCTGAAGCAAAACACAGGTCATTCAAGAAAATGTACAGGAGCTTCTTTTTTGGCAGATTACAGGCGTTTTACTGATTTTACATTGGTGACCTTTTAACCTTGAAAATGCCTGTACAAAAACGCTGAAAAATGCCAAAATGCCAGAAAAAATGCCTGAAAAATTCCTGTAAAATAGCAACCCCTAGATGTGTATGGAGCCTGAAGCTCAAAAAAGTACATGAGCTTCTTAAGGCTCCGTTCACACCTAGGAGTTTTTGGGCGTTTTTCTGCTGTAAGTCTCAGCTCTAAAAACACCCAACAAGACATACCATTCATTTCAATGGCCCCTGTTCACATCTGAGCGTTCTGTTGCCTGAAGCAAAACGCCCATCGCCCATCGCTCAAAATAGTACAGGGGCTTATTTTTTGGCAGATTACAGGCGTTTTTCTGCTTTTTACATTGGTGACCTTTTGACCTGTACAAAATCATGGCAAATATCATGTGACTTTCTGCCTGAAAACAATACGCTCATGTGTGAATGCAGCTGCTCTGTTCACACCTAGGTGTTTTTGGACGTTTTTCTGCTCTAAGCCTCAGCTCTAAAAACGCCCAACAAGACAAATCCCATTCATTTCAATAGCCCCTGTTCACATCTAAACATTCCGTCCCCTGAAGCAAAATGCCCGTCGCTCAAAAAAAAGTACAGGAGCTTGGTTTTTGGCAGATTACAGGTGTCTTTCTTTTTTTTTTACATTGGTGACCTTTTGACCTGTACAAAATCGCTGCAAAAATCGCATGACTTTCTGCCTGAAAATGATATGCTCAGTGATATACAGCCAGATTACAGGCGTTTTTCTGCTTTTTACATTGGTAACCTTTTAACCTGTACAAAATCAGGCAAAAGCACAGCAAAAAACGCGGTAAAAACACTGTTAAAATTGCAACAAAATTGCGACTTTCCACCTGAAAACAATACGCTCAGGTGTGAATGCAGCCTAAAAATGTTGTTGATGTACTATAGTAGATGTGAGAGCAGGGGATGATGTGATCCTTTCTGTGGAAGGAAGTATTTTTTTTTTCTGGAGAAGCAGAAGGGGGTGATCTGTTTTTTTCAGGTGGGGGATAGTAGATCCTTCTGGGTCAAGGGAATAATGTTCAAACTCAAAACAATAAACAGGTACTTACAGAAGTGAAGGAAAATACCAGACAATGCTGTCTGACAGCGAAACGCATTAGGAAGGGCTTAACCTGTGACATCATAACCCAGTAAGTGGATATACCCTGCATTTTCCTTCACTTCTGTAAGAACCTGTCCATTGTTTTAAATAAATTGTTTGGAGGTTTTAAACTATGTAGGGCCTTTGTCCTACCCCATGGGTGTGGATGCGGCCTGATCTGACATGCTGATCCTTGGAATCATTGGAGCCGGAAGTTGGTGTTTCTCTATTGCCATTGATGAATGTTTGGAGACCTGCTAATCACATGCCTAGTTAATCTCTGGACCTTGAGGCCTGTTAACTACATGCTTGGTTGATCACTGTGGTCAGGATCTTTTACATGTGGTAAGAGGCCAACATTTTTTGTGGTGAAGGGCACAGGTGTTGTGGTCGACTCTTCAAGATACATTCACGGAGTTGGTGGATAATTGAATGTTTTTACCTCGTTCCTGGACTTTTTGTCTTTAGAAGACCTAACCATCATTGAATTTTTTCACTTGATCTTTGTGGACTTTTATTGTGGTGATGCGCACTCATTATAAGTGTATATATATATATATATAGATAGATAGATAGATAGATAGATAGATAGATAGATAGATAGATAGATAGATAGATAGATAGATAGATAGATAGATAGATAGATAGATAGATAGATAGATAGATAGATAGATAGATTTTGACATCCAATTTTCTGTAAATCTCCATACACTCCTCTATCCCCACCCCCTGAATATTTAGCTTCCAATTGACAGGATCTGGTTTCTGCCAAGGACAAAGCCTCTTTAGATTGCCTACGGGCTGCACCAATAGTTCTTTGAAATTTGCCCGCACATGAGCCTTGAAGGCATCCCATACCACTTTAGGGCTAGCTGTATTAGGATTGTTCAGCCAGTAGTCCTGTGTGGTCCCATTCAATACAGGCTCACCTCAACTGTCAGAGATCCAGTAATGGGATAAACACCAGATACGGTGTTCAGTGGCTACAGACATACAAATCTGCAGCATTATGGGGGCATGGGCTGAGATCCCCCGTAGAAGAATACAGTAGATACCTCTTGCACTCTAGCGAGGACTGGGTTGCTGACATAAACTGAGTCTATTCTAGATATGGTAGCATAAGTAGCAGAGTGGCAAGTGTAGTTCCTAAGGCGTGGGTATTCCAACGCCAGACATCAATAAAATTGAATGCAGAGGCCCATTTGAATAAGGTAGAGTCCATGTTCACATCTGGGGTAAACATATCTAGATGCGGACATGTAGTCATATTAAAATCTCCTGCAATTAATATGTCATTAGTAAAGTATGTAGCTAGTAATTTAGTCAATCTGGCGAGTATCACAATGCTAGCAGGAGGCGGGATATACAAACCCACCACAATCATGGGAACATTGGCAATTGCTGCATGAAGTAAAACAAATTTGCCCTCAGGGCCCAGATGTAGATTCAAAAGCATAAAGGGTAGAGACTTACGAATTACGGTAGTATGTTCTCCCCACGGGCATAGGAGAAATACGTAGCATGGTAGTAGTGGCCCACCCAGGGCTTTTTAAGACTTAAAACCCTACTCCCGGTCAAGTGTTTTTTCTGTAGAATACAGACATCTGGCTGGTAGGTCTTCAAATAGTTAAACACTAGGGAGCGTTTGATTTTTGAGCTTAAACCCCCGGACATTCCAGGAAGCAAAATTTAAGGGAGCCATAAGAGAAGTATCACAAATAAAACCCTTTCACAGGGAATGACATCCGGACCTTGAAGGACACAAATGCATGTACCCTGTACAGCAGAGGTGCACCCATGGCTAGGACAGTTAGTACAATACACAGATTCATAACACTTCTTAGTAGACCATAGTCCCCAAAAAGGAAATGAAGCAAAAAACAACAGAAACAAAAACCCTCCCAACCCTCACCCACCCCTTACAGTCATAAAACACAGACTGCACCTTATAACCAAAACCAAACATGGTAAAAAACCTATCCGGGTCATGAACAGTGCACAACCTTCAACTTGTGAGAGTATAGTTCAAGTCAAAGGGGATTAGTTCCCATAAGAAAATGCTGTAAAAGAGGGGGATATAAACTTTCCCATCACCTTGCCATTCCATGGTAGCTGACACAGAAGGGCGACTATGGAGGATCAGGAATGCCTCTTAGCCAGACACATATCAGCAGGCAGGAGGAAAAATAGGCAGTCCAGACCAGGACCCTGGCCAAAGCATATACCGTATATCCCCACTGTCTCCAAGTCACAGATTCCACAGAAGGTTCCAGAGTGGCTATGCAGGTAAGTTAGTTAAGTGTTATAACAAAAGGGTCATAGCCAAGGAGCCATGGTAGGCACATAGTAAGGCACAGAAAGGATAGCCTGCCATCTCTTAAGGTACCCTCCACACTTGGAAAGGGCAGTAGTATAGAGCAGATAAGGCCTGCCATCAAAGACCCCAATACACAGCAGAAAGTAACCATAGCTTCTACACAGGCCAAAATGTAAAAATAAGAACTCACAATCTTGGCAAGGTGTGTTCATCCACTGTAAGGCATCATCAGTGAAAAAGTGGACAGATCCTCTGTCTTGTACCTGAAAATGGGCTGGGAATAGCATGTTATATTTCAGGCCTCTTTGGTGGTAGGCTTATTTCACCGCATTAAAGGACATGCGTTATTTCTGTGTCCACGGAGAAGCCTGGGAATATCATAAGCTTATCCGCCTCAAAGTAGATAGTATCCAGCTTGCGGACTTCCCAAAGGATTAGATCTCTATCTGTCTGAACATTCAATAGGCGAACATGAAAGTGTGGGCTGGCTTGCCAGGGGGGTTGCTGGTAGGTGGCATTCGGTGTGCTCTCTCCACCGCAAAGAAAGGGGAGAAGGCAGCCTGTGGGAACAGAGATCTCAGCAAACGCTTGATAAATGCCGCTGGGTCATTACCTTTCGCACCCTCTGGCAACCCCAGGATGCAGAGGTTATTCCGCCTGTTACAGTTCTTGGCATCCTCAGATCTGGAATCAAGGGCCTTTACTGTAGTCTGAAAAGCGTGCAGGCTGGCCGAGTGGTCGCAGATCACGTCCTCAGAATTACTGATCCGATGCTTAGCCTCTGTGATGCGGACCTGAATCTTGTCAATATCCCTTCTCAGGAGACCCACATCCATTTGCAGAGAATCTTGGTGGTAAGATTGTTTTGACACCTGTAATGGCCTGCATAAGGGCCATAAACTTCACTTGTTCTGTAAGAGCTGGCTGTGAATCCTCTGCCGGCGTTGCCATGTTGCCGGAGCCTGCCATGTGGGCACCTGCTCCGGTGGTTTTAACTGGAGCTATATTGTGTCCCAGAGGCTTGGATTGATGCTACCCTCTGGTCATCATCCGACTAGGGGTGTCTTAGCAGAGTATCCCAGGTCAGCAGGTGGGACAGGATAAGATTACCAGGGTGAAATCTCCCCCACAGCAGCAGAGCTTCTCAGTTATGCATCTGTCTCGGTCACCATCTTGGACACGCCCCAGACATGTTCTCTTTAATGAGACATGCAGGGTCAAAAATACACTGCATGTCTCCTCTGGGCTCCACTGAATGTTTTTCAATTCAAATCGCATTGCAAAACATTGCTTCCTGGCTATGCTAGTTGGGGACACTGAGAGGCTGAACTAGAAGTGATGTTATAGCTGCAAGAAGGGGAGGATAGCGAACATGTGTCCACTCTTCTCCTTCCCCTCCAGCCATCGGCACCTGCCATGTTGGTCCCGGGCTCGCAGATGGGCAAGTAAAGTATGAAAAACATGGCAGGGCACGAGCGCAGGGGAGTGGGTACCGAGGGTGTGTCTCTGGAACTAAGGGGCCAAGCCCAAACTCCTAAAAAACAACCCCACATCATAATCCCCTTTCCACCAAATGATTTGGACTAGTGAACAAAGCAAGGTCTCTAAAGACATGGATGAGTGAGTTTGGGGTGGAGGAACTTGACTGGCCTGCACAGAGTCCCGACCTCAACCCGATAGAACACATTTGGGACAAATTAAAGCAGAGACTGCGAGCCAGGCCTTCTCATCCAACATCTGTGCCTGACCTCACAAATGCGCCTCCGGAAGAATGGTCAAACATACCCATAGACCCACTCCTAAACCTTGTGGACAGCCTTCCCAGAAGAGTTGAAGCTGTTATAGCTGCAAAGGGTGGGCCAACTCAATAGTGAACCCTATGGACTAAGACTGGGATGCCATTAACCCCTTCCCGACCGGCGCCAGCCGATGTACGTCAGAAGAATGGCACGGCTGGGAAAA
This sequence comes from Lithobates clamitans, assembly GCA_037952925.1. Lineage (NCBI taxonomy): Eukaryota > Metazoa > Chordata > Amphibia > Anura > Ranidae > Lithobates > Lithobates clamitans. The sequence goes on along the minus strand of JBBGZY010000615.1, from coordinate 1,003,688 downwards.
TGGACTTACAGGTACGTCCATTAAAATTTGCCGCCATGCCATTGCGTGTGCGCCAGGTGCTCTGTGAGTCGGGTCGCGGGTCCCGCGGACTCGATCACCGAGGGGATACCCGCGATCGCCTCACAGAGAGGACGAACGGGGAGATGCTGATGTAAACAGCATCTCCCCGTTCTGCCTAGTGACAAGTGTCACTGATCACAGCTCCCTGTAATCGGGAGCATTGATCAGTGTAGTGACACTGCTAGCCCATCCCCCCTACAGTTAGTAATCACTCCCTAGTACTGACTAAACCCCCCCTAGTGGTTAACCCCTTCACTGCCAGTGTCATTTACACAGGAATCAGTGCATTTTTATAGCACTGATTGCTGTATAAATGACAATGGTCCCAAAAATGTGTCAAAAATGTCCAACATGTCCGCCATAATGTCGCAGTCACAATAAAAATCGCTGATCGCCGCCGTTACTAGTAAAAAAAAAATTATTAATACAAATGCCATAAAACTATCCCCTATATTGTAAACGCTATAACTTTTGCGCAAACCAATCAATAAACGCTTATTGCGATTTTTTTTTTACCAAAAATATGTAGAAGAATATGATCGGCCTAAACTGAGGAAAAAAATTTTTTTTATATATTTTTGGGGGATATTTATTATAGCAAAATGTAAAAAATAATGCGTTTTTTTCTAAATTGTCGCTCTTATTTTGTTTATAGCGCAAAAAATAAAAATTGCAGAGGCGATCAAATACCACCAAAAGAAAGCTCTATTTGTGGGGAAAAAAGGACGTCAATTTTGTTTGGGTAGACACGTCACACGACCTTGCAATTGTCCCTAAAGCGACGCAGTGCCGAATCGCAAAAAACGCGCTGGTCAGGAAGGGGGTAAAATCTTCCGGGGCTGAAGCAGTTAAACTTCATCTGTATGTAAAGGCAGGTGTCACAATACTTTTGATAATATAGTGTATCTCTTCACTTCCTGTCTCATAGCCAAAACATAAAGTGAGAGAAAATCCCTGTAAGATGATTGGTGAATGTCACCAGGGTCACCAGTACTAGTATCCCCACTGAAAGATATCCCCACTATTCTTGTTCTGAGGATAACTCAAAATTTACTATTTTCTTTTCCTTTCACTTCTGGTGATAATGGCAGACAAATATAGAGGTTGACTCTCCTTAATGGAAGCACAGACAGCAATAAAAACCCGACAGGTGTTCTAATCCCTCTCCACGCTATCCAAAACTAAAACTAAAAAAAAAAAATGTTTTGACATTATTTATACTTTAGCTCCCCTAAATATTCATACATCATTACAACAGATATAATGGGATTGAATTGGCAACCTTGATTTTTCTTTTGTGCAGTTCTAAAGAACAATATGTACTTAAAACAAATGCACGCATATTTAATTTGATTAAATTATTATATTTCCTACTATACACATAATTGTGCATGATTATGTGTACTTTACATGTATTTCTCAATTTTTTGTGACTCCGTAAATGAAATAAACATTTTCAGACAAAATATGAATAAAAAGAAATGATCTGGAAAATGTTCCAGATTTGCGATGCCTTACTGCTCATTTTTTCTGCCATTTAGCACACCTCACATTTTCTAATGCTAATTTGATTGCAATTTCTTCATACTAATTTGATGTCAGTAACTTTGTGTTACATTTCTATGTAAACAGTTTCATATTTAGGACAACTTCAAAGAAGAATTATTCTGTCAATTTAACAAGACTCAGAATTTATTCAAGAAAAAAAAAAAGGTTTGAAAAAAGAATATTCCACTGCTATGGCAATAATGTTCAAGCTAGAAGTGCCTGATCTTAGAATTTTGGAGCCTTACTTTGAAGTTCTTTAAGAAAACAGCCTTTGTAAAAAGCTTTGTTATAAAAGTAAGGCTGTAAAACTCGAAATGCTCTTTAGAGGCAGCTTTTATTTAAAGCATTTTGTCTGAATTATGTGCTTTAAACACACAACTGCATAGTTTGAATCAGCATGACTGTCGGACTTACAATTATAATATTTTAAATCTGAATCCCTATGAAACCAGTGGAGTGTAAAGCTCATAAAGTACATTAATGTTGTTCAATGGATTTTCAAATAGAAGGAAACAAAGCATCTACAATGTGAAACACAAAGCCACAATAGTTAAGACTCAGTAGGAATCTTGTTGCTACAGGATTTGTGGTGAGGAAAATAAAGAATACAGACATTTACGTCAACTGCTTTCATGACAAAAAAATAAATAAAATAAATAAATGGTAAGGTCGTTTTTTTTTCCCCAACAGATTCACTTAGATACAATTAAAAAGTGGACATGGCTACATTCCTTTAATTTTAACTTTTCAACTCCATTACATTTCAATTCCCCCACTAAAACATAAATTAAAAAAAAAATATGGGGTCTAATAATACATCCATAGGGATGTTATTTATTAATCATTAAAGCTAACAAATTCCGTAGAAAACATTCCCAATAATCCAATGTCCTCAATAAACAGACAGTGCTGTCATAAACAACCTCCCACTCTTGTAAATCAGTTCTACGTCTCTCTAGCAATGTAATCATCCCATATGTTGCTTCAGAAAGCCCAACAGTGTAGCAGTGCTATAGTTTCCTACAGAATCAGAGTTCTATATTAAATTTGTAATACTTCAATAATATATACAGTATAGTAGATTAAGTATAGAGCTCCAGACAACAGCTTCAATCTATGACTGGATACACATCTCCATATTGAGTTATGGACTGTTTCCTAACATACTTGGTCACAGACAAGTCCCTTATATCTAAGCTTTTGTACTGTATATCCACAGTTACTTTGTAATTTGTAATCAAGACATGTCCAAAAACTAGATTTATCGGTTCAGCAGAATATGTGATTATGGTATTAATGACAAATGCAAACATTTAAAGGCTGCAAACACAAATAATGGCAGTGTCTTGTAGGGATGAGGTTCAGATTCAGGTTCTGACCTACCATAGATTCAAGGCTACTCCTGTATGTTCACGATTTGTGGTCCAGTTGAATGGATGCAGGAATTCAGCAGGCCACATTTTTCTGTATCCATAATGCACTGCAAGGTCTTTTGAACATAGATCAGCTGGCTTAGAAGGAACAATATAGGGGGCTTATGTGCCAGTTTCCTCACTATAAAAGGGGTGGGGTCACAGAGCAGCCATAGTGCATGGTGTCATTGTATCGTTGTATTGTAAGCTGTAGCAGCAAAAGGATTAGAAAGGCTGTCAAACTGCACAGGGGGAGATTAGGGCCAGTTGAAAAGCTGTAATTTAATTTGAATTGATTTCTCCTTGCGTAAAGGGAACACAAGAGGGCACCAAACTAGGTGTATCAATGGGAAACCTTTATTAGATAAAAAAGACAATGCATTCAAAAAGATGACAGTAAGTGCTTATCATGAATATCATCAAGCCGCCAGCTCAGATGTGCTCCTGGGGTCTGGTATTGCAGGCAAAAGTGCTCTATCACCACCACCAGTGATGGAAAAGACAGGAAGTGGCTGAAAGCAGGAAGTGAAACCACCTTCGAGTGAAAGGCCAGACTGGAAATGATGTCACATGCCTTTCAGCTGTGAAGGGGGCATGGCTACACATTTTGAGCCACCCAGCTCCTTTTCAAGCCTCTCTTTTATCCATCACGAGAGGCTATATGGTTTGCAGCAGTGTCCCACCAATAGGGGTGAGCATCAAGACTTTCCGTAAACACCAATTGTGGCAAGTTTATATAATTTACATATATGGTCTTGCACATGTATATATATCACAATATTTTTGTATTTGAAATATATGTATTCTAATGATGAACCATTTTTCTGATTTAAGATATAGAAGCTCCTGAACAAGCGACATTTTTGGTCGCGAAACATGACGAGCATCTTTTAATTCTTCAAGGACCTTTGAACACCCCAACAGCGAATGCCAGACTCCAGTGTGGGCCTTTCTGACATAAACCAATATAGCCCCACAGGAAGTATACAAGTGGCCTAAGGTTTCTGGGGTTGATCAATGGGTTCTTTTATGTGTATTTAATATCCCAATGTGTGTCATTTAGTGTGCACTGTATATGTAGTCATTTCATGCAAACTATTAATATTTGTTATAATTTTCTATACGTGCCATCAAAGTCCATTTTTCCTTATCCTTTATTCATTATATCATCTCCATCATCAGCTGGGGCAATTTGATATACAGTAAATCAAGCGTATTCAGTCAATGTAAGAAAGGTTCCGTGTGTGCTAATTCAAGAAGCATATTGTGTGCGCATGTAAATGTTCCCAAGCATAAAGTCCCTGCAAGATATGTATCAGCACACATGCACATGCATCTTATTAGTGTGCACACAGAGCAGTGTGCATGTTGGCACACATGCAGGTTCGGTACTGGTATTGGCGTCTATTGGCCTATTTGAGGTAGAATGTGACATGGACAGATTGTTTAGTCAGTACCTCATTGCCTTATGTGAACTGACCTTGGTTTACATCCCAACTCTACCTCTGCCTTATGTTCCTGTACCTTGCTATATGTATGTTGATGTTCTTGGCCTGTCTCCTGATGCTGTCCCTGCATTCTGATTCAGTACTTCATTTTGTGGCTGTTGACAAAATTGTCCTTGTGCCCTGGCTTAGTTGCTGTCCACTAATCAGGTGCTGCTCAGGCAAGGGGTGCAAGAAAAGCTAATCAGGCACTACTGGGGTGTTGGACAAGGGGTGCAATAAAAGCCCTCTCTTCAACTTGATCTCCAACAGGTTCATAACAGTCAATGATGTTGCCTAGAATTTCCAGAATTTTATATTACTACAATGGAGGAATCTATTATTTAGTGACAGGAATGCGGCTTATACATATCATCAGGGAACAGGTCGTCATGCAATTTAAGTGGATTACATCAGTACATCTGTACCACTTCATACAGCTTTAAGGCATCCTCTAAGTATGTTATTTAAATGACTTGTATATTTTTACTTATGCCCTCAAAGACATATGAAAAGACCTTCTCCCTGCTGAATGGTATTTTTTAAAAATGTGTATTGCATTGGTACATGTCCCTCGTGGTAGTGCCCAGATTTTCATGCCTTTTTATAATTTAGCTATTAGTCTTATAAATGGCTAGAATTGAAATACAAAATTCACCTTCAATAGACTTCAATGGACATTGCTGCTAAGTTTGGGCCTCCCAGATCTCAAGTAGGAATCACCAAACCCACCTCAAACCTAACCCAGGCAGATCCACTCATCCCTGGTGTCATGGGATGCTATGTTGCTGTTTGAGGCAGGTAAATAGCAAGCACTCTTTACTAATGGCACAAACACAAACACTCTAAACAAGATAAAAGGTAACTTAAAGTGAACTTCACTCATAAAACAAAGTTACCCTTTCCTGCCTTCCCCCTCAACTTCTGGACACTTTTTTGGGGGATAGCGGGTACCTGAGTGGAATTTCAAGCCACCCCCTCTCTGCTGCAGCCTCTTGGGACACATCACAGGTCTCAGGAGACTGCAGGACTGTTCACAGGGAGCAGCACGACTCGTGCATGGTCATAGCCAGCTTCCCACAGTTAGCAGCACAGGGAACCCAAAGACCAGCGAATAACTGGCCTGGGTGAGGACAGAGCAGGCAAGTGCCCATTTCTTTTAAGTCAGCAGCTGCAGTATTTGTTGCTGCTGACTTTTTTTTGGGGGGGGGAATGAAGAATCTCTTTAAGCAGTCCTCTCTATAGCACAGGAAGAATGAATTACAGATCCACAAAGGAAGAATAATGCCTCGTATACACGGTCGGACTTTCTGGGAAGCTAGGTCCGACGGACTTGCCGCTAGACTTCCGGAGGACTACCGCCGGACTTTCTGAACGGACGGATTTGCCTACACATGACCGGACTTTCCGGCAGACTAGGTTCTGCCCGACGGACTTTCGCCGGAGTTACGGCGGACTTTCATAATGAACGGACTTGCCCACACACGGCCAAGTCCATTCATTTTGAACATACAACGGGACTAGAAAAGGAAGTCAATCTCACCGCTATTATCGGCGAGATTGATCCCTTGCAAGCCCTATCGTGGGGCATGCCAGGCCCTTAGGTCTGGTATGGATTTTAAGGGGAACCCCCTACGCCGAAAAAAACGGCGTGGGGTCACCGGGTGATGCTGACCACACCCTCTTATGACGTCACAGTCCCAGCATGCCCAGGGACTGTGACGGCATAAGGGGCCGGGGTCACCACCTATATAAGTCACATCGGAGCGCTCAGAGAGCATTCCAGCCGGAGAGAGCGTCGTGTCAACATCGGAAGAAGAGAAGAAGAGAAGAAGAGAAGGAAGAAGGCGGAAGGAAGAAGGCGGAAGACAGAAGGCAGAAGTCCGGGCCCCTGCTAACAAAAGAGCTGCAAAAGAGCAGAAGATAGCGGAGGAGCCCGGCAGAAGACCCAGAGAGCGCGGAGAAGAACCGGAGAGACCCCTGAAGGCGGAAGAAGACCCCCGGAGCTGTCTAATAAATTACTTTAAAAAACTGTAGTGTGTTTTTTTTATTGACACTTTTTCCCTAGGTGAATGGGTAGGGGTACATTGTACCCCATACTCATTCACATAGGGTGGGGGCCAGGATCTGGGGGCCCCCTTATTAAAGGGGGCTCCCGGATTCCGATAAGCCCCACACCCGCAGACCCTGACAACCAACATCCAGGGTTGTCGGGAAGAGGCCCTTGTCCTCATCAACATATGGACAAGGTGCTTTGGGGTGGGGGGGCCGCAGGGCGCCCCCCTCCCCCAAAGCACCCACCCCCTTTTGTTGAGGGCATGCGGCCTGGTTCGGTTCAGGAGGGGAGGCGCTCGCTCGTCTCCACCCTCTTTCCTGACTGGCCGGGCTGCGTGCTCGGATCGGGGTCTGGTATGGATTTTGGGGGGACCCCACGCCGTTTGAAGCAGGCTTCAAATCGAAAGTACGTCGGATTTCCAACCGAAACGGTCCGTCGGAAGTCCGATGCAGACCACACACGGTCGGATTGTCCGCCGGCGTCCGGCGGACTTTTGTAGCCGAAAAGTCCGACCGTGTGTACACGGCATAAGACTGATTTCATACCAATTTTTTATTTCAGCAATGCTTATGCTTCTTGGGATTACATAGGAAAATGGTCTAGGGAGGAAGGTATTTGGTACCCAATTGTTTAGTGAGGGATAAGACCCTCCAGGATATAATCCACATTGAATAGAAAATTGTGGGCTGCAAACCTCTCTCTCTCTAGACAAAATTTTTGAGACTCGCTGAGTCTCTGGAACTGAGAAAATTGTAATACAATTGTCCCACCCTGATCACCATTTATTTGAACTACCATCTAGTGGATAGTTTAGAAACATAAAAGTGAAGACAAACAGATTTAGAGAGAGTTTTTTTTACAAGAGCTATAAAACGAATACATACAGTGGGGACGGAAAGTATTCAGACCCCCTTACATTTTTCACTCTTTGTTATATTGCAGCCATTTGCTAAAATCATTTAAGTTCATTTTTTTCCTCATTAATGTACACACAGCACCCCATATTGACAGAAAAACACAGAATTGTTGACATTTTTGCAGATTTATTAAAAAAGAAAAACTGAAATATCACATGGTCCAAGTATTCAGACCATTTGCTGTGACACTCATATATTTAACTCAGGTGCTGTCCATTTCTTCTGATCATCCTTGAGATGGTTCTATTTCATTTAAGTCCAGCTGTGTTTGATTATACTGATTGGACTTGATTAGGAAAGCCACACACCTGTATATATAAGACCTTACAGCTCACAGTGCACGTAAGAGCAAATGAGAATCATGAGATCAAAGGAACTGCCTGAAGAGCTCAGAGACAGAATTGTGACAAGGCACAGATCTGGCCAAGGTTACAAAAAATTTCTGCTGCACTTAAGGTTCCTAAGAGCACAGTGCCCTCCATAATCCTTAAATGAAAGATGTTTGGGATGACCAGAACCCTTCCTAGAGCTGGCCGTCCGGCCAAACTGAGCTATCGGTGGAGAAGAGCCTTGGTGAGAGAGGTAAAGAAGAACCCAAAGATCACTGTGGCTGAGCTCCAGAGATGCAGTCAGGAGATGGGAGAAAGTTGTAGAAAGTCAACCATCACTGCAGCCCTCCACCAGTTGGGGCTTTATGGCAGAGTGGCCCGACGGAAGCCTCTCCTCAGTGCAAGACACATGAAAGCATGGAGTTTGCTAAAAAACACCCGAAGGACTCCAAGATGGTGAGAAATAAAATTCTCTGGTCTGATGAGACCAAGATAGAACTTTTTGGCCTTAAATCTAAGTGGTATGTATGGAGAAAGCCATGAATATTTAAATACATTTTGCGCAATATTAAGCAAAAATAAAGTGCATATTATAATGTGGGACACTGGTGACTAATTGGTGTTAGTGTTAGGATCAAAGATCTCTCTTATGCACTATAGTGATCGCTGCTAATTACCTATAGAGTGATGGTTAAATATTTGCAATAAATACTAGAATAGTAAACATGCCACCCTGTAACTAGCATGCAAGAATAAACAATGACAAATTCTGGTGGTTCAGAAAACCCATACAATCTTCTATAAATGCTAATCAAATATAAATATTATTAATACCACCCTATAATCTGCATAAAAAATACGTGCATAAAAATAATTCCTGGTGTATAAATCGAATAAAATCTTCTAAAATCCACAATCGAAAAATGTGCAATAAAACATGAGTGCAACCTTAAAAGATATACATTCCAAATAGTGCAAAAAGTCCGTTTTGGTGCTACAATTTAGTGCAGGTATTCAAGTGACGAAGTGCTTAAACAAAAGTAAGTGGATATTTATGTATAAACAAAAACTGTGAAAAGTTCTTCTTATTTGATATTGAAAATTTAAGTGTGACAAATATGTATCCTTCTGCTGCTGGTGTCTCTTAGTGTGGTCTCACAGAACCCTCACCTTACATTAGTAGTAATCAGGCATTCAGTAGTGTGTCTTTAAGGTGTGGGAGTGGTCTCTCTCTGGTCTTTAATTTATTATGGAGAAAGCCAGGCACTGCTCATCCCCTGTCCAATACAGTCCCAACAGTGAAGCATGGTGGTGGCAGCATCATGCTGTGGGGGTGTTTTTCAGCTGCAGGGACAGGACGACTGGTTGCAATCGAGGGAAAGATGAATGCGGCCAAGTACATGGATATCCTGGACGAAAACCTTCCCCAGAGTGCTCAGGACCTCAGACTGGGCCGAAGGTTTACCTTCCAACAAGACAATGACCCTAAGCACACAGCTAAAATAACGAAGGAGTGGCTTCACAACAACTCCGTGACTGTTCTTGAATGGCCCAGCCAGAGCCCTGACTTAAACCCGATTGAGCATCTCTGGAGAGACCTAAAAATGGCTGTCCACCAACATTTACCATCCAACCTGACAGAACTGGAGAGGATCTGCAAGGAGGAATGGCAGAGGATCCCCAAATCCAGGTGTGAAAAACTTGTTGCATCTTTCCCAAAAAGACTCATGGCTGTATTAGATCAAAAGGGTGCTTCTACTAAATACTGAGCAAAGGGTCTGAATACTTAGGACCATGTGATATTTAAGGTTTTCTTTTTTAATAAATCTGCAAAAATGTCAACAATTCTGTGTTTTTCTGTCAATATGGGGTGCTGTGTATACATTAATGAGGAAAAAAAATGAACTTAAATGATTTTAGCAAATGGCTGCAATATAACAAAGAGTGAAAAATTTAAGGGGGTCTGAATACTTTCCGTCCCCACTGTACGTATAAAAACTATATTGGGTTAATAAGACAGGCGGTCCTGGGTAACATGTATAAGAACACTTAAAGAGGTCGTATACCTCCCTGTATACTTTGTACCTATAGGTAAGCCTAGAATAAGGCTTACCTATAGGTAATGTAAATATCTCCTAAACATGCGCTGTTTAGGAGATGATGTAATTGGCACATACCTTCTGAAGGAACGGCTGCCCGTGCCGTTTCTTCAGGAGCGTGTGCCATGACCGGCCCCCGGAAGGAAGATGGGCGAAGATGGATGTGGCCTGCAGCAGGGATGATGCGGGCTTCGTTCGCAGGTGTCAAATAATGTGCTAGTATGCAATGCCTTTACTTTGCAGGGAAGAAAAAGAAAGAAAAAATAAATAAATAAAATAAAAAAATAAAGTTTACTTCCTCTTTAACCACATGCCGACCGGGCCATAGCCGAAAGACGGCTACAGCGCAGTCGGCTCATTCTGGGTGGGCGCACCCGGGAACATCCGTGACCATCATGGTAAATGACCACTGATAGCGGCCGTTTACCATGTGATCGCTCCGTCAAATGACGGAGCATCACTTGTAAACAAACTGGCGTCATGTCATGACGCTGGTTTCTCGCTCCCCTCTCTGAACCGATCGGTACAGTGTGAGAGGAACGAGGGAGAGATCATTTGCATCGTTGTGAGCACTACAGATCCAGCCCACAGCGCTGCTCAGTGCCCATACTCTGCCAGTACTCTGCCAGTACTTTGCCATACTATGCCATACTCTGCAATACTCTGCAATACTCTGAAATACTGTGCAATACTATGCAATACTATGCAATACTCGGCCAATACTCTGCCAATACTCTGCCAATAAATTTTAACAGAAACAAAGGATTTTTTTTTACCGAATTTTCAGTCTTTTTTGATTTATAGCGCAAAAAATAAAAAACCCAGTGGTGATTAAATACCACCAAAAGAAAGCTCTATTTGTGTGAAAAAAAGGACAAACATTTCAAATGGGTATAGTGTTGCATGACTGAGTAATTGTCATCCAAAGTGTGAGAGCACCGAAAGCTGAAAATTGGTCTGGTTAGGAAGGGGGTTTAAGTGCCCAGTGGTCAAGTGGTTAAACCAACATATAAGTGAACAGTGGTGCTCAAGTGTATAAACAAATGCACATGTGAAAAAGATTATCACTACCTACTGTAGATACACATGTCTCAATGTCATAAAAAAATCTGAACATATGTAATGTAATCACCCTGTGTGAAATTATAAAAACACACATATAACTCAAATGTCCAATGTGCAAAAAGTCCTTATATAAACAAAAAGTGTGGTACACAGAAGCAATCCTTCAACCAAGAGGAAATCTTCACACTGTTACTGCACCACTCGCCTCTCCCCATTAGGTGCAAACTCAGCATAGTTTTTTTTGCCTTACACTCTCGTGTTCAGCAGTAAAGCGGTTTAACCACACAGGGTTAATGGATCCAACCAAGCAAGCTCTGCCTCTGCTGTTTCAAATGTAACCAGCCCGTATACATAGGGGACAAAGGAAAAGCTTCACTAGTGCAGTGTGTTCAACATCCGTATACAATTTATTTAAAACCTTCACACACTGCACTTACATATAAAACATTAAAAAAAGCAGGGGATAAAACTCCTAAAGCATTGCAGCGATAAGGTCTGAACATCAGGGTGATATCTCATCGCACTTGGGACCTCGCCGTAATGTCACCTCGGATCCTTCCTTACACGTCACTACTGATTGCTGTACAGCAACCTGCCGGCAACCTTCCTTATATTGACTACACCATGCATCTGATTACCTTCTGCATGCTCCCACTTCATTGTATTAAAAGACTACAAACTGCAGTCCCGAGCAAGGAGCAGTGCCCCCTCCTGCATCGCACCCGAAACTGAAGCTCTCCCAACCTCACATGAAACCAAAATTAGCCCGTGTGAAGCTGCAGTCCGCAACGATGTACCATACACGTGAATCGGAAACAGCAATTTACAAGTCATTACCACTGACATATAGGCGGACTGGATAGTACACCTAGAATGTAAAACCAACCTAAACTTAATAAAAATATGAATATAACTATTAACATTAAACTACATGTTTGCATATAGCAATAAATTGATGGGAAAGGTATGGTCTAGAAAAATTCACTGGATAGCAATTAGACTCAAAGTTACTATTGAAACAATTTAAATCCAGATCGATATTTAACCCCTTAGGTGTTAAAGTATTTAACCAATAAATCCACTCAGTTTCTCTCTGTGACAAATTCGTCACTAAATTAGACCCTCTCCAAGTAGGATTATCTCTATCAATCTTACAATATTGTAAGAATTTGGGGTGCCTATTATAAAAATTCCTGAAATGTAGGGACACACTGTGTTGTCTGAAGCCTTTTTTTATGTTGGTAATATGTTGTGAAATACATTTTTTTAAGTCTCTTAGTGCGTCCCATATAGTATAACCCACATGAACACCAAACTAAGTAAACCACATGTGTGGTGTTACATGTGATGAACTCATGAAAGGATCAATTTGTTATTACCCTCACCAGTACTGAATGAGGTACTGCCACTATTACTAGTCCTTACAGTCCTGCATGATATACAATCCCTACAGGAAAAGAACCCCTTTTTCCCGAAATGTAGTTTTTGCAGGTAGATCCAGAATTTTCTTTACGGCCTGGTCACCAAAATTTGGGGCCTTTTTATAAATTAACTTAGAGTTCATAGGAAGATCTAGGCCCAAGTCCCTATCCAAACACGAAATGTGCTAATACTTTCTGTAAATATCCTCTACATCCCGATATCGATGATGGAAACAAATATAAGCCCCCATTGGTGTTTATCCAATGGTAGGAGCAACCCACCTCTCTAATTACATTATCCAAGTACTCAGGATTATACCCCTTTTGTACAAATGTATTCTTAAGAATCATTGCTTGTGTATAATAATCAACATCTTTACTGCAATCCCTTTTAACTCACATAATTTGTCCTTTTGGAATATTTTTTATCCAGGCTGGGTGACCACTCCTAACCAACAAATAACTATTTCAGTCTGTAGGTTTAAAATAAACCCTAGTGTTCAAAACCTTGACCTTGTTTGTCAATAGTGACATCTAAAAAGTAAATAGTATCTTCACTCAATTGGTAATCCAAGTGAATGTTGTTGTTATTAGTATTCAAATATGCCAAAAAGGAATGGACTGACTCTCCTTACCCCTCCCATATAAAGAGAAGGTCATCAATGAACCTGCCATAAATATTTCAACTGTGGTCTCAGAACTTTAAACACACATCTGTCCTCCTATTCAGCCATTAACAGGTTGGCAAGACTAGGTGCAAACTTTGCACCTATTGCTACGCCAACCTGCTGGGAGTAAAACTGGCCATGAAACCAGAAATAATTATGTGACATACAAAAACCCCCCAAAAAAACTTTTTGTGAGTGGGGAATGTCATCCCTTTTACTAAGGGACCAATTTAGTGCCAGTTATGCGTCATCATGCAGTATTATTGTATACAGCGACGATACATCAGCAGTCACCAAAAATTTACTTTTATGCTAATCTAAGTGCAACCCATTTAAAGATTGTAATAGATCTTTCTTTCAGATATGCTTTAGTGACCAGCACACTAGGCTGAAGGAATCTATGCAGAAATTCCCCCAACCTAGCCGTTACCGACCCAATGCCCTTGATACCGACCCAATACCCCAATACCCGACGATTTGACAATCATCGTGCTGGTGGAGTGGTAGCATTTTCATGCACTTTTGGAAGCATGTATATCACTGGGATATGACACGCACTAGGTACCAAGTATTTTTGTTCTTTTTTATATACTTTAGTTCTGGAACCCAATTCGACCAGAGATGTAAGTTCCTTTTACTTAAAATTGGGGTCTCTAGCAAGTCTTTTAAAAGTGACTTTATCATTAAGCAGATCTAACAACTGTCTATGATAAAACTCTTTGTCTAGCACAACCACTCCTCCACCTTTATCTGCAGGTCGTATAATAACATCTTTTCTATTTGCTAGTGATTTTATACCTTCTGTAATGTAATGAAGGTTTATATTTTTTATTGACTGGATGTTTTCCAAATCTCTAAGAACTAGATTCTTGAATACTTCAAAATGATAGTTATTACCAATTTGGGGATTGAATAAATATGTATTCCTTAAACCACTGTCCCCTGCTTGGAGGGCAGTGGTTACTCTATTCACAGTGTCCGAAGGATGTTTCAAATAATAATTTTTCAAATTTAATTTCCATATGAATTTATGAGTATCTATATAGACCTCAATTGTATTTAAATGTTTTTTTAGGGCATTTTTCAGTCCCAAATTTAATATATTTCATTCTTTATGATTTAATTCTACCTATCTTTAATTATAAATCCCATCATCTAGTTGTCCCTTCTTCTCTTTCTTGGATTGTTTTTGTCTCCCTGCCTTACATCCTCTCTGTTTCTTTGTGGGGGCTCTCTGTTATAATATGCATTCTGAGGGGCCCTCCCTTTCCACCTCCTTGATGATAAGGGTAATGGAAATTCCGTTTTGGGGTTCTCCATCCATTCCTCTGTTCCCATTAAAAAAAAGGTATCTCTGCTCATAACCATTGTCATGTTCCTACTGTGCTAAACAACGAGGCACAGGGGTGGTCGGTGGCCCTTGTTGCCACTGTCTGTTAATTAAATTGTCAATTTTGCAGATTATTAGATTGATTATGACTCCCATATCTATACTGGGGAGGTCTTGGGGACTGATACCCTCTCTGTTGGTGTGCCTGATTAGGATTATGATTCCTACTATCGGGACTGATAATTGGAAGTGATGCATCCTCTCCCATGGTGTGGTCCCTTAAATCCCCCTACCTGTGGGGGCATGGGTTTAGGGTTAGTTGGACTACCAGATTCTTGCCCTACATTGGGGAAATCACTAACCGAAGGGGTGGGATTTTGCCACAAATAGATATAATTGTTTTTAAAAGCAGTAGCATCCCTCTTAAAAGTTTTAACTTTCTTTTTCTGTGTATTCCTATCTACGTGTCAAATTTTTTCTTATTTTTACTATTAAACTCTTTGTATATATTAGAATCTTTTATGGGGTCTAATCTAGTCTGAAGTTCTTTTATTTTTTCATTAATTCATTCCAGTTTAACCTTTTTCCTCTAAAGGACCAGTACTTGTAGTTCTCTACCCATTTGGTTAAAGAACTCCAGCCACTTATACATAAAAATCTTTCTCCATTTGACCATTCTGTGGAGCCACTTCCCATTTCAAACTTCTCTTTAAGATAATGTTCAAAAGTAAAAATATCCCACCAACTCTTAATCTGTTTTTCTAACACATTTTCCAATGTTTTATTTATTACTGTTTAGTATAACAGGTGTTCTTATTTTTAAAGGGAATGTTTTAGTCTTCTTGGTATTAATTTGATTTATGTACCGTGAATGAGTGTGTGAAGTATTGTTCTTATGTTTTGTTAATGTGAGGTGGATTATGATAGAAATTTTGTTGTGAGGGCGCATGCGCGGCTTGCAAAGATGGCGAACGCTTAGGATCTGAACTCCGGCCTCCGACTGCACATCCAAACCTCCCGCTCCGCATCACTAGCCTCTCAAGCTCTGGGAGACACACCATCTGCCCAGGGAACCCCACAGCTGCCCTCCGATTGGTGTATGGGTAAGATTGGGGACCAGCGACACATATACCAGAAGCACGCTCCAGAGGCCGCGCTCCGGCAGGGTCTATGGATCGGTACCTCAAGAACTCCGGTGGCGGCTGCAAACCCGACAGACACCCTCCCGCTGGTCGACCCCTCTCTGTTTGCAGAGGATCCCCCACAATACTCGCACCCACCCGAACCCCCCCCCCCCGCAATGTCACTACCAGTAACAGCGGAGGTATTAGACACCAAGCTGCTAATTTGTAGTCCTGTGAGCCTCCAGGTAATTGACCAAATCTGGTCTCCAAAATAGTATATCTTTGCAAATGATCAGCTGCTAACGTTACGCATGTCTCATAACCATGCAAAATAGTTAAACCAAATTGTACACACGCTGCGCTTATCAAAATAAAAAATAAGAAATTTCCACTAAAATATTAATAAAGTGATATTGTGCCTAACATATACAAAATCTATTAATAACTATTAATACTATACTATACATTAATGTGCAATAAATTTCAATGAATGAATAAATAGGTAAAAGTGCTCCAAAAAGCCTGTGTATTGCAAATATTCCACAAAGCTTGTGCAATTTTAAAACATTAATAGATAATTCAACACAAACATCCATGCGATTTAGTGTTGCATCCAAGCATATCAGTACTGCATCTATGCAATATGGTGTTAGTGCAATGTTCGAACAATAAAAAGTTAAAAAATACAAAAAAACACATCCATGCGATTTAGTGCTACATCCATGTGATTCTATTCAATTCAGTGCTGTGTTGCTGTGCAATGATTAAATTAACAGTCCGATTTAGTGTTGCATCCATGCATTTCAGTGCTGCATCTATGAAATATGGTGTTAGTGCAATGTTCAAACAATAAAAAGTTAAAAAATACAAAAAAACGCATCCATGCGATTTGGTGTTGCATCCATGTGATTCTATGCAATTCAGTGCTGTGTTGCTGTGCAGTGATCAAATTAACAGTCCAAACAGTCCACTCCCTGATGAAGATACGAAATACCCCTTGTATCGAACACGCGTAGGGGAAGGGGACAGGATGGAACGTTATACATACAACCTGTTGGGACAGATTAGCACGCCACCCCATACCGGCCGCTGTTGCCCGTTCGTCTCTGCTGTTTTAGTGTGGCGCCCTTAAGCGCCTTGTTACTGTGAGTACCCATTGCGGGATTTGTTTATGATTTTAATAAATTTAGTACATACTGCACCATGAAGTCCTTTTTATGTTGATATATTGAGGTACAAACGGGACTACTGTGAGGAACAGAGGCACCAGTGCAAATCTATCCAGGACCCTGCATATAACATCGAACCCAGAGAGGTTCTAAGGCGCATTCTGACCAAGCTTAATTGCAAGGTCGCGCGCCCTAAGATGAGGGGCTATCACCTAGGGGGGGCACTTGTATGAGTGCATAGCACTTTAGTTTGTGTTCACCATAACACATGAATGGATTGTGGAAGATCTGTGGACTGTTAATTTGATCATTGCACAGCAACACAGCACTAAATTGCATAGAATCACATGGATGCAACACCAAATCGCATGGATGCATTTTTTTGTATTTTTTAACTTTTTATTGTTTGAACATTGCACTAACACCATATTGCATAGATGCAGCGCTGAAATGCATGGATGCAACACTAAATCGGACTGTTAATTTAATCATTGCACAGCAACACAGCACTGAATTGAATAGAATCACATGGATGTAGCACCAAATCGCATGGATGTGTTTTTTTGTATTTTTTAACTTTTTATTGTTTGAACATTGCATTAACATCATATTGCATAGATGCAGTACTGATATGCTTGGATGCAACACTAAGTTGTATGGATGTTTGTGTTGAATTATCTATTAATGTTTTAAAATTGCACAAGCTTTGTGGAATATTTGCAATACACAGGCTTATTGGAGCACTTTTACCTATTTATTCATTCATTGAAATTTATTGCACATTAACGTATAGTATAGTATTAATAGTTATTAATAGATTTTGTATATGTTAGGCACAATATCACTTTATTAATATTTTAGTGGAAATTTCTTATTTTTTATTTTGATAAGCGCAGCGTGTGTACAATTTGATTAGACACCAAGCTGCAGGCACTGCTCCACAGCATCACCCACAACATTGCCAAAGAGGTGAGCAAGCTTGCTCATGAGAATGCCGCCAGAACCTGCGTATCCGTGGAGTTCCTGAATCCATAACAGATAAGGAAATCCGGCCTTACCTCCTTGACCTCTTTGTCACACTGGCACCCCACATTCCTGACATAGACTGGCGCCTTGATAGAGCGCATAGGTCACTGGCTCCTAAACCTCCTCCAGGTGCTAATCCCAGTAACATCATCACATGCTTCCATTTCTACGAAAGCAAGGAGGCCCTAACCAATGCTACCCGTAACAGGTCACGGGTTGAATTTAAAGGCGCAAAAATTCAAATTTTTAGTGACCTGTCACCCATCACCCTGGCTATACATTGCGCCCTACGCCCAATCACCTCGCAACACTCCATGCGAGATCTGCAGCAAGGTGAGACTTTTACAAGGAACCTGGGCCTCCCCCCTATGGCAGACAAGGACCTGCAGACACAGATCACGCCTCCTCGACCACTATCCACACCTGGGAAGATCTGGACCCCGGTACGCCAGAGGGAACGGAAGGCCCCAGTCACTCCTCAAAGAGCTGCACCATCCAAGGGCCCTACTTGAGACTAAGCTCTAAGCTGCCCTCAGGTCTCATCTTTACACGCAAGTCCTACTTTTGAATTATGTGTCTCAAGACTCTGGGCTCAGAGTCAAATTTTTACCCCTGATGTGCCATGCACACACACCTGTTTTCCACATTCCCATACAAAAGTTACATGCTGACAGTTCCCTGTTTTGCTTCTCTATCTGCTGTTCAGATTAGGCTGAGGTCTTTGTGACTGGTCTTGTGGGCTGCCATGCCCCCCCCTAACATGGTCTTGAACTGGGACCATGTCCTCCTAAGGTGTATTCGCTCCTCAGCCTTTATACCTAATTGGTTTATATTTTTCTCTTTTTTTCTTCTACTTTGGATCCTTTTTGATCTTATCCTGGATTTAATTTTTTTTATTTTGATTTTTGATTTTCCTTTTATCCTTTTTGATGCTTTTTTTATAGGTGGGATCCTTTTTTGATCCAAATTCGAAATACAGTTGTGTTTCTAAACTTTCACCTCATTGTCATTTTGTTGGTAACAATGTTTTAGTTAATAAGTTTTATGCATCATGGTAGATACATCTTTACTGGTGTATGATTGTAATGTATGCTTTATTCACATGTCTGAGATATGGCTGTAAGTATATTTTCATATAATGTTAAGGGTTTGGGTTCCATCCGCAAACGCTGGCTAGCGTTGAAAGAGTTCAAATCCGCAGAAGTGATCATGGTTCAGGAGACACACTTCAAGCCAGAGGGCTCATTTAAATTAGCTTCCAAACACTTCCCCACCACCTATATAACCTCCGACTCCTCTGGGAGAGCTGGAGTGGCCATATTATTTAAACGCACTTCTACCATATGAGTCAAATCCTCCTATCTAGAGCCCCAGGGCCGATTTGTTCTCCTGAGCTGTGATCACAAGAATACCTCATTTACCCTTGCCAACGTGTATGCACCCAATACGGAACAGATTGGGTTTCTTGAGGAATTTTTTGAGAAACTTCAACCCTTTTCCCAACCCTTCATGGTCATTGGGGGAGACTTTAATTTATGCATGTCACCAACTAAAGATAGATTTGCCCTTTTTGTACATACCCCACCCTCCAGGTCCTAAAAATGGCCTCATCATTTAAAAACTAATCCGGGCTCACAATCTTTTTGACACTTGGAGGGTGAAGCATCCTACGGCCAAACAATTTACATTTTATTCACCTCCTCACAAATTATACATGAGACTGGATCATTTCTTTGTCTCGGCGCCCCTATTGACATATGTGGTTAATTCAGAAATGAGCCCGAACACCTGGTCGGACCACGCCCCCATAGTACTAGACATTCTCCTATCCATTCACCTTCATTTACAGCAAAAACTGATTGATTTCTTTGAACTTAATGAGGGTTCGGTCTCTGGGGCGTCCTCTCTGTGGGAAGCTTATAAGGCCTTCTTCAGGGAAAAGTGCATCTCCTCAGGCTCCCGTCTTAAACGAGACCGCGACCTCCAAAGGACATCCCTTCTAACTGAACTATCCAAAGCAGAGGAATACCTCCTCAATCTTCCCACGGTGACACGCCTCAGGTCTGTGATCTCATTGCGCAACCGCATTAAGTCCTTAGACTTGAAAAAATTTGCTAAGTCCATGTTTTGGTCCAGGCAAAAATTCTATGAATATGCTAATAAGCTCCATAGAATGTTGGTCAATAAATTAAAGCCAAGACCCACTGCCTCTATCCCTGACTTCCTATTACAACCCTAGTAAACCCACCTACTGCTCCCAAAATATGTCCAAAGTCTTCGGTGACTTCTACCGAAAACTCTATTACTGCCTGTCTGCAGACCCAGATTCCCAGTTCACCCAAAAAAAAATTTAAACCTTCATAGAATCTTTAAAACTCCCTACACTCTCCCCTAAGGATCGCTCAGGACTTAATGCACCCATTTCTGTTGAAGAGGTTACCGCGATTATAAATAAACTTCAATCCCACAAATCCCCCAGGCCCGACGGGCTTCCCTATTCCTATTTCAAAAGCTTCCTTCCGGTCCTAATGCCCCATATGGTTAGCCTGTTCACCTCTTTGATGTCAGGGGAAATTCCCCATTACCAATTTCTACGCGCTTTTATCACGGTCATCCCAAAACCAGACAAAGACCCATCATTACTGGACAATTATCGCCCCATCGCTCTCTTAAACTCTGACTATAACATTTTTACTAAAATTCTAGCTAACAGACTCTCTTTACTCCTCCCCTCACTCATACATAGGGACCAGGTAGGGTTTGTTCGCACTAGACATGCAGGAGACAATACCAGACGAACTATTGATCTTATTGACCTGCTGACTAAAACCAAGAGACCTGCTGTAGTGCTTAGTTTAGATGCCCAGAAGGCATTTGACCGCCTAAACTGGTCATTCGTGTTCGCTGACTTGGCCAGATATGAATTTTCTGGCCCCTTCATACACGCTTTGAAAGCGCTTTTCTCCACACCCACCTCCCACAGTTGGCTTCTCATGTCTCTCTGCCATTCTCCCTAAGTAACGGTACCCAGCAGGGATGCCCTTTATCCCCCCTGCTTTTCATCCACAGTTTGGAGCCCTTGGTCGAAGCCATTCGTTCCCACCCAGACATAAATGGGGTGGCACTGAGACATCGGGAATACAAGTTATCCTTATTTGCCGATAACATCCTATTACATTGACCCATCCTCATATCTCACTCCCCTCACTCCATGCAATTCTAAACCTATTTGGCAATATTTCAGGTTTTAAAATAAACCCAACCAAAACTGAAGCCCTCCATATCAACCTCTTGACAGATATGCTCTCGCGTTTACAAGAAAACTTCAAATACCGTTGGTGCTCTCACTCACTTAAATACCTCGGTGTCCACCTGACCTCCTCATACTCTACGCTCTTTCAGGCCAATTTTCCCCCTATGTTTATAGAAATTAACAAATTATTTAAGACATGGATGAAGCTTCCCCTATCGCTCCTTGGAAGGATAAATGTCCTCAAAATGTCAGCGCTTTCTAAACTCCTATATCTTTTTGAGACCCTCCCAGTAATGATCCCAATGTCCCAATTGAAGCTACTCCAAAGGAATTTCCTAAACTTTATATGGAATAACATGTCCTATAGGATAGCCAATTCAGTTCTCCTTACAACCCGAGCTTCAGGAGGTCTGGGGATACCTGATATAATCAAGTATTACTTTGCTACACATCTAAGAGCCATAGCCTTTTGGACGTCCAGATGAGCCCCTAATAGATGGTCTGAAATAGAAATGAGCATTACAGTACCTGCTCACCCATGCTGCATGTTATGGCCATCCTCTGACAAATTTACCTCTCAATTGCGTAGGGTCTGTTTGAATCCGATGTTATTTATACTTTCAATCTGGAAAAGCTGTTCCAGTAAATACTCTCTTTCATCCCCATGTTCTCCTTTAATAAATATTATCTTTAATCCAGAAATTCCTGACAGCCTATCCTACGACGTCATGTTACCATGGACAAAAGCCGGTATATTTCAGCTACGTCATCTGGTTCACCCAGTGATGCATAAACTCCCCACCTTCCCTGATCTGCAATCTAAATATGAAGTCCCGAAAAGTCTCTTCTACTCCTTTCTACAAATTAAACATTTTTTTATCCACCAGAGGCCCACAATTGACTTTAACTATACCTATGGAATTCAAACTGGTGTGCTCCAGAGGTCCCTGTGAATCCTTACCTAATATCTACCATTTAAAAGATTCTGCACGCTACTCCCTCCATCACAGAGCAAACTCATTCTTATATGCGGAAATGGTCCCACATCTTAAACAGACCCATCTCATTACACGAATGGAAGGAAATTTGGGAGGCTACCTCCGAGGTATCTAGATGTGTGGCCCAGAAGGAAACCACCTATAGAATATTGATGTTCTGGTACAAGACTCCGGAATTCTTAGTAAAACGGAAGCTGACAACTTTTGGGCAATGCTGGAGATGTGGCTCGTCCTTAGGCACCCACTATCACATATTTTGGGAATGCCCTATGATCACACCTTACTCGTCACAGATCCACGTCCTTCTGGAAAAATCCTGAGTATCCATATATCCCATCAGCCTATACACCTCTTTTTAGGCTTACCCCTTCCAAAAACGCCTAAACCCCTCAGGAAACTGATGGCCTCCATTTTATTAGCAGCTAAACAGACTATTCCCCAGTGCTGGCTTGCCAATACCCCCCCTAATTTTACACAATTTCTGATGGCCATCACAGACATCCATAGGATGGTACATACTACAGCTGTAATTGAAGACTCCCTTCCCAGTTTTGACATTAGATGGGGGAAATGGGATTCCTCCAAATATAACTTAGAGAATCCACAAGTTGCTCTGAGTTAATGTGTTTGAAGAGCAAACTCCTCGATTAAATGGGTAGTAAAAGTACCAACTAGATCACCGTTGAAACTGTTTCAATAGTTAACTTCAAGCTTGTCATGCTTCTAGGGCAATACATGGTTTTATTAGATTTTCAAATTCAAACCTGCCAGATAATCTGATTACTATAGTTGTGCAGAAACTAGGGGCTGCAGTACCATCACAATCCATAATATGCTAAATACAAATAATAAAACACTTTTATGTGTCCCTTTTTATTCATTAACTGACATGTCGAAGCCAACCAACACCATCACCAAGTCACCAGGATTATAATAGCATTTGTTTGGTTCCTTCTTACTCCTTTTGAAAGCCTAGTTATTTTTTAGAATCTTGTTTAACAAGGGAAACCCTAGGGAAGGATGAACATGTCAGTGCTTAAAGAGGAGTTGCGCCCCCCCTTCCAGAAATTAAAAGTCAGCAGCTACAAATATTGACTGCTGACTTTTACTATTAGGACACTTACATGCCCAGGCATCTAGCGGTTTCCTCACCTGGGTGCTGTTGCCGCCATCACGGCTAAGGGAAACTGGCAGTTAAGCCTTGCGCTGCACTCTGTGAATGGTCTGGTTGTGGGGGGGAGGAGGGGGGCTGAACTTCCAGCTCACCTAACCAGAAGTGGGAGCGGGTACCTGTCAAAACCAGGTACCCATTCCCCCCCAAAAGGTTCCAAAAGGAGGCAGACAAGCATGGCTTCCCCTTTTGGGTGAAGCTTTGCTTTAGGTCTGTGCAAGAACTGCCTAAGGAGTGAGGGCCAATTGCAATAAAGACACCACTACTACAACGAAAGCTATTTTACTGGTGAGCAGGTTTAAGAATATTTACTGGGCTTTGCAATACTTATAATTTATTACATATTCTAGTCACAAAATAGCCATTTAATTAAACCCAAACTCCCACAAACCCCTTGAATAAGTTCCAGTAGCTAAATTATTCTTACAATGGCATTGCCCAGAGAAGCCAACTCACCTATATCTTATACTGACAGGGGGCAATGAAATGAAAGCAAATCTATCTCATGAGAAACTGTTGACTACACAAAGATATTACAATCATCTTGTGCGCTTGAATTTACTCATCTTGAGTGGTTACTTTTGTAACCTTTTGAAAACTTGTTAATAATTAAAACATATTCAACCTAAAAGGTACTAGCCGTTTATTCCACACACTGAAAAGTGATAATTGTTTCCCTGGTCAAAAAATTTAAGAAATATTACAGGCCATGAAAGGGTTAAACACAAGCATGTTTATATACAGCATGTGAATATACAGAAGTACGCTGCATATTTGGTAGTTTTGTAGAAACTTCAGTAATATTTGGTAAAGAATAATATTATATAGCGAAGAGATATGAAAGCACCAATAAACAAGCATTTAGGGATCTTCCAGCTATTCTGTCTACAGAAAAAAATGAAATCCTGTCTTCAAAATTAATTTTGCTACAGGCATTACCTTGACATCGCCCCAAATACTTGACTTCAATTTTCTCCTGTTTCTGGCATGATGCCTCTTTGATCTGACAAGGATTATCATAAGATTTCCCATCGGAAGCACAAACTGGATTGAAACTGATGTGGGAACAGTCGATGTTGCACACACACCTATGAAAATACAAAAGTATAACAGTTCTGAATGAATGTAACATTACAAGATACAAAACATTTTGACAAACAGGCTGTGTCTGTCTTCAAACATGCCAATAATCTCTATGGATCATGTTTTAGTTGGTAACAACATTTTTGAAAATGTACCAGGAACTGCAATTACAGGAACTTGAAGGAAAATTAAAACAAATAAAAATTAGACCCAAAAACTTGTCTTATTAATTGAAAATGACCAAAGTTAATTTGTCGTTTTTACAAAATATTTTTAAAGAACTACATATGCTGTTCTCAGCAATCTTAATTTAATTCATATAGCTAAGCTAGTGGTTAGAGTTAAAGACATGTTTGTTCAACATTTGACTGGACATCTGTTGGCCTCAAAAGTTAGGGGTACCTACTGTAGCAGCCAATCATTGGTGGCCTAGATCTAAAATTCCTCTCCCCTGTAATGTTGTAATTTTTTTTATCTATTTATTAGAACTACAAATTGGAAACATGCAACATCATATGCTAGCTATATATGATCTATAAAAATATTGGTACAAAAAATCATGCAGTGTTGAGTGATAACAAGAAGGCCTAATACTCCAGCTGGGTCTACATTCATTTCATGTCATTTTGGGAGATCAAACAGCAAGCCTGTGTTTAATTCCAAGCTATTTTTCTATAATGCAGGGCTTTAACAAGCTCTAGCCAGTTTCAAATATTTCTGTGGGATGCCCATCAATGCATCAATTAGTTGATGTATAAGCACCTATAGAGTTGGCTGGCATTTGTACTGTACTGTGTCCAGCTGGTTCAGGGAATGCATACAGAGCAGGTGCACTGCTGGTCTTATAGACGCCTACATAAAAGTTTGCACTTTAACTTACTGTAAACTGCAGGGATGTACAGGAAAAAGAGACAAACATGTAGTGTGCAATTATATTAACAGTGTTATTATATATCCCTTCTATAAAGTGCCACCAGCACACATTACTTTATGTTTTTTTTCTTTATAAACCACACATATTAATATCAAAATGTCAATTTAAGTCCAAACTACCAACACCACAACTCCATTCTTAAATATTTCAAGTCTCACCCTTACCAGTGAAAGCCCAATTAGTTTCAGACAATGATGTGCCAAAATCAAAATAGAGCTTACATTGAAGAACATGGCTTCTTTTAACATGGTCCTGAATTCAACTCAGTAAGTTGACCAAATAATACATATTAGTTTGTTTCTGTCCACATAATTTTATCAAGGACTGTAGATCTTTGAAGGCTTCTTCTTTATAATAAAGAATCATGTACCCCCCTGCTATACGTTATAAGGGCTAACAGAATTGCTCATGAAGTACAATTACTTTAACCCATTTGAGCCGTCCCAGAGTTAAGAATGCCAGGAGGCGGGTAGGGTATATAATCATGTGACCGCCATGATTGGCTGTCACGGCAGTCACATTATCTAAAAGCTCCCAATCGCAAGCAGTGATCGTAAGCTTTCTGTTAGTTGCTGATAATTGTGCCAGGAGCTTACAGGGCGCACGCTTTTGGCACAGCTGTATTTCACCACTTCACGCAAATATGCAGCCACTCGGCGCTAAGGCCCACCAGCCAAGAGGCTGCATATTTGCATGCAGCCGGCGCCAACGGCTTAATAAATGCACTCAACATCCTGTATTCTGTACTGTATTTATAATAAAACCTCCATAAACAATATCCTTATAGTTTACAACAGATGAAAATTATCCTAAAAGCAATAAGAATCATAATAATTGCTGGCACACATTATTCATAAAGCAGAAGGTCCATGTATCTAAATGATAAAATTGTATGATATCCCAATTTTCTTTTATAAAAGAATTTGAGCATAAAAAAAATTCAATCAAACTTCACTAACCTTAAATAGAGTCTTTGCTAAAAGAGAAACATGAACATAATCATTGTTGACTTTTCATTCTGCCAATAGTTATCACCTAGCTGTACTCCTGACCCCTTGGCTTCAACAGCTTTAGTCAACACAACAAGCATGCGGCTATAGACATCTGACTTTAATTTTGTCTTTCTATGGTCCAGTCAATGACGCCAAAGGATCAGCATCACAAATACCAACCAACTAGCATTTCCATATGAAAGTAAACAATGTACAATTTTATTCTAAAGCAAATCTTTACTTGCTGTTCATACATGTAACAATAAATTGCTGATCACTAGGGATGGGCAAATGGTTCGGCCCGAGTATAAGTGTGGGGCGCAATTTGGTTGTTCGGGATGTTCGGCGAACACCAAACAATATGCCGTGTTCGGGGCAAATTCGAAAGCCACTGGAACACCATTAAAGTCTATGGGACACTAACATGCAAAATCAAAAGTGCTCATTTTAAAGGCTTATATGCAAGTTATTGTCCAAAAAGTGTTTGGGGACCTGGGTCCTGCCCCAGGGGACATGTATCAATGCAAAAAAAATTTTAAAAAACGGCCGTTTTTTCGGGAGCAGTGATTTTTTTAATGCTTAAAGTGAAAAAATAAAAATGAAATATTCCTTTAAATATCATGCCTGGGTGATGTCTATAGTATGCCTGTAAAGTGGCACATTTTTCCCCTGTTTGGAACAGTACCACAGCAAAATGACATTTCTAAAGAAAAAAATGTAATTTAACCACTTCAGTCCCGGAAGATTTGGCTCCTGAATGACCAGACCATTTTTTGCGATTCTGCACTGTGTCACTTTAACTGGCAACTCCATGGTCGTGCGACGCTGCACCCAAACAAAATTGATGTCCTTTTTTTCCCACAAATAGAGCTTTCTTTTGGTGGTATTTGATCACCTCTGCGGTTTTTATTTTTTTGCGCTATAAACAAAAAAAAGAGTGTACTTTTTGCTATAATAAATATAAAATATTTTTTTTCAAAAAGCAATTTTTTTCTTAGTTTAGGCCAATATGTATTCTTCTAGATATTTTTGGTAAAAAAAATTGCAATAAGCGTATATTGATTGGTTTGCGTCTACAAAATAGGGGATAGATTTATAATATTTTTATTATTATTTTTTTTACTAGTAATGGGGGTGATCTGCGATTTTTATCAGGACTGCGACATTATGACGGACACATCGGACACTTTTGACACATTTTTTTGGGACTATTGGCATTTATACAGGGATCAGTGCTATAAAAATGCACTGATTACTGTAAAAATGTCACTGGCAGGGAAGGGGTTAACACTAGGGGGCAATCAAGGGGTTAACTGTGTTCCCAAGTACATGTTTCTAACTGAAGGGGGAGGGGACTGACTAGAGGAAGTGACGGATCATGGTTCCTAGCTAATAGGAACACAAGATCTGTCACTCCTCTCAGAACAGAACAGGGAAGTGTGTGTTTTCGTCCTTGTTCTGTCTCTCATGCTCGCGATCGCTCGTGGCTGGCAGTCATTGTGCAGCGGGCGCAGCAGGCGCACGTGCCTGCTATCCCAATCCACGAGCCGACGTATAGCTACAACAGTTCACAGGATCGTGCCAACCTGCCACAGTAAAATGACGGCGGCTGGACGGCAAGCTGTTAAAACTGATCGTGGCTGTAATGAATTGTCGGGTCTTGGTAATATAGATAAAACTCATTGAAAAAAAGGGCATGTGATCTCCCCAGTCCATTACCAGGCCCTTTGGGTCTGGTATGAATATTAAGAGGAACCCCAAACCAAAAATTTTTTAATAAATTGTGTGGGGGTCCCCCCAAAATCCATACCAGGCCCTTCAGGTCTAGAATGGAAATTAAGGGGAACCCTGCGCCAAATTAAAAAACAAATGGCGTAGGGGTCCCCCAAAATCCATACCAGACCCTTATCCGAGCATGCAACCTGGCAGGCTACAGGAAAAGAGGGGGATAGGAGAACGCCCCCCTCCTGAACCGTACCAGGCCACATACCCTCAACATGGGGAGGGTGCTTTGGGGTCTGATCCCAAAGCGCCTTGTCCCCATGTTGATGGGGACAAGGGCCTCATCCCCACAACCCTTGCCTAGTGGTTGTGGGGGTATGTGAGCGGGGGGCTTATCGGAATCTGGAAGCCCGCTTTAACAATGGGACCCACAGATCCCCCCCTATGTGAATTGGTAATGGGGTACATTGTAACCCTACCATTTCACAAAAAAAGTGTCAAAAATGGTAAAAAAAGACAAGAGACAGCTTGGGACAAGTCCTTTATATCCATGGGAGGCTCCCGCCGAGTGATGCTTCTTCTGGGTGACAGCTGTTATATAGCTGAGGGTGGGGTCACCCAGTGACGTAAACTTCCCCATGGTGACAGAGGGGGGGCGGGGTCACCCGTTTACCTCACTGGGTGGCCCCACCCTCAGCTATATAACAGCTGTCACCCAGAAGAAGCGTCACTCTGCGGGAGCCTCCCATGGAGGCGAACGATTGCAGATTTTTTTTTTCAGTCCGTCGGGCTGCGTGAATTTACAACGCCGGACATTTTTATTCTTTTATTTTTTACTAAAGGACTTGTCCCAAGCTGTCTCTTGTCTTTTTTTACCATTGTGACACATTTTTTGTAAAATGGTAGGGGTACAATGTACCCCATTACCCCATTACCAATTCACATGGGGGCGGGGTCTGGTGGTCCCCTTGTTAAAGGGGGCTTCCAGATTCCGATAAGTCCCCTGCCCACATACCCCCACAACCACGGGGCAAGGGTTGTGGGGATGAGGCCCTTGGCCCCATCAACATGGGGACAAGGTGCTTTGGAGTCAGACCCCAAAGCACCCTTCCCCATGTTGAGGGCATGTGGTCTGGTATGGTTCAGGTGGGGCGCTCTCTCGTCCCCCCCTCTTTTCCTGTGGCCTGCCAGGTTGCGTGCTCGGATAAGGGTCTGGTATGGGTTTTGGGAGGGACCTGAAGGGTCTGATATGGATTTTGGGGGGACCCCTACGCCATTTTTTTTTATTTGGTGCAGGGTTCCCCTTAATTTCCATACCAGACCCAAAGGGCATGGTAACGGATTGGGGGGGACCCATGCCCTTTTTTTCAATGAGTTTTATCTATATTGCCGAGACCCAACAATTCATTACAACAGCAAACAATTTTAAATGACAATTTTTTCTTTAGAAATGTCATTTTGCTGTGGTACTGTTCTAAACATGGGAAAACTGCGCCACTTTACATAGACACCCCCCAGGCATGATATTTAAAGGAATATTTCATTTTTATTGTTTCACTTTAAGCATTAACGTGTTTTTTTTTAAAAAAAATTTACATTAACCGCTTCCCGACCACCTCACACAGACATAATGCAGCAGAAGGGCACGTACAGGCAGATTAACGTACCTGTACATTGCTCTTTAAGAGGCGGCTTGCGGGCGCAGGCGCGCGCCCGCCGGGAGCTCCGTGACCTATTTTGTAGAAGCTATAACTTTTGCGCAAACCAATCAATAAACGCTTATTGTGATTTTTTTTTTACCAAAAATGTAGAAGAATACGTATCGGCCTAAACTGAGGGGAAAAAAATGTGTTTTTATATATTTTTTGGAGTTATTTATTATAGCAAAAAGTAAAAAATAATATGTTTTTTTTTTCAAAATTGTCGCTATTTTTTTGTTTATATCGCAAAAATTAAAAATCACAGAGGTGATCAAATAACACCAAAAGAAAGCTCTATTTGTGGGGAAAAAAAGGACGTCAATTTTACTTGGGAGCCATGTTGCACGACCGCGCAATTGTCAGTTAATACGACGCAGTGCTGAATCACAAAAAACGTTCTGGTCTTTGGCCAGCCAAATGGTCCGGGGCTTAAGTGGTTAATGCATGTCCCCTGTGACAGGACCCGGATCCCCAAACACTTTTTATGACAATAACTTGCATATAAGCCTTTAAAATGAGCACTTTTGATTTTTCATGTTCGTGTCACATAGACTTTAACGGTGTTTGCGTGTTCTTCCAAATTTTTTGCCCATTCTGGTGCAAACCGAACCGGCGGGTGTTCAGCTCATCCTTACTGATTACTCATAGATGGTGTCATCGTATCTAGTATTAGGTTTGTCTGTAAATGAATGAGGCCAAGCTTTGCCATTTCTGTGAATGTTGTTTTATGTCTAACCTCTAAGTAATGCAAAACCTAGTTTAATGACATTTAAGGGACCATAAATTAATCAAGAAAATAAAACCATATTCTTTTGCTGCCCTTGTTACATATCTAATACTACACTTATCTAGCACATTGTATTATCAATTAATGAGGTTTATACTTTGTACATTACCTTTTATGCAGTGCAGTTGTTTTTGAAAATCATTCTGGGCAAAGTACATTATCATACAGTAAGATATTCAGTTTGATAGTGTAGCATTAACATATTTGTAACATTTACATAGCATTCCCTAAGGCAGATATTTGCATTGCAGTGACATTTTAGCAGTAATCTGTAATCAAAAATGAAAGGCTTGCTATTGAGTTGGGCTGTTTGAAGATTTAATTCTGCAGAGCAAACAATGCACTGTATAAAATAAAACAATGATAACAGCAGTATCTATACATCATGAGTCACAATGATGTCAATTAAAATAAGAATCGTATATACAGTATCTGGTTTACAAGTTTCTAAGAATACATGTATACAATTACTATACTTGTGGAAATGAAGTATAAGCAAAAAAAAAAGGACAGTCATTAAACTAACCATACAAAAAAACTAAATTACATAATCTATTAATATTCTTAATAATTGTAATGCATTTATTGTAACTCTTCTGGTCATATTCTATTAAAATGTTTTATTATTTTTTTTTTTTTTACTATGTCATACTTACAAAAATCTATGAGCAGGAAAAATATATATTGTTTTAAATAGACAACTCCACAAAAAGAGTAAAAGAAAGCATCTGATCAGCTACTTGGTTTTTCATTATCTGTACGTCTATCCGTGAAATGGCAAAATGTATACAGTGAATGATGAAAATAAGGAAAATAATTTAAATTAATGTAGGCAACCACAGTATCCATTAATTACGAAGTATGTCCAGAATATATAGAAGAACGGTGAAGGAGATGTGCCAAATTTGAAACATTTGGGGTACTCCAATTAACTTATTTTTTTAACAGTAAATGTTTTTTTATTTAAAAAAATATATATCATGACAATGACACAGTACATGAACATCAAGTGTATGCAATAAGTCACAAGGTCTGAGTTGACAATATAGTTACAGCTAGCAGTTATTCATCCAAGCATACAATGACATCTAACAGTTTAAGCATTTTAGCAGTCATATTCCTAGTAGCATTGACGGATCATAGTAGGAGTGGAGAGGGGGGGTTCTAGGAAGGGGGAGAAGAGTGGGGGGGGGGGAGCGGAGGGGATGGAAGGGGTTATATAAATCTCACACCAGAATAACATTGCTACTTGCTGCCTCAAGACACTATAGGATAGAGTCAGAGCATCGGGGATTACCAGCTGCCCCGGGTCTCCTATCCATGTGCATCAAGCCACTGAGACCAGATCTTATCAAATTTTTTAGGGCAATTTCTACTCTCATATGTCAACTTGTACAAAGGTAGGACAGAGTTTATCGTGGTCGTCCACATATGTTGAGTGTGTGTGTGTGGGGGGGGGGGGGGGGGCGGTCTGCTTCCACCTGTGAATAATCTCCCTTCTGGCATAGTATAGAGCACAGAACAGGAACAGTTTGTCGTGTCTGGATGCTTCAATGTTTTCCATATTGCCTAGTAGCTCTAAGGCAGGGTCCAACCTAAGGGACCAGTCCCCAAACGTGCCCAGGACTTCTATCACTCCCTCCCAGTATGAACGTAGCACGGGGCACGACCATACCATGTGAGAAAAAGTTCCAGGAGACACACCACATCTGGAGCAGAGAGCGTTCGTTCCCAGATATATACTAGCTAGCCTCACGGGGGTATAATATGCCCTATGTAAGAACTTAATTTGAATGAAGCGATCCCTTGTTGAAATCATTTTTGTGGTATAGTCAGACACTATATCTTTCCAGCTATCGTCTGTCAGCTCTGGGATGTCAATCTTCCATTTATTAAAAACCTTAGTCAGGGATGTCATATGTGCAATTGAAATGTAGAAGTAGAGGGAGGACAGGGGTTTGTCCATGACTTTAGCAATGAGCAGTCATTTAACTGCGTCAGTCTGAAGGGTCAGGGGGCCAGGGAACTGGGCTTATACCGCATGTTTTAGTTGATAGTACCTGAACTTCATGGAAGCAGGAATATTATGTTTAGCTTTCAGTGTTTCAAAGGAGGAGAAGGACCCTTCATTGTAGATATGTTTAATAGTTACTATGACCCCTGACCACCCACAACTGAGGCTCCGGAAGCCCATAGAGGTGTGATAGCAGGGGATTACCCCACAGAGGCATATGGGGGAGATGACAGAATCCGACTTATAAATAGCTCTTGCCTTTTGCCATACCTGTATGGTTGTGCGCATTAAAGACGTTACCTGGGGGTGGGCCCTGGGCCCTCTGTAGGCTAAGTTAGTTAACGCCGCATAGGATCCCAGGATGGCCGCCTCAAGGGTCCCCGCATGGTTGTGCCTGGGCTGGTCAAACCACCACCTAACAGTTACCAAGACTGCTGCCCAAAAGTAGAGCTGCAAATGTGGCAACGCCAGTCCTCCCTGGGACAGGGGGAGCTGGAGCTCTTCCTTGCCAGTCTCGGAGCTTTCCCAGCCCAGACAAAAGTGGAAGCAATGGAATCCAATTTTTGAAAAAAGGATTTGGGAATGAGGCACAGAGTGTTCCTGAAAAAGTATGTGAACTTGGGGAGATAGACCATTTTTACCAAGTTCACTCTGCCCACCGGAGACAGTGGCAGGGTCCTCCAAAGTTGGCATTTCTTGCCAAATTGGGTCAGGAGGGGGGAGAGGTTATCCTCCATGTAGGCTTGAGGGGATTTTCTAACAATTACCCCGAGATATTTAAATTTATCTACCCATTGGAGTGGTGTGTTGGTAGCCACTCTGGGGCCCGAGCAATTAAGGGAAAAAAGGACTGACTTATCCCAGTTGACGCGAACCCCAGACTATCTGCCGAATTGATCTATTATCTCAAGTGCAGAGCTCAGGGAGGCTCCTGCATCGGCCAAGTACAGCAGGGTGTCATCCGCGTATAGCGAGATTTTTTCTTGAAGCACTTCAACCTGTATTCCCTTGACCTGTTGATTTTGGCATAGGAGGATTGCCATGGGCTCAATTGCCAGGGCAAAGAGTCCCGGGGACAGGGGACAACCCTGCCTGGTACCCCTATGTAGACTAAAGGGGGGACAACAGGCCATTAACCCGTATCTGGGCAGTCAGAGCCCTGTATAGAAGTTGAATTCAGGAAATAAACATGGGCTCAAATCCAAAGCGTTCCAATACCTCCCATAGGAAAAGGTATTCAACAGACTTGAATGCCTTTTCGGCATCAAGCGCAGCCACCATACCCGTATCCCCCTCTGCAGCTAAGTCTATGAGGGTAAATAACCTATGAATATTGACGTCCGCTCCTCTGCCTGGCATAAAGCCAGACTGATCCGAGTGGACCAAGGCCGTGATCACCCGGCTCAGCCTGGTCGCCAAGATTTTGGCCAGTAATTTGGCATCCACATTGATCAGAGAAATCGGGCGATAGGACTTGCAGAGTTTGGGATTCTTATCCGGCTTAGGGATGACCATTATCACTGCTTCCGACAAGGAAGCCGGCAGGATCCCATCCCTCAACGAGGCCAGGAGCATGGAGTGAAATTTGGGGGCCAGTTCCTCAGCAAACATTCGGTAAAATTCAGTGGGGAACCCGTCTGGGCCTGGTGTTTTCCCGGCCTGGAGTGAGGAGATGGCCTGGTGTACCTCCTTGAGGGTAATGGGAGAGTCAAGTTGGTCTCTATATGTTTCAGTCAGAACGGGGAAGTCTACATCTGAAAGGTATATATGTAGATCCTCCATAGAGTAGTCAACCCAAGAAGAGTAAAGTTCAGTATAGTAAGGATCAAAGCCCTCATTGATCGCCCTGGAGGAAGTCTGTCTGATCCCATCTCCGTCAACCAGTGATGGGGCACTCATAGAGGCCGACTGTTCCCTGACCGACTGTTCCCTGACTCCTCAAAGATCCTCTGCGTCTGCTGGAGCAGCTTCTTTTTGGTAAGTGATGTGCAGATCAGCATAACCTCCCTGGTACTCTCCTGGAGCTTAGTATGAAGCTCTGGGTCTCCATTTTGAGTATAATGCCGCTCCAAAGAGGCGACCATTTCCTCAGCCCTGACCAAGTCTGCCTTCATCTGTCTACGGACTCCACCAATGAGTGATTGATAATGGCCTCTCAAGGAGGCATTAAAGGCATCCCACACTACCGCTGCTGGGGCCGACCCAGGGTTAGTTGCCCAGTAGGCGTCCATTTATATGCGGAACCCGGAATCTACCCCTGGGTCAGAGATCTACAATCTCGACAACCTCCACAATCTATCCGTGGGAGACCCCTCCAAAGACAGCTTAAGGAGCAGTGGTGCATGATCGGATATACCCCTTGGAAGGATTGATATCTGCTGTACCCTGGGCAACAGAGGTCTCCCCGCATACATAAGGTCAATGCGTGAGAGAGTTCTGAGTGGCAGGTAAAAGATTTGTCTGAGGGATGTTGCCACCTCCACAGGTCCGTTAGCCCATATGTTTCTGCCCAGACCGATAATTCTGAGGTAGGTCCTCCCGTGGATTTAAAGTGGTCTAGCCCGGAATTAGGCGACATGTTAAAGTCCCCCGTGATCAATAGGTTATCTGTACTATACTTAGCAAGAAGGGGGCCCAGTTTATGGAGTAATCTGATTGAGGCAGGGGGGGGAATATAGACACCCACCAGCACCACCTCCAGGCTCTCTACCATTGCATGCATTATTATATATCATCCATCCGGGTCGAGCACAAGCCCCAGAAGCCGAAATGGCAGGGACTTGCGCACAAGTATGCTAACCCCCCTGGCAAAGTTTGAATATGTTCTTAAGGCTAAGGATCTTCCTCCCCACCAAGTGGGTCTCCTGGAGGACACAAATATGAGGGTTATGGAATTTTAGAAACTGGAACACCAGTGACCGCTTCACTGGAGAATTAACCAATTAACCTATTTTAAACAGGGTATTGAGGTAGTGATACAATTCGTAAAGAAAGCCTCTTAAAATTTCAGACTTTTTTATTTATTTTTTTACATTTTTATTACATTAAAATAAAAAAAGATAGATAGATAGATAGATAGATAGATAGATAGATAGATAGATAGATAGATAGATAGATAGATAGATAGATAGATAGATAGATAGTGATTGTATATCTCTGCCATATTTTGATTTTATCATAAGGATCAAACACATTATGCAATTTCAACAGACCTTGATTTACTGTATGTCATACTAGGAGAACAGCAGGAATAGATAAGTGCATGTTACCAGTGGCAGAAGCAGAATTTGTTGGGACATTTCTATTTGAGGTAGTGGACATGTACTTCACCCCTGCTAATTGGCTCCAGTACAAGGTAGTAAAGTTTTATATTGGATTGACATGGCTTAATACATCATATGTCTAGTCAGCAGGTTTTTCATCAATATATACACTATATTACCAAAAGTATTGGAACAACCGCTTTTACACGCACATGAACTTTAATGGCATCCCATTCTTAGTCCGTAGGGTTCAATATTGAGTTGGCCCATCCTTTGCAGCTATAGCAGCTTTAACTCTTCTGGGAAGGCTATCCACAAGGTATAGGGGTGTGTCCATGTGAATGTTTGACCATTCTTCCAGAAGCGCATTTGTGAAGTCAGGCACTGATGTGGATGAGAAAGAGTTCCCTTCACTGGAACTAAGGGGCCAAGCCCAACTCCTAAAAAACAACCCCACGCCATAATCTCCCCTCCACCAAATGATTTGGACCAGTGCACAAAGCAAGGTCCATAAAGACATGGATGATTGAGTTTTTTTGTGGTAGAAAATCCTGAATTGCACTCCAAAAACTATGCCTCCCTAAGAGTGAAGGTGGGGCAGGTTTGCCCTACCTCAGGTTTTATACTGTTAAGTCAAGGTATCGACTGGTTATCGAAGAAATCTTGCTACACCAACTACATGCTGGAGGGTGCCCTTGTGCTTCTGTTTAATCCCCAGGCTATCCTTCATTCAAAGCTACACTCTCTACCTGTTAAGAGCCAATTTGCTAATTAAAGATACTATTGTTGCTTAGAGAGAAGTGTATAGACTTCTCGGCTTGCCTTCCACCATCCCCTGACACTTGCCCATACATGGCAACCCATTATTTCCCCCTTCCATAGAACATAAGGCATTTGCCCAGTGGTCTAACAGCAGCCTTTTGACGGCCTCAGAGGTTCTGGATGGTGCCCAGGGTTCTTTCAGATCCTTTTATGATTTAGCTGCACAATATTCTCTTCTGCCATCACAGGCATTTTACTGTTACCAACTAACCAGCTATCTCAAAACCTGCTCTAGTCCACGTCAGAACCCCCTCCGAGGCTCTTTCAGCAATGCTGTGATCAGCCAAGACCAATACTCAATTTTGGAGATGTATTCCCACCTTCTCACACATTAAACCTCTAAATATTACTTTGCCCCTTTAAACCCTGGAGTTTGATTCTTGACAAGGAGGATGTTCTGGAAAAGATCCTGGCAGGACATAAAAAAGTTTGCTCCCTGGTGGTATGTAAAACGTGGAATGAAACTCAATTTAAGATCGCCCACCGAGATACTATCCTTTCCGTCATGGTACCATGGGTTCCTCTCACCCCTCCTGCCTCTGGTGTGCCATCTCCCGCCAACACTATTTCACAGACTGTGGGACTGTCCAACGACCTCCTCCTTCTGGGACCAAGTTCTAAAATATATTGGCAAAATCTACCAAGTCTCCATACCCAAAGACGCCATGCTCTGTGTCTTCAGCTATGACAACACCACCATTGGCCTCCTGCCCTAAAAATCTTCCACAGTAGATTAATTCATGTCCTCTAGTTGCACGTAGAGTTATCATGCAAGCTTTGATCCATCCTCCCCCTGTGTCCAGATCTAAACCCTATTGAGCATCTGTGGGGCATCCTCAAACAGAAGGTGGAGGAGCACAAGGTGTCTAACATCCACCAGCTCCGTAATGTCTTCATGGAGGAGTCTAAGAGGACTCCAGTGGCAACCTATGAAGCTCTATTAACAAGTAAAACAGGCGCAATGCAACAATACCTCTACAGAATGTTCCTTGATAGTCCAGGGGGGCAAAGATAAATATATAAAAAATATTTATATATGTGTAGAAGGGTCTGTCAGGGCTGCCACCGATGGGACCAGAAGCAAGGTCCAAAAAAAAGGCTGAGAAGAAACAAGGAAAGGGGCGCCTCTGAATATGTAGCTCTGGGCCAAATTTGGTCATTTTCACTTAGGGGGTGTACTCGCTTTTGTTGCCAGCAGTTTAGACATTAATGGCTGTGTGTTGAGTTATTTTGAGGGAACAGCAAATTTGCACTGTTATACTGTATACTGTACTGTACTGTACACTCACTACTTTACATTGTAACAAAGTGTCATTTCCTCAGTGTTGTCACATTAAAAGATATAATAAAATATTTACAAAAATGTGACTGGTGTACTCACTTTTGTGAGATACTGTATATATAAAATTAACAAATGTAATGATCTACATTAAAATAGTTTGTATACAATATATCAATTAGAGAAAATAAATTTTCATATAAAAACAGCAATAGGAGGCGGACTAGATGCAAGTCCCCCTAAAGAATATTTGGCATATATGAACCTTCTGTATGTGTAAAAATAATACAATGGAATTCACATATCTTCCAAACATTGGGGTTCACTTGTCTTCGATCGACCTCGTAAGTTTTGCTCTACATGTTTTGCGACCTAGTCACTTCTTTAGGAGCTTTAATAATCCATTCAGGTAGGAACATACATTTGTTAAAATACATCATTAGATACAACAATACACTTTATTTTCCACTAAAAGAACACTCGCTCACAATAAATTTGTTGCAGTCACAGCGCTGACTCCCAAAGCCTGGTAGAAACCCCCCAGAAGCACGGCCACAGTAGGCTCACTTGTCAGAATGTGGGGATAGACAAAACTGCTAAGTGAGTTGTAAAAACAATATATAATTATAATAGTTGGTACAATAATACAATGTATTGCATAGTATTGACAAACCAATACTTACATACTTAAAGTGATTGTAAAGGCAGAAGTTTTTTATCTTAATGCATATGCATTAAGATAAAAAACCTTCTGTGTGCAGCAGCCCCCCTCGGCCCCCCTAATACTTACCTGAGCACATCTCTATCCAGTGATGTTGCACGAGAGACTCTCCTCCTCATTGACTGAGACAGCAGTGGAGCACCGTTGGCTCCCACTGCTGTCAGTCAAATTCAGTGAGCCATTGAGGGGGCGGGGGCCTAGCCGTGGCTCCATGTCTGAATGGACAACAGTGAGCTGTGAATTGGCTTGGGTGCCCCCATGGCAAGCTGCTTGCTGTGGGGGCACTTGTCAGGAGGGAGGGGCCGGGAGAGCCGAAGAGGGACCCGAGAAGAGGAGGATCTGGGCTGCTCTATGCAAAACCATTGCACAGAGCAGGTAAGTATAACATGTTTGTTTTTTTTAAGAAAAAAAAAAAACTGACTTCTCACAAGGTCAATTGAAGACAAGTGAACCCCGATGTTTGGAGTATATGCAAATTCCATTGTATTCTTTTCACACATAAGTTCACATATGCCAATTATTCTCTAGGGTGACTTACATCTAGTCTGTGACCTATTGTTTTATAGGAAAATTTCTTTATCCAATTTGTTATATTGTATACAAACTATTTTAATGTAGATCAATACATTTGTTCATTTTATATATATGTGCCTATAAAGTCCATGATTTTTTCGAATTCCCTATTATGTGGGAATGTTGCCTTTACAAACACTTTTATTCTCATTAATTGGTTGGATATATTTCTAAGGTGAAAATTGGAATCTAAGGGCACTTTCATACTGGGGTCATTGGGGGCGTCTGCGGTAAAGTGCCGCTATTTTTAGCGTCACTTTACTGTCATTTTAGCGGAGCTTTTCGCAAGCTAGCGGCCAAAAAAAGGGTTACAAGTGCCCGCAAAGCGCTGCTTCCGAAACGCTTTGCAGGCGCTTCGGCGGTGCTGCTCATTGATTTCAGTGGACAGGGGCGCTTTAGGAGCGGTGTCTAAAGCGCCATGCTTTCTTCCAGAAGGGCTGAAGATCAGAGCATACCAAAAAGATGTGTAATATATCTCCCCTGTCTGACTCACAGTGCCAACAATGGTCCGATATTGAGGGGTACATTTGGTTTTATGCGCTTTTGCGAAACCATAATTTACATAATTTTGTAACCAGCTTCCTGGTACTTAATAATGATGTAGGAGGGAGTTAAGATTATTGAACGCTCTGTCAAGGGCAGCTTGATATGAAGGTCCCTTTCATCCAGAACTGTAGGCGATCAGTGTGAAGTTTCAGGGAGCAGCAATTTGTAGGTGGAGAGAGGTGGTCAAAGGTGGTCAACAAACGTGCATGTGAAGAAGCATCTGGTATTGATTTCATTAAATGGGAGAGATGATGTAGCTGGAAACCACTAAGGCCAGTGAAACATCAGCCATAAAGATATCTTTAAATCCAGTTATCTCTGTTTTTATATCAAATTGAATAGGTCACATCAATTATATCTGTATAAACAGCCCAGAATAAGTTGTTTAAACACCCGTATACCAATAAAGCAAGTACTACAATTCCAATGTTAAAATTTGTGGCGTATAGTGAAGTAGAGTCTTATTGTATAAGGCATTACAAACCCATCAAAAAGTTATTCAGTGTATTAGAACAGACATTAGTCTGTTATCTAATGTACAGTATATGTTCATTGGTATCCTTGCTGAAACTATTAACCTTGGTACATCTTTATCATTTACAGCAGACGGAAACATCCCATACATTATCATTATCCAGAATAATAGTATTAATCACAAAAATATATGTATTAGTTGAAGAATATTAAAATTTGGAAAATAAAATAACTGTAATAATTTTGTTTGTTGTCTTAATCCTTAATTATAATGCACATGATATATAAAAATTAATAAGGAGGCTCTGGAAATTGGTTAGTAGGCAATTAATGTGACTGGCATCCAATCTAGAAACAGGCCTGACAGTTTAGCTAACAAATTTCATATCATGTTATGGGTCAATGCAAAAGTTAATTACTGGATTTTTATCAGGGATTTCTGGATTTAAAAAGAACACATGGTATATGCTCAATGAACATGTATTTTGAGTTATTAAAACAGTATTTAAAAGTAACTTTTTAATGTGATAGTCACAACTCAACATTCATGTCTTTGTTATATTTTTATAACTGTATTAGACATAAAGATTTTTTAGCTGGCCACTACAAAGGTAGTGCATTTGCTGCTACCATCACTATACACTCTACCGCCTTCAGATACTAATTTGTTTTCTTTTTTCGTTCAGTCTTAGAGCTAAATTTAAAAAAAACTGATAGATTCCTCTGACCATGCTATCTAGCATGGATAAACAAATCACCTGCTGCAGCTACAGTATTTTGACACCACCTCCACTGACTGTCCAAATACCTGAATTGCTGCATCTGATTGGATTTATCAACAATCAACTTTCGTCAAACAGAGCAGGGCCAATAGGGCTGCTTACTGAATTAATTCCCTTGTCCTCATTATTTTCCTTTGTAAAAGGTGTTTAAGTTTGATTTTAAAATTGTACTTCAAGTGAACAACAATAGACAACCAGAAGAAAGGAAGAGGGGAGATTTAGGACCACACCGGTGTCCATCCCAAAAATTCAAATTGCTGAAGTGTATATTGAGTGGCAGGGACATTGCTCATTCTCTGTTGGATGGTGTGTGACCATGCCACTGCATGGACTTGGCAAGGTTTATTTGTAAGTCTGCTTGAGATCTTTGCGTGTGCTGAACTGCTTCACTCGCTAGCTAACCAACCCACTCTGCCCAATTGAGCAATCTTGCAGTCTGCCACAAGTGGATTTTAACACATTATCACAGGCCACATCTCCACATGGTATTTAGGCTACGCCTTTTGGTGTTGTCCTCTCGCTGACCCTGAGGAAGAGTATGAATCTCAAAATGCGATGGACAGTTGGACTCTATATATAACATACTGGCATTGTACATAGTCCTCTTGTTTGTTTATAATAGGATGATTCACAAATAATTTGGATGTGGTTGCACACAGTATATGTGGTTTGATGTTACTATTATAACTCATATGAGATGGAATGTTTTAGCCTGTGTTTTTTAGTTTTTATTCAGTAAAGTTTGTTTATATTTTTTATATAAATGTCCATTTTTGTGCCTGTAAAATCCCTGACACCCAATATACGCTTGAGGAACAACAGACAACCAGAAGATTGTGGAATAACAAAATAGGATATACATATCACACAGACATACTCATGAGTCCCCACAACCTTCCCAATTCCAATCACTTTTAAAACAATATAGCTTCTATGGGGCATTATGGTGAAAAGTGCATCTAGCACTTAGCTCACTCAGAATTTTCTTTTTTTTGGTGAGCATAAAAACATAAAGGCAATCCACTGATGAGCTTCAGCCTGCCAAGGACTCAGTCACTGGGGCATTTCAATACATAATAACATACAGTAAAGGGTATCTATGGTCAAAACTTAAAATTTCCACATTGTATTTCTATAATTTCTAGCCTACAGTTTTGGACAGCTTAATGATGGGAATGGTACCAGCTAATTGGCAAAAGGCCAATGAGGTACCAATATTTAAAAAAAGGGCAGAGATATACAGTACACCTGGAAACTACAGGCCAGTCAGTCGAACACCGATAGTATGTAAACTATTGGAGGGGATAAAAAGGGACTATATCCAAGAATTTGCTTATAAAAACAGTATCATTAGTAGTAATCAGTATGGATTTATGAAAGGTTGTTCTTGCCAAACAAATCTGTTAACATTCTATGAGGAAGTGAGCTACCATTTAGACAAGGGAAGGGCTGTGGATGTGGTATATCTGAATTTTGCAAAAGTATTCGATACAGTTCCACATAAACGCTTAATTTATAAATTGAGGTCTGTTGGCATTGACTACAAGGTGTGTACCTGGATAGAAAACTGGTTACAGGGGTGCGTCCAAAGGGTGGTTATAAATAACGTGCACTCAGACTGGTCTGAAGTGGTAAGTGGGGTGCCACAAGGCTCTGTTCTGGGACCAATTCTGTTTAATTTATCCATAAATTATATAGAGGGTGGTATAAATAGTTTAATCTCAGTGTTTGCTGATGATACAAAGCTAAGTTGGACAATAACATCACAGCAGTATATTTAAACTTTACAACAAGACCTCAATAAAATAAAGGGGTGGCCAAAAAATGGAAAATGAGGTTTAATGTTGAAAAATGTAAAGTAATGCACTTGGGGGCTAATAATATGAATGCAAGTTACTCACTAGGGGGGAAACTCTGGGGGAATCCAGGATGGAAAAA
Source organism: Lithobates clamitans (assembly GCA_037952925.1). Lineage (NCBI taxonomy): Eukaryota > Metazoa > Chordata > Amphibia > Anura > Ranidae > Lithobates > Lithobates clamitans. The sequence goes on along the minus strand of JBBGZY010000615.1, from coordinate 960,928 downwards.
TATCTATCTATCTGTGGGTCCTAGTAAATGACAGACTAAGCAAAGGCATGCATTGCCAAGCTGCAGCAAGCAAATCAACCAGAATATTAGCATTAGAGTTAGGGCGAACACCCCCCCGGTTCGGTTTGTGCCAGTTCTCTCGAAAAACGCAAAAGTTTGTACCCGAACCACAAACCCTGTACTTTACCATGTATAAAAACCTGCTGCAGCAAAACTGATATACAGTATATAACAGGGGAAAAAATGACATTCAAATTGATTTTCCCTGCAAGCTTTCTTTATTTTGTAAACAACTGCTTGGGGAGCCAGTCTCTATAATGAGCCCACAATTAAGTGCCCTTGGAACAAGATTAGAGATTTTTTGGCTACATTCTGGTGTTTCTATGGCAGACTCTGGATGGAAATAACACATTTTTGCACCACAGTGAGCAAGCCTTATGTGAAGAAGCCAAATTATAGTACACTCAGACCAGGATTAACAATTTGTTTTTAGATAAAGTCTGGTGTCTCTTTTGCAGACTTTGGATAGAAGTACCAGGTGCGGAAAAATTGGGCTTTGGGTGTTGGTGGTGCCTTCACACCGTAACCCTATAGTACTCTTAAAAAAAAAAAAAAATCTGTTTGTTTTTGTATGCTTTGTTAAGAAAAATTATGTTCAACAATAACCTCAAAAGTTAAGTTTCAAAATAAATATACAAAACTAATTTGGAAATTGCTTTATTTTCTCATCTCGCCATCTTCTTCCTCCTCTTCTACTCTTCATATATACAATATATTATTACACCTTATTAAAACTTCTCCAAAATGTCCAGATAATACCCTATCAATATACTCTTCTGCATTGGCGAGCTGCATGTTCATGTAGCCATCCAGAGAAACTTATATTTCACACCCCACTTCAGTTTCACCATTACTGGCTTACCAGTAAGGCCATTAGGAATCATTTTGGGCTTAGCGGCAAACTCATTCTGCCACTGAAGCCGCAGCTGATCTACAGACCAGAGAAAGGAAGAAAAGATTTCTCATTGGAATGCTCTGAGAATACACCACTGGACAGAGCGAGAAATAGCTAGAGGTACTCTTGATGAAAGCAAAAATTTGCCTTTCTGTAAAAAATTGAAAGTATATGCACCTGTCAAATAAGTGCGGAAAAATTGGCCCTTGGGATTTGATGGTGCCTTCACACCATGACCCTATAGAAGTACATTTGATGAAAGCAAGAATTGGTCTTTCTGTAAAAAAATTTAATTATATGAACTTGTCAAACAGGTGCAGGAAAATTGGGCTTTGGGTGTTGGTGGTGCCTTCACACCGTACCCCTATAGAGGTACTCTTGATGAAAGCAATAACTGGCCTTGCTGTAAAAATTTTAAATTCTATGCAACTGTCAAACAGGTGTGGAACAATTGGTCCTTGGATGTTACTTGTGCCCAAGAAACCTCTACCAAAAAATAAAAATCAACACCCACAAAGCTAGGCAGCCTAGACAGTCTTGCAGAGATTCTAGATCCCAAAAACATTTAATCAGGGACATCTGCATCAGGAGCTTGATAGGTGCTGCTAATCCAGGACTGATTGATTTTGCTATATGTCAGCTGGCCAATGGACACGCTCTTTTATCTGTCACAAAACCTCCGGGAGCACTGAATGCCTGTTCGGAAAACAAGCTGGATCGAGGACAACCCAGCAGCTCTATTGCATACTGGGCAAGTTCTGGCCAGTGGTTTATTCACATGACCCAGTAACCCAGTGGATAGTTTACTGGAAAGCTCTCAATGTCTGTTTTCACCCCTAGACAATCCTCCACCATATGCTGCATGGTATTTTGAGCTCCGAGAATTTCCCCTTGTAGTGATGGTCAAGGAGGTTTGCCACCCAATAATGATCCTCCTCCTTGATGCAACAAATTCTTGGGGTCCTTTCGCAGGTTTGAAGAATAAGGAACCCCATGCACCGCAAGTTCACTGGAGGCATGCGAATCAGAGTCTTCGAGTTCAGCCACGTAGTACTCCCAAGGTTTCTGGGGACTGAAAACCATCTTAAGTTTTGATGTACAGTGGGGCAAAAAAGTATTTAGTCAGCCACCAATTGTGCAAGTTCTCCCACTTAAAAAGATGAGAGAGGCCTGTAATTGTCATCATCGGTATACCTCAACTATGAGAGACAAAATGTGGAAACAAATCCAGACAAACACATTGTCTGATTTTTAAAAGAATTTATTTGCAAATTATGGTGGAAAATAAGTATTTGGTCACCTACAAACAAGCAAGATTTCTGGCTCTCACAGACCTGTATCTTCTTCTTTAAGAGACTCCTCTGTCCTCCACTCATTACCTGTATTAATGGTACCTGTTTGAACTTGTTATCAGTATAAAAGACACCTGTCCATAACCTCAAACAGTCACACTCCAAACTCCACTATGGTGAAGACCAAAGGGCTGTCGAAGGACACCAGAAACAAAATTGTAGACCTGCACAAGGCTGGGAAGAATAAATCTGCAATAGGCAAGCAGTTTGGTGTGAAGAAATCAACTGTGAGAGCAATAATTTGAAAATGGAAGACATAAAAGACCACTGATAATCTCCCTTGATATGGGGCTCCACGCAAGATCTCACTCCGTGGGGTCAAAATAATCACAAGAACGGTGAGCACAAATCCAAGAACCACACGGGGGACCTAGTGAATGACCTGCAGAGAGTTGGGGCCAACGTAACAAAGGCTACCATCAGTAACACACTATGCCACCAGGGACTCAGATCCTGCAGTGCCAGACGTGTCCCCCTGCTTAAGCCAGTACATGTCCGGGCCCATCTGAGGTTTTCTAAAGAGCATTTGGATGATCCAGAAGAGGATTGGGAGAATGTCAAATGGTCAGATGAAACCAAAGTAGAACTGTTTGGTAGAAACACAACTCGTGGTGTTTGGAGGAGAGAGAATGCTAAGTTGCAACCAAAGAACACCATGCCTACTGTGAAGCATGGGGGTGGCAACATCATGCTTTGTGGCTGTTTCTCTGCAAAGGGAACAAAACGACTGATCTATGTATATGAAAGAATGAATGGGGCCTTGTGTCCTGAGATTTTGAGTGCAAACCTCCTCCCATCAGCAAGGGCATTGAAGATGAAATGTGGCTGGGCCTTTTAGCATGACAATGATCCCAAACACACTGCCCTGGCCATGAAGGAGTGGCTTCGTAAGAAGCATTTCAAGGTCCTGGAGTGGCCTAGCCAGTCTCCAGATCTCAACCCTATAGAAAACCTTTGGAGGGAGTTTATAGTCCGTGTTGCCCAGCGACAGCCCCAAAACATCACTGCTCTAGAGGAGATCTGCATGGAGGAATGGGTCAACATACCAGCAACAGTGTGTGACAACCTTGTGAAGACTTACAGAAAATGTTTGACCTCTGTCATTTCCAACAAAGGATGTCTAACAAAGTATTGATATTACTATTACACAAATAACTTTTGATATTGACAAAATACTTATTTTCCACCATAATTTGCAAATAAATTCTTTCCAAATCAGACAATGTGATTGTCTGGATTTGTTTCCACATTTTGTCTCTCATAGTTGAGGTATAGCTATGATGACAATTACAGGCCTCTCTCGTCTTTTTAAGTGGGAGAACTTGCACAATTGCTGACTAAATACTTTTTTGCCCCACTGTATGTCTTCCTCTGCTTGTATGCCTCCAAAACTGCCAGAATCCTCCTCCTCCCCCCTCTCCTCTTGTGTGTTCTGTGACGTCGCAAGAATGGTGTCTGCATAAAGTGGGCCTTTAGAGGAAAGTCCTCCTCTGCAAATTCACAGAAGGGGGAAGAATTCACCAGACGGAAAGGCAGAAGTTGTAAAGCCAGCAATCTGGACAAGCTGGAATTTAGGGGCAGAGACATTTGTCTGCTATATTCTACAGCTGGTGGTGTGTTAGTGGCAGATGTGTTGCAAGGACCCGTGACACCCTTTTCTACACCATCATCCCTGTCAGTGGAGGCTGCTGAGAGGTCATGAGATATAGCAGGGGTAGACATGAAAGGTGAGAAGGAGCAGAATTGTGTCCCTTTTGTGTGGCTTTCAGGTGCTCTTGTCAACGGGCTGAGTGGTGGGAGGTTAAATGCTTTTGCAAACATGGTACCCAAATGGCTGGTGTTTTTGCCACGCTTGGACTTCTCAAAGCACTGTTGCAAATTGCAACAGTGCCATCAGCTGCACATGTGCTAAAAAAATCTCATACAGCTGAGCTGTGGCAAGTGGGCCAGGACATAACAGCTCCACAATCTGATGGAATAGGGTGGCTGCTCTCTACTATTCCATGATGGCTACATCTGTAGGATATCCTGCCTCATTGGGGTTATGCCTCCCCCTCACTTTCCTCCTCTGCTCTATCTGGTCCCCAAGTTGGGTCAGTGACCTCATCATCATCCCCTCCATCCTCATCATCACTGGAGCCAACTTGGCAATAACCTGTGGCTGGTGGAACATGACTGTCAATTTGTTTATCAGTGTTCTCCCCTGTCTGTAGGCTCATGTATCTCCCTTCCTAAAACTCAGAACCAACCAGAATCAAGTAATGCCTGGTCATCATCAAGAAGCAAGTGGCTGACGCTGTGTTCAAATATTCAGCGGACTCCTCCATGCATGATGCTGGGGCTATAGCAGGACAAGGAGGCAGAAAAAGCCACTCTGGCAGCTGCAGTGGACTGTGCACTATTCTCAGCTTGGGTGATGGAGAATGAGGAGAATGAGGAGGGTTTAGTAAGCCAGTCCACCACCTCCTCTGCATGCTGTGGATGGATAGCACAGGGAACATCACTAAACAGAAAAAAAGTGCCCTGCCTGAGGACGAACCAAGTCCACCATACTGACACACTATACTGACACACTATACTATACTGACACTACACTAACACTGCATTGACACACTACACTGAAAGTACACTATACTCAAACTATACTCACTCTATACTCAGACTACAATAACACTACACTGACACTCAGAGTCACAATAACACACTAACTCGCTACGCTAGTAGCAAACAGAGCCCTGCTCTATCTATCTCCACTCCAACAACACACCGCAAAAGGTTCCTGTGGGAAGGAACATTTTATAGTGTGGGGTGGGACTTTGAGCACTGAGCCATAATTGCGCAAAGTCATCATGACTTTGTCCAATCATGGCTCTGACTGTGCTCAGCGGTCAGGTGCATTGCTTCATCCAATAAGGGCCTTAGAATGCACTGTGAAGCGCACAAATATCTTAATGGTGATTCTAGCATAGGGAGTAAGCTATTCAGTCTCAGGGAGTGTAAGAAGACACATGGCCACACAATGAAATTGGGGATTTGGAGGAGAAGTGATTTAACCATAAACTGCATAAAGGGTTTCTCACTGTTAGGGCGGTGAGGATGTGGGACGCCCTTCTGCAATCAGTGGTGTCAGCGGGAAGTATAGATATTTGCAAAATACAAGATAGGCATCTTAGTGAACACAGTATACAGGGATATGGGAAATGGTATTTGACATGAACTCACACAAACCCACAGAGGTTGAACTGGATGGACTACTGTCTTTATTCAACCTTACCAACTATGTAACTATTAACCTGAATGATTTCAAGTTTGTAAACTACTTTCTGAAGATTCCAACACATTTACTTCCTTGAATTTTGTGACATGTATTCACTAAGCCCCATGAATAGGCACTGCTATATCACAGATTACACAAAGCATGCCTAAACTACAGAGGTGCTGAGAGGAGGAGTTACAGGAGGCAGAATGTATATGGGAATTACTGCTTGTAGGTAGCAATGTACCATGGGATATGCAATCCTTAGAAATTGAATGCAAACAATAGAGGAGAGGCTACAAAATATGTAGGGAATTTAAGAAATTGTATAGAGAGAAAGATGGTCAGTAGACAAGCAGAACTCACAACATAAAAAGCGATTTTTCAAGTAAGCTTACAATAAATTGTTAATAATTATTGCTTGTAATGCTATTACAATGCTGATGTTATCATATGCTTCTTAAAAAGTGTAAGATGGCATTACCTTGATGTTTGTTAGGTCTAGCCAAGGTACTCAACTCTTTGTAAATTTGGCTGGGCATGCTCTTGCCTCATATACTGTATAAGCTTGAATTAAGAAGTTTTTCATAAACTAATTTCACAAACATAGTGGCAGTTGAAAGATGGCGATTTATCCAATGGAAGAGCACTGGTTTACATGCGAAAAACAAAGAATCAGAGTATGGGTCTGCTGGAAGAACTATGGACAAAGTGGTTATAAAGACTTAAAAAAATACCTCAGGCATCTTAGGGGTCTAAAAGCCTAATTTCTGTTATAAATATAATGCACATTCTTCCAATAACTGTTTATGAGTGGACAAGACCAAAATATATGATATTGATCAGCTGCATCACTCTGGCATCGTAGACAAAGAGCCTGAGCACAAAGACCCATTCACTTTAGTAGAGTTGTAAGTTGTAGGGTAGTGTAAGCCATGTATACATTTTAACTGGTTTAACTTGTCCACTGTGCTAATGATATCAGCAAACCAAGTCTGAGTCACCTCATCTGAGGTATTATTTCCCATAAAAAGTATATAAATAGTCAATTTTTTTTGTTTGGGGAATTAAAGAAGGACTGAATATCTGATGTTTGAAATAAATGTTAGGCCGGCCATACTCAGTTTAAATGCACAACCCTGGTTAGTGTCCCTCTAAGGGGGAATGAATCAGAGAGATATTTGTATTAGTGCAGTTCCTAGTCATTGTTCATAATAGAGCAGTTTTGACCATTTAGACAGTTGGGGCCTATTCTCATAACTTGCATGGTTTCCTAGAGAAAATGACAGTGAGCACAAGTCAAAGGCTTTCGTGAGGTTTATTGACAATATGAGACCACAATATTGAAACTGCCAAGTGATATCGATGTTCATGTACAGTCTTCTAACGTTAATATGTTAACTCTTAATGAATAAGAAAACGAATCACAGAGGCCAAGCCTCAGGAGAGAATTTTAACTAAAAACTTTACATCATCATTCATTAAGAAATATGTCTACAGGATGTCCAGTGTTTTTTTTTTTCCCTGGACTGGGTATAAGGACTAACATGACCTCATTCATAGAATAAGGGAGTTCAACACATTAAAAGGCCTTTTGAAATGTTTTATTACCTATGGAGTGAGAAGTTTACTTTGTGTCCTATACCACTCGAGAGGTATACCATCTAGGCCTAGTGTTTTATTAGCTGAAAAGGATAGCAGTGCAATGGTGACCTCCTGTGGGGTAAAAGGGGCATTTCTTATTGGGATAGGTGAGGGGAATTTACTCCCTGAAAGAAGGTTTGGGATCCTGTTTTAGATACAGTCAAATTAACAAATTACAAGGCATAAAAACTACACAAAGATACCACTAATAGCTACTGAGTCTGAATTGAGCTTTCCTGTCTCAGGTTTTATACAAGGAATGGATGCAGCTGGCAAGCCCACCCATGCCAGGAAAGATTAAGCCTTCCTATTACTGTCTCTGTGCTCATCAAGACGGATAAACTGATAAAGCATTTTGTTTCTGTATTAGGTCTGTGTGCATAACAAGTGTGCGCTGTGCCTTAAACACTTTAGGTATTTTCTCCTCTGAAGGATTGCAACTATTCTTTATTAGCTGTCAATAAACATTCTTTTAGAAATCAAGCCAAGTGTGGTGGAAACGCATGTATGCTGCTATATAATTAATACGGAAACCTCTGTTATATATTACACATTTATAAAAACATCCCAGAGAACTTAGTATTTTTCAAGAGAAGCATTTGCTTGCCAAAATGCAAATCAATTCAGAGAAGACTCAAATCCTGAGATCTAAATTATAGGCAGTAACTTAGCAGAAGAGAGAGTTTGGTTGGGAAGTGATCTGATGGAGACTGCTGCATATAGTTAATTTCCAGTACCTAGTACATCAGCTGTAGTGAATGCACGGTCTAGTCTTTAAAAAGTTCTTGATTGACAAGAGAACTACAGGATTTTTCTATTACCAGATAGAATTAAATTAAAAGCCTTCTGCCAGTTTACAAATAGGTGACTCCAGTTGAGGATACTGTACCCCATCCAACATAAGGTCTAGAATAGAATGATATCCTATGATATCCATGGCCTTTTTGGTACCAAACTCTTCTGACAGTTAAATGTGCCACTTGTTGACATATGATTTGAGGATGTGCTTTAAGAAATCTGAACATGTGAGCACATGTGTACTTGGAAATGGGGCCAGTAATATACCAAGAAATAGGCTACTATGAATATGGAATGCATATCAGGGAAATAAGGGGTATCCTGAGACTCCACACACCACAATCTCCATACCAAGGGTAGCGTGGGAAGCCATAAGGGACAATCACTATACATACACCATCTTTCAAACTAAATGTAAGACATTCTAAATATACATAAAAGAGGAAAACAAAAACGTATAATTCAGCAACAGGCTGTAGTTATAAAGAGCTCCCTTGCCCGACTCCTCTTAAATGAACAGACCTTGTCCCATAACTAACATATAGAAAATAAACCATGTTCTGAACATACAACTGTATATATCACATCTGGCACACTTAGCCTGGCACACATTTAAATTCAGAAATGGGTTCCTGCAGCATGAAGTGTTAGGAAACAGAATCAAACATAATATCAGACAACCCTATTTTTAAGTATCAGACACTGATTTAGGAAGTACTGTATTTGCCGGTGTATAAGGCGACTGGGCATATAAGACGATCCCCTATTTTTCCAGTGAATACATTTTTGGTTTTGGGTTATACTCGCAGTATAAGACTACCCCCCTTCTGAGGCAAAACCATTTAAAAAAAAAACATCAGAAGCATCAAAAAAAAAATCTGACTTAACATCAAATGTAATTTTAACTAAAGTGATTATGACTTACTGGTCCTAAAATCCTTCAAAATCCTCATGTTCATCCTCTGACATCATAAGTTCATCAATGAAATCTTTTGTTACATTTGTAAGGCAGTCATCATATGGATCTAATTCCAAATCAGATGGTGTGGCTTCAGCTTCGGCTTCCCCTTCATCTTGCCACAAGTAGTCGTCCTCCATATCATCCAATGAATTTGATATGCCACACTTCTTGAAAGACTTGATTACTTTTTCTGCATCAATGTAATTTCAGGATTTTATGACAAAGTTGCACAAAACATCCAACTGTGGAGCATGCATGTTTCCTCCTTTTGTGAATGACTTTTCACCACTAACCATCCACTCATTCCACTGTTCTCGAATGCGATCCATACATTTTCAAGCCATAGCATTACCCCTTCTTCTTCTTCTACAAATCCCATCAACTCCTGGGATTTAGAGTCTGAATGTGTGGCAGTATATGAAGGAATGTGGGCATGTATGAAATAGCTCCAATTTCTGGCTTGTCCATCTAACTATGCTGTACAGTGGGAGGACCTGATAGTCTTAGACTCCTGGTCTGATCCTCCCACTAGACAGCATAGTTAGATGGCAAGCCAGGATTCATCCCATACATGTCCACAGTCCCACCCACATTACCGCCCATTCAGGCTGTAGTTCTCAGTAAAGCATGCTCTTGATGCAGTGGGCTGTTTAGATCCACCCACAGTCTGAATGGGCGGCAATGTGGGCAGAACTGTGGACATGTATGGGATGAATATGTGCATGGGATGAATCAGACTGGCTTATGCTGTACAGTGGAAGGATCAGACCAAGAGTTTGAAATCATTGTGTTCTCCCTTTTCAGCAAGTGGTGATGTAATCACCTTACCACTCACTTTACTCAGAACTACAGGGGGGAATGTACAAGACCGGTGGCCAAGGGGATAGATGGCATAGAGGCCATTGGTCTTATAAACAGGATATGAGGGGACAGAGGGCTCCTTACAAAATAAAGAAGGCTGGATTTCTGGCTTCCAAGGGGACTGTGCACTAAAACACAAATAAATTATTTAAAAGTTTGCTTGTATATACAGTATATACTGTAATATGTATATACATATATATCAATCATAACATTTCTGCTCGGAGTTCAGCTTTAAAGTTTTCACTCAAAACAGTAAAATGCAAACAGGATATCAATTGATAGGGATAAGTCTTAACAAAAGTAAAATACACTATGATGCCTGTCCATTTATGATCCCACTAAAACCTGCTAAGATGTGCTGAAGAAAAAAATCAGAGCCCTAGAAATATTAGACTTGCATTCACCTCTAGCTGGCTATAAAAGGGTAATAAGAAATATTTATAATAAATGGCATGTATTGCATGAATTTCAACCTTACCAACTATATACCTATTAATGTACAGGGATATTGAAAATGGTAGTGACATTAACACACACACACGTTAAACCTTACTAACTATGTAAATATGTATGTCCCCATATGGCTAATTTTCAGGGTTATGTATTAAGAATTTTATGCAATAAGGTTAGTGGCAGGCATAGTTTTTATGAATAATATTTTATTGTTCATTCATTATTTATTGTTCATACAATATTTATTGCATTTTCGCTATGTAATATCTTCCATAGCCTTATCATTCCTTTCCACGCTAGCTGTGTTAGCTCTGAGTTTTTGCATGTTAGTAGAAAGATCATCCAACCTAACCTAATTTCATTCTCTTTTCAGTGTTAACAGTACTTGATTATTTGTCAGCATTACATTTAGAAACAAATATAATAAGCCAATATAATAAACTGGTATACTATAACAATTGCCTGGCTATCAACCAATTGATATTATTGCACATAAACTTAGATGTCTGTTAGTGTACAGCAATTACAACATTTAATGTTCTGGTGACTAAACAGGAAGCTAAAAATTTCAATATTTAAGGAGTACATTAAATGGCCTGACCTAGAATGGGAAAGAGACATGATATGCTCATCAAAGTTCTTCATAGTGCATATAATGTGAGAGGGTTCTTCTACGATCATACACAAACTGTTCAAAAGAGATCAGAGAATCAACTATAGTAATCCAAGGTGTCAGTGGTTTGTAGTGGATATTAAATTCCTTGCCCATAATTAGGTATCTTGCAAAGTGAATTTTTACTTAGCTTTACCTCACTCAGTAAAATAAGTGAAAATTCCATTTGCAAAGCAACAATTCAGTGGACATTCTCTATCTGTAGCCCATGCTAGTCCAACCATTGGCTTACTTCTAGAGAGGCAATCCCAGGGGAAGGCATAAGAGGAGGACCACTTGTGCTAAAAACAAATGGCATGATATTGAAACAGGCTTTCATATTCCTACCAATAACCTAAAATCAAATTGGTTGATCTACATGATTTTTCAAAACAAAGTCTGTTTATAAAAATGTAAAAATAGTGACATCACAACATAAATACATTACATTTTAGGACAATGTGATACTCCACGGGCTGTGACATGTTTCAATCTTTTTGCAGCAATTGCCTGGTAATGAAACAGCACTCTGGTGTAGCAGAATTGTACAGGGTAACCCAAAACATTGTTGCCTGATAATGTTTTACAACTGAATTCTATTAGACCAATGCCCATCTTATCACCCACCTCCTGGATCCTGTTCCCTCGCAAATGCTCCGTTCACCCTCTGGCTCTATTCTACACTTTCTAACCCACATCTTCAATCTCTCCCTCTCGTCTGGCATCTTGCCCAACTCTCTAAAACATGCACTTGTCAGCCCCATATTTAAAAAGCTCTCACTGGACCCATCCAATCTTACCAACCTACACCCCTTCTCCTTGCTCCCCTTTTTATCCAAACTCTTTGAACCGCCTTGCTAATAATAGCCTTGTCAATCCCCTTCAGTCTGAATTTTGCCCTCAACACTCCACAGAAACTGCTCTCCTAAAACTAGCAAACTATCTATTAACGGTAAAAACCAATGGACACTATTCTGTACTCCTACTCCTGGACCTATCTGCTGCCTTTGATTCGGTTGACCACCTCCTCCTGAAAAAAAAAAACTCCACGCCTTTGGTCTCCATAACTGTACTCTTTGCTGGTTCTCTTCCTACTTATCCAACTGCACCTTTAGCGTTACTTACAATTCTACTTCCTCCTCTCCTTTTCCTTTCTCTGTCGAGGTCCTCCAAGGTTCTGTTCTTGGGCCTCTCCTATTTTCAATCTACACCTCCTCCCTGGGTCAGCTGATAGCCTCCCATGGCTTCCAATACCATCTCTATGCTGATGACACTCAAAACTATTTCTCTACCCCTCAGCACTCCTTCAGTCTCCTCTCTTATCACTAATTTATTATCCGATATATCAGTCTGGATGTCACACCACTAACTCAAACTTAATCTAATCTAAAACCAAACCTATAATTTTTCCTCCCCCTCGTACCTCTTCCCCTGATCTTTCTATCAAAATCGATGGCACAGCTATAAGCTCATCCCTACATGCCAAGGTTCTAGGTGTAATCCTGGACTCTGAACTCTCCTTTAAGCCCCATGTCCAATCACTGTCCAAATCTTGCCGCCTCAACCACCACAACATCTCCAAAATATGCCCCTTTTTAACCAATGACACAACAAAGCTCTTACTTCACTCCCTGGTCATCTCTCACCTTGACTACTGCAACTTCCTCCTCATTGGCTTACAGTCAGGTCCATAAATATTGGGACATCAACACAATTCTAATCTGTTTGGCTCTATACACCATCACAATGAATTTGAAATGAAACAATCAAGATGTGCTTTAACTGTGGACTTTCAGCTTTAATTTGAGGGTATTTACATCCAAATCAGGTGAAAGGTGTAGGAATTACAGCAGTTTGTATATGTGCCTCCCACTTTTTAAGGGAGCAAAAGTAATGGGGCAGATTAATAATCATCCAGCAAACTTTCACTTTTTAATACTTGGTTGCAAATCCTTTGCAGTCAATTACAGCCCGAAGTCTGGAACACATAGACATCATCAGATGCTGGCTTTTATCCCTGGTGATGCTCTGCCAGGCCTCTACTGCAACTGTCTTCAGTTCCTGCTTATTCTAGGGGCATTTTCCCTTCAGTTTTGTCTTCAGCAAATGAAATGCATGCTCAATCGGATTCAGGTCAGGTGATTGACTTGGCCATTGCATAACATTCCACTTCTTTCCCTTAAAAAACTCTTTGGTTGCTTTCGCAGTTTGCTTTGGGTCATTGTCCATCTGCACTGTGAAGCACCGTCCAATGAGTTCTGAAGAATTTTGCTGAATATGAGCAGATAATATTGCCCGAAACACTTCAGAATTCATCCTGCTGCTTTTGTCAGCAGTCACATCATCAATAAATACAAGAGAACCAGTTCCATTGCAGGCATACATGTCCACTCCATGACACTACCACCACCATGCTTCACTGATGAGGTGGTATGCTTTGGAACATGAGCAGTCCCTTTCCTTCTCCATACTTTTCTCTTCCTATCACTCTGGTACAAGTTGATCTTGGTCCCATCTGTCCATAGGATGTTGTTCCAGAACTGTGAAGGCTTTTTTAGATGTTGTTTGGCAAACTCTAATCTGGCCTTCCTGTTTTTGAGGCTCACCAATGGTTTACATCTTGTGGTGAACCCTCTGTATTCACTCTGGTGAAGTCTTCTCTTGTTTGTTGACTTTGACACGCATACACCTACCTCCTGGAGAGTGTTCTTGATCTGGCCAACTGTTGTGAAGGGTGTTTTCTTCACCAGGGAAAGAATTCTTCGGTCATCCACCACAGTTGTTTTCCATGGTCTTCCGGGTCTTTTGGTGTTGATGAGCTCACCGGTGCGTTCTTTCCTTTTAAGGATGTTCCAACCAGTTGATTTTGCCACACCTAATGTTTTTGCTATCTCTCTGATGGGTTTGTTTTATTTTTTTAGCCTAATGATGGCTTGCTACACTGATAGTGACAGCTCTTTGGATCTCATATTGAGAGTTGACAGCAACAGATTCCAAATGCAAATAGCACACTTGAAATGAACTATGGACCTTTTATCTGCTCCTTGTAAATGGGATAATGAGGGAATAACACACACCTGGCCATGGAACAGCTGAGCAGCCAATTGTCCCATTATTTTTGGTCCCTTAAAAAGTGGGAGGCACATATACAAACTGTTGTAATTCCTACACCATTCACCTGATTTGGATGTAAATACCCTCAAATTAAAGCTGGAAGTCTGCAGTTAAAGCACATCTTGTTCGTTTCATTTCAAATCCATTGTGGTGGTGTATAGAGCCAAAAAGATTAGAATTGTGTTGATGTCCCAAGATTTATGGACCTGACTGTACCTCTACATAGTCTATCCCCCCTTCAATCCATCATGAATGCTGCTGCCAGACTCATCCACCTTACCAACTGCTCCGTGTCTGCTACTCCTCTCTGTCAATCCCTCCACTGGCTTCCGCTCACCAAACAAATTGAATTCAAAATACTAACAACTACTTTCTATATAACAATGCTGAATATTTATTTCTGGATCAAAGTTGTGTATATTTCATGAGCATAGTCAATACTTCATAATTGTTTCCTTATTCTGTTGTTCCATTTCCTTTTTGCTGTTCTTCTGTCGGACAAAAGTCCTATACAATTTCAGAATCACCAATGGCTAATTATTGTGGCAATGTCTTTAGTGGCCTGCTGGACCAGATCCATCAATCCCAAAATGCAGCTGGGGGTGGTCTTTCAATGGATAGATTTATTCTCAGACTTCAACGTATGTTGGAGAAAAAATCTAGAATTCATTGGAATAAGTGGTATTTCCTTAAATACATAGAAGAAAAAAATTGCACCGTGGGGTTTAAGGATACAAATTTTCCCTAATATTAATGCAATAGAATCAGATTTTAAAACTAATTGGGAATAAAATTTACAGATATGTTCCATCCATATGATGGAATTACTCTGCCACCAATTCACTCTTGAACTAATCTCTTTAGATAAAGAAATTGAAAGACTATACAGGGAAAATGAAAAAAAAAAAAGCTGACCCCCTGTTTAATGCACGAGAAACTACATTGAAAAGTAATCTAGAGACCGATGTTGTACAAATACTGAAAACTTTCATGCGAGACAAATTATCTTACGATAACAATCAGGCCTATAACTGGGCCCAGGGTAATAACAAGAGACGAAACAACAAAACATTAAAGCCTAAGGAATCAACCAATGATCCTAATGACTCTGACACTTCTGAATTTTCTTCTGCATCTTCTTCACAGGCGCATGAACAGACCCGCATGACCAGAACATCAAGTTCTTCTAAACGTAAAAATGAAAACGATAATGCACAAGTTTCGGCACCGAAGCTCACTCCCAACATGGGTTGGGCACAGAACACTGCACGTTCAACTCAGGCCAAATCTTCTCATTTACAGGGAGGAACTGGCCATTCAGAATCCACCACAAATACAGGCACTATTCATACTTCACAGATTTTTCCTACACAAACTCAAGCTCAGGTAAGCTCAGTTGGGAACAGTTCCCAAACTAGATTTTCATCCCACACTGATCTTTTCTCAACCAGTTTCAGATGCAAAGAAGGGGGACCTAGTGAACCCCAAATTGCATGTAAACAAAACGAATTTGAGGTAATTAATTTATCTTCCTATGCACTCACTGAGGATCAGGTTCAGGTCCTTGGTTTGGGTTTGAAATTCTGCCCCACCCAGAAGATGGATCAGTTTGAACTTATCAAGGACCTCAACCTATTCTCAAGAAAATTAATGTTCAATATTATATATGATAGGGAACAGCCCTACTCTCACAGTCATTCTTTGGCCAATCCACTTTGGAAATAATTAATAATCAATGATATAAAAGCATTATATGATGGATTTATGGGGGGAAGGTCATGTGGATGGGACTGAACCTTCATGCTTCAGTGAGCCATTGTCCAACCAGGCTTCTACCGTCCCATTAGACATCCCTTCAATAATTTCTACCCCTAGAGATTGTAAACCCAAATCCCAGGTATTTCCAGCCCTACAGTGTAACCCCAACATATGGGCCTTTATGCAACAAGTTACCAATGAGATCTGTCAGACTAATTGGAAAGGCCTATCCCAATCCAATTTAACCCTGGCCCAACAAGAAGCAGTTATCTCACTACAATAAAATAAAAATTTGATCATTAAGTCCTCGGACAAAGGAGGCAATCTTGTACTGATGGATTGTCAACAATATGAAACTATGGTCATGAATTTGTTAAAAAATCACAAATGGTATAAAAAAATCTGATAGTAATATCAATCTTATGGAGATACATTATCACAAACTAATAGGCTCTGCCTATTATGAAGGCCTTATAAACAAAAAACATGGGAGTTCCTAAATGTTAAGTATCCCAAGACACCTACTCTTTATGCCGTGCCAAAAATACATAAAAATGTATAGCAGGTGTTACATTAGTGTTACAAAGATTGCCAAGACCCTGAAACTGAGCTGCAGCACAGTGGCCAAGATTATACAGTGGTTTAACATGACAGGTTCTACTCAGAACAGGTCTCGCCATGGTCGACCAAAGAAGTTGAGTGCTCATGCTCAGCGTCATATCCAGAGGTTGTCTTTGGGAAATAGACGTATGAGTGCTACCAGCATTGCTGCAGAGGTTGAAGGGGTGGGGGTTCAGCCTGTCAGTGCTCAGACCATGCACCGCACACTGCATTAAATTGGTCTGCATGGCTGTCATCCCAGAAGGAAGCCTCTTCTAAAATTGATGTACAAGAAAGCCCTCATACAGTTTGCTGAAGACAAACAGACTAAGGACGTGGATTACTGGAACCATGTCCTGTGGTCTGATAAGACCAAGATAAACTTATTTGGTTTAGATATGTCAAGCGTGTGTGGTGACAACCAGGTGAGGAGTACAAAGTGTGTGTATCTTGCCTACAGTCAAGCATGATGGTGGGAGTGTCATGGTCTAGGGCAGCATGAGTGCTGCTGGCACTGGGGAGCTACAGTTCATTGAGGGAACCATGAATGCCAACAAGTACTGTGACATACTGAAGCAGAGCATGATCCCCTCCCTTCAGAGACTGGGCCGCATGGGAGTATTCCAACATAATAACGACCCCAAACACACCTCCAAGACGACCACTGCCTTGCTAAAGAAGCTGAGGGTAAAGGTGATGGACTGGCCAAGCATGTCTCCAGACCTAAACCCTATTGAGCATCTGTGGGGCATCCTTAAACGGTAGGTGAAGGAGCACAAGGTCTCTAACATCCACCATCTCTGTGATTTCGTCATGGAGGAGTGGAAGAGGACTCCAGTGGCAACCTGTGAAGCTCTGGTGAACTCCATGCCCAAGAGGGTTAAAGCAGTGCTGGAAAATAATGGTGGCCACACAAAATATTGACACTTTTGGGCTCAATTCGGACATTTTCACTCAAGGGTGTACTCACTTTTGTTGCCAGCGGTTTAGACATTAACGGCTGTGTGTTGAGTTATTTTGAGGGTACAGCAAATTTACCTTGTAACACTAATGAGTCACATGGCATCGGGGAGGGAAAATGGCTAATTGGGCCCAATTTGGACATTTTCACTTAAGGGTGTACTTACTTTTGTTGCCAGCGGTTTAGACATTAATGCCTGTGAGTTGAGTTATTTTGAGGGGACAGCAAATTTCCACTGTTATACAAGCTGTACACTCGCTACTTTACATTGTAGCAAAGTATCATTTCTTCAGTGTTGTCACATGAAAAGATATAATAAAATATTTACAAAAATGTGAGGGGTGTACTCACTTTTGTGAGATACTGTACATACGTACACACAGGAAACACTTATAGGGCGTACACGCGGTCGGACTTTGTTCGGACATTCCGACAACAAAATCCATGGAGTTTTTCCAACGGATGTTGGCTCAAACTTGTCTTGCATACACACGGTCACACAAAGTTGTCGGAAAATCCGATCATTCTGAACGCGGTGACGTAATACACGTACGTCGGGACTAAAAACGGGGCAGTGGCCAATAGCTTTCATCTCTTTATTTATTCTGAGCATGCGTGGCACTTTGTCCGTCGGATTTGTGTACACACGATCGGAATTTCCGACAACGTATTTTGTTGTCGGAAAATTTTATCTCCTGCTCTCCAACTTTGTGTGTCGGAAAATGTCCGATGGAGCCCACACACGGTCGGAATTTCTGACAACACGCTCCGATCGGACATTTTCCATCGGAAAATCCAACCGTGTGTACGGGGCATTACAGTAAACATATTAGGTATCCCAGCGCTCATCACAGAATAAAAATTTTAGGACCATTTTTTTAATATTAAACTGCTGTAATTATAAAAAAACAAATAAATTGTTAACATTTTTGATGTATCACCTATTTAAAAATGTGGGTATCAAAGCTTCCTGCTGTTTTGCCAGTGCATCTAAATTTGAAACTGGATATATCTGGTGTGAACAGACTGATCCATTTACCAGTAGTACAACCACAATGTACAACTTTTCTCTGTCATAACTGCTTCCAGTCACCATCTCACTCTGACAAGCCAAACAGTGAAAATAGAGAGAAACGTGATTGATCTGGCGGTCAGTACACCACCACTGTCACATCATACTCCTCTGCTGTCACCACTGTCATGATATAATGGTGGTAAGTTGAAGATCTAACAGTCTCTTAGCGTATAAGGTAGGATACAGAAGGGTAGAAGGGAAGATACAGAAGGTTAAATAGCTTGCAATCTATCATAGAATAATGTTCTGTAGTAATAAAGTAATTTGGAATATTTTTAGGTGAAAATTTTTGTGACACGTTCTTTAATTATTGAAATATGTGATCAGGGTATACATTTGAAAGGTTTGGGGTGCAGAATGCTCAGCTATTAGCGGTTCGGTTCGCAGGAGAACATGCAAACAGGCAAAACACTTTTTCGAACACGGGAACACCATTAAAGTCTATGGGACACGAACGTGAAAAATCAAAAGTGCTAATTTTAAATACTTATATGCAAGTTATTGCCATAACAAGTGTTTGGGGACCCCCCCAGGGGACATGTATCAATGCAAAAAAATGTGTTAAGAACTGCAGTTTTTTTCGGGAGTAGCGATTTTAATAATGCTTAAAGTGAAACAATAAAAATTAAATATTCCTTTAAATATTGTGCCTAGGGGGTGTCCTTAGTATGCCTGTAAAGTAGCGCATCTTTCCCATGTTTATAACAGTGCCACAGCAAAATTACATTTCTAAAGGAAAAAATGTTATTTAAAATTACTATGTACTGTTGGATCCCAGTAATATAGATAAAAATACCAAAAATTCCCCCAAAAAATGGCATAGATGTCCCCACCAAAATCCATACCAGGCCCTTCAGGTCTGGTATGGATATTAAGGGGAACCCAGCACCAAGATTTTAAAAAAATGGCGTGGGGGGGCCCCCAGGCACTATATACTCTGAACAGCAGTATATATACTATACAGCCTGCCCTATATACTCTGCAGAAAATTGGGCCTTAGGTGTTGGTGGTACTAGAACAATGTAAGCCCTCGCAGTTACTCTTGTTGGGCGCAGGAACGGGCCCTGCTGTGAAATATTATATCAAAAGTCGTAATTACATGCCCCTGTTAAACAGGGGCAGAAAAATTGGGGCTAGGGTGGTGGTGGTGTCACAACACTGTAACCGCTCACAGATACTCTTGTTGGGCGCAGGAATGGGCCCTGCTGTTTAACATGACTACCAGTTTCTTGTCCTTCTGTGGCACCGCCTCTCTCTAGGCTCACATTACTCCCTTCCTCAACCTGGGAACCAACACTGGAGCCTTCAAATCGCTGCGCATCTAGCAGAATATAACCGATACTGTGGTCGAATAATTCTGGGGACTCCCCCATGCATGACAGTGGGGCTATGGAATGAGTGTGACTGTGGACAAGGAGCCAGTGGAATAGGCTGCATTGGAAGGCAAACTACTCTGAGCCTGGGTGACAGAGGATGAGGAGGATGAGGACAGCTTTGTTATCTACTCCACCAACTCTTCTGCATGTTGTGGCTCAATAACATGGCCAGCAGCAGCAAAAAAGGACAAGTGTGCCCCACGGTCACCTGCAGAGAATGCACCATATCCACACAACACCAAACTACACTGTATTATATATTGTGTACACTACCTGAAGTGTATTAGAAAGTGTACAACGGCTGCACTGTATTGTGTACTGTGTACACCACCAGAAGTGTAGTAAAAACTGTATACACTGTATTAAATACTGTGTACACTGCCTGAAGTGTATTAGAAACAGTACACCATGGAATGCACTGTAAATATAGGCTACACTGAATGCAGAGTATATATATATATATATATATATATATATATATATATATATATATATATATATCAAATACACTGCCACTAACTGAATACCCTGCCTGTTTATTCTAACTCAAGCTATCTCTCTGCCCACGCCAACAACACTACACACAGCCACTCTGTAAGCAGCCTTATATAGTGTGTGCCGTGGACTTGGTCCCCCTGAGCCATGATTGGCGAAAGGCACCCTGCCTTTGGCCAATTATGGCTCTCTCAGCAGGGTGCGCTGTGATTTGCCAAAGCATTTAGGTCAGATGCATGCTTTGGCCAATCATCATACGGCAATGCACTGCGATCTCGCAGTGTATTATGGGGCATTCTGCGGCACTCGAATTTTCAGCGAATGCCCCATGTGTTCAGTTAGTTTTAGAACAAACGAACACCTGGTGTTTCGAGTCGAACTTACGTTCGACTCGAACCGTGGGCTCATCCCTAGTCTCATTCTGGTGCTTAAGGCTTCACCACATGTTAGTCATCTATAAAACTGTTTTAAGATTCCTGATGTCATTTTATTTTGTGTTCTTTAAAATTAATCTTTCAAAATTGCACCACGCTGCCCTGGCTCCTACTGTAACTTCTCTCTTCTTTCATGCTTTGTATTTTTGGTTTGCAAAAAAAGCCCCTGCCCCTGGCCACAAACAGGAATAGTTACATGCTATTAAAATGACACTATCACACATAATTGTTGTTTTCTTTCATAAGAAAGAATCACAGCACCCCCTCCCCATCATTGTACAAGACTACCACCATTTGTCTTGTAAAAAAAAATAACTGCAAAACAAATGTTAAAGCTTCTTGTTTAACAACCTTTCTCAAATCAGAATTGCTTAAGTCTATTAAAGATTTGCTGGTGTCATAACTAACAGCAATGTAGAGTGATGGTCTCCCCGGTAGTTGAAAAGGAGAGTGAATGTAGGTAGTGGTGGATAGGAAGACAAAGCCTATTCTTAATCTAATCAATCACCTCACTGACAGCCGCTGTAATCACCCATCTGCAGCATCTTGGCAGTTCTAAATTGTGTGCCAGACAGGGTCTTGTATACTTTCATTATCAATTACATACTTCTCTAGATGAAGAGGAAGGGCGAGGAGGTGATAGCAATGAGCCTACTATACATAGTGATGTAACAATACACTGTAAGCCTAAGCATTGCTTGTCTACTGTGGATTCTCTCACTTGGAGGAATAGAGCAGTTATTTTAAAAATTTTTAAATGTTTGACCCGCCCTCACATCTGGAAGCAAACCAGAAAACACTTGGGATGCTATAACACAGATTAACGATTCTCCAAATTAATTGTATTGCCCTGAATTGTAGGTAAGAATATATTGCACAAGGTGCATGTGTAAAAAATCTGATCTTCAGATCTTTATTTGTCCAAAGTACTCAGTACAACACCAAAAAAATGAGGGGGGCATATACAGGATACCTCCCAGGCTCTTCATTTGAATCTGGCAGGTATCTTGTATATACCCCTCCTCATTTTCCAGGTTTCAGTGTGTGAGTAGGATACCTTCCCATCGGGGAGATACAGGTTGTATACAATAGATCTCATGGGTTTGCACTTGTGGGATCATTGCTTTGCCCCATGTATGCTATCTTGAGAGTTAACACAATCCAATTAGAACTTAATCTACAATATTAAGTGTGAGAAGGGTGGGAAGTCAATACTGTGAATGCAATAAACTCTCAGGAGCACAATCTATACACAAGAACCCCAAAGCATTTATGGAAATTATTGAAGGTATGGGAACATCACACGAAACATGAGGACACCTGAGAGCTTCGTACATGTTAACAAGAGTTCTATGGTCACTTAGTGCCAGTGAAATCCCTGTGGTTTCTTCTATGTCCCTATGCTGGCCCTTGGGAGACATTTTTAACATACAGTATATGCTACAATACAGTTCTTAAACGGATAATTTAGTCCCAATATTTCTCCTGAAGAAGCAGATTTTTTTCTGAGAAATGCATTGAGATGATGTCCCACTGCATCATCCCTGTACTTGAGTATCTACATAGAGATGAAATGTTGAATTAGTTCCATGAAATATATCCATAGGTTGCATATATGGACCTTGTAGGTATATGAGTGGGGGTTGGGAACAACAATAATTATTGAGATGTCTTAAAAATCTGTTATTTTTACCGTGAGCATTATTTTTTATTACAGATTTTAACTGTGATATCAATACAAGGTACAACATTTTTATAATATTGTTGTCTGAATGCAGTATGTTAAAAAAAACTCATATACTGACTTCTGAAATCTCTCTTCTCAGCCCCTCTGTAGCTCAGCATGCCATGTAAATTCTGTGACACGGCAGTGCATACTCACAAGGTATAGTGAATATGTGTCATAAAATTCAAGAAAGAAAATGTGTGGGGATCTTCACAAAATAAGTTTACAAACTTCAAAATTGTTCAGATCAATAGGAGAAGGCTAGGAATTAATTAAAATAAAACATAGAGGTGAACAAATGATTTAAAAAATTTCCCTATAGATATGCTTTAAAGGGTTTGTAAAGTCTCTCTTTTTTAACAAAATGATAAACGGGTTTATGCTTACCTGCTATGGTACTGCACAGAGCAGCCCTCATCCTCCTCTTCTGGGGTCCCCTGCTGGCGCTCTCAGCTCCTGCTTTCTATGGTGGCACATGTGCTGATGTGCTCCCAGAACTTGCTGTGTGCATCCATAAATACACACAGTGTGGCTCAGCCCCACCCATCGCACTCTGCTCACAGGATTTGATTGACAGCAGCAGGAGCCAATCTCTCCCACTGCTGCCTCACTGTCCTGTGAGAGATGGGAGAGAGAATAGAGTCACTGCAGACAAGCACAGCACTCGATTGAGTGTGTATTAGGGTGTGAGGGGGTGATGCAAATACTGGAACATTTTTTACCTTAATGCAGGGAATGCATTAATATAGATTTTTTTTCTTTAAAATAACTTTAATTCCAGCAAGAAGATCAAATTAGGAATACTATCTTTTTCACCTGTGTGCTATGGCCCACAGCAACGCTACACTTGCATGAACACATATCAATTTAATACTAGCAGGACAGTCCTGTGAAAATCGACAAAATTGAGAATCAAAGGCTCTCAGTTCCAAGTGAGTCTCTAAGACAGAAAATGAAGGGATATCTCCCAATAAAAAACACAGACAACTACAAAAAAAAAAGAATTTTAACCCACTAAAGGGCGTGTACAAATACCGACTTTGGTATTTGCAGAGTATTAGGTATGTCTCCAACTCACTCCCAAAAATCACTAATGCTGGCCACACTATACTGTACGTAAAATCGTCTGATAGCGATTTCGATAATCAAAAGAATTTTAGGAAGGGCTAAAGATACTACCATCATGTAGCAACCAAATTTCGAAAGATAAACGTTCAATGGACATAAATTAACCAGTTTATCGTTCAATTAGGTCACATTAGAAGGGAAATGAGAAAATAAAATTGACCTCTTGACATCCCTTCTGGGTATGCCCACTTGGTGTACCATACGTTTGTTGTGGACAGATCTTTCTTCTTCATTATCGGTATCTTCGCTTCATTAGCATTCCCATTGCTTTCCATCCAGCTTGGATCAGGTGGATGAGAGGACCATTGCCATAGCAATGCTTGGTATCATGGCAATACAACAGGCACAGGAGAAAAAGAAAACTAGAAGATGACAATGGACCAAGCAATGGCTGAGGAACCTTGAAAAATATTCTCACATGACATTGTTGAGAGGCCTGAAGGAAAACAATCCGGATGACTTTTGTAATTATCTAAGAATGCCTTTCAGCTGCTATTGAGCCATGTAGTATCCCTCACAAGAAGACAGGATACTGTCCTCAAAGTATAACCACAGAGCAACGGTTAATAGCTACACTGCGGTTTCTCGCAACTGGAAGGACATATGAAGATCTCAAGTTTACCACAGGCATATCGGCCCAGTCGCTAGAGCGCATCATCCAAGAAACCTGTGCGGCTATAGTAAGGGTCTTGCACACTGAATATCTAAAGGTAATAAAATTATCTCTATAATTTTAAATGATGTACAAAAAACAGCATAGAAGTGATGTGAGAATTTATTTTTTTAACAGTGGGTAGTACAATTTGGCAGTAAAAGAATTTACTACAAATTTTTCTCTATATAACAAGAAATTATATGTTTTTTTAACAAAAACATAATTTAACAAAAAAGCTGAGCACAAATCACTTTTTTGGGGGGCTATCAACATCAGTATAACCATGAAAAAAACATATTAACACAACTCATCAAGAGCAAGAACACAATTACAAGGATGTGTAATGGAAGTCATTTCCACGCCAGTGATGTGTCTGTTGAGATTGTTGAGATTGATGCCAAGTGTGTATGTTGTGTGAGCTCTTCTCTGACTCCCTTATTTAGTACCTGGATCAGTAATGGTTCCATCAGTTGTTTTTGCTCTTCTGACATCAGTCGTATCTTCTTAGCAGTTAGGCCTCCTAAATCATCATATTCATCACTCTTTTGATTTAGTGCAGCTGTGTAAAAGAAAGCTGGTAGTTGAATCTTGTAATGTTCGTCTTTTTTTTACCTTGTTTGGTGTTTCAGCTGCTGATGTTCAAGGTTCTGATTCATTGATGAATAGATCCTGTGTAAAAGAAATTAAATGTGTTATTATAGTACATATTAGAACACAATCTTCTAAACAATTATTCTTTTCTGTTACAGTTACCAACTTCTGTGGAGGAATGGCTGGCAACAGCCAAGCAATTGCAAGATTATTGGAATTTCCCAAATTGTGTTGGTGAGTGTTGGTGAGATAGACGGGAAGCATCTATTACACCCCTGCAAAATCGGGTTCCTACTATTACAATTACAAGGGATATTTCAACATCGTGTTAAAGGCCATAGTAGATGTCAAATATGAATTAATCTTTTGTGGACATTGGGAAGGATGGACAAAACTCAGATGGAGAAGTAATAGACAAAACTGAGTTTTACAAACAGCTAAAAAATGGGTCACTCAATCTGCCATCAAAACAAGAGACAGTAAATGGACTCAACTTCGTCTTTGTTACCGATGAGGTATTTGGTTTAGGCAAAAATCTGCTTAAACCATTTCCTATGAAAAATCTTAGCCCAGATCAAAGAACATTTAATTACAGATTATCACGAGCTAGATGTGTGGTCGAGAATGCATTTGGTATCATGGCCAACAGGTTTAGAATCTTCCATACTGCTACCAATCTCTCTCCTGATAACACTGATACAATTATGCACAGTTGCTATGTGCTGCACAATTTCCTGCATCGCACTACCTCCTCATATATGCCACAGGCCATGCTCAATAGGGAAGACACTGTGGCAGGTAATGTGATTTTTGGTGATTGGCGGAGTGACACCTAGGCACTGGTGAACCTAGGCCATGCACATCCACACCTCTCTAGTCAAATTGCATGACAAAATTGTGTGGAATATATGCAATACTTTGTTGGGCCTGGTGCTGTAGATTGGCAGAATAATATGTAGAGTGTATGCTGCTGCTCATTATTTGTCTGGTTATACCAAAACCATCTATCTGAATAATCGCTTATCCAGTATCTGTACACAGATGTTCTTTGTTATGCAATTTAAGAAACATGTAAATTGAAAATTGACAATCCATAAAGTGTTTATGCATTTTTCATTACTTTAAAAAAAAATCTACATGGTACAAATAAAAAGCATTTCATGCAATTTACCTGACTGCAAGTTCTTCTGGTGCCCTATCTTCTGTGTCTGGTGAATTATCTATGGCTAAACTGGATACTGATGGTCTAGCGTCATCTTGGTCAGTGAGAAAGCGAAGACTGTCAACATACCATAGACGGAGTATGTATATTTCATCTGCCCCAGCTCCAGATCTTTTAGACTCATAGATTTTGTTGAATTATTTTTTGAACACAGTTCTCAGATTTGCAATTTTCCCTTTCACATACGTATCATCAGTTTTAGCATAAACAGCAGTGCAAAGTTCAGCCAATTTCATATATGCTTCATTTTTTTTTAAGTTTGTCTGAAAATTCCCTTGAGCGAACTTTCCATAGACAGGGTAGCTCTCTATACATTTGTATGAATTATGGTAAAATAACAGGTGAAGTAAACTTATCCACCATAGTGCCTGTAAAACAAAAAAAAATAGTTAGAGCACTCACAGCATGCATACATATTAGCACTAGCTCCTCAGTACAGACCTCTACTTACCGATAATTGCCCAAAGAAAATGATTGGAAGAATTAGATAGAGTTCGTTCGCGACAACGGTCTGTGCACCGGAACAGGAAATGCGTCACCTCGTGTACTGAGGAAGAAGCTGATGCTCTCCGCCCTTCTTCTCTAACTGGCATCATTTTGCCCACACCAGGAGGAGTGAGAGTCCAGACACAGATGCGCTGCCCAGGAAGCGGCAACGCAGCACCATGAAATCAACACCTATGTGCTTGGAAGAAATGATTACCATGGTCAGAATATTAGAAAGAAAATACTATGATGGCAAATATTCACACTATCCAAAGACAAACACAAGAAAGGACCAGATCATAGATAAAGTTGTCCGTGCCATCTATGCTAAACGTGGTGTGCACAGATCACTTTTGTTGGCAGCGGTTTAGACATTAATGGCTGTGTGTTGAGTCATTTTGAGGGGACAGCAAATTTACACTGTTATACAAGCTGTACGCTCACTACTTTACATTGTAGCAAACTGCAATTTCTTCAGTGTTGTCACAGGAAAATAAAAAATAAAATATTTATAAAAATATGAGGGGTGTACTCACTTTTGTGAGATACTGTAATATATATATATATATATATATATATACATACAGTATCTCACAAAAGTGAGTACACCCCTCATATTTTTATAAATATTTTATTTTTTATTTTCCTGTGACAACACTGAAGAAATTGCAGTTTGCTACAATGTAAAGTAGTGAGCGTACAGCTTGTATAACAGTGTAAATTTGCTGTCCCCTCAAAATGACTCAACACACAGCCATTAATGTCTAAACCGCTGCCAACAAAAGTGAGTACACCCCTAAGTGAAAATGTCCAAATTGGGCCCAATTAGACATTTTCCCTCCCCGGTGTTATGTGACTCATTAGTGTTACAAGGTCTCAGGTGTGAATGGGGAACAGGTGTGTTAAATTTGGTGTTATCACTCTAACTCTCTCATACTGGTCACTGGAAGTTCAACATGGCACCTAATGGCAAAGAACTCTCTGAGGATCTGAAAAAAAAGAATTGTTGCTCTACATAAAGATGGCCTAGACTATAAGAAGATTTCCAAGACCCTGAAACTGAGCTGCAGCATGGTGGCCAAAACCATACAGCGGTTTAACAGGACAGGTTCCACTTGGAACAGGCTTCGCCATGGTCGACCAAAGAAGTTGAGTGCACGTGCTCGGTGTCATATCCAGAGGTTGTCTTTGGGAAATAAACATATGAGTGGTGCCAGCATTGCTACAGAGGTTGAAGGGGTGGGGGTCAGCCTGTCAGTGCTAAAACCATATGCTGCACACTGCATCAAACTGGTCTGCATGGCTGTTGTCCCAGAGGGAAGCCTCTTTTAAAGATGACGCACAAGAAAGTCTGCAAACAGTTTTCTGAAGACAAGCAATTACTGGAACCATGTCCTGTTGTCTGATGAGACCAAGACAAATGTATTTGGTTCAGATGGTCAAGCGTGTGTGGCGGCAACCAGGTAAGGAGTACAAAGACAAGTGTGTCTTGCCTACAGTCAAGCATAGTGGAAGTGTCATGGTCTGGGGCTGCATGAGTGCTGCCGCAACTGGGGAGCTACAGTTTATTGAGGGAACCATGAATGCCAACATGTACTGTGACATACTGAAGCAGAACATGATCCCCTCCCTTCAGAGACTGGGCCGCAAGGCAGTATTCCAAAATGATAACAACCCCAAACACACCTCCAAGATGACCACTGCCTTGCTAAAGAAGCTAAAGGTAAAGGTGATGGACTGGCTAAGCATGTCTGCAGACCTAAACCCTATTGAACATCTGTGGGCATCCTCAAACAGAAGGTGGAGCAGTGCAAGGTCTCTAACATCCACCAGCTCCGTGATGTTGTCATGGAGGAGTGGAAGAGGACTCCAGTGACAACCTGTGAAGCTCTGGTGAACTCCATGCCCAAGAGGGTTAAGGCAGTGCTGCAAAATAATGGTTGCCACACAAAATATTGACAGTTTGGGCCCAATTTGGACATTTTTTACTTAGGGGTGTACTCACTTTTGTTGCCAGTGGTTTAGACATTAATCGCTGTGTGTAGAGTTATTTTGAGAGGGCTGCAAATTTACACTGTTTACACTGTTATATAATTTACACTGTTATACAAGCTTTACACTCACTACTTTACATTGTAGCAAAGTGTCATCTATTTAGTGTTGTCACATTAAAAGATATAATAAAATATTTACAAAAATGTGAGGGGTGTACTCACTTTTGTGAGATACTGTATATATATATATATATATATATATATATATATATATATATATATATATATATATTATATATATATATATATATATATATATATATATGTATGTATGTATGTATATATATATATATATATATTTATGGTCGGAGCCCTATGTCCGGTATGGACATAGATAACACTTATAATAAAGATAAGACTTACCATCGGAAATAGACCTGGAAGTGTGGACTTACCATATGAAATGGACCTGAAAGTGTGCCTTGGTCTAATGGCCGGTATGCCAAAATAAGGGGGCATACCCTGGTTTTAAGAAATGATTATTCTGTAGAGAGAAATGAGATGAAATGAATGAAATGAAATGAATGCCTTGAAATGGGGATGGGAGGGTGGGTATCGCGCACAGGAAACCGACAAGCACCACAGGTGAGCGGGCTGCTTAAGTACCCACCGGGCTCCTCCCATAAATTCAGGCCACCATACTGGCCTTCCTACTTATGGTCGGAGCCCTATGTCCGGTATGGACATAGATAACACTTATAATAAAGATAAGACTTACCATCGGAAATAGACCTGGAAGTGTGGACTTACCATATGAAATGGACCTGAAAGTGTGCCTTGGTCTAATGGCCGGTATGCCAAAATAAGGGGGCAAAAACATTCAGGTAGGGGTATAATATATATTGGTTTTCAAGTATCCATTGAGCCAATTTGGAGAATGCCTGTGCCATCTCCACTCGAGGACTGGGTATATACCGGGCGACGCAGGCCGACTTCCATCCGCCTAGCCCCCCAATGACGCGGTCCGGAACCCCCCGGCGGGTTGCCGCGGAGGCTGCTCCGATGCGGAAGGAGTGTCCGGAGTACTGACTGGGTTTAAGGTGAAGATTTGCGGAGAAGTATCCTTATGTGTTTTGCAAAGTGACATGCGTTTAAGGGTTTAACTGGGAATGGTAGAAGAGGACTGGTGTCCGATTGTTCAGGCAGAAGTGAGAGGAGACGGTTAAATATGGTGACTGGACACCAGCTGTTATTAGTTCTGTAGAGGTGAATGTCCACTCCAGAGCCTGTTTCCTGGGTCTAAGAAACCTCGAGGTGAAGGATGAAATGGTCTTGGTGGCGAAGCAAGTGCCGTCTGCGTAATACTTGGTCTGAGGGGTGGTTATAGGTGAACCCGTAGTAAGCCAACTATATGGCTGCTTGTAGGACCGTGCTGGGCAGCAGACCGAATGGCGAAGTAGCCAGAATAGTCGACATATCCCTGAAGATGGGCCCCGTAATGGGTAAGCGCTTAGTACTGATCACTGGTTGTTGTTTCTGGATGCCCCTTAGGATGGCTCGTATAGCGTGTGATGAGAACAGTGAAGATTTTGTGGGGTCTTTCAGGGTCACGAAATGTTATATGCCGGCTAGGTGTAGCCGAATGGTATTGTAAGATAAAGCCAGCTGAGTGTGGCAGTATGAAATGAAGGTCAGTACCTGTTTGACATCTATTGGTCCTTTACGGCAGGATGTGAGAAATTTATTGAACGCCTTTCAAGCTGTCTGGTAGGCTTTGAGTGTGTTATGAGAGAGTGAGCGATTGATGAGCTGCGTTGCTCCTTGTAAATGTTAAACTAGTCCAAGGTCAGTTGTGACCAGGCAGGGATAGGGGCCGACACTGGATCGGCTCCGGGAACCTGTTTGAAAAGGAGGTGTAGTTAGAACGTGGCAGTGCGTTAGCAGCTAACTTGTCTGCCTGGAATAATGCACAGTGTATGTTAAACTGATGCTGTAAGAACAATTGTACCAAACTGCGCAGGAAGGACATGACTGCTGGGGAATTGGACCTGTCTTTGTTGATGTCTGCCGTGGCCTGATTGTCGGTGGTGAAGACTACGGTTTGCCCTGTCCAATGGTGATCCCAGAGTTGTGCAGCTGCCACCATGGGATAGAGTTCGAGGAGGGAAGATGTTTTGAATAAAGCCGGGTATCAACAGTATCTGTTGAGGCCAGGGTCCTGAAAACCAATGATGGCCAAAAATTGCAGCGAAACCTGTGGTGGCTGCAGCGTCTGTCACCACCTGAGGTGACAGGGCTGAAACCATGGGTATAATTAGGGATATGCCATTCCGGGAGGACGGAATTCGTCCCACATAGATAGGTCCGCTATTGCTGCGGAGTCTAGATTTAAGATCTGATCGGGGTCTTGTGTTTCTGGCAGGAATCTCCGCAGGCGTGACCCGAAGGTGCGGCCTTGTGGAATAATTCGTATGGCGAAATTCAGCATTGCCAGGAGAGATTGCAACTGCTTCTTGGTACACCCCTTGATGTGGGTGAATTTGTGAAGGACCGCCTTAATGCGGGTTAGTTTGTCGAGGGGGAGACTGGCTTGCATAGCGCAGGTGTCTAAGTTGGCCCCGAGAAGGTGATGTTATGTGCTGGGCCTTCTACTTTGTGCTCGGTGATGGGAGGATTGGGTTTTCCGAATATCGCTCTGAGTTTGTCGAGGTCTCCTGGGGGCTTGCTGGGAGGTTCTATTAGTGGAAGTCGTCCAGGTAATGGATGACTTTTGTCACTGAGCCTTGTGTAACAGTATCCAAGCAAGAGACTGAGCGAATGTGTCGAAGAGCCAAGGGCTGCTCTTCGAACCGAACGTCAGTTCTGTGGCCAAACAATATGCCTCCTTCCACTTGACGCCATGCCAGCACCAAAGGGATGGACGGATAGGCAGGAGCCTAAAGGCATCCGAGATGTCGGCTCTGGAAAGCCAGGCACCTGTACCTGCTTTGATGACTGCTTGTATCGGCATGTCTACGGAGGACTATTTTAGGGAGAATTCTTCGGAGGGAATCAGGGAATTGAGACTGGGGATGTGGGAAGAATGAGGCGCAGACAGGTGGTACCCCAAACGTAATTTATCTGTGAATTTGCTCTTGACAAGCCCCCAAATAGGGCTGACTCTCAAAGTGCTGAAAGGGGGCTGAGTGAAAGGCCTATAACGTACTCTTGGTCTAGTTCTGTTTGTAAGAGCCGATCTATGGTTTGTTTGTCGATGGCTGCTGAATGAATATTCCCACTTCGTACGTACTGTGAGGTAGTGAAATGAGGCCTGTGTGAAAGCCGACGGAGGGGCCGTGAAGTCTTTGCTGCCGGCCTGTGACATGATTTGATCTGATGAGAATATCCTGTTTTTGAGCTCGTATATTTTTTTTTTTTTTTTTTTTTTTGTGAGAACGAAATGATTCGAAAATATTTGCCTTGATGTTTGAAATGACTGAACTGCATGACAAAAAGGTCCGGCCTGGTCGTGTCGTGACTGACGCGACCGTGAACCGGGCTCTGGAGCATGTACTGAAATGAGGCAACAGAAGAAACATTGGTGCACACCGGGACGAATCGGTGCTTGTTCGATGCATCTGGATTCGAATCGGAGCGCAGCATGAAATGAAATGAGAGAAATGTTTACCTTGACCGAGGCTTGAATTGGTTGTGCCGTGTTTTGCGACTGGCAACCGACCGAGCTTTGGTATAGGTATGGATTTTTTTTTTTTTTTTTTTTTTTTGAGGAAAAATGAAAAGGTGACAATTCGTGAAGGGATTGCTAAGTAACTTGAAGCAATGATCTGTATGATGCTTGCAATCTTGTGACAATGAAATGATTCGAAATGTTTGCTTTGATTGTGAAATGAATGAACTGCATGACAGAGGTGCGGCCTGGTCGTGTCACGATTTGTTCGACCGTGAACCGAGCTCTGGAGCATGTATTGAAATGGGGCAACTGAAAATATTGGTGCTCCTGGGACGAATCGGTGCTTGTTTGATACATCTGGATTCGAATAGGAGTACAGTATTAAATAAAATGAGAGAAATGATTGTTTTGACCGCGGCTCGAATTGGTTGTGCCGTGTTAGCGACTGGCAACTAACCGAGCTCTGGTAAAGGTATGAAATGCGATCGGAACCAGTGAAGCATGCCGTGACAAATCGGTGCACCTCAGATGCGACTGGTTTCGAAATGGTGATGCGTTGTGGGAGTGAAATGGTAGAAATTGCATGACAGAGATACGGGTCAATCCCTGGTGTCTGCGATTCAGCTATGATCCGGATTTCTGGAGCATGTATCAGAAATGTGGCCAATCCTGGGCACGCCGAGACGAATCGGTGCATTTTCCTTGCGACTAAATTCCTGTCGGAACGTGATACATGAAAATGAAATGATAACCATGACAGAGATACAATTGACTGATAAACGTAACTCTGGAGCATGTATAGAAATGAGGCCAATCCTGGGGCACGCCGAGACGAATTGGTGCATTTTCCATGCGACTAAATTCATGTCGGAACGTGATACATGAAAATGAAATGATAACCATGACAGAGATACAATTGACTGATAAACGTAACTCTGGAGCATGTATAGAAATGAGGCCAGTCCTGGGGCACGCCGAGACGAATCGGTGCATTGCCATGCAACTGGATTCATGTCGGAACGTGATAGGTGGAAATGAAATGATAACCATGACAGAGGTATGAATGACTGAAAACGTAACTCTGGAGCATGTATAGAAATGAGGCCAGTCCTGGGGCACGCCGAGACGAATCGGTGCATTGCCATGCGACTGGATTCATGCCGGAACGTGATAGGTGGAAATGAAATGATAACCATGACAGAGGTATGAATGACTGAAACGTAACTCTGGAGCATGTATAGAAATGAGGCCAGTCCTGGGGCACGCCGAGACGAATCGGTGCATTGCCATGCAACTGGATTCATGTCGGAACGTGATAGGTGGAAATGAAATGATAACCATGACAGAGGTATGAATGACTGAAAACGTAACTCTGGAGCATGTATAGAAATGAGGCCAGTCCTGGGGCACGCCGAGACGAATCGGTGCATTGCCATGCGACTGGATTCATGCCGGAACGTGATAGGTGGAAATGAAATGATAACCATGACAGAGGTATGAATGACTGAAAACGTAACTCTGGAGCATGTATAGAAATGAGGCCAGTCCTGGGGCACGCCGAGACGAATCGGTGCATTGCCATGCGACTGGATTCATGCCGGAACGTGATAGGTGGAAATGAAATGATAACCATGACAGAGGTATGAATGACTGACAAACGAACCTCTGGAGCATGTATAGAAATGAGGCCAGTCCTGGGGCACGCCGAGACGAATCGGTGCATTTAGCATGCGACTGGATTCATGTCGGAACGTGATAGGTGAAAATGAAATGATAAGCATGACAGAGGTACTAATGACAGACAATAACGTAACTCTGGAGCATGTATAGAAATGAGGCCAAATAACTGGGGCACACCGGAACGAATCGGTGCATCTTTTTGATGCGACAGGATTCGAATCGGAGCGCGGTAGGTGACTGAAATGAAATGTTTGAAATGATTTGAAATGTCAGAAATGAGTTCTAGAATGTTTCAGAAATGAGAAATGATTGGTATCGAACTGACTTGGCCCGATAACTTGCAAATTGCGACTTGCTATGGCTGTTTACTGATGCATATATTTTTTTTTTTTTTTTTTTTTTTTTATAACACCGACATGCTAGAAATGAAGCGACGTCTGCGTCGCGCTGCTGTCGAAATGGTAACATATCGAAAGTACAGCGATATACATTGCAATAGTGAAGTGCGAGTAACGAATTTGAAAGTACGGTTTAGTGACATGACATGAAACGAAAAATGCGATATACATTGCAGTTAATGAGAAAGCGAGTGAAACGAAAATTGAAATTACGGTTTAGTGACCCGATATGAAAACGAAAAGTCCGACGGGACCTTACCTGCGACAGCCAAGCCAGCCGCGTGGTACAAACTACGAACGAAAAACGCGGACTTCGAAAGTTTTGAGAACGATATCGAATACGGAGTTTTTGCGAGGCAAGGACTTGCGGACGCTGGTGTATCGAATAGTCGGCCTAGTGACGTGTATCGCGCACAGGAAACCGACAAGCACCACAGGTGAGCGGGCTGCTTAAGTACCCACCGGGCTCCTCCCATAAATTCAGGCCACCATACTGGCCTTCCTACATATATATATATATATATATATATATATCAATCATTGAGGGTTTTCGCCATTCTAATTTGTTGACATATCTTTATAATATTTTTTCTTTGCCCTTCTTTTTCTTTTTTTTATTCCCTCTTCCCCCCCTCCAGCTACCTTTTTATTTTACTACTGTAGCCGCCTAATAAGGTCCAATTATACACCATCAACTTCCTCAGCGTCCCATTTACTAGACATCCTATTTGTGCATTTGGTATGTAACTATGCATTTTGTTTTTATTTATTATCTTTTATTCTTAGTCGAGCTTCCTATAGCCTTACAACTGCATATTTTTCTAGTTTTTACCAGGTTTCTATCAAGCCCCCTACAGCCACGCTATGGCAGGGTAGGGTGGCTATTCCTGTGACAGTGGATTGCATCCATTCTGCCCCGTGGAGCTCAAAGGGTATGTTTGGGTGACCTATGTAGGCGATAGCGTCCATCGGATGGCCCAATTCCTGGGGGAGGGGATTTTGGGGAGGGAGCACGGACCTGTTTAGCCTGTATGCATATCCATCCATTGACATCTACAGCGATGTTTGTGTGTTTTTTTATTTTTTGTTGCCTAATTTCTATTTATGTTTCTTGTAGATCAACAACTGCCATACACCTTGTTTTGTTCCCCTGATGAAGCCAATGTTTTGGCGAAACTAGTAGGGACACCTCAATCCTTCATCTACAAGGCTGTACATTATACTGTTGCATGCTCCCTCAACCTAATAATTGTTGTCCATGAATTGTTGATTTTTAACTAATTACAATAAACTTAATCTTCTTTTATATCGTTTTGCATTGATGTACTTTTGGCATCACAATAATCCCCTCTCCCTGTACCCTGATATCTATGTATATATATATATATATATATATATATATATATATATATATATACAGTATCTCACAAAAGTGAGATACTGTATATGAAGAAATGACACTTTGCTACAATCTTCATCACCCCCTGATGAAGATACGAAATACCCCTTGTATCGACGCGCGTAGGGGAAGGGGACAGGACGGAACACTACACAAACTATCTGTTGGGAACGATTAGTACGCCACCCCATTAACGGCCGCCGTCACCCGATTGTTACCGCTGTTTTAGAGTGGCGCACTGTAAGCGCCTTGACATTGTGAGTACCCATTGTGGGTTATTATTGTGATTTTAAATAAAGGTAATACATACTGCACCATGAAGTTCTCGTTATATTGATATACCGGAGGTATAAACTGGACTGCTGTGAGTTACAGAGGCACAAGTGTAACCTATCCAGGATCCAGCATACAGTACTGAACCCATAGAGGTTCTAAGGCACATTTTGACCAAGCTTAATCGCAGGGTCACACGCCCTAAGGTGAGGGGCTACCACCTGGAGGGGAGCACTTATATGAGCACACAGCACTTTAGTTTGTGTTCACTGAAACACATGGATGGATTTTGGAATGTTTATGGACTGTTAATTTGATCATAGCACTAAGCTACACAGCACCGAATCACACAGATGCAACACTGAATTACATGGATGCAGCACTGAATCGCATGGATGATATTTCTTTGGAATTTTTTATCTAATATTGTTTGAACATTGCACTATCACTGAATTACAGAGATACAGCACTGCATTGCATGGATGCAACACTGAATCGCATGGATGAATTTTTTCTTGAAATATTTATTTAGTATTTGTTTGAATATTGCACAAATATTTTGGAATATTTATATATATTTTTCACAGGCTTATTGAAGCACTCTTATTAATTCATTTATTTATTGAAGTTTATTGCACATTAAAGTGTAGTATTTTTGACATTTTATACATGTCATGAGAGAGCGCAATACCACTTTATTAATTATATATTTATATTTATCATTTTGATAAATGCGCAGCGTTTTATAACTTGAATTGCCTTAACCCTCTTTGGCATGGAGTTCACCAGAGCTTCACAAGCTGCCACTGGAGTCCTCTTCCACTCCTCCATGACAACATCACGGAGCTGGTGGGTGTTAGAGACCTTGCGCTCCTCCACCTTCCATTTGAGGATGCACCACAAATGCTCAATAGGGTTTAGGTCTGGAGACATGCTTGGCCAGTCCATCACCTTTACCCTCCGCTTCTTCAGCAAAGCAGTGGTTGTCTTGGAGGTAGGTTTGGGGTCATTATCATGTTGGAATACTGCCCTGCGGCCCAGTCTCCGAAGGGAGGGGATCATGCTTTGCTTCAGTATGTCTTAGTACATGTTGGCATTCATGGATCCCTCAATAAACTGTAGCTCCCCAGTTGCAGCAGCACTCATTCAGCCCCAGACCATGACATTTCCGCCACCATGCTTGACTGTAGGCAAGACACACTTGTCTTTGTACTCCTCACCTGGTTGCCGCCACACACCCTTGACACCATCTGAACCAAATAAGTTCATCTTGGTCTCATCAGAACACAGGACAAGGTTCCAGTAATCCATGTCCTTAGTCTGCTTGTCTTCAGCAAACTATTTGTGGGCTTTCTTGTGCATCATCTTTAGAAGAAGCTTCCTTCTGGGACATCAGCCATGCAGACCAATTGTATGCAGTTTGCGGCGTATGGTCTGAGCACTGACAGGCTGACCCCCCCCACCCCTTCAACCTCTGCAGCAATGCTGGCAGTACTCATACGTCTATTTCCCAAAGACAACCTCTGGATATGACACTAAGCATGTGCAATCGACTTCTTTGGTCGACCATAGCAAGGCCTGTTCTGAGTGGAACCTGTCCTGGTAAACCACTGAATGGTCTTGGCCACGATTCTGCAGCTCAGTTTCAGGGTCTTGGCAATCTTCTTATAACCTAGGCCATCTTTATGTAGAGCAGCAATTCTTTTTTTCAGATCCTCAGAGATTTTTTTGCCATGAGGTGCCATAATGAACTTCCAGTGACCAGTATGAGAGAGTGAGAGCGATAACACCAAATTTGACACACCTGCTCCCCATTCACACCTGAGACATTGTAACACTAATGAGTCACATGACACCTGGGAGGGAAAATGGCTAATTGGGCCCAATTTGGACATTTTCACTTAGGGGTGTGCTCACTTTTGTTGGCAGAAGTTTAGACATTAATTGCTGTGTGTTGAGTTATTTTGAGGGGACAGCAAATGTACACTTTTATACAAGCTGTATACTCACTACTTTACATTGTAGCAAAGTTTCATTTCATCAGTGCTGTCACAGGAAAAGATATAATAAAATATTTACAAAAATGTGAGGAGTGTACTCACTTTTGTGAGATACTGTATATATATATATATATATATATATATATATATATATATATACACGTGTTATGTATACAATATAATATAAATAGAATACAGCAATATAATATGGAAATGCTTATTTTACCTATCTATTTTGGTTTGGCTTCTATCTTTTCATACCATGTGAGGACCAGTTATAAAAATGCAAATGCTGAACTGCTGCCTATATTTTTTATGTTCTTTTATGGTTTATGGTATTTTTCTCCTTCAATTTATAGTATTTTACTCCTTCTTATTTTAGAAAAAAAATAAAGGCAAAGTGATTGTTTCAGAAGCCATTGATGACAATGAATAATGAATATGACACACTTGGAGATGACAACATAGTTGAAGCTGCAGAAGATGCAGCCAACAGACCAAGAAACAGTGATTTGCATTGGGAAAGAATGTACCACCAGTGACCATTCCGAAGGTCTAGATAGAGCTGAGGAGGCATTGGCGCATGAGATTTCTAGCAGCATGGGTATTTGAATCATACATATTGGTCATACCCTTTCAATCCCTCCCACAAGCCTTATATATAAAAACATTTTTTACAACGCATAAGGTGGAAAAAAATATAAATAGCTTTACTGCCCAGAAAATGGTTGGAGACATATTGGTGTGCTGCAAAAATCTGGAACAAATGAAAGAGCTCTTGGTACCAATAAAACAGTTTGCTTAACCTGGTTGATATTTTAAGCAAAATATTTTGAATTGTATTTTTTATTTTTTTTTATGTTTAACATTTTAAGAGATTGTATAGCTTTATATAGTTTATTTTAAAAACTACAGATTATGCACTTTACAATATCGTCAGCAAGTACAATAAATTACATATTTGTGATGTTTCATATCATGTTGATATATGGTTTTTGTTTTGTTTTAGAACTAATGTTCTATATTGTTTTGTGATCCCCCCCCCCCCCTCTCTTACTACATTCTTTCTTTTCGGAGACACCTACCTGGTGTCATTACAGCACATTTCTTTAAACTACATCTATGGCAAGAAAAAGCATGCAGTAGGGCTGTCAATGCACAACCTTAAAATGTATATTTTGTACAAGAACAAGAGAGATCTGTATACCCCCCCCCCCCCCACAAATGCTAAAGGGAACATTGTTCCCAAAAATTCAATGTCGAAATTGGTCTTCTAATCCTAACATCTTGAGCATGTATAGGGCCTGATGGCATCAGAAAAAAGTCATTACAGCATTTGTGCAGCCCCACTGCATGGTAACATTTTTCTTGACCCGGAATGCATTCAGCTGTGATGTCAACTGCAGAATGCCATAGCCCAGTCTCAGGGCATATTTTGACATCAAATGAGTAGGCCTGCACAGATAAAACCTTTTTTTTTTTTTTAATAGAATTTTAATATTATTTCATGTGTAGTAAAAGAGAGTATTCAATGTGCGTAGTCCATATGCGATTACGTACAATTTTGCTTGTCTTTACTTTGTAAGCTTATTTTTTACATGACTGTAGTCAAGGGCAAACTCATATGTGCTATGTGTCCTGCTAGCTGAATGTGTATTTGAGCTTGTGTAGACGAAAGATTGCTGTGGCTGCATGTGTTATCACGCATTTGTTTACTTCCAGGTTAAAGTCTTCTTGCACCTGCGCACGAAAAATCGAACGATTTCTCTCGTGCGAGAAAGCCACTAACTAATAAAAATATTTCCAAATTATCAATCGAATTTTCGGGGCTGAAAATTTGAAACCAATTATCGTTCCTCATCCACTATCAGAAAATCGGCCGTACGTTCGAAACGATAGAATTTCGGGCAATTTTTCGTATAGTGTATGGCCAGCATAAGGCAATGAGCACTGCCATGCGAACAAGAGGCTCACCTTTCCTTCCATAAGCTAAAATGTCAGCAAAAAAGACTTTGCATAAGTACAGTTTTTTTTACCAGAACAAATCTCAGCACAGCCTGAATACATTTCCAAGGGTTAGCACAGGCCCTCTGTCACCACAACATGCTAGTTCTCAGAAAGTGTAGAGTCAAAGTAGAATCCATCCCTATCCAGGAACTCTTGCAAGCAGGCGAGGTTTCATTACTTGATGTTTTTAGGTTGTATTTTTTCCATTTGCCTCACATGAAAAAAGGTCAGATACAAACATAAATCCAAAGGGGCAGTTTAAAAGGCCTCTGGGTTGGGCAGGTAAGACAGAATCAAAAGCTTGATTCACATCAATGCATGTTGCTCTTGAGCGTTTCTGCATTGCTTTTTGCTGTGCTTTCTGCGTTTTAGTAACCGTGTTTTACCGCGATTTTGCATTGATTTGCATTTTGCAATTAGTGTGTTTTTATTTTTTTACTTACATTCACTGTATATAGTTGATTGCTAAGGAGCGGATCGGGAAGCCGGCTGCTGTGTCCTTATCAACTGATGAATCATCAGCTGTCAGCGAGCTACCCCGCTGACAGCTGAATGTAAAATAAAAAATTGGCGGCTAAAAAAATCATAAAAAAACGGCATGGGGTCCCCCCCAAAGACTCTGGTATGGATTTGGAGGGGACACCTCCACGTCAAAATTAAAAAAAATGGCATGGGCCCCCCCAAAATCCATACCAGACCCTTATCCGAGCATGCAGCCCGGTAGGTCAGGAAATGGAGGGGACGAGCGAGTGCCCCCCTCCTGAACTATACCA
Source organism: Lithobates clamitans (assembly GCA_037952925.1). NCBI lineage: Eukaryota > Metazoa > Chordata > Amphibia > Anura > Ranidae > Lithobates > Lithobates clamitans. Next base: position 920,178 of record JBBGZY010000615.1, on the reverse strand, counting down.
GGCTACATGCCCTCAACATGGGGGGGTGGGGACAACCCTGGCCGGTGGTTGTCGGGGTCTGCGGGTGGGGGGCTTATCGGAATCTGGAAGCCCCCTTATTTGTAAAAAAAACAAGAGCTCTTTTTTTTTTACCTTTCACTGCTTTTTTGGTGAATAGGTAGGGGTACGATGTACCAGATACCCATTCACGGAGGGGGGGTGGGATCTGGGGATCCCCTTGTTAAAGAGGGCTTCCAGATTCTAATGAGCCTCCTGCCTGCAGACCCCGACAACCACCGGCCGGGGTTGTCGGGAAGAGGCCCCTTGTCCCCATCAACATGGGGGCAAGGTGCTTTGGGGTGGGCGGGTGCAGAGCCAACCCACCCCAAAGCACCCACCGCCCATGTTGAGGGCATGCGGCCTGGTATGGTTCAGGAGGTGGGGTGCTCGCTCATCCCCTCCCTTTCCTGGATTACCGGGCTGCATGCTCGGATAAGTATATAAACCGAATTCACCAAAGGAAAATTATAGATGAAATAGTGGCGCTTATCCCCAGGTGGGGAGATGCCAGACACTCTTATCCAGCCAGTGAGCTGAATACAGACGTGACTAGAGAAAAAGTGAAAAAAAACATATTTTGCTAAATGTCCCAAAAAGTAAAAATTAATATTAAATAAAATAAATTATTCAATAAATTCAATATGAGCTAATATAAATTATAACACTCCGAGAAAGTGATATACAAATATATAAATCCAAGAAAAAATATATAATGAAAATTGAACACAGTAAATATCTATAAAGTCCAGAAACCAATCAATCGTGAAAAAATAAACGTGAAAATATTTGAAGAAAGTCCAAAAAAAAGAGTGAGGGTGGCTCCAAAACTGCATAGCTGTGTTTTCAAACATCCACCACACCTCTGTGACGTGAATCCACTCCCTGCTGAAATTCAAACTCACCAGCTGTTAAGGCCTCTCACTCTCGTGTGTGGCCTGACAGAGCCTCTAACCCACTTACATGGGGGTTAACATGCGAGCATACACCTCCACTGCTCCATAGGAACACCGCTTTTCTCAGGTTGGTAGTATGACATAAAAATAAAAGAAGCTCCAATAGTGTAATCTCGTTTAAAAGATTTAATCACATATAAAACAACTTGTAATCAACTCACATTTAAAATAAAATAACAGGCAAGTCACTTCATGGCAAATGGAGAACTCCCACAGCACAGCAAGCAATAGCAACTGAAATAACAACAGGCAGGCCACGGCGAACCCAGGAGGTGTGTGTGCTCACGTTCGTCTCACCCGTCCGCAGCACTCGTCCCTTCACTGGAGCTCCACTCTGTCCCCCTTCACTCCCTCCTCTAGCACTCGTGTGAGATCGCCGTGTAGCTACGCTCCTTAGCAACCAGCTATATACATTGAATTTAAAAAAAAAATATTAAAACACACGCATTGCAATGCATTGATGTGAATGTGTTCCATAGGAATCCGTGTTAAAAAAGGTCCCTGTATTTCTGCAAAATGCAAAAAGCATTATGCCCCGTACACACGGTCGGATTTTCCGACGGAAAATGTGTGATAGGACCTTGTTGTCGGAAATTCCGACCGTGTGTGGGCTCCATCACACATTTTCCATCAGATTTTCCGACACACAAAGTTTGAGAGCAGGCTATAAAATTTTCCGACAACAAAATCCATTGTCGGAATTTCCGATCGTGTGTACACAAATCCGACGCACAAAGTGCCACGCATGCTCAGAATAAATAAAGAGATGAAAGCTATTGGCTACTGCCCCGTTTATAGTCCCAATGTATGTGTTTTACGTCACAGCGTTCAGAATGATCGGATTTTCCGACAACTTTGTGTGACCGTGTGTATGCAAGACAAGTTTGAGCCAACATCCGACGGATAAAATCCATGGATTTTGTTGTCGGAAAGTCCAATCAATGTCCGACCGTGTGTACGGGGCATTAGTGTGAATGGAGCCTAAGTCAGGCCAATTTGGAGTGTAAATAGGATGCAACTTTGGATGAATAGTGAATTGTTGTCCCTCTGCAAAGTCGGACCCACTGTTGCATGTAAAACATTCGGGTACAACTTTCATGCAACTTTTGAGGGTTAACATTGCAGTCTATGGCCCTCAAGTATGAAATATGAAAGTCAGACTAAAATGTACATGAACTACTTTGAAATAGCTACAACTTTAAGTTGCACATATGAATGGTTATCATTGGAAAACACGGGGTACGGCTTGTCATGTGAATTTGATGTCCAAAGTCGTATGACAAGTCACACAAGTGTGAATGGGTTGTAAAGGCAAGTCCATTAAGAGTCAAAAGGCAATCACAGAACAATTGCCGATGAACTACGAAAGAACACACTGGCATGAAGGAAGGAAGCACTTTAATTGCCATTTGTTGGAAGACCAGATTACAGGGTATGATTGTAATTTTGTAACTTGGCCAAAAAACAGACAATTTCTGCTTAAAATAATTTTTTCTCTGTAATTTGGCTCCTTCTAGCTTCAGTCTGTATGTACCTTCTTTGACAGCAAAGTACCTCTGAGTCTTTATGTGATATATCTGACAACAAGGTACCTGGCAAGCTGTATGCCCTTTAATACCTTGATGTACTGTATATTTGCTCTTTGAAAAATAGTACTTGTTTCCATAGTTTCCCTCTGTGTAATATGGCACATCTTTTGCTTTATATGCGCTATCTGCAATATGACTCTTATATTTTGTGCATTATTGAGCATCTCTGGATATATACAGTACCCATTTAAATCAATTGCACTTTTTTCCCTTTTATTTTCCCTTTGCAATATTAAATAGCTTTGGTTCTATAGCCCTTCCTTAGAAATATGACATTTACTTGACAGTATTGCCCAATCTGAGAATATTATAACTTTTTGGTAGAGAGGGCACAATTTCGCTCTTTAGCAATTTTGTAGAAGAACAGCTTTAAAGAGAGTGTTAACGACATGCATTTTCATTGGGAGTAGGGAATACAAATTATCAGTAATACACAACTATAGCCTTTTAACATTCAGTACTGTTTAATTGTAGGACTAGATCTTGAAAATGTTTTCCCAAGATGGTAAATTATAGAGATTACTGTGTTTTTTGTATATTTAACCACTCAATGTGAGTAGATGCCTAGACTTCTATAATCAATATGGCTAATGCAGCCATCACACAGTAAGCCAAAATATAACCTTTTTGCTTTTGGGTTTAGATATGCTTCAAACATTCACTGATTCATTCTACTTAACAAAATAACAGATACCTTTTTGCTTGAGTACTTTCAGTAAATATTGTAAATGTGTCATCAGTTTATGTTAATAGGCCATATGTTAATTTACAATTTGAGCATAATGTAGGAAATCTGGACGTTTATTATAAACACATAGAGGCATGCAGAATGCCAGATTGCAAAGAGCTTGGAAATGTGGTGAGATGTTAATGAAATTGTGGGGTCCAAACCCCAGAGAGAATGAATCCGGCTTGTATTAACCTCTAGGGTGTGAACCAAATAATTTTATCTCCTAAGCTGATGTAAACACTTTAAGTTTAATTAGAACCTTTGTTTCTGTCACTGACAAATTTACATACCGGCAGATAGAATGGAATGATACATTTTATCAATGTTTATTTTCACAGTGGGGAGGAAAGAAAATTGCATCTTGATTGACCCACATATTTTTGCATCCAAACAGCATTTCACCCTGCTGATGTCTCCGCAAGGTAAATATGTCGGATTGAAAGCTTTGCACTGGCTATATTTGTATCCGACATCCAAGCATTCTGTGACTATATCCATATTTCATAATTCAAAATACTATGACTAAAAAGTATCCAAGTTAGAAAAAGTCATTTAACAAAACTCTGGTGGGAGAAACATCATTTAAAAAATAATGTGAAATAGAAACAGCAATGAAAACCAGGTAAATTGTATCATATATCATCTACTCTACAGACAGCAGGAGCCATAGAGAAACAGAAAATGAACAGGAGATTTCTAGAAATATATATTTATTTCATTAGGTTCAAAATGTAGTTAAAGTGTTCACCTTTACCAAAAAACACACTATGCTGTCCCATATTGGTATAGCAGCATGCTGTGCTAAACCTACCTTCCAGCCAAGACTCTCTTTCAATTTAACCAGTTCAGCCTGGAAGGTTTTACAGCATTGCGTTGCTTTAACTGACAATTGTGCTGTACCCAAACAAAATTTATGTCCTTTTTTCCCACAAATAAAGCTTTCTTTTGGTGGTATTTGATCACATCTGCGGTTTTTATTTTTTGTGCTATAAACAAAAAAAGACTGACAATTTTGAAAAAAAAAAAAAAACTATATTTTTTACTTTCTGCTATAATACATATCCAATGAAAAAATATAAAAAATTGAATTTCTTCCTCAATTTAGGCCAATATGTATTCTGATACATGTTTTTGTTAAAAAAAATCCCAAAAAGTAGATATTGATTGGTTTGCGCAAAAGTTATAGTGTCTACAAACTATGGGATAGATTTTGGGCCCTTTTTTTTTTTTTTTTATTAGTAATGGTGGCGATCCGCAATTTTTTGCGAGACTGCGACATTGCGGTGGACAAATCAGACACTAAGTGACACTTTTTGGGGACCAGTAACACCAATACAGTGATCAGTGCTAAAACATAATGTACTGTCACTGTACTAATGACACTGCCAGCGAAAGGGTTAACATCAAGGCCAATCAAAGGCTTAAGTGTGTCCCTAGGGGGTGCTTTCTAACCGTGGGGGATGTGTTTTGACTAAAGGAAAACAGAGATTAGTGTTTCTACTTGGCAGAAACACAAGATCTCCATTTTCCCCTCTGGCAGAGTGGTAGCCTGCCCTGTTTAACCACTTCCCGCCCGGTCAATAGCATATTGACGCTCGGGAAGTGGCTGCGTTATCCTGACTGGGCGTCATATGACGTCCAGCAGGATAACATGCTGGCGGGCGTCCGCGGGGGCACGCAGCGCGGCGATCGTGGGCAGCGTGTGTCCCTCGGATACAGCGCTTTCCCAATCTAGGTAAACAGCCAATTTTATTGGCTGTTTACCCCGTGATCGGCTGTGTCAAAGTCACAGCCGATCACCTGTCACAACAAACTCATCCAGAGCAGGGATCGAGGAAGGTGAGTGTCCCTTGGACACAGCGCTTCCCCGATCGGTAAACAGCCAATGAAATTGGCTGTTTACCAGGTGACCGGCTGTGTCCAATCACAGCCGGTCACAAATGTGACCAAAACAGTAGCTGTTACTATCTGATCCCTGCTCTCTCCTCACACACCGATCGTGAGAGGAGAGAGCAGGGATCAGTGAGTGAAATCAGTGTCTGTCTGACATTACTGTATTGTACTGTACTGTGCACAACACAGCCCCCCCAATAAAGAAGACCTGTCACACAGCCCAGCCAATCAGCCCATCTGTCAATCAGCCCATCTGTCAATCAGCCCATCTGTCACAGGCCCACCGCCATTGGTACCTCCACACAGGCTACCAGTACCGCCATTGGTACCACCACCAGTAACGCCACTAGTACCTCCATCAGGCCCACCATCTATACTGCCACACAGGCCACTACCAGTATCGCCACTAGTGCCGCCATCGGTACCACCACCACCCGTACCACCGTCAGTACCGCCATCGGTACCACCACCACCCATACCGCCACCTGTACCGCCACCACCACCCGTACCGCCATTGGTACCACCACCTGTACTGCCATCGGTACCACCACCACCCGTACCACCACCGGTACTGCAATCACCACCTGTACCGCCACCACCACCTGTACCGCCATCGGTACCACCACCACCTGTACCGCCCCCGGTACCACAATCACCACCTGTACTGCCATCGGTACCACCACCACCCGTACCGCCACCGGTACCGCCACCACCACCACCCGTACCGCTATCGGTACCACCACCCATACCGCCATCTGTACCACCACACAGGCCCGCCAATAAGCATTGCCATAATGTCCCAAAGGGTTTACACACCTGAGGAGGCATATGAGATTCTTGCCATGTCAGATGATGAGAGCAGCGGGGAAGTCACATCATCTGGTTCGGAATACGAGCCAGTGGAGGATGGTGGATCAGAGTCCGAGACCGCGGAGGAAACCGTACCTCCCAAAAGAATGAGATCAGGACCAAGATCAGGACCAAGATCAGGAGATCTGCCCACCACCAGCAGCGCCAGACCCCAGGAAGAGGAAGAGGAGCCCAGTACAAGCACTGGAATTACCCGCTTAACCCGAAGAACCCAGCCCCAGTCCTACCTTCCCGATGCCCTGGCAAACCCCTTATGGTTGCCTGCCAAATCAGGATCTGCTATCATCCCCCCTTTCACCGCACAGCCAGGTGTGCAGCCCGACACTACAAATTTTTCTGAATTTGATTATTTTTCTTAATTTTTCCCACAAGATTTTCTGCAGAATATGGTGGATCAAACTAATTTGTATGCATCCCAATTTATTGCTGCCAACCCCAATTCTTCCTATGCCCGCATGTTCCAGTGGCGATGTGTCACACTGGATGAATTTAAATTGTTTTTGGGCCTAACTTTCAATATGGGGCTTACAAAAAAGAACAAAGTCCATGCATATTGGTCCACCCACCCCATCCAACACATGCCCATATATTCCGCTGTCATGTCCAGGACAAGATACGACATGATTATGCGTTTTCTCCACTTTAGTGAAAATTCCCAGTGCCCGAGATCATCCCAACCATGACAAATTGTACAAGATACGCCCCCTAATCAATTCCTTTTCCCAGCGATTTAGAGAAGTTTTCATCCCAGACCAAAAAATTTGTGTGGACGAGTCCCTCATACATTTCACTGGCCGACTGCACTTCAAGCAGTATATACCAAGCAAGAGATCCAGGTATGGGGTGAAGTTAAATAAATTATGCGATCGAGCCACTGGATATGTCTTCACATTCCGGATCTATGAAGGCAAAGACTCCCAGCTCCAGCTCCATGATTGCCCCACATATATTGGAACCAGTGGGAAAATTGTCTGGGAGCTGGCATACCCCCTATTCGACAAAGGATACCATTTATATGTCGACAACTATTATACCAGCCTGTCCCTTTTTGGTCACCTTTATAGTAAAAAAAACCCCGGCCTGTGGTACCTTCAAAAAAAAACCGTAAGGGATTCCCACAAAATCTGTTGGCAAAAAAATTACGAAAGGGAGAATCAGCATTCATGAGGAACGAGGAGGTGTTGGCCATGAAGTGGAGGGACAAGAAAGATGTCCACATCCTCTCTACCATCCACAATGACACCGTGGTGGAGATCCAAAGAAGACGCTGCCCCATTGTAAAGCCCGAATGTGTCCACGACTACAATATGTATATGGGGGGGGGGTGGATTTAAACGATCAGATGCTACAGCCCTACTTATCAAACAGAAAGTCCCGTTACTGGTACAAGAAAGTTGCCTTTCACCTTTTTCACATGGCCCTTTTTAATTTGTTTGTCTGCTACCAAAAAGCAACTCAAAACCAACAAGTCACCTACCTCAAGTATTTTGAATATATCGTCACTGCCCTCATTTACCAACAAGGTCCCGCCCCAGGAAGCATTCGCTCGGATAATGTGAGTCGACTTCACGAGCAACATCTTCCCTATAGCATTCCCCCCACAGAATCTGGAAGAAGACGCCAAAAGAAATGCCGTGTATGCAGCAGAGGAGGAGTAAGAAGAGATTCCAGCTATTATTGTCCCCAATGTCCCTCCCAACCTGGCCTGTGCATCGGAGATTGCTTCAAAAATTATCATACATTCATCCAATATTAGTTCCCTGTATTATTACCAGACTGCCATTTCCCCATTTGCCTGCTACCATGTTAATTAACTGACCCTGGCCTGTTTACCGACGATGTCTTTGCTTGCCGATTTAAACCACGTTTCTGACTTGCACGTGTACCAACCTCAGCCTGTTTACCGACGATGCCTCTGCCTGCCGATTTAAACCACGTTTCTGATGTCCACGTGTGCCGACCTTGGCCTGTTAATCGACCATGTTTTTGCTTGCCACTTGGACTGATCTTTTGGCCATCTACTTTAGTACACAGGGGTCTCACATATGTGAGGGGCTTCAGAATAGCGTTCTGAGTAGAGAAAACCAGTTTTTCATTTTCTGTGCTCCCAGAACAGGGTCTGGTTGCCCGGAGGCTTCAAAGCGATTTGGGTGGGAGAAGCCTCTACCCCTGTCCCCCTGGCCCTAAGCTTGATGGTCCTTCCTGCTGCCTGGACCAATACTTTGGCTGTGCTGACCATATTGCTGCCTGTAAAGACCCATGACATTATGGACCATGTTTCTTCCTGCTGTTTGGACCAATACTTTGGCTGTGTTGACCATATATCTGCCTGCTGCCTCTACTGACTTTGGACAGTATTTCTGCCGGGACACCTCTGCCTGCTACCTGGACCTGTGCTTTGGCTGTGCTCTGGCTGTGCTCTGGCTGTGCTCTGGCTGTGCTGACAGTATCTCTGCCTGTATGAACTATGGACAGTATTCCTGCCTGCTGCCTGAATGATTGCTTTTGCTGTCGCTGACCTCATTCCTGCCTGCTGCCTAGACCGATGCTCTCCTCTGTGGACCACTGCACTTCTAAAACCGCAGGTAATCTTTTGTTATTTGGTATGTACCTGCTATGTGTTAGAAATATGAAGGGCCTAAAAATTTGATCGGTAGTCAGAAAATGATATGTGTAATTAATGCTGCTAGAATGCCTGGAGGTGCTACTTGGATTTTGGGCCTCTGTATGTGGCCAGGCTCTGTAAAAGTCTCAAACATGTGGTATCGCCATACTCAGGAGGAGTAGCAGAATGTATTTTGGGGTGTCATTTTTGCGATGTACATGCTATGCGTTATAAATATCTTATGAAGTGACAACTTTGTGTAAAAAAATGCATTTTCATTTTTTTCCACATTTTCCAAAAACTTCTGGAAAAAAATGAACCATTCAAAAGACTCATTATGCCTCATAGATTATACGTTGGGGTGTGTGCTTTCCAAAATGGGGTCATTTTGTGGACAATTCAATTGTCCTGGTGCTCCAGCGCCTTCAAAACTGTAATAGGTGGTTGAGAAAGGATATGTGCAATTTATGCTTGTAAAATGCATGAAAGTGCTACTTCAATGTTGGGCCTTTGTATGTGGCCAGGCTGTGTAAAAGCCTCACACATGTGGTATCGCCATACTCAGGAGGAGTAGAGGAATGCATTTTGGGGTGTCATTTTTGCTATGTACATGCTATGTGTTAGAAATATCTTATAAATGGACAACTTTGTGTAGAAAAAATGCATTTTCATTTTTTTCCCACATTTTCCAAAAACTTCTGGAAAAAAATGAACCATTCAAAAGACTCATTATGCCTCATAGATTATACGTTGGGGTGTGTGCTTTCCAAAATGGGGTCATTTTGTGGACAATTCAATTGTCCTGATGCTCCAGCGCCTTCAAAACTGTAATAGGTGGTTGAGAAAGGATATGTGCAATTTATGCTTGTAGAACGCCTGAAAGTGCTACTTCAGTGTTGGCCCTTTGTATGTGGCCAGGCTGTGTAAAAGTTTCACACATGTGGTATCGCTATACTCAGGAGGAGTAGCAGAATGTATTTTGGGGTGTAGTTGCAATTATGCATATGCTGTGTGAGAGAAATAACCTGTTAATATGACCAGTTTGTGTAAAAAAAAAAAAAAATCTTAATTTTCCCAAGAATTGTGGGGAAAAATTACAGCTTCAAAAAACTCACCATGCCTCTTAGTAAATACATTGGACTGTCTACTTTCCAAAAAGGGGTCATTTGGGGGGTATTTGTACTTTCCTGGCTTGTTAGTGTCTCAAGAAATGAGATAGGCCTGCAGGTGAGATAGTACATCAGGTGTGATCAATTTTCAGTGATTGGCACCATAATTTGTAGACTCTATAACTTTCACAAAGACCAAATAATATACATTAATTTGGGTTATTTTTACCAAAGATATGTAGCAGTATAAATTTTGGCACAAATTTATGAAGAAAAATGACTTGTTTGCAAAATTTTACAATAGAAACTAACTAAGTTTTTTTTCAAAATGTTCGCTGTTCTTTTGCTTATATCGCAAAAAAGGAAAAACCCAGTGGTGATTAAATACCACCAAAAGAAAGCTCTATTTGTGAGAAGAAAATGATAAACATTTTATTTGGATATAGTGTAGCATGACTGAGTAATTGTCATTCAAAGTGTGAGAGCGCTGAAAGCTGAAAATTGGTCTGGGCGGGAAGGTGCATAAGTGCCTAGTATTGAAGTGGTTAAAAAAGTCAGACCGCCATTCTGCCTCTCTCTGAATGATCTCCAGACCCGCTGATTAGCTTGGTACAGTATATGTACATGGGGCAGTCCTTAAGTGTTTAAAGAATCTAGGCCAAAAACCCCATTAAAAAAAAGGCTTCTTAAAATGTTCTACCCTGCATGGGCCTACCATGTGTGGCCCAAAGGAACAGGACAGCGTTCCCTCCTGAAGCACTAGGAGGCGCTGGTCCCAAGCTACTTTGTCCCTAAAATAATTTGGGAAGGAGCCTTTACAGGCTGTAAAAATTTTAAGAATGCTTATTTATAATTCAGTTTTGGCCTACATTCTTTGAAATGAAAGGGAGCCCTGGCTGGAAGGTATGTTTAGGACACTAGACTGCCATACCAATATGGGATAGCATGTGCTTTTTGGTAAAGTTAAAGAAATTGTAAAGTCAGAAGGTTTTTTATCTTAATGCATTCTAGGATAGGATAAAAAACCTTCTGTGTGCAGCAGCCGCCCCAGCATCCCCTAATATTTACCTGAGCTCCATCACTGTCCACGAGTGTCTCGGCCGTCTGAGACTCTCACTCCTGATTGGCTAAGACACAGCAGTGGCGCCATTGGCACCCACTGCTGTCAAAGTCAGTCAGCCAATCAGAAGAGAGGGGGTGGGACCAGGCCTCACTGAAGAGGGACCCAAGAAGAGGAGGATGCAGGCTGCTCTGTGCAAATCCACTGCAACAGAGTAGGCAAGTATAACATGTTTGTTATTTTTATAGAAAAAAAAAAAAAAAAACAAGACTTTACAATCACTTTAAATTACCTTTTTATTTTTTTACCGTTATTTTTATAGTGCTACTCAAAGTGGAACTATGAAGAAAATAAAACATATATGACATCACCTGTCACTAGCATTAATACAGCAGTTTTTGTTTTTATGAGCCAAAGTAACGCAGTTTTATTACCTGTTGATCTTGTCAGCTACTATTTTACTTGTATTGTAATAGGGTAACGGTGCTGTTTGTTCTGCATTAAAATCCCACCCCTAAGCTTCTGTTAGGATGCATACTACAACAAAATAGTGATACATACATAATCATTTTGATGCACAGTTAATTAGCAAACTGTGCAGTCAACCATAGTATTACATGTGCAGATACCTACTAAAACAAATAAAGAAAAAAAATCCAGATAACAATAGGGACTGAAAACATTCAAATACAGTAAAACCACTTACACATTTTTCGTGATAACAGAAAATGAACCCTATTTTTTCTCTCTAGCATCAAGGGCATGATAGGGTAGTCTAGTGTATATACCGGTATATGAAAAAACTACTTGTTATTAAAAAGTTAATGTAACCTTTGTCCTATTACTGAATAAGAAATTGAACTATTGTGGAGGCAACATGGACTCTCGTGGTACGATGTGAACTTACAAAAGTCAGTTTACAAAAAATATACATTTTTTATACAAAAATATACATAATAAAAAGCCTTGAATAAGTAGATACTAGACATTGAATACTACTACTAGTAGTGGAGCGTCCACTTATCTGACACAAATTGAAAGAAATTAGATGTATATAATGGTTCTGCACTGTTATACATGGAAAATGTTCTTCCAGTTGCACACTCTACATATTTCGGGGTTACCCCCTTCTTCAGGAGTATATTAGGTCAGTCAGTCTAGGGTATAAATTACCACAGGACCAGGAGGACCAGGATAAGGAAAGAATGGGGAATGATTACTTAGACAAGGAAGAGACATGGAGAGGAAAAGGAAGGAGGAGTGGGCATAACAGGCATCCATGGTGGGTAGGAAAGAGACCACCAATAGGGATGAGCTCTTTGAGAACATAAAGTGTAATGGTTCCTAAAAATGTTCTTTCCCCCCACCTCTTACCTATCCTGGCTAACCTGTATAAAAAAAAAAGCTGTGCATACTTACCTATTTTGAAACCACTCTGGTTTGGTCATTTGGTCCTGCAGCTCTGGCTCCCCTGTGTCAGTGACAAGCTGCCAACAATGACTGGGCTATGGGAGCCTATGAGTGACATCACAGCTCCCGGAGATCCCAGCTGTTTTCAAGCACAACCTGAGCCGCAGCTGCTGGATCACATAACTGGACCACAGAGGATAAAAACCATTCATGCCTACTGAATATCTAATATATGACCACAAAGGTAAGCAGAGTTCAGTTCACATGTTACAGTTAATGGAAGCAGACCAGAAGCAGAGAATCACACATGTAAAGAAATATTCCACACATAGTAACTGCTGCAGAAACTGATTATATCAACTGCTGCAGTTCATAATACAATTACAAATTAAATAACAATGCAAGCTCCTATTTGGAACAATGTATCTCCTCATGGACCAGGGACATAACATGTCAAGAACCGCATTATAGGATCTTCTTAGCAAGTGTCCCAAACCACCAAGATCCCAATGTTTAGCCAGTAAGAATGGTTTGGTGGCTACAATAAGCAAGGCACCTGCGTTACTATACCCTCTTCTGTATACAAATAACTAATGAAAACTTAACATGGGTTTCATTAGCTATGAATATAACAAATATAGTCAATGCATTTACAAATTAATTTTAGATACTAGTTCAGAACAACAGTAATTAAGCAAGCAAGTCGCTACATTCAATTTGGCCACCAAGGAGAAACAGTCATTACCAAACATACTCATTGCACATTAAAAGATATACTAAACTGATATAGACAAAGCAAAAGACCAATCTTTACTAAGCAGAAAAAATAGGAATTGCAGATCAGGAATAAAGGCAAAATCTTCTAATAGGGACACTTTTTTCGGTGAAAACTGTTTGAGATGGAACGTTCCTTACATTTGAAAGATTTACTTAACCTTTCTGTTGTTTAAATTACAAGATGTGAACGGAAATCTCTTGAATGGGAAAAATATTGCAAAGAAAAAAAAAACTCTACCCTATCCAAAATAAAAAATAAAAGGTCTGGCTTTAGATAAACTCAAGTTTCACTGCTGGTTGCAACATGTTTGTCATTTCATTCATTATATGTTTATATACTGTATACAAAGGAATCCCGGGACACCCTACTGACAATACCCACTTTAAACTACATCCACAAACTAAGACCCCATTTAAATCAATATTTAAACCATATAAACAATATGTGAATGTTGACAATACCCATAAAGGGAATCTTCCTGGTTTTACAGTTAAAAAGTCAATAGAGTGTGACAAATGACTATAGAGCATGGCAATGATTATGAAAGACCAAGAGGTTGCTGCACTTAAAAATTTATTTGCTTTATTTCACAATATCTTCAGTAGGGATTTACAAAGCAAGTATAATCCAAAATCACAGGCACGAAATGCCTACACAGTTTCAGACACAAGTAGATTCAGATATGGATGGATGGATGGATTATGTCTCGGGCTAGTCAGCTTACGCCCTTCCTAAGATCCATTGAAGCACATCTGAGGGTTTCAATCCAATCATTCATTTAAATACAGGTTTAGTGGAGTACTTCACATATGGAATCAATATGGCTAATTAGTTCAAATCGCATACCATTTAACATCTATATATGCATATATTTATCTATAACATGCCATTAGAGCAAGGATAAGCAACAGGTGTCAAATCTCTCATTCTCCTCACTCGCATTATAGAATATTTGGAATACCTATAAAAACGCAGGGAAATGTTACATTCATGAGTAAAAACAAAAAGATATCCCCATCATGAAGTTATTTTATCTGGCTACTTTTAAATGCTTATTCCAACAATTAAACGAATAAATAAATATCCAAATCAACATTTAAGCCATATGGAGCAATTGTATTCAAAAAATGTATCCAGTATACTTCTCTTTTTCTTAGAATCAATTCGCGGTTACCCCCTCTCCTATTTTTTTCAATACCTTCTAGGACCATATACTTTAGTTGTGATACATTGTGGCCAAATTCCAAAAAGTGTCTCGCCAGCGGTAATTGGGTTAATTTATCTCGTATTGAGTATTTGTGTCTCGCTATCCTATCTTTAATTTTTTGTGTAGTCTCCCCTACATAAACTAAACCGCACGGACACTTTATGGCATAAATTACATATGAAGATTGGCATGTGTAGTAACCCCGTATGGGGATGTTGAAACCCCTATGTGGATGTGTAAAGTATTTACCTTTAATCATAGAGTTACATTGTATGCATGACAAGCAGGGATACGATCCCAGATTTTTAGGTCCCAGAAAGGTTAGTTTGGCTGCTGCAGCCACAGGTTGATCAGATTTAATCAATCGATCTCGTATCGTTCTACCTTTTCTATAGGAGGACATGGGTGGATTCCAGAATTCCTGTACCATGGGGTAACTGGATCTTAAAAGATTCCAATGTCTTTTGTGAATATCCGGTTACACCGGTACTGTATATGTTACCAAAAATCCATAAAGACCCTAAAAATCCCCCGGGACGTCCCATTGTATCAGGGATGGAATCTGTGACAACACATCTAGCACAATACCTGGATAAGTGTTTGACACCATTGCTATTAAACACTAAATCATTTATAAGAGATACTACTGACTTTTTGTCAAAAATTCAAGATATAAACTTGTCATCAGATTCCATCCTGATATCATGGGACGTCTCTAGTTTATTTACTATCATTCCACATGATTTAGGAATAGAGGCATGTCAGCGATTGTTAATTCAATCAGGCATCTATAAAACCGAACAGATTTCATTTCTGCTTGACCTTTTGAAAATTACTCTTGAAGAGAACTATTTTCTTTTCAGGGATACTCATTTCTTGCAACTGAACGGAGCAGCGATGGGTTCAAATGTTGCACCCCCATATGCGAACGCATTTATGAATATGATAGAGACGTCCTTTATTTATGTCAATGATTTATTTTTAAAACATTGCCAATGTTGGTACAGATTTGTGGACGATATTGTAAGGAGATTCTATATTACATTTCATTATTGATTAATTGATTAATTGTTGATTTCACTCTGTTCATGATTTCACATTGCTTATTTTGCTTTAATAATCAGAGACATATCTTAGTATATTTTTGATTAAGATCAAAAATGGAATATCTCATATATGTTTTTTCCTCTTTTCCATGCCCAGCAGAGGAAGCATCTGCTATGTGGTTTTATCTCGGTACTTTTTTTTGTACTTATTTGCAGCTTAGGGAAGCTGCGGTTGTCCGGCAGACAAGTGACAGAGGGTGAGGAATGTTTTGACCTATTAACTTGAACAACATGTATAGGTCACCATTTTTGATATCACAAGATATCACAAGATGTAGACATTATTAATGTTTGGAAATTACCGAATATGCTAATATGTATTATCATTTTGATTGGCCCCAAAATTGTGGGCAGAGTCTTGTAAAGACAGCATAAAAAAAGCAAATCCAAAAATAAAGACTTGTAATCATTTTCAGCATACCTGTGTGTGTATGTGTCTTTGATTAACCGCCGGCGAGGACTTCCACTGAGCCACATTCCAAGTGCCTAGGCCACAAGGAGAAGACGAAGCGCCTAACAGTTTTTGGTACCAGGAAGTGGGGTATTTTGAACAGGTAAGACATTTTTATACCTTTTTGCCTATTTTCTGGTAACTGGTATTGATGCTTGCTTTGTTCAAATAGCCTTGTATGTCCACCCACTTACATAAACTGTGCCTTCGCAACGGGCTATGGCTGGCCCCTTGGAGGGTTAAGGGCTCGCAGGTATTTTTGGTTTTTGAGTAGTCTGACTAGGTTGGTCTGACTGTAGAGATATATATGTGTGTTTAAAACTCGGGAAGTATAGAATACGCCCGTAGTATAAGGAGTGGCTTAGTGGACGCCCAATTTTTGGGGAAAATATTGAAAAGTGCACTTATTATACTCATTATAACATGTTCATATAATGTAACTTTATCATGCCACTGTATATATAAGATTTTGCTTGT
Organism: Lithobates clamitans; assembly: GCA_037952925.1. Taxonomy (NCBI): domain Eukaryota; kingdom Metazoa; phylum Chordata; class Amphibia; order Anura; family Ranidae; genus Lithobates; species Lithobates clamitans. The sequence continues at coordinate 903,901 of JBBGZY010000615.1, read as the reverse complement.
TTTCTTGCTTGTTTTGCTTCTAGGTAACACCGTAAGTATTTAGAGTGTATAGAGTATTAGAGAATTAGAGATAAGTGTATGATAATATATGTGTATGACAACTGAATTTAAAGTACTGTATTGATTTAGAGGGATTTTGTTGATATTGTATTACACATATATGTACTAAATGAACAACCTAGGACAGGAGCCTGATTGTAGTGAGATAGCGCCCGCCTGCCCACGTTGCACCTTTGGTCTACTGTTTCTTAGTATTGACAGGACATGGATCCTGCTCACTACTAGACCAACCGGATTTTCATACCGGCTTGGTGCAAGGGGGGTCTATCCCACCACAAGGAGGGGCACTGTACACCGGGTACTAAGAGTTAATCTTCATAGCTATTTCAGCCCCACTGCCATAAGAGACCAAGGGACTTACTCCCAAGTCAGGGAACAGATTATAGCACAAACAGGTTGCTTTCATCTCTGTCCCTGTACTAGTCATACACTTCCAAGGTTGTTAGATGGGGAATTCTGCAGCAACCCAGACCATGGCCAATCCATCTCCCTATGAGTATGTTAAAAACACACTGCCAGGGTCACAGGTAGAACCATTTTGGACACAAGTCAGAGACAGGTGCAAACAGCTGGGAAAACATGACCCAGGGCCAGTGGGACCCTGTTCTGAGGATGAGTGGAAGGAAGTGAGCAAGGTGTGTCAGGTACACAAGCACTCCTACCCACCTGGGAAATGGGAAGACATCCAGTATATGAAAAATTGTTACAAAATATGGAATAAATGCTTAGCCAAATATAAAACAGAGTATGTAACTAAAGCCCCCACACCAAAACCTGTAAATTCACCCACCCTTTCTCAGCAACCCGAAGCACCCCCCCCTTATGTGATGGTTAAACAGGAGGATGGAACATTGGGTCCATGTCTTCAGCTGTACCCATCTTTGGATCCAGCAGTATTAGCTACCATGGTACATAGTGCAGCTGATCAGGCGCAGGTTACACGATGGGAAAACGAAAGTAGAAACAGGAAAGAGGAAGTCCGGGTAGAAGGTATACGTAGGAGAGAAGAAGAGAGGATTAGGAGGTTGGATCCGAAGGAGAGGGAATTAGAAGAGAAGTTAAAAGAGCTCAAGAAAAGGGAGGAAGAGCTAGAACGTTACAAAAGAGAGCTAGATAAGAGGGATGGTGAGATGAGAGAGTATTCTGTGATAGCTAAGGAAGAAAGGGAAGGAATGTCCCTGGAAAAGGGAGAAGAGGAAGGAGTCAGGAAGTTAAGCCCCAGGGAAAAGGAATGGGAGGAGAAACAGAAAGAATTTAATAAGAGACAGCAGGAGGAGGAAGAAAGGATACAGAGGAAAAGGGAAGATTTAGAGGCATATGAAAGGAAACTAGAGAAAAAGGCAAGAAGGATTAAGGAAGCTGAAGAAAAGATAATTTCACAGCCATCCACCACACTCAGAAGCCAGAAACCCCCACAGGAGGAAAGGGAGCAGGGTGAATCCTCTACTGAGGAAAGAGAAATGGAGGTGGAACAGGAAACTTTAGGTGCCACCTTTAAAGCACCACTCATGCATATAGGGGAGACGGAAGTCCATATTCCCCTACCCCTAGGCACACTGTCAAAAATAAAGGAGTTATGCCCCAGCCCAAAGAAAAGCCCTAGGGAGGCTGGTGCTTTCCTTGCAAAATACAGTGCAGGGACAAGCCTGGATAAGGAAGATATAGCAGGGATTCTTAGTATAGTTGACCCTGACAGCCCAGAGGGGCATCCCGTAGAGGCCTTATGGACAGCCCACATAGAGGAAAATAAAGATTGGGTGTCTTTTTGGAAAGGTATGGGGAATCATTGGTCTGCTATATACAAGGGTTCATCTGCACTTCAGGAACTTGTCCTAGCAAAACAGGGACCGAAGGAAAAGTTCTATGAATTTTGTACCCGGGTATATAGTCTGTGGAAAGCAGTAGATAACGCCAACCCCCAATTGTTCACCACCACCATTATGGCTGGTGGCGATACGAAGGTGACACAGTTGCTTAAATTCACTAATCCAAAATGGGCAGAACAACCCCCAGATGAATTTATGAAAGATGCTAGGTCACGAGAAACATCAGGGGTATTTGAACAGAAGGGTGGTATTTTTCCCTCCTTAACACCAACCCAGACTCTGCCAACTGGTGGGGCCCCGCCCACCCACATAATGACAATGCAACCTTATCCACCAATGCAATCTTATCCCCCAAACCAGGCTTACCCACCAGACCAGGGGTGCTTTAACTGTGGGGAACTGGGGCACTGGAAGTCCCAATGTCCCTACAGAATTAGAACAAACGCCCAGAGAGGAAGAGGTAGGAATCTTAACACCGGCCCCCGTCGCTTTCAGGATATCAGGTATCCTCACCCACCACAACCCCAACCACCCCCACCACAACCCCAACCACCCCCACCACAACCCCAATACCAGCCTCAGCCTAACAGACCACCCCCGCGCATTCCGATGCAGTGGCCATCCGCTCGGCGGACACCACAATAGGGATGCCAAGAGTATGTCCCGTCCCTCAGCCTTGTGTGTTATAATCCATCGTGGAAAAGTCTTCCACAGGTACTATTGCGGGTAGACAATCACCTGATATGTCTACTTTTGGATTCAGGGGCTACATTCAGTAGTCTGAATGATGCCATATATGACACACCACACTGCACTGAGGGAAACTCTATTGGTATAAATGGGACATCAGTTACCCACCCCATCACTCCACCATTACCCGTGGCTACTCCAGAAGGGCAGGAACTGTGCACTCAGAGTTTTGCTGTCCTTGTGGATTGCCCAGTATCTTTAATGGGGAGGGACCTACTCTCAAAACTGAATATCACCATTAAATTTGACAGAGGGGGCTCCCTCACTGCCAACTCACCGTTCTGTGATTTACATGCCCCAAAGAGACACACTTTCAGGGGACTCTTTGCATCATTGCCACCCACTCTAGAAACACATGCTATATGGGCAGACAACAAAGGGAGTGTGGGTTTCATCAACTGTACACCCTACACACCACAAATGCGTCCAGACGCTGTAGTACAGTATCACAAGCAGTACCCCCTGCCACTTGAAAAAATTGAAGGCATCACACCATTAATCAATGATTACATAGCAAAAGGGATTCTGAAACACATCATAAGCCCCTGGAATACACCAATCTACCCTGTGAAAAAGGCAAATGGGGAATGGAGGCTTGTACAGGACCTAAGGGCCGTGAACAAGCAGGTTATACCTCTGCCACCTTTGGTGGCAGATATTTCTTTCATCTTCTTGAAAATACCTGCTGATTCCCTTTGCTACACAGTAGTAGACCTGGCGAACGCGTATTTTAGCATCCCGATCGATGATGGGGTATCGCCCATGTTCTCATTCTCATGGGGGGGGAAAAAGCAGTTGACCTGGTCAAGATTACCTCAGGGGTATGTGGACAGTCCCGCAGCCTTCTCCATGGTCCTTAATGAGACAATTAAGTCATGGACTGCTGAGCGTGGGTCGGTGCTAATACAGTATGTGGACGACTTGCTCCTGTGCAGTCGATCTGCTGAAGATTGTGCGGTCGATTCCACATCTCTGTTACATCACCTGGCCAGGTCTGGCCACCTAGCATCAAAAAGGAAAATTCAATGGTGTCAAAGTCAGGTAGAATACCTGGGATGCATTCTGAAGGAGGGAACCAGGCTGGTATCCCCCAAACGTGCCGCAGCCCTGCAGGCTCTCAGTCCTCCAAGAGACAAAGCAACTTTGCTCTCATTCTTGGGCGCAATTGTATATTGCCGCCAATGGATCCCAGATTGTTCATATTATGATGGCATTCTGAGGGAGGCTACCTTGTCCACCGCCCCAAAGACAGTAGATTGGACAACAGAGAGGCTCTGTGCATTTCAGGCCTTGTTAAAAAGTCTGACTCAGGCCCCCGCCCTGGGATTGATAGAATATGGCAAACCCTTTCAATTATACTGTGTGGTATCAGGAAATTCTTTTGCTGCGGTTTTGACACAGCAACATGGAACCGGGTACCGACCAGTCTCCTATCTCTCAAAAAAGTTGCCTACCCAAGTACAGGGGATGCCATCCTGTCTACAAAACCTTGCTGCTTGTGCTATGGCAGTTCAGGAGGCTAACAAATCAGTATTAGGCCATGAACTGACTCTCTACACTACTCATTCAGTAACTCACCTTCTACAGAACATGAACACACAGCATATGACAGCACAAAGGCTTAGTGGGTATGAGATCACACTTCTGAATACTGATAACCTCACCCTCAAACACGCTCCACCAAGTAATCCCACTGTCCGTCTTTTACATTCTTTGCTCAAGCTGCCACGAGACCCTGATCAGAAGCACAATTGTGTTGAACAGGTTGCAGCAATAACCAGCCCTCGCCCAGATCTCACTGACATTCCCTTACCAGGAGTACAGGACGTCTTCATAGATGGCAGTTGTACTCGCCCCTCTGATGCAACATTCTTGACAGGGTATGCCATTGTCCAACTACCTGATGTGGTGTTGGAAGCAAAAGCCTTACCACCCTCCTCTGCACAGGTAGCAGAATTGGAGGCACTCACAAGAGCTTGCATCCTTTTCTCTGATGAGGAGGTAAACATCTACACAGATAGTAGGTACTCTTTTGGTGTAGCGCACGACTATGGCGTAATCTGGGCGAATAGAGGATTTAAAACCGCTGACAACAAGCCAATCGCCAACTCTACGCAAATTAAAGCACTCCTGCAGGCCATTCTTCTCCCAAAGAGGATAGCGGTCGTCAAAGTGAAAGCACATTCATCGGATAACAGCAGAGTTTCCAAAGGAAACGCTCTGGCAGACAGAGAAGCAAAAAAAGCCGCTGCCCTGCACATTGGTCAGCCAGCCCCCACAACAATGTTCTTCAAAGAACATTTTACATCACCCAACTTTAAAACCGTTGTGGCACAAATACAGGGATTAGCTACAGAGGAGGATGTTTCTTTTTGGGTCAAGGATGGCTTGACCAAGGACCAAGAAGGTCTTTGGTCAAAAGAGGGGAAGATATTGGGAATACCAGAATCAAGCAGTGTTCTCATACTTTCCTATCTCCATGGTCCAGGACATATAGGTACCACCGCCCTAACAAACATATACACAAAGTCTTTCTGCACAAACAACTTAAGTAAACAGGCAAAACTCCTCACCAGCAGTTGTCTAACCTGTGCACAAAACAATGTCCAAGGGAAAAATCATGGATTACATGGCCATCTGCCCTCACCCTTGGGTCCCCTAACAGATTTGCAAATAGACTTCACACACATGCCCAAACAAAGAGGTAATTTGAAATGCCTTTGCGTAATCGTATGCAAATGGTCGGGCTGGGTTGAGGGAATTCCGTGTACAGGTGAGACTGCTAAAATTGCTGCCAAGTGCCTACTGAACCATTGGGTTTGTAGGTTCGGAATACCAACGGCCATATGGTCAGACAGAGGGCCTGCCTTCAGCTCCTCTGTTACACAGACTTTAGCTAAGCTACTAGGCTTACAGTGGAAACTGCACATCCCTTACCACCCACAAAGTGCAGGAGTAGTGGAAAGAATGAATAGGAACATCAAGGACAAGTTAAAAAAGGCCACGGGGGGCACCATGAAAGGATGGTTGGATTACCTTCCTTCTGTCCTATTCCAGATCAGGACAACACCACATGCTAGAACAAAACTCTCACCCTTTGAGATTTTGATGGGAGTTCCTGCAAACATAGAGCTGCCCCTCTTAGATCAAAACACTGACATTAACATCTATTCTCAACAGGAAATGTACGTGAAAAATCTGGTAAGTATGCTACAAGATATGAACGAACAAGTCTCTGTCACCTTTTCTCCTCTTTCAACAGAACCTACTCATCCCTTCATCCCAGGAGATAAAGTACTGGTGAAACAACTGGCACACAAAAAGAAGGTTGGACCCATTTTCACCGGACCCTGGAAAATAGAGAAGGTTTCCAGAACTGCTGTACTGACCGATCTAGGAAACACCTGGATCCACGCCAGCCGGTTAAAGAAGTGTCCACAGCAACCCCAGACCCCTGGCCCTCCACCAGCATCCCAAGACTTCTCTCTTCAGGAACAACGACCGGATTTGAAGGACATTCAAGAAGGCATAAAACAAAAGTCTCTGGACGACGAGACGAATCCCCCACCAACAGGAAGAAACGTGTAACAGAACTTTGCATACAGTACCTGACAAAATGATTTCCACCTTTGTGTCAGGAAAAACATTATGCCTCTGGACATGTCTGATTCTGATAGTATTCCTACCTACTTGGTTAATAGCGAATTGTGTGTATTATCCAGGAGGTTTAGGGCTCCTAAAAGGGATTTGTGGAAAGGCCCAGATAGCCAAAGCACCTAGCATAAAATATAAAAGAAGTATGTCCCCCACTGAACCCCCTTCAGGTTTCACTGACAAGATGTCGCTGTTGAGGTTTAAGTACAGTTATGCACAAAAGTCTGGTTTTGAGAAATGTTGGATATGTAGCAAACTCCACCCCAGTACAGCCAGAATCCCATTGATGGCCATTCCCTTAAACATCACTCCTTTTTTGAATGGAACACCCCCCATAACTCTTAACAATGTCATAAGAAAAAGTCCCAATAAGCCCCTCAGTTTTCAAATTGTGGGCAGGAGCCACGCTCCAGATTGGTGTTTCATACTGGGAAACATTTCCAGGGGAGCTGAGGTGTGCAAACGGTCAAAACTTAATGTCTCCATGGCTTCCCTTACCGACAGCTCACTTTTTCACACCTCAGACCCTGTGATAAATGCTACCATCTATGACCTTTTTAATTCCAGTTCCCACTCCATGGTCGCACAATTATTGGCTCTGCTGATGGCATCTGGTCATTCAAAGGGTGCAAGGACCGTTGTTAGTCAACGACCTTTGGCATTAGGTAACACAACGTACATCTGTTGTGGTAAACTGCTTTGTTACCCATGGATTCCTGAAGAACTTCAGGGATGGTGCTACCTTGCTAAAATAGTTCCTATAATGGGAGTAGTTGGAGACAATGGGCAAGGACACCTACTTAAAGCTAGCACCCACCCAAGATACCCTCTAAAACATCTTGGAAAGAGAGAAATATTCCTAGAGAAAGATATGACCTGGGCTTGGTTCCCTTCCTGGACAGGTTGGGGAATAGATTTGATGAAGAGACTAAATAACTACACCTCAATCATTGATGAGATCTTGGAGAAGGACTCTGATGACATCTCAAAATTAAACCTAGAAACCAGAGCTATTAGAAAACAATTGGAGCTTCATGACCTTGCTATAGAAAGCATGAGCGCAGCCCTCACAGGCCTCTGTGAAATTACTGAGGACTATGAATGCTGCACTTGGATACACAACACCAGTATCGAGATCCCTGATTACTATGACATCATTACACAACACAGAAAAGAGGTAAACAAGCTACAACAGGATGCAAGGGATATTGGGAAAACATGGGACCCTTTCTCTACCGGGTTCAGCTTTGGAGGTCTCACTTCATGGTTTAAGAACACTGCAATGACAATTTTTACCATATTGCTTTTCATATTGTTCTTGTATGCATGCTTCACGTTACTCAAATGCCTCTACCAAAAGGGTAGCAAAGCACCTTCCGAAACCATGAAGCTGACTTCCATTACCAGAGATCCCACGGTATGGTACGAGAACCAGGGAAATGAGGCCGAGGAATATGAATCCTTAAGGCGTGATGGACAGGTAGCCGAGGAATATGACTCCTTGAGGCGTGATGAAAAGGTGGAATGACCATTTCGATGATATCGAATGGTCAAAGGGAGGATTGTAAGGAGATTCTATATTACATTTCATTATTGATTAATTGATTAATTGTTGATTTCACTCTGTTCATGATTTCACATTGCTTATTTTGCTTTAATAATCAGAGACATATCTTAGTATATTTTTGATTAAGATCAAAAATGGAATATCTCATATATGTTTTTTCCTCTTTTCCATGCCCAGCAGAGGAAGCATCTGCTATGTGGTTTTATCTCGGTACTTTTTTTTGTACTTATTTGCAGCTTAGGGAAGCTGCGGTTGTCCGGCAGACAAGTGACAGAGGGTGAGGAATGTTTTGACCTATTAACTTGAACAACATGTATAGGTCACCATTTTTGATATCACAAGATATCACAAGATGTAGACATTATTAATGTTTGGAAATTACCGAATATGCTAATATGTATTATCATTTTGATTGGCCCCAAAATTGTGGGCAGAGTCTTGTAAAGACAGCATAAAAAAAGCAAATCCAAAAATAAAGACTTGTAATCATTTTCAGCATACCTGTGTGTGTATGTGTCTTTGATTAACCGCCGGCGAGGACTTCCACTGAGCCACATTCCAAGTGCCTAGGCCACAAGGAGAAGACGAAGCGCCTAACAGTTTTTTTCGCTATATGGGATGGCAACATGGAAAGCCTATACTTATTTGATAAATACATTAACTATTTAGTACCTGGATTAAAGTTTAATATTGAAATTGGTAAAAATGAGATCTCCTTTCTTGATACTCTTCTTAAATTGAACAATGGGCAGATTACTACCGACTTATATGTGAAACCCACAGACCGTAACCAATTGCTACATTTTAATAGCTTTCATCCCCCAAACGTTTTTTCATCCATCTCAAAAAGTCAGATGATGAGGGTGCAGCGGATCGTGAGTGACGCGCTGTGCCGTGATCAGAGACTTAATGAAATAAAAAACAAACTTATTAGTAGAAGATACCCGCAAGCTTTAGTTAATATCGATTATTCTAATACGGATCGTAATCGATCACCCCGAAAAGAAAACAAGAGAATCCCCTTTATTATGCAGTATCATCCCTTCTCCAACAAAATCAACCAAATTATCAAAAGACATTGGAATCTTTTAAGATCCAGTTACCCCATGGTACAGGATTTCTGGAATCCACACATGTCCTCCTATAGAAAAGGTAGAACGATACGAGATCGATTGATTAAATCTGATCAACCTGTGGCTGCAGCAGCCAAACTAACCTTTCTGGGACCTAAAAATCTGGGATCGTATCCCTGCTTGTCATGCATACAATGTAACTCTATGATTAAAGGTAAATACTTTACACATCCACATAGGGGTTTCAACATCCCCATACAGGGTTACTACACATGCCAATCTTCATATGTAATTTATGCCATAAAGTGTCCGTGCGGTTTAGTTTATGTAGGGGAGACTACACAAAAAATTAAAGATAGGATAGCGAGACACAAATACTCAATACGAAATAAATTAACCCAATTACCGCTGGCGAGACACTTTTTGGAATTTGGCCACAATGTATCACAACTAAAGTATATGGTCCTAGAAGGTATTGAAAAAAATAGGAGAGGGGGTAACCGTGAATTGATTCTAAGAAAAAGAGAAGTATACTGGATACATTTTTTGAATACAATTGCTCCATATGGCTTAAATGTTGATTTGGATATTTATTTATTCGTTTATTTGTTGGAATAAGCATTTAAAAGTAGCCAGATAAAATAACTTCATGATGGGGATATCTTTTTGTTTTTACTCATGAATGTAACATTTCCCTGCGTTTTTATAGGTATTCCAAATATTCTATAATGCGAGTGAGGAGAATGAGAGATTTGACACCTGTTGCTTATCCTTGCTCTAATGGCATGTTATAGATAAATATATGCATATATAGATGTTAAATGGTATGCGATTTGAACTAATTAGCCATATTGATTCCATATGTGAAGTACTCCACTAAACCTGTATTTAAATGAATGATTGGATTGAAACCCTCAGATGTGCTTCAATAGATCTTAGGAAGGGCGTAAGCTGACTAGCCCGAGACGTAATCCATCCATCCATCCATATCTGAATCTACTTGTGTCTGAAACTGTGTAGGCATTTTGTGCCTGTGATTTTGGATTATACTTGCTTTGTAAATCCCTACTGAAGATATTGTGAAATAAAGCAAAGAAATTTTTAAGTGCAGCAACCTCTTGGACTCTTTTTCTATATATAAGGTCGGTGGGAAGACCTGATTGCTGGCACTAAATTGTAAGCAGAGTGCGGTTCTCCTCCACAAGTGAATATATATATATATATATATATATACAGTACCTGACTGCGAGATTGTGTTTCCAGCGTGATACCATCGCGCTGGTTCTCGGCGACAGGGTACTGTGCATGTCGCGCTGGCTCACTCATCGGGAAAGGAAAACTTTGTTTTCCTTCCGCGATGAGTGACAGGCAGTGCTGACAGCTGTCTGGTATGAATCCTGAGGCGGGAACACCGCGCCAAATTTTACATGAAAAAACCGGCGTGGGTTCCCCCCCAGGGGCATACCAGGCCCTTAGGTCTGGCATGGATTGTAAGGGGAACCCCTACGCCAAAAAATTGGCGTGGGGGTCCCCCCAATCCATACCAGACCCTTATCCGAGCACGCAGTCCGGCCGGCCAGGAAAGGGGGTGGGGACGAGCGAGCGCCCCCCCCCCCCCTCCTGAGCCGTACCAGGTCGCATGCCCTCAGCATGGGGGGGTGGGTGCCTTGGGGGAGGGGGGCGCCCTGCGGGGCCCCCCCACCCCAAAGCACCTTGTCCCCATGTTGATGAGGACAAGGGCCGGGATCTTCTTCCAACTTCGGGGGGTCTCCTTCCGACTTCTCCCGGTGTTCGCCTGTTCTCCTGGTGTTCGGCCTCTTCTCCCGGGCCCCGCCGCTATCTTCTTATAGCTCTATTGCCAGCGAGGGGCCCAGTCTGCTGCCGCTGTCTTGTCGCCGCTGTCTCGCCGCTTCTTCTCTTCTTCCCCGATGTTGACACAACGCTCTCTCCGTCTCGAATGCTGTGTGCGAGCTGCGGAGCCATTTATATAGGTGGTGACCCCGCCCCCTTATGACGTCATGGTCCCAGCATGCGCAGGGACTCTGGGGCCACGCCCCCCTTATGACGCCAGAGTCCCTGCGCATGCTGGGACCATGACGTCGTAAGGGGGCGGGGTCACCACCTATATAAATGGCTCCGCAGCTCGCACACAGCATTCGAGACGGAGAGAGCATCATCGGGGAAGAAGAAAAGAAGAGAAGAAGCGGCGAGACAGTGTCGACAAGACAGCGGCGGCAAGACAGCGGCGACAAGACAGCGGCAGCAGACCGGGCGCCTCGCTGGCAATAGAGCTGGAAGAAGATAGCGGCGGGGCCCGGGAGAAGACGCTGAACACCGGGAGAAGAGGCCGAACACCGGGAGAAGTCGGAAGGAGACCCCCCAAAGTTGGAAGAAGATCCCGGAGCTGACTAATAAATTACTCTTAAAACCTGTGTACTGTGTTTTTTTTATATTGACACTTTTCCCTAGGTGAATGGGTAGGGGTACCATGTACCCCAAACTCATTCACACAGGGTGGGGGGCCGGGATCTGGGGGCCCCTTATTAAAGGGGGCTCCCGGATTCCGATAAGCCGCCCGCCTGCAGACCCCGACAACCAATGGCCAGGGTTGTCGGGAAGAGGCCCTTGTCCTCATCAACATGGGGACAAGGTGCTTTGGGGTGGGGGGCCCCCGCAGGGAGCCCCCCTCGCCCAAGGCACCCACCCCCCCATTAAAAAGCAAAAATTGCGCTTACACTGATTGGTATGAGCTGCGACTAAAAAGTAGTAAACCATAAACCATATAAAAATCAAAAAGTCGCGCTAAGAGAAAACGTGACAGCAGGCTAATGCCCAAACAACACTCATATAGATGAGAGAGTGACGAGTGAACACTAAGTGAATAAAATATGAATATAAATATGAAAGAGTGCCAAATAATAAAAAATGCACTAAACAACCACAATGAAGCTAAAAGCAAAAAATGAAAATAAAATAAATGAATGTGGAATGACACAATTAACAAAACAATATCACAAATGAGTAAAAGTGATGAAAAAACAGATATGTGGCTGTGACGACTAAACCAAATTAAACATAAGGAAAAATTGAACCCAAAAAAAGTCCATGGCTAAAAAATAATAATAATTGAAGTCCATCAGTGTATATAAACATGCATAAATTGTGGCTTGTCTCCAGGTGCCCTGTGGATAATTGAAACGAAAATCTTGCTGTGATGAAACCAAAGCGTGTGAAAAGACCTCCACCTCTTAGGGAATAACTGCCTCTTACCAGATAAAATTGGTCTCTTAATTACAGGAGACCTGAGGGGGCGGATGGCTGCAACCCCAGCCAGGGGTCTTTAAACAGGACACTCAGCGTTCAACTCCAGGGGCTCTCTCCAACCAGCATCAGCAGATAGGGGAATGAGACCATGCAAGACACAAAATGCTCCACATAGCATAAAATCCAGCGATTTATTAGGTATAAAATAAGAGTTACACTTACAAACAGGTTGCAGTTTAAAGCGTGTGAAAAAAGCCGGCCGGCTCCAAAATATCCCGTGTCTTCCGGGTATGAGAATCGCGGTGTCGTCGGGAGGAGGAGCTACGTCCCGACGACACCGCGATTCTCATACCCGGAAGACACGGGATATTTTGGAGCCGGCCGGCTTTTTTCACACGCTTTAAACTGCAACCTGTTTGTAAGTGTAACTCTTATTTTATACCTAATAAATCGCTGGATTTTATGCTATGTGGAGCATTTTGTGTCTTGCATGGTCTCATTCCCCTATCTGCTGATGCTGGTTGGAGAGAGCCCCTGGAGTTGAACGCTGAGTGTCCTGTTTAAAGACCCCTGGCTGGGGTTGCAGCCATCCGCCCCCTCAGGTCTCCTGTAATTAAGAGACCAATTTTATCTGGTAAGAGGCAGTTATTCCCTAAGAGGTGGAGGTCTTTTCACACGCTTTGGTTTCATCACAGCAAGATTTTCGTTTCAATTATCCACAGGGCACCTGGAGACAAGCCACAATTTATGCATGTTTATATACACTGATGGACTTCAATTATTATTATTTTTTAGCCATGGACTTTTTTTGGGTTCAATTTTTCCTTATGTTTAATTTGGTTTAGTCGTCACAGCCACATATCTGTTTTTTCATCACTTTTACTCATTTGTGATATTGTTTTGTTAATTGTGTCATTCCACATTCATTTATTTTATTTTCATTTTTTGCTTTTAGCTTCATTGTGGTTGTTTAGTGCATTTTTTATTATTTGGCACTCTTTCATATTTATATTCATATTTTATTCACTTAGTGTTCACTCGTCACTCTCTCATCTATATGAGTGTTGTTTGGGCATTAGCCTGCTGTCACGTTTTCTCTTAGCGCGACTTTTTGATTTTTATATGGTTTATGGTTTACCCACCCCCCCATGCTGAGGGCATGCGGCCTGGTATGGCTCAGGAGGGGGGGGCGCTCGCTCGTCCCCACCCCCTTTCCTGGCAGGCCGGGCTGCGTGCTCGGATAAGGGTCTAGTATGGATTGGGGGGGACCCCCACGCCAATTTTTCGGCGTAGGGGGTTCCCCTTACAATCCATGCCAGACCTAAGGGCCTGGTATGCCCCTGGGGGAGAACCCATGCCGGTTTTTTCATGTAAAATTTGGCGCGGTGTTCCCGCCTCAGGATTCATACCAGACAGCTGTCAGCACTGCCTGTCACTCATCACGGAAGGAAAACAAAGTTTTCCTTTCCCGATGAGTGAGCCATCTCGGCGCTGGCTCCTGCGACGGGGCTCGCAGGTGTCAAATCTCGCCGAGAAATGCCGCGAGATTGATACAATATCGCGGTCATCTACTGTATATATATATATATATATATATATATATATATATATATATATATATACACACACACACACACACACACACAGTTGTGCTCATAAGTTTACATACCCTGGCAGAATTTATGATTTCTTGGCCATTTTTCAGAG